>JAOPFQ010000001.1:27087500-28287500 GCA_030064505.1 Chouioia cunea
ATTTCCGTAACACGTTCGTCGTGTTCTCTTGCGCTCAGTACGAAATTCAAATAAATACACAGATACGGACGCGCGCACAGCCAGGAGTTGGTATACGTCAAAAGCTCTTCGTTTGGTTTTTTTTTAGAAAGACAGCGTGTGTACATACATTTTGGGATTCACATCCTGCAATGCTGCATTGTAAGACAAGCTAATTTAACCTTGTACACTTTTCGCAAATAGAGAATTTTTAGACTAAATCAAGCCTGCGGGAGATTTGTTTTGTAAGAATTTTTTACTTTATATATGATTAAGTGGCGCAAAAATTGTCTTCATTTTTCGGCACTTCAAGGCAATCACATATAGGTTTACATTGTCTTTGCTACATGAAAATAATGTTTATCAAAACGTTTTCGTCTTGAACTATATAATGACTTGTTTTCGTGTCAAAGTCATCAAACAACAGTCAATGTATCGCTTTGCATATTTGCATCTCATTTGTGTTTATTATGTTGGTGAGCCAGCTGACAACGTAATGTGCATTTAGCCAATATGTAATCATACAAGTTTCATTGTGGTTGCAATACTATTGATTAGTCAACATGATACAGTATTAAGATAGTTTGCGCGAATGATAGAAGTTTGGATTTGAAACAAGAACATATTATACTGAAACATTTTTACAAATCGCACAAGCTTTTTTAGTTTTTCATGACAGTATCATCTCACTCGCGCTACGGAGGCTAACGGAAATTCGTTTTTTTTATAGTTGATTTTACGTCTCTTTTTTTATCTTTTTCCGAGTAAATCTTAGGACCTATAAACGATACAGTATTTTGATATACAGCCATGCTAGTAGTAATAAACAAGAATTTATTATTTTGTAAAATGATACAAAGAAGTACGATTTTGCAATTTGTGTGTACTTTATACAAAGTATTCAACATTTTATCAAAATTTAAATGCTTGGAAATAATAAACGAATTTCTAAAAACATAATTTCGAATTCAAAATTAGTTAGTTTTTCGTAAAAAAAGACGGAGTATCAATCAATTTGTAAATAATAGGAAATTGTTTAAGGACGGGGATAACTCGTTCGCAACTATCAAAGTGGTCCTATTAAAGGGGGAGAGAGAGGGAGAGACAGAAAGAGAGAGAGAGAGAGTAAGAATGAAAAGCTTTTTATTATATTCTTAAACGAATGACCGTAGCAATGGTGCACCTATTAGTGTGCGCGAGGCAGCGTTTGAAACTCAGAGAATCATCGCTTTGCTTTAAAACCAGAAGCGGCGGGAGAGACGCTTAAAGCGTCTAAAAGAGATCCCGAATGAAAAAGTGATTCGCGATGGGAAAAAGAGAGAGAAAGAAAAAAATTACAGCTTTTGTTCGCGGTTTCATTTCTCTTCCATTAAGAATCCGAGTTAATCTTCACGAGAGAAATGAGAAAAGAAGAGTAAAATGAGTACAACAAGAATACATTAGAGCTTGGAGAAAATTTGAGAGGATTGTGTCCGAAAACAGTACGAGTAAAACTGTGTGAAATATGGTAGAGAAAATTAAACTAGCTTCCAATAAGTTTAAAGCCACTTTTTCTTTTATTATATCAACATTATATTTCTTTTTTCTTAAGTGAAGCGAAATATTTTCTAGCTAGTGTTTGTAGAAATCAGTTTTTTTTCAGTTGTTTGGATCCAATGATATATCAAAGATTTGTATAATTTGAGTTTTATCGAGCAATCCAATTAATTCCATTCCTGTCTGCGAATAACTGGATAAATTAGGAGATATGTTGTTATGTTTGTTTGTGTTTGTTTCTAAATCTATATATTTCGGAGAAGAGATGGCTGTTCAAATGTAAATTTCTCATAAAAAATAAGAAATTACGTTAAATAGCACGTCATCGCTTAATTACTGGCGTATACTGACACTGGTAAACAAAGTAAACAGGATACTAATCTCAGAGTGGACGTATGACTATTTACAAATATTTTTTATGCTAAATTACCGCAGTTTCTCATCTCTCTATGTGCAACAAAAGTCTTACAATACAATTCTAAGATCCCTGTGCACTCCCTCTTTCGTCCGAGGTTGCGAATACATTTTTCCGGAATAGTAGGCATTGAAACAATCCATGCCTTTTTTGGAAAATGTATCGAGAAAAGGGCCGAAGATATTAATAAAGTATATTAATAAATAAATGAATAAAGTTTATTTTTGCTTTATCGACTTTGACAGCTATTGATCTAATGTGGTTGTCTAGCTCTACCAAATCGTCGAAAAGAAGTTTACTATCGCAGAGCAAGCTTTCAACCACAAAAACAAATATTCGATCACCGTGCTCTCCTTAGTTTCAAAGCTTTTTACTTATTCTCTCTGCACGTTTGAACAAACTGCTGTGGAGCTTGGCACTTGCTTCGTAATTTTTCCATTTTCATTTAAACTCTTTATTTTTTCAACTCTCAGCCCTGACAAATTCATAAATCCTCAATCAAATCAGATCGAGAAGAATGCTCACCCAAAATTCACCGAAAGGAAAGGAATAGCGATTTCTATTTTCATCCTCGCAAGCGTAGTATTAAAAATAAAAACAATCTCTTGGGAAAATCGCTCATACCATAGCGAAATAACACTTTGCAATGTCACACAGAAACTTAGGGGATATAGATTAGTATTGCAATTTACCAAGGAGAGTCTTGCTAGCGACGAGAGCACCAGTGCGTAATGTTGGCTCAGCGGCAGCATCGGCAGTGTAGCTCTTTTCAGCAAGGTGCTCGTCCATCCAGTGGCCATTCAACAGATCGTTGGCTCGTGCAACGAATGACAAAGAGGATAAAAACCAGAGTCCTGGCTGGCTGAGACTGTTATCCCAAAGACTGGCCGATTTCGCACTGCTGTTAACGAACTGGCCGTCGTCAAGCTGCGACCACGCGTCCTCACTCATGTCTCTTCGACACCACGCGTATAAATACGCACACCACCCCTCCCCCTCCCTCGCGTGTATAACACTGAGTGCACACTTATATTCAGACTCGTCGATACATTTTTTACATTTTTACACGAAGAACGATCTACCTGTTGTTTTTTTCCTATTACTCTTTTAATATATTTTATACTACTTGAGTTTTGTACACCTGGAATTCCTGAAAGTTTGCCCAATTCATATACGATAAACTCTTATTCTCTGCTGTTGTAGCTAGCAGACTGATAAATGGATACGTGCTCGCTCCTATAAGTTCGACTGTAAATCCCAGAGACGGAAACAAATTATCGGGAAAAGTTCTATTTTGCGTTGCTTGCACATGGGTTCACAGGTGTATTTTAAAAATGTCGTCAGCGTGCTTTTCCCGACGCATCGCTTTTTTTTATAGGGTTCGATTGAATTTAGAACTCGATGAATAATTAAATTTTAGTATACGAGTGAACGTTGGAGTACCGTATTATTGATGAGAAATATGTTGATATCCCGTGAAGTATTTTATGTATTTATTGTAAGGCTTCAAATAGATATTGAAGTACCCTAGTTACTCTGATTAATTATTTGACAAAAGTTTGTTCGTTTCGCTTACGTTTATTCTTGTGCTCATAGAAAAACTTTAGTCAATAATTATCCAATTGTACATTCATTTTTTTTTTCAATAATATAGAAAATGTGAATAGTAATTGTCATTACAAAAACATCAATTTCGTAGTTTTATGTAATACTAATTCACTTATATAATTACTCTATTTTCTCTGCAAAAATATATTATCCAACAAATAGGATCAAAGTGATATAATTCAAGTTTTGTCAGTTTAGGTTTTAGTTTTAAAAAGTGTATTAGTTAATTAAATAGTTAACATGTAATTCCATCTATTCGTGGGATTTCTTCAAAACAAGTGGTATTTTACGGTTTTGAGAAAAACTGTGTAATAAACTAATATCACACTGAGATTTCAAAACATCGAAATAATATTTCGCATAAGTTAGTGTTCATGAACACCCCATCTCACTAATTATTCATCAAACCACGACGATATTGTCTGAAAGTCTTTATTAATTCCAAACTTCAACTAATTCCATTGAAATTGTTTTCAGTGGTTAAATCTGTTACCAACAGAGATGTTAATACTTAATCGTACATCCCATGTAATATCAACAGCATCGAAACTTTGTTCCCGACAATATAATACAAACACGAAAACACCATTATATATGTATGAGTTTCACAGGGCTTACATCACTTGTCACGAAATAACTGCAAACCACAACGATCACGCGAGTACCAAAGTACATTACATGGTATGGGAGAAAAAAAAGCCGGCAAACGTGAGACGCACTCCAGCGCGTGGGAGTATCGCGCTTCGACTGACCCCCCGGCTGAAATAGGGTGAGAGAAGCGCGTTTTCGCCTCTGTTTTCCCCTCCTTCCCTCTTCCGTGCGCGCGCGCATTGGATTAGAGATATCTCTCCAACACCTACGTTTACTACTCAAGTTCTGTTTTTTTTCTTCTTCCTCTTCTTCTTTTTTTTGCGAGATAGGAGAAACGCAAGCGCGCACGCGGATCGAGTTCTACAAACGACGTTAATTAACTGCTAACGGCGACGGGCTCTCTTCCGCTCTTATTATGCCCTTCTCTTTCGACGACACTTTTTGCAGAACCCAAGTGCCTCCCGTACGATCTTTTACCCCAGGAATGCTCGAGTGCACTGAGGGGTGTAAATAGACGTGATGAGTCATTGTAAAAGCTTCGTGACTGTCGCTCTACTGCTGATTTTTATTTTTTTATTTTTTTTCTTCATTCTACTCATTTTCTTATCCCCCATTTCCGCAATGCAATTGCATGAGTTTTGATGTTTCGCTGTTTATATTACATTACTTGGCTATCTTCGTATCTGAAGAAACTCGGCTATTCGTTAAAAATGAAATGCTTCATTATTTGGCAAAAAGTAAATGATGTTTATGTATTAGTAGAATGATACAGATGCCGATTATTTATAAGCGTATTTTTAGAATAAAGGAGACTCGTTTCTTAGTTTATAATTATGAAAAATATTAATATGCCCATCTGTAGCATTGTACAGTTTTATAAATGTATGTAGATATACTATTATTTACTTTTTTCTTTTATTTTAGTTTTACGTTCAATTTGAGTATCATGATGCACTTTATTACTAAAGCTATTCAATTAAAGGTGTATCATTTCCTTTTTGTCGAGAAGAAATTTGAATCAGTAGATTTCCCAATAAAGTTTCACTTGTTCATATCTATTTCAATAAAACCACTACTATATAGCATTCGCTGTTTAATAATTTTCATTAAAAATCATATTTCTTGAAGAATTTGAGGAAATTCTTATATTTTATGGTATTTACACTTCGATAAATCTTTTTCATTGTCAGTAGTAACGATTGAATTGTGATGTTCTCGTAAACCAATTCGATTTATTTTGGATCGTAACAGTCAACGAATTTTAGTTTTTAATTTAATTTAATTAAAAAATAAGAAGAAAATACTGCTTTTGCAAAAAATTGTGTAATCTTTAAACGAATGCAACATTTATTTTAACTTTTTTGTAATATGAGTGAATATTTTTATATCTTTTTTTAGACCTTGATGGAATCATAAAAGCTATCTATGATGATCGTTTCAGCTTCTTTCATATTATAGTTTGTTTTCTCGATGTTGATTTCGGAAATGAGTTAATGTATTACACATCAGACATGAAATTTATTTGTGAGCCTATATTGGAAACACAATGTTCACATGCAATTAACTGAATATATTAGATTTGAATAAATTATTACGAAACACAAAACTGATTTATTGTAGTTCACATTTGCTCTAATTATAAAAGGTAACATTGGTATAATATAGTGCTGTACAATTAGATTTTATTCGACTGAGTCTTTAATACAATGATGCTGCCAATAATACTGTGAATTTTGTGGCCAGACATACATTTAAAAAATATACTAAATGCTTATTTCTTGAAAATTTAGTATCCCTCACTCATACTCTCTCTCTCTCTCTCTCTCTCTTTTCATTCCTCCCTCGTCTTCTTTCTCTCCCTCGCAAACATGCTCCAAAAAACTCACTTCCAAGATAAAAGTTTGAAAGTGAAGTCCGAGCCTTGGAGTCATCTCAGAAATTCTGTTTTCGTACGCTTTTGCGCTTGATTTAGTAAACAGAAAGAAAAATATAGAAATGCCCAGTATCCTAGTTTGTTTCATCTATTCTAATCAAAAAATAAACTGCTAATCATATAAACATTGAACTACGTCATTATGCATACCCACGTAACAACAGCAAAAAATATGCGCTCCTTCGATATTTCGTCAAGAATAGCGAATTGCTGAGTTTGGCCAAGTCCTGTATTTATTGTCAACATTGATGATGTACAAGGTGTGCAAACAACCAAAGACAAAGACGGGCTAGAAAGCGTAGCAGCTAACCGTGGAAAAGCAATCAGTAGTCGCAATACATGGTGCTTTTCTTGACGCCACACCAAAGGCTTGCAAACGAGACGGAAATTAAAACTGGCAACAAGACAATAGGTTATGTGTGCATAGAGTTTCTTTTTTTCAATGCGACGCAGAAATAACGTTGTTTGCATTTGTACTTTGAAATAGGAAATTGTGAACCCATCGTAAGAGCTTTAAACTGATGCATGTTATTTTTAAATTGTAATGTTGTGAAGCAAATATCCATATCTTTATTTGAAGAATGAAAAAGGTGAATATTACATTTTCAGAAAAGCGAGAGTTAACCTACATTGAACCGCTATCTAAAATATATATTCTGAGATTTGAATGCTACACGAATGTTTAAAATGAATACCCTAATACCTTTTTTTGTATTTTTTTTGGAGAATATAAAAATACTGTAAATAATATTAAAATTATGATGTTTCAAATTGCTGATATAATGACGCATTGGATCGCTTTGCTTTTTAGAGTTACAGAAGAATAAACAGTACGAAGAAAAAGCATTCATAAAATTGCGTTGTTGAAACCGTACATCTTTGGAATAATGGTCGTACAGTTTTGTCAGTATTTGTCCACGAACAATCATGAATCTGCAAAACTGTACTTTCAATAAGCTTCGCTGTGCTCGTGCGAGTTTGAAAAACTTTTTCCGTTATTGGCCTATGAAGAGAGCTTTCAACAATTATTTGAGAGCCACCCGAGTACAGCGTTGTCAATCTTCATCCCTTTATTTATACTTTCATTTTTTATAAACGTAATCGGTTTTTAATGTTGACAACTACTTGAGGAGGTATAAAACTTTTGTCAGATATAATCATCTTAAGGTTTATTTGTGTCATAGCTTGGAGAAACTTGAGTAAATTGAGTTTCGAAGATTTCCTCAACTATCTCATGATTATGATTGGCAACGCAGATTTACCGTGAAAATTAATGTCTTCCTTGTGAAACTTTTAAAACGAGCAGATATTCCGATTAGAAGTGAACGAGATAAGTTTTTGACGAGTTGACATTCTTGTATCTTTTGATAATGACCTGCTTTTTTAGATTTTCATCACTACAATGATAATTGACAAAGACAAGGTAACAAACAAAATTACTTTTTCAGAACGAATAAAAGAACATCTGTTCTTGACTGTTTTTGCTAACTGACCGTGTTTTTTCACGTGAAAGCGTTAGAAAGTGACTTCTCTCGTACGCGAGCAGAATCACCCCCTGAGAAATACTTTCGAATTAGTCACTGGAAGGCGTTTGTTTTCACCGACCAGAAAAAGAAATTAACAGGGTGTTGGGTGCTTTAATAACGTTAACGTAATATATCATTACAATTCGTGAATCCGTATCTAATCATATAGTAGAATTTGCTTTTTATGAATCATTAAATTCATAAAAAGTCAATATATTTGTCAAAAAACCAATAAAAGCTTAATTATTCACGGGTCACGAAGTAATTAATAACCAGTCCTTATCTGATCAAAAGTGTCTGAAGACCTGCGATGTGTTTACATTGACGACGTTATTTACTTAGGTTGGCTTCGTTGTGTGCACAAGCTTCCAGAAGTAGAGCAGTTCAACGAGTAGAGCAAAACGTAATAATGCGTGATAAGTGTTGCCAAGTATTGGGTTAAGTGGGCATTAAAAATTTTTTTCTCAAGAAAAAAAAGTCTCTCTGTGCAGAGCAGAGGGTGTAAATATCTCGAGAGGCACTTGTTTGTCCAAAAGTTGCAGGAGAAGAGTAATGAGTACTCCTCGAGTACTCATTAAACTAGCCATACCTTCGTCCCCCAGTCGACGAGCACAGTCGAGTGATCATCGTAAAACAATTTTATCGGTGCATCTCTCTCCACTCTTGTACGGCGCCACGCCGCTTTCCCGTCAACCTTATATCTACTTGAATTATCATCATTGCCGTCTATCTATGTATAGCATGTGCGAGAGCATGCGAGCCAACCTATATGAATACACTTTTTTTTTCACGTCGCGTTCTATACGAAAAAGGCCTTGTAAAGGTAGACATTATACACGCATGTGTTGATGCTTAGCGAGTTCTCATTACTTTGCATGATTGAATGACTTTCACTTTTTGTAGGACTTTCAAGCACAGTACATAACTCAAAAAGCTCGCGCTGTATCGCTACGATTTCACGATAAAACCGAATACTTGTTAAATGTTGAAATGTGAAATACTTACAAAGCCATGATAACGATAAGGCAGAATACAAAATACTTATAGTAGATCGCCCAATAGTGAAGTCTTGCATGCGGGCAGGGTAGAAATCTAAAATGAATCTGCAATACAGTCATCCCAACTACCGCAGATCTATTTCACGGTATTACATTATGTTTATCAAATTAAATCACTTGAATCGTTTTGTAAATTTCGAAATCTAAATTCACTCAGATGTAGTAGAATGTTCGTTGATTCCGAAATTTGACAACCAATTGGGCAGTGAATATCGACCATTTTATATTCCTCTGGTGGATTTGCATATCAGTTCTTTAGTCTGAATTAAAGTAGAATCAACACTGTACAAAGTAAAATTTTCAATACAACAAGAAGAATTTAATTGTGAAGGCGGACCACTTCACCGTAGTTTTCATTAAAGCGAGAACTGATTTTAATTGCTTTAGCAACAGGCACGGATGCGAAAAGAAAAACAACGAAATGGTATTCACAGTTTTCATTAACAGTGTAGCTTCGAAGAAGGATTTATTTTATTCAAGTTTCCACCTAAAGTCAATTATTGCATTAAGCTCAACGATAGAATATGCAAAATACACGTTCTCATTGACAAGCTTATTTTCCACAGCGATTGCATAATTAAATTGTCATTGTTTGTACAGAAGCTAGTGCATAAAACGAGAGACAATACTTGATACGCGTAGATATCGTCATGAATTTTCAACATGCGCTCACCAACTAAGGTGCACCGCAAAGCCTACCCTTTAATAATTTCTCACAGTCGATATATTTTTACACAACGTGTGTTCTGGATATAAAAATAATTGATCGTTAATGATGACATATATACGCATACATACACACGCGCACACACATACACACATTGAACGTTCAATCTTAGGCTCTCGTGTACAGTCTACTATTTCCAGCCGGACTCTTGACGAGAATCGACCGTCCCATCGAGAAACATCGTAACGTTTTGAAGGTCCAATCGAAATTTTAAAGTCTTTCATCTCTCGGCATCGACATGGCAAATGAAAACCGCAAAGTGGTAGGGATATACATGCGCGTACACGTTGCGTAACGGTTGCCGAGTAAACAACAACGCTTTTATTTCAATGTTTGACAACAAAAATGAATGAAAAACACTACTTACGGCATTGCCTGAGCGCCTGGAGGCTTTTCCTTCGCCTACCGCTTCCTATAGCTTTCGTCCCTATGGTGGCTGCTGCTTCTTGCCAAGAAGCGCTAACGAGCTACCGGCTGCTGACAGTCTATCACCATCAGCCACAACGATGACAACGACAAGTAAAAACTACTTCTCTTCATATTTTCTTGTACACTAGTTATATATCTCGTTGGTTCTTTCTCTCTTATTCATTAAAATTGGCACAATAACTTCTTGAGAGATGGTTACCATCTTTCAACTGATTGGCATCTTCATCTCATCTCCATCTCGCAAAGTTGGCACTGAGGAATATATCTATCAATTATTGCTTTAGTGTTTGAACGGCGTATTGTCTTCGTACTGTGATCGCGTGAGTGTCATTGGTCGTTGACGATGACACATCGCGTCTAATACGAAGTGGCTGGGGGGATAGCACGAGGTTAAGCCTGCCTCGTTTACGGATGAGAGGCCAACCCCGCGCTCTCTCGCTTGCTCGCTTACGCCAGCTAGCCACCGCACGACACGATCGAAGCTCCCCTTTTCGCTCCAGCCGCCGCCATTTAAATGCGCATGCGCTACAGAGCTTTACGCAAGCTACAGCCCAATACTTACTACACGAGATACAACGCTGCGCGATGAGCTTTTGTGTGCTGCAGCGCTTCTGCTTCTCCTGCATCGACGATTGTAATATGCTGAGCTGGCCCTTACTTATTTAATGCTTACACGGCTGCGCTCACTTACGTGACGAAGGGATGTAGACTATATGTCGGTGCATGTGTATGCGTACACGTACAATTTATCATTCGATCGTATGAACTAATTGACTAATTGATGGCGATTGGATGAAGAGAATGAAAAATTGCTCGAATTTGTTCTGGTCACGATCAAATTAATCTCTGCACTAATTTACTACTCGATATTCAAATTTGATCACCACTTTTTAATTGTAACATCATTTATAATCTAAATACTTGTAAAAAATATCTTTTTAAGTAACTCGTCGATTGACGAGTAAACTGGTTACATTGTTTGATAAAAAAGATATGTTGCAAATAAATTATAATATTAGATTTAATACAATTTCAAATTTTATATGTATAATACATAAATAGATCTATCTATTTCTAGGATATAAAATCAGAGATAAATTATAATATCTCTGATTAAAGAACTGTAAAAATGAGCCGCTATGAACTAGAAAGTATAAGGGACCAATTTCAGTTTTTAGTAATAAATATTGAACGGAATTTTTTGTATAACCATTATTGCTTAAATTTGGCATTAGAGTTCATGATCAAGCACCATAGCTGGCACTCGCATATTATATTTCATAATATTTCTCTTGGCACGTAATTCCGGATAGAATTTTTGTTAGTATACGTCAATGTTCTCAACAATGTTCTTAACGAAAATGAAAAAATAGAACTTTGAGGTAGGTGCAACTAGAAGAAAAATATCATAGTTAAACTTTTGCTATCCCCATTTTATTCATCATGGTCGCCAAGTTTTATTTGGAAACTTCCGACACATGAATGCCCCCGAAATGTTTACTACGTCAAGCCCTTTTTCCCTTTCATCAGAGGTCTATTAATAATAACAGAGCAAGGTAGCGTTTTAGCGTTTAGCGTTTGAAGAATTCATTCGTGTCTAATACAACATAAACCATTGAATATTTTGTATATTCGCATTATAAGTACATGCTGTTCTTACAAGTCACTTTTTTTTCAAATTCATGACAAACAAAAATGACGAAAGATATTCAGAAAAGTTCCAATTTTGTGGTTTTTATTAAAGAAATATAGTAGTTTTACATAAATTTACAGAGAATATTGTTATATTATTATTGAGCTAACGAATGATTGTATACGTATACTGCAAGGCTCAATAAGTAAAATATTAACGGATTTGCATTTCATCCGCTTTTAGATATGGATCTAATATGCCATATCAAAATATTTTTCGTGAAAATACTCTGTAATTTTATTACATTACATAAATCCGGTACAATGAAAATAATGTATGTTATAACCGAAACATTGAATTATAAATGTTAACGTAATATATCTAGATTTTTTTATTGACAATTTCATGTTGTTTCTAAAAATTAGTAATGCTATTTGATTCGCATTAATTTTATTATTCAATGATTTTAATACGTTGAACATTGAGATTGCAAATAATGTTTATAAAGATTGTTGTTTTTTAGATCACGAGTAAGAGAATGGTATACTCGTATCACGTGCCAATTATTCACATGTTTGCATGTGGGTTATTTTCAGAATCAATTCGTATGGACGTTAAAATACATTGTCTAATTTGAAAATATTACACTTTTTCAGAAGCTACTTAATATACACAAACTGATAAAATCAAAATTATATCGCCAATATCATTAAATCCCTAAATAGATAATTGAAAAAAGGTAAAATATTGCTATAATAACAATATTACCAATCAAGATTTATATAATATTTTGTTCAATTTAAATCACTAACATCCAAAGTAAATGCGAATCTATGGTTAATTTTCTATTCAAACGAATAATAATACTTAGTTACTTTCATTATAAAATTACTTCAATTCTTCTTACGACATTTATGTAGAAATGGCATAAATTGGAAAATAATTTTTCGAAATATTACAAATTTAATGTGGTTTTAGAGGTTAGTGAATAAATATTTATATTTAATGTGATCACAGATATTTTTAAAAAAATTATAAGCCTACAAAAATCAATCTGAAAATACCAACTCACCCTTATCAACTAGAATATTATCAATTTTTATCAATTTTTTCAAGGAAAAGTCATCTTATTTCATTTAGGTTTCGTTTATTGTTGATTTAAAAGTTTCCGAATAATTGATAGTAACGTAAATATAATATGTTTTGTTGTAATCAGAATATATCCGTCTTTAAGTTGCTCGATTACGTAATGAAGTGTATTTTTGAGAAATTATATTTTCATTAATAATTGTAAACCAAAAGTATCCTCTCTTATATTTTTTATAGTATCTCGTAATGCTTACTCGTTCTTTATAATTGAAATTTATAAATTTTGAATGAAACATAAGTGAAAGAATAAACAAACGGAGAACTTTTCTAGTTGGTATTCAAGTGTTAAGCTGATTTACATATGTTTATACATCATCTTGATATAAGATAGCATTATAATATATTTACACATTGCAAATTATCATTCACAAACTCTACTTATGTAAGTTACGTAATTTTATTTTGTTCGTTTATATTTATTACATTTAACAAATATTTTTTCGGAAAAACAATGATTTTAAAAAGAAAATCTCAGAAAGTAAAAAAAACAATTAACAACAACATTCATATTAAAATATACTAGTCTTTCAAGTGTAACCGATATAAATAAGAAATGTATTTACAATAATTATGTTTTAGTTAATTTCCTTATTCGAATGATTTAGAATTAAATAAATTGGATTGTAATAAAAAAAATCAATAGATTTATAAAAATTTCTGGAATGATTAAAACAAAACGCACTAAAAAGAGTCGAGTAAATTAATTGACCAGCATATGTATATAACATCTTCAAACCGCCGAAAAATGTGGTATCTGTTGTTTCGCTATAATATGCAAGTTGGATATTTTTGTTTCGTTAAGTATTCGTAAACTAAACTTAATAATCAACATTTATAAACCATTTACAAATAATATATTAATCGTCGATATTTTTAAATCGTCATTCAATGTAAATGTATTTATGTATTTACTTATGTTTAGCGTATATTTTCCCCTGCAATCATGTTGCTACTTTGCAATTAAAAATTAATTTTTACTCGAACGAAAAAACACTTTATCAAACAAACCATGCTAATAATAACCCAAAATAAACTAATAATCTCATATGTATCGAATCAAAGGAAATATTATCTAAATACGTATTGATAGAAAAGACGAACGTATTTTATGTGAATAATCTACATCGTATACAGAAAAAAAAGATAAAATATAGAGTAAAATGCAATAAACGACTAATATTGAAAAACTTGTAAAAAAGGGAACGGGGTTGGATAAAACAAGATATTTTGAGATAGATGTCGTACCATAAATGAATAAACAGTATTCCTTGAGAAACTCCGACTCCTAGAAACCGTCGATTCTCGCCAAAAATGTATGTACGCCTGGGCCTCCCAAGAGATAAAAGCACGCGGCGGAAATCCTCTCTCTTTCTCTTCCTTTCACTTTTGCATCAAGAGGAAAAGAGAGAGAGAGAGAGAGAAAGATATATATATATATATATATATATATATATATATATGTATGTATGTATGTATAAAGCAGTAGAGCGATGTGTTTTCATCTGACTGCGCAATCTCCTAAATAACAAAGTTTGAGCGGATTCGTTCTCAAAGATAGCGAGCTGTTGGATGGAAGCGATCCTAAGTTGTAGCTCCTAGTCATAAAGTCGAATTGAAGTTATTGTTGTTGTTGTTGTTGTTGTTGTTGTTGTTGTTGTTGTTGGTGTTGTTGTTGCTCATTCGGTTCGACAAATCTGGGCTTTTACTTCAGCTGCACCAACACCATGAAGTATGTTACCACGGCACCCAACACCTATTTTTTAACAAAGTCAATTGCATTAATTCCAGAATTGTTTCCAATTGTTTTTAAGGCAAAATGAAAATTACACTTCGAAAGTTCAAATTTTAAGAAAAAGAAAAAGGAAATATACGACGTTAAATTTTTCAAGGGTAGAAAATCGACTAAGTTTTCTTACCGAGGCGAATAGATCGAGTGATACCGTGAAGAACTTCGCACCAGATATAGACATAGCTTTCTGACACTGCTGACACACGATTTGCACGAAAGTTTTTGCCTCCTCTGAACCATCGTACCAGTGACAAGAATATGCGGCTTCCATAACAGATGAGCTCTGCGCAAAAGAGAAAAGAAAAAAGAAAAAAACAATATTATATGCGGGGTTTCTCGAAATGACAACAAAGTTATCTCATAAATATTCAGTGCCAACCTCCTCAATAAGGCGATTTCCAAACACGCAGAACAAAAACACCTGACCCAGGGTGTAAAGCAAGTAACCGATAGTCGTTGCCGCATAAACATTTACTCCGTTCACCTAGGGTTTATAAAAAATTGAAATTTTGCCAAGAAATGTTATTTTATAATTTAAGCTTATTATAATCAATTCATGTGTACTTTGGTGGCTTGATAAGCGAGTAGAGTCAAGGTAATAGTAGTCGTTAACATGTGGAGCAGAAGGGCAACTCCATAAGCGTCACCAACGACCGTTACCAGCCTGCAACAAAAGTGTAGAAAATTCGTTAGTGAACGTCAAAGAAACTGGAAGTATTCCTCGTACAATACAATCTTAATTAGTTCATGGCAAATTGATAATTATACCGAAACGCTTGCCTCCCCCTTCATATCTTCGAACTTTTTAATCGTTAGCTATGTTTATTGGCGTCGTTAGTTGTTGTATTTCGATAAAGCGCTTCATTAGCCGATCGTGTATATCGTGAAATATAAAAGAGGCGAGCGATCGATAAGCTACTAAAATTTCACGATATCATCAGCGTTTTACAAACGCTCTGGGAGGCAAAAAATAGAATGGTTGACTCTTCGAAAACTAAATGATTTGCAGTACTACGTGACTGCTAACGAACGCCTATTAATGTTTAAGAGGTGGCGACGGAATTAGCAGGCAATTACCAAACCGACGGTATGCATTATTCATGTGTATAGTCGAAGTTTGGGTGCCTCGCTCCCTGTCACTCTCGCTCTCTCTCCCGCTTTCAAGCGCCGATCGATACTCAAACGTATATATATATATAACACACCTATACATGCATACACAGCATTCGAAGGGTGTATAGAGTGCGTCTAGAGTCTCCAGGTATAGAAGCAAGCGTAACTACGAATGAAGCTTGGCGATTAATTACAATTCTGTCCAACGGCCTTCTCATTTATAATGCTCTACACCTAACCAACCTGGAACAAACGCTTTCGTATATATACGATATATCCCAGAAGCCTCTGATCAAATGCTTGGGATGCACCGAATGCTACTCGGTTATTATACCTTTTGCAACAATTGTGATGTCTACCGATAATGCACTTTGGAATTAGTTTCGTGATGTATAGACCTCTATTCGAGCGAAGTAGTTGGCTTATTTTGTTGCAAACTGTAGAATACGAAAATGATGGATTGTACTTAGATTATTGTTACTTCCTTGTGGAGAAAATTTGTATCTTAGGTTATTTTGATTCCAGTATATTCACATCGCAATAAGACGGTTTCTGCGTGAAAAATTTTGAAAAACTAACAAACAGTATTGATCGTTACAATGTACATTTCGTAGGACATTGAGAAGTCTTTTACCGAATGTTTATAATATCGATTGTACGCGATAAGTGTAAATCAAGAAATTACGCGGAGAATTCCATGCACACGCGAGACTTACACAGTCTAAAAAATAATTTATACGTATCTTTGAAAAATTTAACCGACACGTACGTATATGACAACTTTTAAAGGTTAAGGTCGAGAAAGAAAAAACATAACTTTGGCTAGACAATTAGACCTAAATACCTACGTCATACAGAGTTATGACTTTTCAACAATAGAACTAATGCTTGATTTAACTATCCCTTCCAGTTTGACAAATAACATATCAGTGAAATCTACGACAAGGTGCAGACACAAAAGTCCTTAGGTAGGTTTTCCTGTAATAACGCTTTTATTCTTGAATAAAAAATTCAAAGTCAATCAACTCTTTCAAACTTCATTTTCCTCGACTCCATCCAGTTCTTGCTTTCTCAATAAAAAGCCTCTTCTCTCTTTTTCTTCTTCCGTTCTAACTCAAATTCAATCAAACTCTACCCCCTGAGGTAAAAAAGCCTTGTATTTCTCTTACCACAGTAGCCTCAGCTGAAAATAAGTGTTGAATATCTAGGTACGAATCAATGTGAATATCCATGACAAATTCACAACGATATCTACATGCATTTTCACGTGTGTTTCTGTACTACAAAACCTCGTTGAAGTTCATATGGAAACCTATGAACAATTTGATCGTTTCTAATCATGCGCCTTCATTAATCAAAAACTAATTTACCAATGATAATAGGTTATGTGTAAATTGTTGAATTATAATGATTATTGGATTTACACGTGGATTTTCAAAGCTAGGTTTATTGGGGTTAAAATTATTCGTGAATTGCAACTGAGGTGGCTAGCTAATCAATGAACATCTTAATTTTCATCTTCTGGTACTGCGTGTGTGTCTCTTCAATTTGGCACGTCGTTGTCACGCAACGTATAAATGGAGGAAAAGAAAACATGTAACACGCACACACCAGTTGCACAATGCTTTGTTCTCGACAGACGCTGTTCTGTCTGGCGGTCAATATCGCGCGAACATTTGAGCGACGCTAATGTCACGTTCTTGTAACGTACCATGTCTTCATCCTTGCCATTTCCTAGAGCTACGGTATGTGAATCAACGATGTTTCGGGGGTTTATTTTTTCTAGTGTCACCTAAATACTTCTCAGGTAGGACGCCTTTCTATTCATTTCTATTTTCAGTTTCTATCCATTGAACTATTCGACAGATAAATATATTTAATGCTACACGTGATCGTGACGATTTACATTTTGCACTTACAATTTATTAGACACGTTGTGTGCGCGAGATTAAACATTGACACAAGATTAAATGTTTTTCGATAGTTTGTAAATAATTTCCGTGTAAACTCGCAGGTAAAACATGCCTGGAAAAATCATGGATACTTTGGGTCGGTCAATATTTCATTTCAATATTGACATATCGATACTCGCATCTACGCGTCTTCTGTAGTACATCATTCCGGCTTTCAATATAAATAAAGTGGAAATCAACTGTCGGAGGTGAACGATGCAGCCACATACATTTGCAATTTTTTTTATCGCATAACGGGGACATAGAAACATACGTTTTCTAATCGGTATTGTTTTTTTTCTGCAATACGTGCGTATAATTTTCCCCCTTTTTTCCTTGAACGTCAGATTTTCATTATAATAATTGACCCAGAAGAACAAGTGAAATGAAGCTTTGTCATAAAAATAAACTGCAAACTCACCGCAATCATGATAAAAACTAATTACGAGTATAAAGATAGCGTCATACATGAAAAAAAACAACGCAAAAGAACAAAAATGAATCGCACGTGATTATCAAGTCATTTAAATGTATCTCCCAAAGGCAAAGTGCCGGCGTCAACTTCGGATACGTGCAACGTGCCGAGTGATTACGAGTTACACAAGGGAAGTTACACACGTCGGGTACCCTTTGCCGAGAGTCACGTTGATTGATAGATTTAGTTCCCTCTTGGGGTAATTGCCTGACGCTATTTAGTCCCCTTCTTTCTTTCTGCCATTTCACTATCCGCATGTCCAATTAACGTTACGTTGGCTATGTAAATTATCAGTGCGCTGTTCTTCCATTTCTTGGCGATAATTGTGGTCGTTGTAAAATTGTTGTCTCATGATTTACATAATCATTGCTTGCTCATTCGAGGTGGAGGGGTAATATTCTTAGTATGCGAAAAAAAGCTCTTTATTCCGCTACACATGTTTACGACTTGGTAGTATTTGTTATTGATCAGACTGCATTGAAGGTTCACGTATACTTTTTCCAATACGACTTAACTATAAGCTGCGTGTGTACAAGTGAAAAAACTGCGCGGTAAATAAAGCTTTGGCTCGAACGTGTCGCAATATATAAATGCATTATTCGCTCAGCTAGTTTGATAAACAAAGTTGTTATCTTGTACAAACTAAGATAGTTATACACCTATTCGTTATTGTTCCAAATAATGAGTGAGCTACGTTTCTCTACGGGCGCAAATATCATCGTTAGCAAAGTCTCCGCAATCTCTGATGACTACATATGGAAATTATTAAAAAGTTAATTATTTTAATGGCGTGACTCGGTCGAATAATTATTCGAATAATCCATATCAATTTTGATACCAGCATATATCGAGCAATGAAATGGTCGAGAAAAATCCGTGTTTTCTGAGTAAAAGTGCGAGAAAACATATCCAGAGAATAAAATCGTCGACAGGCAATTATAAATCCACACGAGGTATTTTCCAAGCTCCGTTATATGATTCCGGATTACACACAGCCTTCTCCGAAAATTAATAGACCACGTAACCTGTTGACCCTCGTAACTCTCTTCCTCTATTTTCTACGTACATACAAGTACTACAAGTACACCCCTATAACGCAGGAGGCTATAGTAGTCTTAATAGTAGCTCCGTGTCCCAAGCATCTTCATCATCCCCCATATGTATACACGTGTGTGGGGGCGGCAATATGGATTTTTCTCGTTCTTCGCGCATGAATTATTTGTTCTACGATCGATCGACGCCATTATATCTTTGCGCGCGCGTAAAAAAGACTTTTTTTTCTTCCTCTCATATATATGTCTAGAGAGCTTTTTCGTTCGACGAGCAGCCAACCGAGAAATACTTCGCGCGACATTTCTAAAGGATTTCTCTCGCTTTTCCTTTCTCTCTCGTTCTCTAACTGTGGTTCTCGACACAGTGAACGCGCGCCAGGGAATAAAATAGAAATGACGGTGAAACTTCTTTGACATCTTTTTCCTCCGTTTATTTTTTCCCTCGTTGGTAATTCGATACGTGCTGTACATGTATATATTGTATATGGCAGATTTTCCCATATTACGAATGATATTGCAAGCGATCTTTTTCCAGCTGCTTAACAAACAAATAAAAATAAAAAAAAAGAAAAAGAAAGAAAGAAAGAATACACGGTCGCTATCGTAAAGAGTATTGTAAATACAAAGGGCAAACTCATTATAATGATACATTGTCAGTTATTAGTCTCGTAGAAGGTACTTAAAGCATTGCTGAATAATTGAGCGGACAGAAGAAAAAGAAAAGCGCGTAAACTCACAAGGTTCGCAACTATGAGAAGGTCGTTGTCAAAGCTCAGTGTGACTGACTGTGTTGAAATAAATGCTAGCAGCACGCCTTGAAGGGTTAGTTTACGTCCTTGCTAAAGCAAACGATGAGCACGGCCAAACATGTGCAATGCAAGATTGCTACCCCAAGCTATTAATGATTTACGTTGGTTAACCTCAGTCTCTATCCGAATACCTCGACTTCTATTTGCCAGCTACCCCTGAGCGATGGTGGATTTAATGCAAGCTAATTAGGGATTCTCTCTCATTCTCTGTAATATTTCGTCGTACTTCACTCTTTTTGCTCGATTAGCGCACAGCTCATTCTATGAAGTGTATACGATTATGTGTAAAGAAATTATATGAAATAGGGCTATTATATGCTAACATTAATACGTAGTTCCTTTTCGTATAAAATAATACGGTAGTTAAACAACAATTGACGATCTACATTTGCACAAATCGATCTCTGTAAAACTTGATTTTTATTTTCTTTCACGTAAAACAAAGAGCAAAATGGTATTGCAATCAAAGTCTTAAAAATGAAACATATGACTTTCTTTTAGAAGTTCTCAGACCGGATTTTATTAAAAGGCGACATAGCCGCGTACGTTATGCTTAGTTTTACTCCATCGTATTGAAGATACAAAGAAAAATTTACTTGATAACGCTCGCGATTCATCTAACCTTCAATTTAAAATTGAGAAAACCACTTTGAAATTGCTTGAAAATCACCTCACTACGAAAAAAGACAGAGCTCATCTTTAAATCAGGTCGCGAAGCGCTTGACATCAAACGCACGTTTTCCATATCTCTCTCGGGTGAAAGAATGAGAGTCAGAAAGAGTGGGAGGGGGGGGGGGAGAAGAAGTGTTTCAAGTGTCGGCGACACAGCACTGCGAGCTTTCATCGTCATTATTTTAAACGCGCAATTTGAGTGAAAAACTCTTTTCGTAAATACTACGTATTTTAACGTGCAATTCGTAGCTCGTACAATCTGGACTATTGCTCAGTTTAAATTTGAATATTCCCAAACGATTCCGTGCAACCCTACATACATAGGTATTCTGATTTATAGTATGACATTCTGCACTGGCGTGGTTTTGCAACTGATGTATAGGTTGGCGGTTATACCAAATGTCTTTGCCACGGTACTACATGCAATATATGGCTACTATGAATTGATACACTTTATCAAGTCTTAGAATGCGACAAAGCTAATGTATCAAGTATTAGTCGCGAGCTTTGTAAAAGTCCGAATTTTCGCGTATTACGCGTTAATTAATAAAATCGAGAAACTAAGTGATAAAAGTCAAATAGCATTACCTCACGACGTGCTTATGCCTCTCAACCCAATATTTGATAGCACTCCTGACTAACATCTCTTGTTTCTTCGTTAAACCATTTGGACCAACACCTCCGTTGAATGTCGTACCCGCTGTCGGTCTGAAGGTCGCGGTAAAGTCTTGGCGATTGCTGTATATACCGCGAACGTCGACATCGAGCACGTTCTCACCGTTACTGCTTGGTTGAATGCCCGACGATTCCCTGAGGTGGTCTGCGCTTCCAGCCTATAAATTACAATGGAATAACGCGTTTACTTTTTGCTTTACTATTTATTGGCTGAAATTGGATTGCGGGTTCGGGTTCGAGGGATAACGGACGGGATTTATGGATTGGGATATTATCTTCGCAGATAATGTTGTTTGTAGTTTATGGAAATATCGTTAAATCATCGTTATATAATTTATAGGCTTGATCGAAACAAGTTTCATTTAATCTTTTGATCGCCAAATAAGCGGAATTATAATTACTTGATCATTTGCAAATGATATCTCCAATTTATGGTAAATTATTGTTGTTTTTTTCTATTAATACCATCTCAACAGAGTAACAGAGATAATTTGTATTTCATATCGAGATAGCTCGTTAAGTACGTTCCACGAGGCGGAGGAAAGTGTCGAAAAACAATACTTACTTTGAAGAGCTCTCCGCTGTTAGGTACAACGGTGTCCAATGTTGCGCTGAGCTCCATGAGTGGCTTCATGATTGCCTTAAGATGTTGAAGCTGCTCGCAGGCGAATAGTAGAAACGAGCAGAAAAGTACGTCAAACATGTTGCAGATGCCCATTGTAATGACAAGATAATAGAACTGATAGATCATCGAGAAAATGTGTGCTGCGCCACTCATTGCGTTCCATGGATATGCCGAACGGATCATCAGTCTTGGGAGCTATAACGATATTTTTCACATTGAAGGAATTTTTGTTCTGTAAAGGCAGTCTACTTGACGTTAGAATGATTTTCGAATAAATTACTTTTACGAAATAAGTTTGTGCTCTTTTTTAAGCATCATTCGAAATTCGTTAAATTGAAATAATTAGTCTGAGCATCATCTCGAGCGTATAATTACTGCTACAGTGGCATTTATGAATTCTTGAAATAAAAGACTCTCAATAATTCAAACCAATCAATCCATTGTAAAACGTTCATTACACATGTGTACATGTCCTCGCGATCAACTAACTCATATTTTCCTAGACATCGGGCAATTTCCGTCAAAAAATATGCAAATAACTCACTGGTATAATGGTAGTCTCATTGGTTTCCTTGTCGTGGATTTTCCTGACAGCGTCATCGAAGAAAGTAATACCTGTCCAACAGATAACGGAGAACGCGACCGCACCGCAAACGCAGAACAAAAGCTTCCTCATTTTAGATAAAGCAAGGGCATGGTAACGTTGGTTACTCTCAGCGAATAAAGGATGACTGTTAGGATTGTTCCAGACGCCGAGGCATTTGTAGAATATCTTGGCGCGCGCCGCAAGGTAGACTACCTTCACGATCGGGTGCATGAAGAACAGCACCGTGATTGTATTTGCCGTCAATTGATCGACGTCGTCGGACTCCTTCACCAAATTAAGTGCCATTGTGCCAAATTGGAACAGCATTAGGAATAGGGTAACCTGCAAATGTTGCGATTTCGTTATTTGATTGCCTCGTTGTCGTTAATTTACCTTGAAGTTATTGTGCAATTGGCGATATTATCGATGCATACGTGGAAACGTTGAAATGGCGAATTAAATAAAATGTACAAGTTTTAATCGGCTTTATTTTAAATATAAAGTTCTTTTTGTGTACCATAACTTACCATACAGTAAATTTTATGAGGAAATCTCATTCCTTCACTGTAATAATTGAAGAGCCAGTGACCAACGGCTTGCGTGATCCTGATGTTAGGCATCAGATCGGCCACCAGGCCGACTTGCTTCATTTTCATCATCTACACGAGATCATACATCAACATCAAAGTATTAAATCCATTTAAAATTATTCACAATTCTTTTATGGCGAAGACTGAATAACGTTTATTAGCATATGTTATAGCTTTCACAATTGTACTAACAAATTGATACACACAAGCAAATTGTTTGTTAGAGTTTGAAAACTATATCGGATGAAATTCATTTCATCGAGAACTCGCAATCTTTGCCATAAGTAGCGCTGAATAAGGGTTGCATAGTTATTCGTCTATATCCCCTTACATTTTTTACGCGTTCTGTAAATGCTGTATACGTTATAAAACGTTTTATCGCAGTGCGCACATGGTAAACTGAAGCGCACACGAAGGAGAACTTTCTCGAGACATTCAATCTTTAGATACTTTAGAGCTTTGCACTTGCGATTACAATTTCGTTTAATGCTGTAAGATATCGATTAATTGAATTTTCCAAGCTTTTCACAGTATTCCAGTGTAAAAAGTTTATCGCGGAATTTTTTTCTGTGATTCAGTATAGAATATAATTTGTTTCATCACTCGTAGTAATACCGCTCAACTCGTAGAACAAACAAAATATTTGGTCGAGACATCGATTGAATAGGAAATGTGTCCTAAAAATTCCAATTATTGAATAATTTCGCAAGTTTTTGACGTTCTAAGTTAAACCGTACTTAACCTTTAAATGTGTACTATCAAAGTCCTTGATGAACATTGGGGTATAAGCAGGCTTAACTTCGCTAAAAGTATTTACGACGCAATCACGACGATCGAAACCATAATTCGAATTTTGAGAGTACACGATGTTAAACTTGCTCTATGGTATTCCTAAGATAAATTTTAATGTCATCTTCATCTTTACAACTACCATGCGACTAATGCCGTTAAGTTGATATTTTATGATGTATTTTAGCGCTACGGCATTTCTATTTGAATTATTATAATTATTTAATAGTGTTTCATATACGTGCATATTTTTTCAGAATCATTACATCGAACAAAAGATAGTCAATATCTTAAATATTCGTATTTTTCTATATTTAATAGGTTGTTTTCCGAATACTTCTAGGTTGTACATTAATACTTCGGGTAATTTACGAAATCAAAGTCGTAAAAATGTTGCAATAGAATTAATTGTAATATGGCGTACAAAACCAATATCTAGCGTTTGCATTTCAGTTTTACTGGCTTTCGCAATTAAGTAACAAAGTAATAAAAGTGAAAAGCATCAAAAGAGAATTGTGAAATATGTTATGCACTACAGAAACTAATTAAGTCGCGCACTGACTTTAATAAAAAAAAATAAAAGTATTTTTATTTCATTTAGTTATTGCATAGAACATAGGATATAACATTGAAAGTATAAATTTATCTGCTTATAAAACAGCAATGAGAAAATGAAAAGTTTTTTATAGAATAACACTTTTGATAGAGAATTATTTGGATCGTCAATCGCTCACCTATAGTACATTCAATCGAACACTATTATATTTTGATACTCAAAATATAAAGATATCAACATATCATCTTGATTTCCCGTTTCATATCGTCTCACAACACGTAACCATCACAATCTCAGCTGATAATCTAGGAAAATGCGCGCACACGACAAAACGCGTTTATCACGAAAAAAGCCTAATCTTCCAGATCAAATTACGCTTCCTAAGCGATGCAACAGGTCGCGTGGGCGCGTTCACCCCTCCAATAACCAGAAAACTAAATTATATCACACTTTCCTCACAAGAAAAAAAGAAGGGAAGTGACAATCGTACCTTGAAGGCTTATCGCGATGACAGCGTTTGGCCCTGACAAGGAAAAAGATGATGCACACACGACAGCGTGCTACGGCACACTCGTCTGCGTTGGGTCGTTAAAGCGTTCACCAAGCCCTCGCGAGGGTGTATAGTCGGCAAAGAAAAAAACAGTAAAACCTATAGACAAAGCGAGCGTGCGCGAGCGACGAGTATGGGTGATACGGGAACCTAACGTGGACCAATCGCCGTCGTGGATACCAACGATACTCGCCATCGCGCCGTCGCTACCTTAATTATTTATGAACGCACACTCGAGGTACCTTATACTACCTATGAACTGCTATAGTGACTGTAGGTAGGGGAGCCAACCGATTTTCTAGCGAAGAGGGTTGTATTATACTGTTACGCACTTTTCTTCGATTTTCATACAAGTTATTATCGATTCTTTGGTTATTTGTCGGATGGGCAATTGCTGCGAGGTTTCTTGAAAATGTGCGGTTTCATCACAACGAGTTTTCTATTAAAGCTAAAGGTATAGTTGTTTCAAAGTTTTAATGTTACGAATACTTAATTTTCGTTTTGAAAAGCTTTCTTTACTGGTATTCTAAGTAATAGTTTTGGACAAAAATTAGTTTTGCAATACATCATGTAAGTCGTATGGATCGGAATGTGGTTGCGAGCTTATAGTTTCTCTTTCAATTATAAATAATACAACTGTCATTTAATTTATACGCTATATTTTCTTTCTCGACTTACACTGAATATTGTCTTTTCTTGTTTGAAATGAGAAAAGTATCTAAAATATTTTCGATATATCATTCAACTGTTGTTATATTGCATTTATGATTTAAAAAATTATCCACAATATACATTCCCTTGTACGACATAAAGCATAATATCTGACAAAGTAATATTTAATTTCAATAGACAATGGAAAGATTTCAATCCAACCGTATCCTTTATTATTTCACTATTCATTCAGTTTCATATTTATTAAAGAATATAAGATATAAAACGTTTTTTGTATGCATTCAAGAATATTTGTATAATTGTTGAAAACAATAAAATCGTACAAAATATGCCTCTTCATAAAAAATTGTTGAATTCGAAACAACATTGATTAAAGGTTAACATGTATAAGCTCAATTAGAAAAGTAAAGTATACCTAGCCGACAAGTTGTCTGTCTGTAAGCTTACATTGATCACTTGAGCATTGTCATTCGGCAGAAAGCGCTCGAGAAACATATACGAAAGGCCAAGTAAAGTACTCTGAAAATAGAGCAAACCGATGTATACGTATACTCGGATGTTCTTTGTTCTATAACGATTGACCTATGTAGACTATAAAGGGGCTTGTTCTCAAGTTCGTATATATCGACCGACAAATTCTTTCCGCGCGCGGGGAAAATGATGTCTAGTAAGACAAGCGCAAACAAGGGCTCGCATTATTTTTCTGTTCAAGCAGACTCGTTTGATTACCCTATTCCCTCTTTTTATCCCCGTCCCCCGTCCCTCTGTACCACTGAAATTTTGAAGAATAATTGGATTTGTCATGCTAACGAGCACGTCAATTAGTACGCCCTGAATTTAGTTCGTTAATGACACTTATAACATATCCTCGATCGATGCAACATTTTAATGTACCCTCTAAAAAATGTCGACTACAAAATTCTTTTTAACACACGATAGCAATGAACGTTGACGTACATAATTTTTTCCTTTCCAAGTCTTAGACGAAAAGTAATCAGCGAAGAATATGATGCCATTCATTTTTTTCGTGTAACATGGCAACGTTCAAACCGTCACTCGGGAAAATTCGAAATCGTTCTTTTTTTATCCTTGTAACATAGCAACGACAAAACTTTTATTCATTTGTTGAGGGGCTAGTCGAGGATTTCTCTTTCATCAAGACGTCATTCTGCATTTAGATCTCTGATCGAGATAGTCTCTTAAAACTATTAGTAGTCATTCACGACGAGCGTTTGGTTCTCAACTGAGATTTGAAAAGGCATTGCGATGGAGATGAAGAAAGCTTTGGTGCTTGTTGCTTTATTAGGTGTTTTCGCCAGCGGATTTGGAGCCGGTAATTAATTATTGCCTTAACCGAAGAAAATAAGACTTTATCTTTTATCCAAGAGCATCAGGACAACGGGAAAACATGCGCTTCTAATGGATTTTTATTCGCCATTACTACAGAATCAACTTCTGAAGTGAAGCCTGCTCTTTTGCCGCCGTCCATGAAACTTTTGATGAAAGGCGCAGAAGCCGTAGCGATTGAAGAGGATCCACGAGATACTCTTGAAAAGAGGTCAGCCGAGTTGAAGAAAAGGTTAGACTTTAATTTTTTTAATAGCAATAAGATAATCAAGCGGGGTTTAAAGAGGCTTTTGTAATCAGACTTGAATTTAAATTTAAAAGTTTAACATTCGGTCGTGACGTTTTGCTGTGATCCCATTACAACAAATAATTTTTCATGTTTTCAAGTAGCGGGAAGAACAGTCCACTGAACGTAATTCTGTTGCTGGTTGACGAGCTCTACCGAAGCGGCGCAACTGCATTCCTGGAGAATCAAGATGAGTTCCCAGTTCATGGAGTTTTGGAGGTTTGTCAATTAAGTTTTACAATTGTAATAACATCATTAATATTTGTTAACTTAAAAACAAATATTTGTTGTTCCATCTAACGTATATTATATAAATTATACTACATCCTTCGTTTCATGTACAGGCAATTTGAATAACTCGAATTTACCGTAAACATGTACCATCCTTAAAAATAAATTTTTCAACTTCAACAGACCTGCCCAGCCGTTAACGATCACTCGGTTGTGGGTAATTGCGATTGCGACGAAAAACTGGGATCGAATATCGCCTCACTGATTTCTTGGGCTCAGCGCGTTAATATGTCAACAAGTGTGTGAACCATTTAATGAAAAATAAAAGATGGCGTTTCAACACATTCTTTATTTGAACAAGTATCCATATGTCATGAACAATGTTTGTGCAGGTGGAGTATACGAGTTATCGACCAGTGTTTCGGACCCTCGAGCACGTCTGATTTATCGTCAACGCCGAGAAGCACCATGGCTATTACAAATTAGTGAGTGTTTAGCTTTACAAATGACCAAAACTTAACTTAAAAGTAACAATTAGCAAGCGTTGTTACTAACTTTGCATGCAAATATTTTATTGTAAAATCATATATTCTAATCCAAATAATATTTGCGATGATAGAGCCCAGCCCCGATAACGAGAAGGCAAAAGTGGCATCCAAGTTAAAGGACACCTTCTTCCGTAGTCTGGTTAATGGAATGAACATAGCTCAACTTCGTGAACCGTCTGTCATTTATCGTTCCGACGTCGGCGAGTTAACCTCGAATGTTCTCAAGGAGTTAAACTTGAATCCGAATCAACATGGTCACCTTGCCGTTGTACGCACTGGAGTGGATGGACTCGGCGACATCCTTCAACTTTTAAAGCGCTACGTAAGTTACCGTATAAGATTTTTAAAAATCAGAAAGAAATACAACATTGAATGAGCGTCTTTGTATTGCTTATATATGGATACTTATACAAAATTACATTTAAATTCACGAATTCAGGTTTCACCATCGAACACTCTGACGGTTGTAACGAATTCTTGTCCACAAGACCGTTACAATTTAGTACCATTTTTTGCTGGTGGATTTGGCTCGGAGCATCTCTCTCACGGTGCTAACTTGAAACTACTTCATGATTTACCTATTGCTATTCGTACCATTGTTGATCAGCATAAAATGATCAATATGGAAAATGTCAAACCAGAAATCATTTTCGCGTTAGACGCATCTGACGTGTCGATTGCTCCAGCGGATCGCATTGTTAGGAGCATTTATTATGACGATCATCAGGTACATTTTGAAACTTTATTTTGTTTGTCGAAATATACTCAATGATGAATTCTTTCAGAGAAAAAAAAGAGATGAGGCTCCCGCAGAAAATCCAAGTGCACGGCAAGATGACGTGAGCAGTCAGGAAGCTATAACCCAATCAACGATGATGATCGTTACCGTTGTAACTGCTACAATTACTTATACTTTAAAATTTTAAATTCTTATTTTGAAATCAGATAACATTTGAACCATATAATAATTACGACATTTATCGACGTGCAATCAGTGCTTCGGGCACTTCTTTGGCAAGGTAACAGGTTCGCTTGCATGCGATAAATGAACATATTACGCATAACTACATTTAGCTTTTTTCATAATGGGTATTGTGTTGCTCTTTAAAGTACGAAATTGTACAGATTTTGTTCTGTTTCAAAATTATATTGTATTCACTATTGTTCAATAAATTAAGAAAATGTTTGGTAACAAAAATAAATATTAATTATTCAACAGTCACTTTAGTTGGATTTTATGTAAGTAAAGTAAAAAGGCGGTTCTTTGCCCCATGCATATTCTTTAGTGGAGTAATGTTGGTATTTGACAAAATGATCACTATATATTTTAATACATAGATCGTGTCTTAGCAGTTTTCGATAATTTTATATAGAACCGTTTGATAACAAAAAATGGAGAATCATGATTAAGTTCAATTTATTTTATAAATTTTAAACAAGAAGCGTATTTGCATACGTGTTATTCATAATATCAGCTTGGTGTATTCAATTGTAACAGGGAGAGACTTCTCAATGTATAAATTGACTGTTGCTGCAAAAACGCCATGGTTAAATAAGAACGGTAGCTGAGTATGCAATAAGCGGTAAAACAAAGTTCGCACATGTGGCGAGAAAGTATCGAAAGTTTTGGTGTGTTACCGGTCAGTTAGTAAATCGGTAAGGAAGGGGAATCGGAGTGAGGGTTTTGTATCTAACCGGTCCACGCGCTTTCCCACTCTCATATGTACAGTTGGCCCCCAGTATATTCGCGGCGAGAGTGTAACTTTTAGTTTTTCTCTGCCCGCGGTACACGACGTTGAACCAGTCATCACAAAGAACCTGCTTCTGTCTACATCTGCGACCAGTAACGAAAGTGAACGCCGATTAAAGTGAGTACGATTTATTTTACTCCGTCATTGTTACAAATTAAAATATAGACATCTATGCAGGTGCTGAAAATGTACATATATGTGTAGTTTTCGTTAAAAAATATTGTTTTCATTGTACTAATTTGTTAGCTACAAATCAAGGAATTTTCTTTAATAATATTCCGTATTTATTGATAATTACTATAACATTGCAAATATTTGTTCAACTTATACGTGCTGAGGTGAGGGGCAAAGTGGAGGGGCATTAAAGTATATTTATCGAAAAACAATGGGTCAATGACAATACACCATTGGAATGCACATGTTGCGCAATTTTTAAAAGTCCAATTTTCAGTCAGCATATAATAACTGTCCTCGTTAAATTGCTATATATTGAAGTTAAAATTCTTAATATTCGGACGTAATAGTTACTTATGAAAATTTAGTCATTTTGTATCGTACTTATGTTGTTTTGAAATTAATTGAGAAAATTGCAACAACTGCATGGTTATGTAAAAGACTAAAGAGTATATCTTCCAGAGGATTAGACGTTTTCCTCGACAAAAGTATACAATAATGATTCGCATTCAAAGCATTCAAAGCCACTACGAAAATACATGCACAAAACCGATTGTGGAACCATTGACAAATTTTAACTCAAACTGTATATTAAAAACTAAGACTCCATACATATATACAGAATATATAAATATTTTTTATAAATTTTAAAAAGTGCCATAACGTGATGAAAAAATATAAATTGAAATATTTGTATATAAAAGTATTGTGAAATAATGTCGGAACTTTTAATGCAATAGAGCTATAAAAAAACCTTTGAAACACACTTAAAAGAACAAATATCGAACTGGTATTGTTCAACCGTTTAGCCTTGTTATGTAGCAATTTTCGTTTAATTTTACGGATTCCGAATACTCTTTTACAGATTTATGCATTAATAAAAATTAAAAGTAACTCGAATACCCTAAGATTTATAAGGTCGACAAAAAAAATATTAGCTAATAGATTTATTTTATGAAGAGTAGAAAACTTACTCTTACACGTAAATAAAACCACAAAGTTAACCAAGTCAACGGTAATAGAAATGATTCAATCTGGAAAAACTACCACACAAAACGATTCTAAATGAATTGAAACTAGTCAAGAAACAAAGAGTATAACAACCGAATAAAAAATAAAATTATACTATTTACTTTCAACTGTTACTTCCTACTTATACGTATAAATTATTTCCAAAGTAAGAAGTAAAAGTTGCAAGTAGAGAGCCTCGAGTACGTGTATAAATTATTCGTGACTGTCTCATAGCAATAACATGAAAGTTCGTACAAAATAATTATGCCCAATCATGAACGATTACACAATAAAGAAAAAAACATGACCCCGCACTAAGCAAAAACGGACGTAAGTCCAAAAAAAATCACTATTTTTTCTGCTTACACTAGATTACAAAATGTAATACATTCTCAGTAAAAGCGGAACATTTGCACGATGTATATGTGCATCAGAAATCTCAAGGATTTTTCGCAGTAGCAGCCGCTGTGAGTGAAAGTCATGTTCATGCTCTGAGGCAATGGTCCTCTCGAAAGTCTTACTTGCGTCGTAATATTATGATCCACGCGAGCAAAGACTATTATGCAATTGTACATAAATACACTACAATTTTACGTACATACTGTTTTAGACTCAATGAGTTTTCAAAATTATTACAGTGAAAGAATACGGTAGATTGTAAAATGATTTTGTTATATATTTGTTTAATTTTATTGAGCTGCTTAGATCTATTCGTGAAATGTTGAATAGTCGAATATATATTTTCGACCGTAATGCTTTAAAAATAAGAGTTACGGGCATTGGGATCCGAGAAAAATGAAACGGCAGTTCCAAGTGACTAATTTTCGTTGTACCTAATATGCAAGGCAATTTCCGCTTACTCGTTAGAAAAACAAAATAATTTTTTGCAATCCATTTCGTTTCATTTCATTTAACAATGAGAATGTAGAAATCAGTCCGGTATTCCAAAGTTGGAAGTGACTTACCAAAAGGCATAATCTATCAAAGGATAATTATTATTACCAAATTCATACTTGTATCTAGTGCAAGAATACAGTTTTACAAATCTATTGATTTTAATTTCTGGATTGGTAAATAGGGTTATGAAATGTTCAAAAGTAACATGATCAACTTTAAAAATCGGTTTTGTGCATGACCAATAAATTGTACATTTGTACAATTGTACAAACAAGCAGTAGATTTAAACAAAATGATGGAAACAGCAATAACCCATTGTACCGAAAACATAACCTACAATCGACAACTAACCAACTTATAATATTGAAATCAATCTGATGATCTGTCAAATGACGATGGCTTAGCATATAACAATATTGACTTTTGATCAATCTACGTGACTTAATAGTAACGATACATATCGGTACCCTGCTTAACATGTGCTATGGTTAAATATAAATAAGATTTATTGTAATTATTGAATAATGATTGTGCATTTACGTTGGCATAAACTTCAACTTGATAATGGTCGCGAGTTTCTCGATAAAAAATATATAATATCAGTTGAAAACTTTTTAATGAATTTTTATTCAAATTATGCTATAATTGTCTTACCTGTTTGTATAACATTTTGAAACGAATAGAAATATTTTTCATCTTAAAACTTTGATAAATTCTCATGAAATTTAACTATTTTAGATGTTGCTCATTCAACCAACGGAAGAAATGTCTCAACTTATTCGCGTGGAGCTCAATGAAAACGTCGATACGCGTGACAAGGATCTACAATACATTAAAGACTGGCTGTTCAAACAACCACATTTACCTAAGTTCGACGGTGAGCCCTTATAGCTACAATCATCAAGGATAATTATTTCTACACATTGTTTGCATTAACTTATTTCCAATTTCACATTCTGACGTGTTCCTCGATTTTCGGTTGATTATACCGTTATTTTTTCAGATGACTACAGACTAATGACCTTTTTGCGTGGTTGCAAATTTTCGTTGGAAAAATGCAAACGGAAACTGGATATGTATTTCACGATGCGTGCTCTCGTTCCCGAATTTTTTATTAATCGTGATGTAACGAGACCCGAGATGAGAGAGATTACAAGCATTGTGTAAGCATCTAAACACATAATACAGCTTGAATAAGCATACGCAATTCACAAATGTAACCACAGAGACATTGAACGATATCTATGTCAAAAATCAATATTTCCGGCTTGATACACTAATGAATGAGATAAATTTCGTATTTCAACTGCAAATGAGTGATAGTAGAGATATATTATCGAAGGTTTTAAGTAAAAAATGTATACAGAAGTTGCATACATCTATTAAGTTAAGATTACGAGTTGAATCAAATTAAGGGTAATATTTAACTCCGCAATACGAGGGTTCTTGATTAATCTCTATTTTTATATTTTTCTCTTATCATTTTGCTAAATTAAGATAAATATGATAGTATTGTATGATACTCGAGAAAGGAAGAGTAAGCTTTGACTTACAATCATAAAATATTATGTAATTTGAGGATCATCTCTAATGATTAGTGATTGTTTAGTTGACAAACGTATCGATGGTAATTATCTTAATTATCGATTAGCTAAACATAATTGTATAGAATGATAGCCAAGACAAATCTATTGTCATTACTATAGCGTACAATACTATATATTGAAATAAATATTTAATCTTGTCAAGTATTATCTCATTCGTACAAAAATCAATAAATAACAAAGAAACTAGCAACTCATGAATTTTGTATGAAATTATGTGAGACGTTCGTTTTGACAACCTACAAGGCATATACTTGTCCATAGTAAATAAAACAAACTAAACCAACTTTAACTCCACAGACAGGTGCCACCACTACCAGGGTTAACGAAAAATGGACGTCGCGTAATTGTAATGCGAGGCATAGACAAAGACTTACCCACTCCCAATGTTGCTGAAGCAATGAAACTGGTGATGATGATCGGCGATATTCGTCTCAAAGAGGAACTTGTTGGCGTTGCCGGCGATGTCTATATTCTCGATGCGACTGTCGCAACTCCATCGCACTTTTCAAAATTCACCCCAGCTCTTGTCAAGAAATTTCTCGTCTGCGTCCAGGAGGCTTACCCTGTCAAACTCAAAGAAGTTCACGTTATCAACGTAAGTCCGCTCGTCGACACGATTGTTAATTTCGTTAAGCCTTTTTTGAAAGAGAAAATCAGAAACAGAATATACGTACACGGAAGTCTTGAAAAGTTGTACGAGTATGTGCCAAAAGAGATTTTACCCGAAGAGTACGGCGGCCAGGCTGGACCGATTCAAGATATTCACAGTAAGTGCTTTTCTTTATCTTTATATATACATATAAAGCTTTAACAATTGCGTGTGAAGTAAAATAAATTTGTTTTCTTTTTGAAAATACAACTGGAAAGACAAAGAGTTGTCTATTATCATTATTTAAAAAAAGTATTTGTTTAGAATAAAAAATAAACGCTATTGATGGATACTATTGAGGTTGCATCATTCGATTCAAAATAAATATTATATTTAAATGAACCTTCAATCCGAGTAAAAAGAAGTACTTGTGTTTGCCAGCTTAAGAATATCCAACAATCGTAATCGACGTTATATAAAGGTGTATACAGCGTTAAAATAGGAATATAATACACAGGAAGACTTTTTTATGTTCAATAGCCCCGAGTAATCAATTGCTCGAGAAAGAATGGTTACATCAGAACTTTCCAACCGTTATTTTTTATTGTATTTCTAAGGCGCATGCTTTTATTTTCAGAAACTTGGATAAGGAAATTGGAAGAATATGGGCCATGGTTCAAAGAGCAAGAAGCGGTCAAGACAAACGAAGCATTACGACCCGGTAAACCAAAGACTTATGATGATCTATTTGGACTCGATGGATCATTTCGACAACTAGCCATCGATTAGGCATAATTATCACTAAATTAATCTTTATAGAAAAATGTTTCATTAAGTTTTTCGTTGTCCTGGGGTCAATAGAATTACATTGATATGGTGTTAATGGCTATTATTTTGTATTACAAAATGCAATAGATCTTAGTAATAGCAATACTCAAGGCAGGCGTGCATAGATCCATTTTTATGATTCGATGAATACTTATCAAAGAAATGAAATTTTACTATTTTTCTACTGTAATCATTGCGAATATGATCGTTCTCATAATTGTCGTGGAATTATAATTGTGACCTTCCACGTCAATGTTTCGATTGATGCTCATGTAGACATCCATTTTTAGGATGACTTATTTGTTGTGTACTTGTGTGGAGAAAATAATACTCGATGGTTGTGGCGAAAAACGATCAATTTATTATTAATTTTTTTATCGATCGCACAACAAACCTACAGTCGGTCACAGAACCCTTTTCCGTCTTTGAAATACAATGCACTATTAATGAATATAAACGTTTTTATATTCATTGCATACAATACACTTGTACAATTCTGAACTAATCAATTTTTAAGTAGGTATCTCTTACCTCCGAATACTTTGTAAGTTATAGAAAGTATCATAATAAATAATAAAATACTAACATTTTCGACTATTTTCTAAATACTAATAAAATATATTCCTACTAATTGCTCGAAATCCTCTCTGCTATATTTTTTATCATCCACTTTAGCGTTGATGCTCTTGTCTATTTTTAGGACAATGAAACAACCAATCATTAAATTATTCAATTCAGTTGAATTCTTAATAAGATCAGAATGCTTAAATAAACAGTGACTGCAAGCTTTATAATTCGATTTGTAGTAAAGGTGATCCTTTTGAAATCTGAGTCTCGAGTGTCATTAATCGATCGATAGCCAATTGTCTTTGAAAAGAAAATTACTGCTCAGTTACTTCTCTGTCCGTGATCGCCATGCTCAAGTTAATCCTCATCATTTTTATTTCAAAAGTCTTGTCAATGGTGTTAGCAAGTAAGTTTATTTTTCAAAATGCTGTCAATCCTTTGTATATTTGATTTATAAATTTACCATTGAGCAAAAAAAATCAATAAACGATCTGTTGTGGATGAACTATAATTTTTAGAAATATTATTTTTACTGTATTCTCGATTGAAAACAATGTCGTCACTGTTAAAGATGCGAATCCAGATCATATAACAGTATGCAATGGTTTAACTTGCAAATTGAACGAGCAATGTGTAATGCGGAAATTTTGGTGCGATTATACTGTATGCCCTCAGATGATTTTTTGTTCTGAATCACAACTAGGTATGTTATTAAATCCATTCAATATTATTTACAATTATTATTTGAATCGAAATTTATTACAGATTTTTACAAATCAGAATTTCTAGATATTTGCTTTATTGATACTTTTTTTACAATACTTTCAATAATTACAGTTGAATTGATTTGTTAAAATTTTGCTATGTGAATTTCATTGTAAAATAGAAATCTTAATGCTTAACATTTAAAAATTTATTGCAAAGTCCGTATAATCAACTTTTTGTTAAATTCATTTGGTTCTAAAGAAAAGTTGAAGCTGCAATATATCACGTGATTGCAAATTATATCACGTAAATTATACAGGGAATTTATAAAAAATGGTATTGATATATTTCCAGTACTATAAACATATTCAAGTAAATTAACAAGACGTAACGCGTCATGTCTATAGTATTGGGGAAGAAACAAGAGAACATGAATGATGGAAGTTGAAACAAATACAAAAAATAGGCATTTTTATTTAGAAAAAGTTAGGCATCAATAAATTAAAGACTATTTTTACAAATGTATCGTTAAATAATTTATAGATTCACTAAGAGGCCCTGAAACTTGCGAATCAGTTCTATGCCCTGACGGATACGGATGTGTCCTTCGAGTTCGCGAATGCACGTGGAATCACGGTAATTAATTTATTTTATTATACTATTTTCCTTTGTATTTGAGAGCACGATCCTAAAACTTTTCCAAAAGATTGATGACATCAAGAATGGAGCAAGATAAGAGTAGATGAGAAAAGTTTGGTTATTTATGAAAATCCAGGACTTACGTCGATCAGACGCACGCTAACTAAACTTTGACAAAAAGTCTTTATTCCTATTCGTAGTTCAACTAATTTATGGTTCGATATTAAGAAAGTAAAAAAATAATATATATATATATATCGAAAAAAATAAGTGTTATGTTAAATGAAATAAGCAGTAAATCTCAATTCCGTAACAAATTTTGCCACAGTATGAGGCCATGTTTAACGAAAAATTACCATATGTACTTTGCTATTTTCCTGCGTGCTGGGATGTTTATGCTCATTTGAAATTTTATCTGACGTAGATTACTATTTTTACGAAATCATGTACTAACGTTCATACTTGTTTTTCTGTTATCGCGCAAAGAACGATAAATAATCTTTCCGAGGATCTTTCTAATAAGCGAAGCAATGTAATATATTACAATCAATATAAATTACAAGCTATAACGTTTTGAATCCCGTCCATGAATAATATACAATTTTTACGTTTTCGTATTTTTTATGAAGCATGTTTGAATTATTAAAAAAGACAGATAACAGGTCCTAGAACTTCTATTTTTCTGAGTAGTTAAATGACATAAAAAGTTTTGGGTTTCCTTAAACATCCCATCTTGTCCTCATATGTAACCATCATTTAAAAAATTTGGCAGGTAGACTTTTTATGTTTATAAGACAATTCTAATGTATACACCATTCGTATTTCAAGAATTATTTTTTCAAATCGGATGTTATTTTCTCTAAAATATACTTTTTAATCTCAATTGACAATGCGTTTCTGAAACTTTCTGGTCTCTTACTCTGGAAGTATATATCTTATTCACTTATAGACGACAAAACCATCAATAATGTTCTCTTAAATGTTCTCTTAAAAAACAACATTTTGAGATCTTTTTACAGGCTGCAAACAACATTTTGAGATCTTTTTACAGGCTGCAAACAACATTTGGCACGATGTATTTCCAACGTAGAACTTGCAGATGAACCAACTACTTGTGCAAATGTTCACTGTGGAAGAGGACATCAATGTATCCTCAGAGAGAGTCGTTACTGCCTAAGACCACCTTGTCGACTCACCAAGAGCTGTGCTTATTCAGAAGGTTAATTTTGTTCTTTTTGTAATCTCGAACAGAAAAGGAGTTTAGCATGACAGAGAAAACTTCGTGAAAAGAAATGAAGTTTTCGATAAAGAGAAGACATTTTTTTTCTTTGAAGACATTTTCACGATAATTCTGAGCTTCTTAAAGTAAGGAATAATCTTATTACGACGATATTTCATTTGTACCAAGACTCTCGATATTGTCGGAGTGTAAGTACAATAAATCAGTCGCTGAAAAGGAAACTATTTTCAGAAAAATGAAATATTTCTCACTGAAAAAAATAAAAATTGTGCTGATATCCAGGCGAGTTTTTTCAACGTGTCTGTATAATCCCCTTGCAGAACCCTGATTAAACTCGTTTCGATGAGCGAACCGAGTTTTTGTTTGAGAGAAAAAAATACTCTGTTTCTATAAAAAGTAGTTTTTTTTGTTTTAAAAAGCTTTTGTTTTGTTATGTTTTGTGCTGCAGATGTTGAAAAGTGGTTCGCCAAGTGCAAACAATTGGGTTGCCGCTCGGAGCTCGAATGCTTTCTGAGGAGACCTCCAGAAAAATGTGCAACGTCATCGTGCAAGCACATACCCGATTGCCTTATCCCGCCAGACACCTGTGAGAATAATGAAAATTTAGTTTATCGTGAAAATTAGTACAGTACTATAGTATATAAATAGTATATAATCACGTGATCGAAAAATATCGTGAAAAAAATGTTTAAAGGAAACCAATAAGTATATATTTTACTTAAGACCATCGTTTTTCAATGCACCAACATTTCCACTAAATCTGCGAAAACAATCTACATCTATAACGAAAATAATTGGACAGTTTGTGTCTTACAGTTATTAAATATATGCTCAAACGAAATCTCGCTGTTGTTGTACGAAACGTTTTATAATAAGTGCAATGAGACTCAAGATTTTAGGAATTTAATTGAACTTGGAATTAGACGTAAACTATAATCTTACGAGAAAGCCCTTGTTTGTCCACCATCTAATCGATATTACAAACAATCACTGCATAAACGGAAATTTCCCAACAATATCCATTATCGTATAAACGTGTTATCACATTACAGTTGAGTCCACTTCAAGCAAGCTTTGCCACGGCTGGATTTGCCCAGCTAGTCAAGTATGCTCGGCGCGTCTTCAAGCTTCCTGTAGTTTCCCAGGGCTGAATTGCCCGGTTCTTAGATCTTGTGATTATCATTTACCTGATTTGACGCAGGTACTATCGATCTAATGATAATTTGTAATCTTAATATGAAATTCATTACATGAAAGTTTCATGTAGCATGCGAACCCTCGTACGACACTTACGGATATTGAGAGAGATATTTTTCTTGAAGAACAACGCAGAATGCAACGATATCAACAGCCGTTGTTTCATCCAAATGTCACGCAAACGGTAACATTTGTAGTTAGATACTTATTGTGGATAAAGCTCTTTATCCATTAGATTTTATTCAGCTCGTTTTCATTTTCAGGAAATTCAGCAATATTATAATCATGTTTTGCCGTAGGTATTTTGTATTATCTTATAATTCATCGAATATTTCTAAAGATATATCCAGAGTATAATAAAATATTGAGTCGTAATCACATAATGATTTATATTCCCTGATTCAATTAATCGATGATTTATGAAAAGCATTGATTTTTAATTTGGATATTTGATCTTTAAGCCAACTTACAGCAAGTTAAAATAATTGAATGTGAATTTTCATGATGAACGATTCCTATATTTTTATCCATTTTACAAAACTTTGAGATATTAATTTTTCAGTAAGATAGTCAACCCAACATTCAATTTTACTATTTCAGTGAGAATAAGCAAATTAAATAGCTTTGACAATAGTTTAAACTATTCAATATTCCTTCATCTTTCATGAAATAACTCCACGTAGATCTGGACAATCCCGGAAAAATCCACATGACACGGCGTCGTTCTCTATAAAATCGAAGCGCGTAAGTGTAAGCCCGATTACGCGGAGCACATCCCAGCACGGTGACTCAGCCTGGCTAAACTATTTGAAGCGGCGAGCCGGAGTCGAAACTGTCCAATATTGGATCGATAAGGCGAAGAGTAACCAAGATTACGAAGTAATTTATTATGCCGTAGTTGTTTCAATTAAAAAATGTAATAATTAATATTTTCTGTTTAATTTATATATTTGTACGAGTATAGATTGTTTGAGATTGATTTTGATTTATCCATTAGTTCAAAGTAGTCAAATGTACATTCAAACAACCATTATTTTAAACTGAAATTTGAACTATTGATATCAATATTTATTCCGAGGATTAAATTTATAAAAATTACAAGAAGTAAGTTTGATGACCAAAAGGACTGCGTATTTATACGCGTACATTGAGCATACATAAGAATAAAACACTTTCATTACATGTGGTGATATATGCAAAATACGATGCTTCAGTTTCACGTACAAATGAAAAAAAATTTCCGAGAAGATATCTAGTTTTTTATCTTCTGATGCTAATCCAAGAGCTATCTGTATATTTTAAAACTGATCTATATTCGTTGAAAATATTGTCAAAGAACGTATGAATTGGACGCTTTGACGCTTTACCATACATTGTTTACTCGATGTTTCGCCTTCAAAGCAAATCCAGGCTATGAATTTTTGCATTTACAGGAATCAATTAAGCGAATTAAAACGACTTTATAACACGTTATATTGACATACAACCAAACTTACATATCATTTCTAGGGTTTCCTCGAGTGGTTGGATACGGTATCGGAACTTCTTGACCCGGACACTTACCGTCTTTGGCTGATGGAAGTAGAGTTGGCAAGCGCCAATGTACCCGAGTTTCAGGCGTGGATATCGCCTCGCAATCTCGCGGCCCATCGCCTCGCTGCTGTCTCTACTACCCAGAAAACTCTTCCGGTTTTGATAGCTGACAAAGCAAAAAATCTCTTCTACAGTGATGTGAGTGTGCCAAGACACCTTTTTCATTACGATCCCTTCGAATCCAGCTGATACGGGCGAAGGAAGAGAAAATTGGGTCGTGCTTTGGCATCGATCTCTAAGGATTCACAGAATATATCGAAATACAAACATAATATTACGGATATGAATTATTACTTGTTCGGTGTTGTGAGTTTCAATGGTTTGAAATTGAATTCTTTTTAGTTATTCGATGAGAAAAGAATATCGCAGTTTTTATTTTCTATTTGATAGTTTCATTCCTTTTATACAGATAGATTGCTTGCAAACAATTTATTTGTTTGTTTTTAAAACCGAAACTTGTGCACATTGATTTAAAATCATGTCTGAAACTTTTCGTCACAGATATCCTTCTAGCACTTCTCCAGCATATACCAGTTCAAACTTTAAATAAAGTTTTTCTTTGGAAGTTTAACCGTAAAGTAAATTTGTCTTGGCTAAAAAATCGACTAATTTGCATGTTTGACACAGTGAAATTATCCCAATACGCACGATAGCACTTGAAAAATTCAAATTACAAGATGGAAATCATCCAAACTGATTTGTAAACTTTGTTTGGAGAATTTGGAATGACTACAGCTTGGCTTTCGCGAAGCTGGCAAGTTTCCTTTCCAAACATTCAAGTCGCATAATTGAGAAGGTTTCCAAATTACCAGTATTCGAAAATGCCAGTGTGTATTTAACTCCGCGCAAACATGATTGTAAAACTTTGGAAATTCCAGAAAAGCCTGATGTCTACGGATCAACGGCAAAAGGCCGGATCGAAAGGCGCAATTCGGCAGCCGTCCAATTTCGAATTCAATGAGGCGAGTCAATTGGGGGATGGCCCACTCGGACAACTCGAGATTCCATTCCAACCTCAAGGTCCATCGGATGTTGGCTACGGGGTAAGGATGTTGGAGTTGTATTTTCGCGTATCGACAAAAAGATACTTTTACGATAATTGAGCGACCGATCAGTAAATCCCCATTCAATTGGAAGAGAACTCAATGGAGCTCGGGTCATCGTTTCTTTTCGTTGGGAATGCATCCTTAAATTTTTATTTAATAGATTCTGAAGGGATTTTTTACCTTAATATTTTCTTTAGAAAAGGGGAGAGGTTCATCGTGAATATATCGCAATTTATTGAACATAAGTTATTCCGAACTTTACAAGAATTTTTATTTAATAGATTCAGAAGGAATTTTTTGCCTTAATATTTTCTTTAGAAAAGGAGAGAGGTTCATCGTGAATATATCGCAATTTATTGAACATAAGTTATTCTGAAAAGTCGATGGAAATCTGAGTTATTTTTTATTATGTTTGCGTTTAGAATTAATTACCTGATATTTTTAGACTTTTGGCGTATCACCGCTGGATATTTAGGTTACTATTAAGAAAACTTATTGACCCAATTAACTGTAATGTTAGTTGAAATACTATAATAAGATTAAAGTATTTTATTATTTTTGCAATTTCATGATCTAAATACTTTAAAACGAAACTCGATTTCCGATGAATCTTTTCGAGCGTTTAATTTGTTAACAAAATAGTTAATTACTAGCGATAATAATGTTCTACCAAGGCTAATCAACTTTTGGCTCACACTGTCGCGTCTTTAATCAAAACTTTGCGGAGGGAAACTTGGAATTCAAAACAACGAGCAAGAAGGGATTTGGCGATTTTGTAATGAGCAAGTATATTGCGCGTTAGCCAGTCTCAGACTATTGATTTGAAATCCACAGCTGCCACAAGACTTTGAGGAAGCCGTCAAGAACTCGTGGAAGACGTGGCAATCCTATTATCAGTCGAAACAATCTAGTCTGTCTGGATTTGCTGGCCAAGTAGCTGGTATTTACTTGAGTAACAATATTACGAAATCTCGCCAAAATACGAGCGTGCCGCAATTTTTATTTACGGGCAATCGATACGCTACGGTACTAAAGCGAAATGACGATATGCCGGCAGGGAGTCTCGCAACGATGGTAGACAAGATTGAAGGTGAAAAGTTCGATCGTTCACTCGATTCGGGTTCACCGTGAGGGAATATGAGCCAATTTTAATGAATATCAATTTTATCTTGTTTAGGTCTCAAAACATCTCAACCCAATCTTGCTAGCTTAGATCCTAATCAGCTCATGTCGCAGCTAATGCTTCCATCTAATCCTGTGAATAATGAACATCTACCAAATTTATTGATTTACTTTCCTTCACCATTGAATATTTTCATGTATTATTCAGTTGGAAATCATAATGATACAGATAATGGAAATACTAGTTTAAAACGTGACGATAAAATCAACTTTAATTTCAAGTCTAAAATGGGGACGAGAATGTTTGATGGTTATGGTTACATACCGCAAGATTATGATGATAATCCTAACTTTTACAATAAAACTGGCCCAACAGGCAAACAAAAAGAAATTGAATATATTCGAAAAATTATTAGAGAGCTTATTGATTGTTGGGGCGATGAAGAGCAGTCACTTGATAAATTCAAGAAGAAATCTAATGCAGGAGTCAAAAGGGGACATTTTAATGAAAAACCATCACGAATTACTAATATTAAATCTAACGAAACGAAACCAGATGAAACCGAAGGAAAACCAACTTTTGATACATTTGTACAATGGTTATTTAAACATGGCCATATAAACTCGACGTATTTGTCGGTGAGTAAATATATTTTTTGATTAGATGAAAAAGGATTGTTACAATATGAATTATATATTCTAGGATGTAGGTTCAAGAAATAAACAACCACCCATTTACGAGGAGCTAGAAAAACAAAACTTCAGATCATCTAATTCGCGAAATTCTGAAAGTAATAAGAATTCGACGTCGGAAAAAATCCGAATTCTCGTCGATATCGATAAAAATTCGGAAATAATAAACAAAATTTTTTCAAAAAATAGTACTAATAATAAAAATGACTCAAATTCTCAACAATACCAAGTGATTGTTAATCTGAATGAATATATCGATTCTCAAGAAGAAGATTTAATATCTCGAAGATTGATCAACATAGCCTCGAAGCAATTACATCGAAATATAAATGAAAATGAAAAGATGCCAAAAGTGTTGTGGGTCTTTCCAGTATATGAAGATGAAGAAAATGAAACAATAATAAATGAAATTAAAAAAAGACGTAAAGATAAGGTTAGTACATTGGAATACGTAGACGCACCAACGGAACGTAGTGTTAACAACGACTACAACTACTCACCAAATAATACCTATTCAAACAGCGGAAATAAGAGCATAGTTAGTACAAAAATTATATTTTGACGTAATATGTTTTATTTAATGGAAACTTTAATTTACAGGACCAGGTTGGAAATGCGAATAATTACGATAATTTAAGTATTGATGATTCAAAGAAAGATACTGAAGGTGAATATTATGATGACCAAGATATGTACGACGAAGATCACTACGATCAAAGCGAGATAAATGAATCAATAGAAAATGAATCAAATCCAAAATAAAATTACTATAATCGTGTAGAATAGATTAATGCATACATCGTTGCATAATTTCGAACATTAAACTATCAATTAGTTTTTCGTATTTAATAATATAGTCTTTATTAAAATAAAAGTAATTTTAGAATGCAGTTGTTTTGATAATGTCAGCCAAACTGTCCTCATCGTTTGAAATTCCTGCAATCAATTTTCAATCGAATGCAATATCTGGGCACCTACACTCTATAATATTGAACGTATCAATTTCCATTTACTCGATTAATCACTTCTATTATAACAAAGCACTGCGGATCCAATGATCAATATACCAAGCCCATTGGATGGTAATTGTCAAAAATATTTAATTGAATAATACGTTTCTCAACTTTAATTACTATTTGAGCATATCCGTTTTAATTCGTGATGTCCGGAATGAATAATATTCGAAACAAAAAACGACCGCGTGATACTAATTTTACCTTATTTTATATAATCACAACTGAAAATATACAGAGTCCATTCATCCGAAACAGGCATAACATATGTATATACAAATTAAATGAAGCTACTCTATTTTAATGATTTGTAAAAGTATACTCTTACGAACAATTAAACGATACAATTAATTCAAAAGTTATTTACTAGGCATAAACATTCAATCGATAGCAATCTAAAGCCCATATTTCAATTCGTGAAATTTCCGAAACTGAGTTTCACGCGATTTTTATCACGCGGATGAAGTTTGCTTCAGTATCTTTCTCGGTCCATACCCGTTGAGGCTGCTTCCGATTGCTTTAACTGATTATTGCGCGGTCGCGAATCACGAACTCGGCGCATATAGCACGGATTTTCTTCGAGATTTAACAGGTGTAATTCGCTGATGGGAAGTTTTGTTTGATTATAGTAGTTATCGCTACTCGATCTATGGCATTATAATAACGAGAAACAACCAATATCTCGTTAAAATGATTTATTTGTAGTAGAAGTATATACACAGCCAGCTTACGTAAAATTTCACATCGTAGGGCATTATCTTTAGGTAACTTTGGGAAAATTGATTTTCTGAAGCGTATCGCTCGGACTATCTCAGTTGTCGATGCTATCTGGTGTTTTACGATAGATTTTTATCATTTTCTTATTATTGCAACCCTTTGATGAGAATACGGGTTTTGAATTCAAAAATGCCGCATTTATTTGTATGCTTCATCATAACTCGTTACAAAATACAATATATTTTAAGGGAACATAGATCAAGTTAACAATCGCAGTTTATTTCAAATTCCTTTATCAAATTTTAAACTACAATATTTATTGAGAAAAGGGAACTTTGTTACATCCACTTAGTAAAACTTTTGAGTATTTTTTTAATTTCATTGCATTGAACAAATAAATTAACCAAAAAACGGAAATGGGAATTTCAATTTGAGCTGATAGAATCGAGTTGATCTCCTTGATCTTCCTTTCCTTTTACTTAAAATTTTCGAGAAGATTATTATGGATGTTTATAACCAGGTCAGTAACTGTCAAGAGTCTCAGTAAACGCATTCAATCATGATGAAATCTAATAGGTATTTTTTTTTCAGGTTTAACGATTTCGTTTAAACAAATATTCAGAATGGTTATACAGCTCGTTCTACGTAATGGTACGTGTTCTTGCTTTTGATTAATTTATTACGATAAAATGTCATTTAAAGTTTTCTATTTGTAGCAAAGAAACATAATTTCGAACAAAGACAGTGGACGTTTATACCTTTTATGTATTATTATGTCAACAAAATTAGTAAATTGTAATCTTCAAAAAATTCGGTCAGTGTAATTAGCTATTTTGTAATTACCTTCTGATTTTCATACACAAGTCTTACGCCAAACAGGATTCACAGCTCATCATTATACGCAACTTAGTGATTATGGCGTAGCCTTCGAATTTTCAAACTAATTGTCACAGCAATGAGCTTCATGACTGTCTATAACTAGAGAGAAAGATAGAGAGAGGGAGAGTGGGAGAGAGAGAGAGAGAGAGAGAGAGAGAAAGGCCAAAAGGTCGAAAGTCGTATCGTAGAGACGACAGGACACGCTCGAATGTGCACGAGGCCAGAGGAAAGCGGCGGGCGGTTCAACGAGAATTGTCATTTCGTTCGGTAAACACAAATGTTATGTGGCCTTTGTCCTAGTTTAATCCATAATTACTTACAAAGTTGTACACACAGTGTTTGGTCTATAATCTAAAACGTCGATTCAGCCGTCACGTTATACACGTATACATATGGTACAGGCATAAGTACATATATATGCATGTACGTATGAACAATCGTGTTCGAATCTTATTTATACGCTCCAAGCGAATTCTCAATTCTTAATATTCGTATCAGACTTCTATTTCAATAAGATCTTATACTATAATTTATTTATATTCCTCTTGTAAGGACTTACAGAACAATTGAGAAATACCTACCTGGATTAAGAATAATCAAGAAAAATAATGTTCTGCTTTCTAAGTATAGTTTGACTAATATTTATCTGCAATGAAACATTTGCATGTAAAATATGTATGATCTATTTTATGGTATTTATTTTCTGTTAATTTTCTTATAAATAACAGTTTTCTTATCAATTTTTAGGGAAGATGTAAAAAATTTCTCAATTACTCATCCCAATGTTTTATCCAAGTCCATGACATTTTTTAATAAACCTGTGCCGTGATTTAAAAAATTTAGTTAAATGTAAATAAACGAATAGCTATGCTGCAACTTATCGCATTTACGTGTGAAAGCACGCATGACAAATCTATAGTTAGCAAGTTTGTTAGTTTGTACTCTTACTAATTTACTGAAGTTCTGCTGAAATATGCTTACCGTGAACTATTCGAAATGCAAAGCTTGCACATTAGATCGTGAGAATTACCGTAAGAGGCTATCCAAAGTAGTTTGCAAACTCGGTAACAGATAGAGAAATGTTTCACGGTACCTGTTACTCCTTAAAGTGATATCGTTTGGGAAATGTCTCAGTGATTTTTGTCAAACAGCTAATAGATAGTAATAAATTGTACAGCGCAAATACGATTTCTTTTGTTCTTTGTTTTTACAAATCTATGTGAAAGATAGTGGAGTTTTAAAGAATGTAAACATTTGAGAAATAGAGCAACAAGCCGATAAAAGTATATTCATACATTCAGTCTTTATGACCATTTACTTGTGTATACTGTTTCATAGCAAATCAGCTACGACGATATACTTGCGTTGTAGAGAGCCAAATGAAATACGAGCAGCTTATTTCCTCTTTCTCGCACTTACCTTTGTCTTTTCCACAACTTTTTTTTACACTTCCTCGCTACCCGTTTATTCTTTCTACTCATATCTACAAGCATCTACACTTATTCAAATCTGCTATCTGCATGAATTTTCATAATTCATGTGCTATTCACTTCAAGATGTTAAGTGAACTATCGTTTTAGTTATTCAATATAAAAAAGATGATATGTTCCAATATTAAAATCGATTTATATAGCTTTGAGAATGAGATTATTTTAAATGTACTAAATAGCACAAAAAAGAAATAACTTTTCTTGCTCTACTTTTTAAATTATTTGACAGGCTGAAATATTGTCGATAAATGATTTCGGAGTATTTTTCCGTAGTATTTTAGCTCAGGGCCGTGTTTTGATGGATTGTTAAAACTAATGCAGGTAATTTGCAGTTTAAGAACCTCCTGTTACAAACTAGAAATTGATAACTCCCTCATAATGCGATATTTTCTATTGCTAATCAGTTTTCGAGCAATCGTAATGACTCAGTATTCCAACATGTGTCCCTTGTTTCTTCTTTCGTAGAACCAAGAAGGAAGACAAACGAAATGTCATGGTATACAATATTTGATAAAGGGAAGACTTGATCCGTGCATGCGTGACATTTTCGGAACGACACGTACGTGCCAATGAATTTGCAATACGATTATGGTCTACCCTGTGCGAGGGAATTGATACGCGTGTGCAAAGTACTTCAGTAGAATTTAATAGCGTTGATGTGGTTTCACGTATTTCGGAATAGTTTCGTATCATTGCTCTTCGTTGCATATATTTGAGTATGTGCCTACGTGTCATTGTTGAACTGTACCCGTGATACTATACATTCGTAGTAGGGCTTTTGGTATTCACAAAACTAAAGTTTGCACGGATGTGTCTGTCGTGTATACCCAGATGAATAACCAAGCTCTCTCGTCTTTGCAACAAACTTTGGTATATAATTAATTCGTACATTTAACGAATGTATGTTGTAGCGTTATCTCTTAACGTTACTAATATTGACTACAAAGTTATTTAGTTTTATTTCTAAACAAAATTTCATTTTATTTCTTTTACTGATAATTAATAACAACTCGTTGGTGACTTTATTAAAAGGCTCGCTCCATTACTATAGTTTTAACAGAAGCACAATTTACAAATGAATATCGAAAACAGCCTATTATTAATATTTCTGATAAAGAAAAGACCTTTTTCAAATAACTTAGAAAATCAATGTTAAAGATTGTACGAATAGCGTGTTTCAATGCATACTTCAAGTGAAACAAGTAGTTCAAATAGGTCGTATCAAAATCAACAATTTTAGTCGACGTTAAATTTATATTACACAAATCATCCTGGGTCATATCAACCGCGACTGTTTGTACTGAAAACTATCCTATACACTGCTACTGAAGAGAAGCTTTAAACACTCTGAGATGTGCCCGCCTAGTGCAAACAATTATCAGTATCAAAATACAAGTCTGCAACATAATCAACAAAACCAAATCCAGGGCAACATTGCCAAATCAAGTGTACTATGAAAAATTTCGTATAATTATATACAGTCAAAAACAAAAGCCGCTGTTGTAGCCGAATAATTATACGATCATTAGCGTGAGCGTACAAAAATTGTAATTAATATTAGAAGGATCAAGGGCAAGTCTTTACAAAGTTTATAGTAGTGTACAAAGCAAGGTTCGCGATCTCGTTGGCTTGTGAGAAAAAGCCGTGATATAAGTAATAGTAATAGTCGTAGTAGTAGTAAAAATATAGTCGTATTATTATTAGTAGTAGTAGTAGTAATAGTAGTAGTAATAGTAGAAGTTGCAGTAGTAGTAGTAATAATAGTAGTGGAAGTTGAGAGTGACTGTCGAATATTACAAGAGAAAAAGAAAGAGAGAGAGAGAGAGAGAGAGAGAGAGAGAGAGAGAGAGAGAGAAGTAACGAGCGAACGGAACAGCAACAGCAGCAAACAACTCGCCTAGTCCCGAGACTTTGGAGCTCAGAACATCGCGCGCTGCCAACTCGTGCGCGGATATATATCACACGCTCTCTATCGTGCGGCACACCTGGATGTGAGAAAAAAGCACGTTTAGTGGGTTGTTTGGGACACAGTGGGACAATTGAGTATTCTTAACGCGAGCAGGCTGGAGCAATCATCTTTTAGCTGACGGTCAGTTTTGTTGCTTGTTATTATTTTATTGAATAAGTTGCTAAAGCGATGAAACAAAAAAATTGGACGACAAAAACAAATCAAAACTAGTGCCGATGAGCTTAATCAAAATGACAAGTACACAGTTTTCTTTTAGTTTACTTTAACATTTTTTTTGCCACCTTAAGGCTCGTTGGTCAAAAAAAGTTTTAATTACGTAGTCTCGCCCAACTTTTAACGACTCAAATTAGAAAACAAATATTAAACAAGTTTCTTATTCTATACAAGTAACTCCCTGTAACTTCTACGTTTTTAATTTTATAGATCATTCTCCAATCGTATAATTGGATACAGTCGAGTAAAACGGTATAATAATTAAAGATAACTTGTAATTACTATGTCGGTACTCATACTTGATATTTAACATGATTACTTTTTTAAAAATAATTTTAATGGTAATAAAGATAATACTCTATTTCCTTTTAATATTTTTTATGACACATCCTAAGACGAGAAAACGAAAATTCAATCCAACTTAATGAATGTGATTTCACTTCATGCTTAATCCGTTTATTATTATTTTTTTTCATTCAACTGTAATCTTCCAACTGGGTGGAATTTAACATGCTGTATATGAATAAAATATAAAGTTTCTATTCAAGGTAATTACATAATTGTAATTGAAATGGCAATAGAGAACAGTAACATGGAACTTTTCCAACTGCTGATATAAGAGTGATAAACTAATTCGTTCGAGTGTAGGTATTAGGAAAAGGCAAGCCTTCCGTACAAAACAGTGTTACTTTTTACGCACCAAGTACGGTTAAGTGAATTGCTCAATAACAAAAGTCATTGTGAAATTGTGCGGGAGAAAGAGAGAGAACGCGAATAGCGATAGTGAATCCCTTCGTATGCGTAAAACAATGTCCATTAAATGTCCATTTGGAATCACATTTGCGTTAGATTATTGTGCCTCGACTAAAAAGACGTGTACGCATATAAGATAGAATTGAATTTGTAAAAAAAAAAAAAATGTTGGCTAATGGAGAAAAGGAGAGAACCGGCGTTTGGCTGTGCGGCAGGCGCAAGTCAATCGGCTCTGTTTACATCTTGAATCAATCTACGCGATCATGCTCACGAGAGCTCTCTCGTGGGAATAAAAGGAGTAAAAGGAAAGTACCACCAAAAGTGTATTATGTATACTCGTACACGTGTAATAACCACGTTCGTCATGTCATTCTTACACTGAATCTCTATGTAAAAGAAACTGTTACTAATTGGTTTTTTCGGTTTCTCTTTCTTTCTGTCTGTCTGCAGTACATACTTTGACAACTTACGTAACCGATCTACACCGTTCTCCAATAATTGTAACTCTCGCAATCTTTAACGTTTCATCTTTTCTCAAATACTAATCGATCTCACGTTCCTTCACGCAATCGAGATAATTCTTGTAGAATGTCGCTTTATATTTTTCTTGTAAGGAAAATAAAAAGTCTGCAAAATTAGAGATATACGCGGCAATAGTAAGTCTTATCATTGATGTAATGAACGAAGAAGCTTCGATCAATTAGCTAAATTGAATAGGATTTAGCGATGAAAATTTGTAGAAATCCAACAGACTAGACATTGGAAGAAGAAAACAGTCAAGAAGAGTCGAAAGCTAAACAAAAAAGACTTTTAACGAGATGCTCAATTTCCTGAAAGCGAATTTTCTGCTCATTCGCTTTCCTTAATAGTTTCGCCCTGGCAATTTTAGCCGACACACGGTTCATTTCACGCTCTCTCCCTCTCTCTCTCTGTCTCTCTGTCTCTCTCTCCCTCTTTCCCTCTCCCTAATTCTCTCTCATTTCTGCTAATTGGAAAAAGGGATGATGACGGAAAGGAAGACAATGATTTTCCTACGTGGACTTTCTGCTTATCTGGCATACATCTATCTATTTATATGTATCCTGCTTTTTGTCTCTCTATCACTCTCTCTCGCTCTCTCTCTCTCTTTCTCTCCCTCTCAATCTCTTTCCCTCTCCCCCTCACTCTCTTTCTTCCCTCACTCGCTCTTTCTCTCCCTCTCTCTCTCTCTCTCTCTCTTGTAACTTTCGTAAGCGGCTTATTGTTCCCGCGATGCGGTCCGCTGCGATTGCAAGCGCTAAATTCGACGATGCCATGATCCAAAGTTACAAAGTTATGCCGTTTGTTTTCTACGAATATTGGCGAAATTATAGTGCGTTCATTATTCTTATTATGCTTTGTTATATACGTTCGACATGCTCGCTCTTACAGTATAATAATTTTGATTTTGAGTTTACGTACACAATGGGTTATATATGGGGCAGATAATGAATTTCATCACGTATTTATTTTTTGTCATTTCAATTCTGTTCTAATTTCTAATTGTAATATATATTTACAGTATTATTAAAATTAAGGAAAACTTTCTACAAACTCATTGAAAAATTGTTTTTCACGTGAATTACACAACACTTTCTCATTTCCGAATAAATTAGACATCGCGATCATGCCTATGAAATATTTTCGACCATATCTATTTTTCTTTTTGACCAGAAAATTCACTATACGAAAAGAACCAATCAATCATCAGCTTGAAACATTGTCCCCAAGTTATCATCGTCAAAGAGCATAAAAAGCCAATCGACATTAATCGGACAGGCGGGAGTCTATTTGGATATGTATAAGTGAGCTCGTAAATGTCAGAGCCTATGCTACTCGTGAATCAATTCACTCTCTCTTCCTCTCTCTCTCTCTCTCTCTCTCTCTTTATCTCCCTCACTCTCTCCCTCTCTGGCTCGTTGGTGCGTGTACGAAACGCACCGCGGATCAAGACGAACGCTCTCATACTATAATGGGATAGAGATGAGGGATATGAAGTGTACATTGCACACTCAAATCCTTTAATGCAGCAACCTCATGCATGTGCAGCGGGAATTTCACGTTAAGTGCTCACCGTGTTAAACCTCGGTTGCAGCTGAAGCCTAAAGTACTAAAGCTTCCCCGTCTATTATTGTTATTGCACAAGCGATTATTTCGAACCAATTGATCTAATCGTGTTTGCTTTGGTTGATCAAATTGTCGTTACTACTCAATCCATAGCTCTGTTTTAAATTCTGTATTGATGAAAATGTGTATTGTGTATGGCTAAATACAGTATGAAAGAAATTTGAAGTGAAACTAACGATCTTAAACACGATTATTGAGTGAAAAAGGAATTGTTTGACCTTTTGATGTATATGTATATCGTCTCAGTCTCTTTGTAGCTCCAGTACGTTTTTCTTATTCTCTACTATTGCAATTCAATTTGATATGCGTGTCATTAATAAAATTAAGATTCTCCTTTCGCTCATTATAAAAAATGTACCCAACAAGTTCATGTCAATTCGCACGTTATGAAGATTAAAATTTCATGAAAAAAGACCGCGTACATATATAGTTATCATCAAGAGTTAGTCACTCGCAAAATTTCATAAAACCGGGTTTTAAGACTAAATCCTTGACATGTAATCCCCCCATGGGATATACACCAGGCTTCTTTATAAAGCAAACTAGATTATTTCGTAAGGGTTGTGGCTTGGTCCAGCTAAAGCGCTTTATAGAGATTTAGCTTAGTTGTCGTATAATAACTTTGTTTGAGTATCGCCACTATTATTACGTTTATAGTTCATAGACAATTGCATTCGATTCGAATAAGACGCACACAAGTCGCGTAAGCGTTAAAACGTTGATTGACTTACTTAACATCCTACAAAATTCCTACGATTTATTGACCTGTATTACTCATAATTAAACTTTCTTTCATTCTGCTCGTAAAATACGAAATTATTATAATACACAATGTGTGTGTGTATTTTAGTTCATATGTGCAATACTGGTATTAAACTCGATCTCTCGAAGAGCCATTTTTCATCTTTCACTTTTATTATTGTGAAATAGAACGTGTATGTGTGTACCCTATAGCAAAAATACAGACTCTTTTACTTTTGATATCAAGGCAAACAGCTAGACAAAAGATACATTTTATCAATGCTCGCTATCTCTACGCTACTAGTGCAGTAAATTACCCACTAACGGCAAGTAATTCAATGTTTTCTTTCCCATTCCTTATTTCTACAAAAAGAATACACCTACAGATACTTATAAACTTGCCAAAAATTGACATTGTACTATATAATACGTAACCAGCGCTATTCAATTAAAAAAATTAAACCAGTCGTTGCTGTACGATAGAGTCGAAAAGATAAAAGAGCAATAGATCCATATCTTTTCTCACGCCGCTGTCCTTTTGCTCTGCTGGATCGTGCCGCTGCTAAATTAAGCAGTCGATTTCTTTTTCCCTTTCTTTCTCTCCTTGGCCACGGAAAACTCGAGCACGAGAAAGAGCTACCAAATTATATGTATATACACGTACAAGTCTATTGATAACGGTGGCTTTGTATTCATTTCAAGTATCCACTTTTTTTCTTTTAGCTACTGTGAATGGCGAATTGTTCACTTGTCGAGAAAAAAACTGTTATTTACTAAGCTGAAAAATCACGGCTATTCTTAAAACGTACGTGAACCTCGAGTTTTTGCTATTAAGTATAACTTGTGAATGACGTCAATGTAGTTAATTTCAAATTACCAGATGATGGTTACATCGTATTCTCTGCAATTTAAGCAGTGTTACAATAGTGCTCGCTAATAGTTACCGAGTAATTAAAATTAGATTCTACTAATTATCCGGCTAGCTAAACCTTTCACTTGGAATTTAATTTTTCAAGCCAATAGAACCGTTTTTGACAGCTTTTCTGTGAAACGTACATCAACTGTGATGATCAATCTTATTTTAAAATCCTCAAATAACAAACGACGAAATTGCTCGTTTAAAAATCAGGAGTCAAGCTTTTTATTCGAGCTATAATTCACTCGGCTTCATCTGCAAAATCCGCTGGACGAAAAACGTCCGCGACGGAAGGATGATGTTCAGACAAAAGGAAGCCACGCGACAGAATCTGCAGATCCTGCGAAACAATAGCCCATTGCTGTGCTGTTAGCGCAAAACGAGAACGAAAAACTAGAATACGTACAATGTATATGTATGTGTATGTATAGACACGTACACTTTGTTGGTCGAGAGGTGAAAGGACTTTTATAAACTTTAGTGGTTGTGTAAAGTGCCCGAAGCGAATATGCGAGCTCCCTCTCCCTCTTTCTATCTTTCTCTCTCTCTCTCTCTCTCTCTCTCGATCCCTCCCGTGCGCACGCGACTAATTACCGAAATTGTTATTAAAATGACTATTACGCCGATTTAAATTTTGCAAGTAGAAAAGGGATGCAACTAAAGCTGAAATAAGAAGAACGCCATAAGTTAACGCCCCACACCTAAATGGAGTTTACCTCCTCCCATCTCCCACCTCCAACACTGCTGTACTTGTGGCTGTATGTGTCAAATCGCTGAGTCTTTTTGTTATTAAACCATTGCAGCTTCCTCTTCTCTTTTGTGCCTGGCTACCCTGACTCTCTGAACTGCTTGGTATCCAACATTTTTTTGTGTTTTTTTATTACGACTGATTGATGATATGGAATTATAAAAAACGTGATACGTCATTAAGGAAGTACATTTGTTTCTTTGTTGAAAGAATTATAAAAAGATTCTTACGCAGTGCTAATTATTTCAAGAGATTAATATAAGAAAGAAACTGGATGAATAATGAAAAATATAACTAATGAAATAACGTTTTATTAATAACATTTAATAACACATTTTGTTGATTTTGTATTATTTTTGAAATTTTACTTCACGTAATGAGAGCAATAAAGATTTTAATTTAGATTTAATGAAATATTGTAAAAAAAAGCAAACGTTAGATAAAGAAGAAACCTTCTTTTAACTTATTTTTGAATAAATCCCGTAATTACGAAAAAACAAAACAAATACAAAAAGTAAATTGCCAATGTCGGAGCTCCTAGCGTGTCGCGTCACATTTCGATGGGAACGAATATTTCCAGGTCGCGCGATTTGGCAAGACAAGCGCACATTCATGAAAGCAAACAAACAGAGCAGAAAAGAGCGAAAGAGAGCAAAAAGAAGAGACACGAATAGAAGAGGCGAGGATTTATCCTCCAGTCCTCCCTTTGTTTGTTTTATACAATATTTGGGGGCATCTATTCCAATGAGCCAACGAGGTTATAAGCTGGCTGCATGCGTATACAATAAACGAGACAGGGGTAATTTATTCGCGTGTACGCGTTTTCCCTTCACACCTGGAAAAATACGAGAAAGAGCTTTTTTATAAACCCATGCTTTCAGTAAAAAATAAAATATAATAGAGTCTAGAAGTTATCTAATTAGCTATGATTTATGCTTGCATAAACCTTTCTTTTTATATACCCATGAAAAATATAGGCGTGTTAACGAGCTGTGTCGCTCTTAATTAAGATCCTAAAGAAGACTATTTTCGCAGATTTCAGTTACATGTAATGTTTGAAGCTATTAGACATGTTAGGATAATTTTCCTTTTTGTAGTAGCTGCAGTTGTTGCTCAATAAAAGCGTCTTCGAGAAAATTAACGTCTCAAAGTCAATGCAGTATAAAGTCAAATAGATAGTAAAACGTTTTCAGGGTACTATATATCTTTTGAAGTAAACATAGTACGTTTTAAGTGGATGACCTTTCTCTCTCTACCCCTTTTTCTTTTGATCTAACACTACTTACAATAAAAGCTTTTATGGTTATCTCAACGTATTCTGGAAGATGAAACGTATTTCTTTTTTAGACTAGGAAAAGTTAGATGTGCAATTATTTTGATTGTTTAATATCTCATTGATGATTAATTGAGCTCTCCACTACGATAATCTTGTTAATTGATTTTAATAGTGAACTGATATGTACAAAAAGTTTATTACAAATTATAGATTACTTTATACACGTATAAGTTTTGTTTTTATTTCGTGCAATTCATTTCATGCATATTTGTTGAGATGTTTGATAAACCCAGTTGTAAATAGAAAATATAAATTAACACGAGTCAACTACCTTACTAGTCGAATATCAATAATTCTCATATTTCTATATATACATATATATATCACTTTTAGCGTCAATAAATCTCCTTCAACACAGTAATTGACGCAATAATTGGAAAAAAAGAATCGATATGATAATGAAGTCGTAGCTTGGCAATCAAACGAAAGAAAAAAAACTCGAAGTGAAGTGACGATCCCGAAAACGGAGGACAATTGGCATTGTTGATATTGAATTTCACGGGTGTCAAGCTCGACTGGAGGAGTCAAGTGTCTGTTTTACAAATGGGACAATGGTGTGTTATAGCCGTAAGCGCAAGCAAGCGATCTTATCTTGTGCGCGTAGGCGTTGCGTATAGATATATAACCCAACGTTTCCGCATTGTTGAAGCTCTTTCTATTCTACCTGATCCATGTAAAACGAGAAAATATCACGAGTGTAATAATAACTTAGCCCTTCGTTGTAAATGTTCAATTGTTTTCGAAACTTTGTATTTATCCGTGCTATTTTACTCGTGTAGGTCGCTTCACAAAACGGAGATTTTAGTGATATTACATGGTTGTCGAGAGTGACGGAATTTTTTTCGTAAGAATAGACTATTGAACAGCCGCTTTATAACGTTACATTATTCTATCATCGGACGTATAATGGATTATTAACGTGCTGTAATCACGTATAGAACACACTCTATGTATCGCTAATCAAGAGTATAATTACACTGTCTAATACTTATAATTCAGTCACGGTTAAATGATCATTAATCTCGCTATATAATAAATCCGTGCTGTAAACTTACATAAACGATCGAATATTCATATCAATAATTGATTCGGTTTAATTACATGTTACACTTATACAAAATAAAACGTAAAAATTGTAAAGAAAAAACACGATTAGTCGCGCCAAATTGGATACTGCATTGTCAGAACTAAAATAAAGTTTTTATTAATGTTGTGCTCTATTCAATGAAGCCTTCATGAAAATGTGACAAAAGTGTGCTTTTCGCCGCAAAAACCCTCGAACGAAAATCGAGCAGTCAAAAAATACTCGACGTTAACCGTACAAAATTTAACGATTAACCGAGTGCTAATCTTGATGAGTCATCATCACGTGCATCGATCGAACATAAATACACACGCAAATGATGCCAGGTTGGCGGGTTTACAGTACAAGCGAATAATTCAAACGGTTCGCATATGTGCAGCTAGTAATGACGGGACTTCGACCTTACAACTTTATTTATATGTTATACCGTAGCACTCGTCGCGCTGGCCAACCGTTGGCTCTGTATAATTTGATTCGCTGAATCGGGAAATACCTCTCGCATTTTCCGCGCGCTGCTGCTGCGGCGTTTCAACATTTGCATGTATCAAGATATTGCGTCAGGTGTTGATTATGATTTTTCACTTCTCTCTCTCTCTCTCTCTCTCTCTCTCTCTCTGCGACACATAATATGCATTTACGAAGGAGTGTATACTTTCGTTAATGATATACGTTTATTTCTCTTACGGTCTTGGCCTTTTATACCAGTAGCTTATTATAGGTGTATGAATTTACTTATTTGATGTTAATGCGTAGGTGAAGTCTAATCTTTGATGTATACAGAAGAATTGAACTTTTAAAAGAATACGAGAGAATAGTGAATCATTAATACGTATGTCTATTGTTCTAACGAGATTGTGACGATCATTTTGTAACGCTGTTAGTCGTTACAATTATATTTCATCAGGTGTTAAGGAAAAAAAAGCAAACTCAAATGGAATAGAGCGAAATCATCGTTTCAAATGAATTCTCTTGTTTATTTCACGGTATAACTTTCTGTATTTTATACGAGTATTTACGAAAAACTAAGTCTAGTAAATACCGAACTACAAGACGGTTTTAATTATGTATTACATAGTCAATGTAGTCAAAAGCACCACCTACGCAGCCTGCATGTACAGCTGATTTAGTTCTCGAGATCAAAAGTCCGATATTACGAATTTAGAATGATCGATATTCTGTGTCCGCGCACTGTATGTTTGTGTAAATAATAATTCCAAACATTCAAATGCATTCAATGGTTTTAGCTTGGATAAATATTATATTCAAGTAGGTCAGTAACATTTTCCAAAACCAACCATACAAATGTAAATGCAAAATCGGTTCAATAAATGTCGGAATAAAAAAAAAACAAATCCTTCGAGAACGCTAGGAATAGCTGTCTGTGGAAGACACACGATAATTGTAACGTCGATCAGTCTCGTGGGAGAGTGAAAAAAAGGAGATAGGCTGTGTGACTTTTGCAATTCGTTGATCAAGCTCTCTGCACGATTGGTTTTGTTTGTACTGCAGCCGCAGTCAGTCATTTAGTTGGAGCGTGGCTGAACCGATTCCTTCCCCTCTCGCCCCCTCCGGAGCCCTCGATCAGATGCTTTTACGCTTTTCACTCTGGCTTTTGTCTCTGAGTGCTATCCCACTGGAGCTTGGAGTGCTATTAGATGCTCGAACCGCGGAAGGGTTTAATTGCATTTCGGAGATAGCTCCCTTTTTTTAACTCTCTTTCTTTATTTCTTCGAGAGTCATTATTAGATACTCCTTGCGTGGAATTCTTTTCTTTTAATTATCATTTGTATTGAACCAGAAGGCGCGAATTTTATTTTTCATAAATATCTTGAAAATGCTTGTGAAAGTAGTTCTTCAATGCACGTTTTTCAATATAAATACAGAGACAATTAGGTGCAAGCGTAATAACGCTGGAAACTTTTTAATATAAAGTTAATAATTAAAATAATAAAAATTCCGCGTTATTCCTAAAAGTAAAAATGTGACTATATTTTTTTTCATTTATACAAAAATAATTAAAATTTTCCAATAATGAAAGAACTTGTGATTTTGTAAAACAAATTGAATATTATGACAGGATGACACCTTTTTGTATCGTGCATGAAATTGATAATGAATATTGTAATGTAGAGTTAATTAAATATAAATATTTTCACTGTACTTTCTCGCCTTTTTGTGAAAAATCAATTCATTTCATATTAATATCTCTATTCTCATCTAATCTTGGTGTGATTCTAAATATATGAACAATTTGCCATTTCACGAAATCATATTTACGATTTTGATGAAAGCAGTCGTGGGCGATCCGTCAACAAAAATGCATTCAATATTGCGAAGGCAATATTGAATCGGGAAGCCGCACGTTTCAATTCGCGAACGAAATAACGCAGTTGAGTCTATATGAGAAATCATTATATAGGCACACGCGTGTAAGAGAAAGAGAGAGAGAGAGAGAGAGAGAGAGAGAGCGAAAAGAAATATCGTTGCGGAATTCCGCAAGCAATAAAAACAAAAGTGCGAGGGGGCCTGGCGGATATGTGTATAGGAAGTTGGAAAGGGGCCTTGTAAAAATGTTACACAAGCTGCTCGCGAGAACATCGTTGCGCTAGAAAGCCGATTAAAGCGGCGTGAAGAGCTGCTTTATTGTCTTCTTTTTTTCTCCTCTCACTATCCTCTCGAATATTTCGCCGTTTCTAATTGCCGTGAACCTTTTTTTCCTACTTTGCGAGAATAAACATTTCATGATGATGCTGTAATGCAGTGTGTAATGGTGTCAGGTTCATAATACCAAAGCTCAGATAATAATCATTACGAAATTGAGAAATCATCTGACCTATATGTTTTATTATAGTTATTTTGAGAGATAATCGAAAATTGATCATCACGTTGTAACTTTCAATTTCACGAGTAAACTGAATCAAAATTGAAAATGAAAACATGTCCAAAATAGAGCAGTATTCGTTTACACTGAGAAATTGTTGCAACAATTTCCCAGTACAGAGGTAGTCCTAGTAACAGTATTTCCAGATCTCGAACAAAAGAAATCAGTTTGTCGAGTTTTCGATGTGTCCAAACTTGTTAGAAACACAGGCGGAAAATTAAGTGTGCCACTATCTATCTCGTCACGCCAGCGAAAATATAACAAACTGTACAGAACACTTTTTGTTGTTTTGCCAATCTTTTTTCTCGTCTCTTTTCTAAATTTCGTTTACGGGCTTCCCTGTAGATACCATCACTTGATGTTCCAACGCATTTGTTCATAGCTATGTTTTTTACGTCGAATAACGATATTTACATAGGATATTTCATCTGGAAGTATTGCGGAAAAAATGATGGATATACAACAACGTAATTCGCAATATATCATTTATACGTAGAACGATTGTTTTGATGTATGTTTATCCGAACATCTCTATATACTCTCTTGACAATAGTTATATGTATATTTTTTCCAATAGATTTACCGTGCTTTCTCTTCCACTTTCCCATAGGGTCAGAGAGGTCGTACAATTTTTACTTAAATCCAGTGCTACGTCGTACAAGGCGAATTCTCGTATCGAAAGTGAAGGTTACACGTTTGTCAGGATCTGTGCGCGCGTGCTGTTGCAAAGGATGATGCCCACGGCCGTACTGATATAATCAAACTAACGGTTACACTTTCACGAAAGTCGAACGCTGTAATGATGCTAAAAACGAAAATTTGCTTACCTCGTTTGCTGTTGCAACTTTTAATATATGGATTTTAATATATTGTATACCGGAAGAAGAGTTCGTGAACTTGCCCGAATTGTTGTCTATTACATGAATCATATCTCACAATGTTATTTCAGTTTTATAAGCTTGCTATTCAAAGTTGTAAAAGATAGGATGATTGCAATATTAGGAATAAGTTACGGGTCAATCGATCGATCGATCCTGTTAGGTATGAGGTATTGCTTGTTTTACAAAAATATTCCTATAACTTGGCATCGATTTTGGCATAAGTCTTTTATTGTGCTTGGCAAAATTCCCAAGTTTTTCTCTCTATCTCTCTCTCTCTCTCTCTCTCGTTCGAGTACATCTTCATTCCAACCAATTCGCACTTTATCATCTTACGTCCCGATGAGACGTACACGTATTTCTCCCTTTTTCCGATAACATGTCGATATAAAATTCTCTTCTTCGTTTTGTAATACCAGCGGTTACATAAAATTCATCGTTCAAATGAAAAAGATAAAAAGAGAGAAGAAAGGTTGCGTACTGAGTTACGTTGGAATGGAGGTTTTTTCCTTAGTTGAGATCTGGAACGATGATTCTTTCGATGTAAGGTGTATATGCTGTACATTTTACGAGTGCGAAATAACACGTGTGAGCAATAAAATCAAGATTCCGCGTTCTCATTCTCCATGTTCGTTCTAATCCAAACTATCTCAATTATGGAAGTGCCTTTTACCCGCCCTATCATGCCAAACCATAAACCCATCGTGTGTGTTTTTTTCAGTTCCCGAAACCCTCGTAAAACGTCCGACTGTTACGTCTTCCATCGCGCTTACGTGTGTGTGAAGTGTATGTGCTGAGGCTATCGCGCTAGAGATTCGTTCATTGCCAGTACTATTTTCTTTATACTTCGTCTTTTCCGTCTTTTCTTGTTACGTGGAGTTCATTCACGGCTTGTCTGGTCAATGAAATGCTTGATGCGATTGTCATCAATTTGAATATTTTTTTTAAGCTACCCAAAATGACTACTTGGAAAATTAGGTAAATTGGAATGCCGAATTCACATGTTGAAGTTAATTTGTCAGGCGAAAACGAGTTAACATTGGAAAGTGATTAATTACTTTTTCGCTGAAATAAAATTAGCGAACTTTTTAATTGTATAATTTGATAAACGTCATTATAATTATTGAAACGAGATAAAATCGTTCTGACCAACATGTTGTATATATGCATTGGTATTAATTCGAAGCCGTCCATCACAAATCGATAATCATCAATTTGCCAAATACATCAGTCATGTACGCATTTCACAACTCTTCGTAATTTCTCAATGATAGGATTTCAAGAGCATAACCGAGGAAAATTGTTGATTGAATTACAGATGAGCTGCAACTGCCCTTTAACGACAGCTGTCGGGCCAACGTTGGCATCGACATGCGGAGGACCCTCCTTTATGATCTTCATGGGTTTGCTCGAAGTCTTTCTTAAAAGTCAGTGCGATCTTGAGGATCCATGCAACAGGCCCATACATCAGAAACGTGTCAATCCAAGGTACTATTATTTGTATTTGTTTGAAAAAATATATTGGTCCTTTATGGCGATTTAATATTGTGAGAAGAATGATTTTTTATTGAGTTATTCTACTTGATTGTGTTCTTAAAAATGAGTTGAGAATCAATTAAACTTCATAATGTGCTTCAAAGAGCACGTTTGTCACGTCGTCATTTTTCTTTCAATCGCGTTGTAAATTTTGACGTCGACGTAATACCGTTTCCCTTCACACAACAGTACATATATTTGAATGCAAACCAACTAGCTGATTAGATTAGGTTTCTAAAAAAATGAGAGTTGAGTACAAGTCGGTACAAATAGTTTGTTTAGCGCTAATTTAACTTGAATTGCAATAAGCAGCATTGCCTGCACCTGGGTTGGCCCCACGGTCTAATTGTTTTTAGGTTGTATCGATATGCACGTGTGTATAACATGTATACCGATACTCGGTTAGATTTGCCAGATAGATACGATACAAATTATGTCGACTTTAATATTACAGTAGCAGGGTTGCCGGTTGTGATTGAAATAATCTGTATGTACATCCATTCATTATCAACTTATAGTTACCGAAAAAAGATATGCCCAACGAACTTTCTCCGCGATGACTATTCATGCAAGATGCTCTTTTGTCAATTTTAACGGATGTAATTTATCTGAGATTGTTTGGTGGCACGACTATTATCATACAACGTACTATTAAACTCGGCGTCGAAAAAAAAGTCGTCGAGAGAACGAACCCCTCTTATCTAAAATGGCTTAACGACTAGACGGCTGTTACTACTTGATGGGCCGCGTAAAAACTCGAATGCACAGAGTCTATCTTTAGCTGCAGCTTTATCCTTTTCTTTTTTTACAGGTGACGCCGTTTCCAAGTTTTCCTTTCTGTTTTTTACGACAATTGTTCCGTTAACGGTCGTCGTACGTACGAACGATAAGACTGCTTGAAATAAACAGTTTTTTTTCCAGAAATCAATTTTATTGCAACACGTTTCTATGAAATATTAATGATTTCACTGTGATGCAAATAACGCTTCTGAACAGTTTTTTCTATTTTCAACTTCTGGCAAAAATTAATTTTTTAATCCGAGTAAAGAGTGACTATATTGATGCAAACATTAATATTTGTTAAAATCCCTCTCGCTTATTAACGTGACTTTTTACGGTTGCTTGATAAAAAAGAATAAATGTGCGTATTAAATTGCAATTAACGCGCTAGTACATGAAAGTTTACGCTTGTATTAAATCTCATTATTAATTTTTTTCTTCCAAGAATTGCTGTATTTAAATAATCAATCCGTTGTTTTTATGTAATTTGTGCAATATAGCTTCAACCATATAACGTTTTCAACTTAAAACCTTCGCTGAGGAATTCGCTAAATAATTATTTATTCTCTATATTCATTTGGTTATAATGTACTATAAACTTTTAATACGCATGCCGTGCGCTATGATGAATCTTTTCAACCGTTAATTCTACAGCCACCTTTTACGTACTTCGATCTCCTTCGACCGTAACACAAGAGTTATTTAAGAACATAACTAGCTCGTATTCAAGAACTGCAACCAATGAAATAGGACTTTCATTTTCCGTGTTCTTTATCATCTCGAGACGAGACAATAATACCATTTGATGATCCTAACAGCAATGGTTTCCTTTTCAAGTAATTAAATTACGAAGGGTAATGCGCGTTGAAACAGTCTCTAAAAACCAACAAATATACGTCGGTAATCCAATTAGTTTTAGCCATAAAAGATAAAATCAAATGTGACGAACATATTTTCTAGTGAACATTTTTATCCAAAGGGTATAATTTGGATTCGTATTACAAAAAAAAATCGAAAAAAAAATCCAAGATGCAGTTTTTCTACAGCCCTAAAGCTATAGACGATCTTGTGTGTTACGAGTGAGAGAATTACCAAACAATCGGATAGAGAGGATGCGGCGACGGTGGGTGTTTGGAGGCAGGAAAGGAAAAGTCGTGCTCGCGCTCGGAAACCCGCGAGTATAAGAGCGGGTAGAAAGTGATCCCGCGGCCGCGAAATGAAATTACGTCAAACCTAACGTGTTCTCTAGCTCTCTCGGTATATATGTGAGAAACTGCACACCTTTCGCTGACCCACTTCGAAAGTTGCTGCATACACAACTCGCAGAGAGAGAGAGAGAGAGAGAGAGAGAGAGAGAGAGAGTAGTGGTCGAACGACGAGTATCAGCCAATTTATGGGCTTTCGGCTAAAGGCCACTTTATAGCTCTCGCCCGCTTCCCTTCCCTAAGTGCCACCAAGGGATTTGCTCTCTGGCTCTGTGCTTTATGCGATTGCAATAATCGGGATTTGGTATACTTCGTTGCGCGACCAGCGTCACCTGCTTCGTAAACCGATATGCTAGAATCAGTTAAAATTTTCTCAGAGTACACCGTTTTTTAGAATGTTAAATGTCATATTTAGTGAGTATTATTGATTTGGTTTCATTCGGAGCAGCAGTCAAGCAATCGTCGAATTCCAAAAGAAATGATGACACACGGATATCTTGTTGCAATCTAATTACTTATGTAAACTAATGAAACCAATTTGAATTATATTTTTATTTTAACTCAAAAATATTTATTCAGGGAATACAAAGTGTATTGTAACGCGCACTGACTAATGTCAATGTTATCATTAACCGATACATTCACGTTTCGTAAGTGTAACATTTATTCCCGGATGGTATCTCTATTTTAAAAGAGAGCCTCGGTCACTTTGAATCGATTGTTATCGTGATTGATATATAAACGAGACTTTCTATTTTTTTCACGCCAATTTGCACTTAGGACATCAGACGATTTTATTTCGAAATACTATAATTCTTTGACTTGACCAGACGTTTTCAAGCACAAGAAAATTGAATGCCCCGGCGTCTTGTTAAAAATCACTTAGTATATCAAAGTTATTTTACTCTCAACGTTATTTTTCCTGTAAATTAATTATGGCTTGAATAATTCGTACTTTTTTCGCTGCTGAATATGACAGTCCACGGCTCTTTTGTAATGCCTTCGTAAACGTTCTACGGGCTGTTCAATGCATGGTATGTAGAATAATACAAAGATTATGCAAGCAGTTATGTAGAATCCAAATGTAAACTTTTGACACGCATTTTTTGTCTTCGAGTATATTTGTTTTTTTCTCGTTACGTACTTGCACTATAAGAGTTTCATGTTTCCATATAGGTATGATTTCGTGGTAATAGGCGGTGGTAGCGGTGGAGCAACGGTAGCCTCGAGATTATCGGAGGAGAGTTCATTTTCCGTGCTACTTTTGGAAGCTGGTCTTGATGAGCCGACCGGCACACAAATACCATCTTTTTTCTTCAACTTCCTGCACTCGGATATCGACTGGAAGTATTACACAGAGAGTGAAGATGAGGCATGCCTCAACAAAGAAGACCGAAAGTGCTTTTGGCCGAGAGGAAAGGTTTGTATTTTTTATTTCTTTTGAAGATCGTATTAATTAAAACCTTGGTGGTTTTTAGTCGAATTCTCATTGGTCAAATCTATTTTTAACTGTGTGAACGACATGATTTTTACATTTATTGCTTTGAGGAAATATTGAACAAGTATGGCCAATAACTTTCCAATGTTATACGCATTTTCCTTTTTGTCGATTTATATGAATCATATTTCGTCTGTTCTATATTGTATGATTGTTCATTCCATTCTATCATGAAATTCAATATTAGGTCATCCAAAAATATTTTCCTTTGAAAGCATTTCGTATAAAATAGGAAACGAAGCCATTCTTTTGCCAATCAACTCTTTTACGAACATTAAACAAATTTCATTAACCAGAAATGTTTTATACAATGTATTGCAGCATTAAATAAAGTATTTCATAAATCAACCGAATCGTTTTGTAGAAAGATAGGTAAAGAACAAACACGCATAAATGCAAACCGACAAAAATATCTAAAAATATTTGTTGAAGGACTCATACACACATATACATATAATAGCCGCAATATACAATCGTAGTGGCTATGTTTCTCTTGTGTTATATTTGAGCTTGCGGTATAGAATGAAATGCATTTGCGGTACAGGTGTTGGGCGGCACATCAGTGATGAATGGGATGACATATATGAGAGGCTCACGTAAGGACTACGACGACTGGGCGAGGCTTGGCAATCCAGGTTGGTCGTATGACGACGTACTTGCCCACTTTATCAAGAGCGAAGACAATCTACAGGTCAACGACATGGATTACGGCTATCATGGGGTCGGTGGCCCACTAACCGTCACCCAATTTCCTTATCACCCACCGATGAGTCATGCTCTCCTCGAAGCTGGCAAAGAAATGGGTAAGTAGCGAACATACATCTCTAACCCTCTCTCTCTCTCTCGCAAACTATCGGCCACGCATTTGCATTCGTTTATTCCTATACACCTAGGTTATCCGCTTTTAACACAAATTTGCGTCTGACACAATTGGATCGACTTTCTTTCTCACCTCGAAACAGGCTATACCTACGCCTACCTATTTTTGTTGTTTTGCGAGACATCTGATTATTTCTAAAGAACGTCGTCGAAAAATGAATTTCAACTAGACTCCTGCTTAGTTTTTGATAGATGAATTGTACTTGGGTGAACTTTACGTTTGACTTGCTGTCAAGTTTTGATTTTGTTTCGTTTTACCTGTACTTAATCTCACTAAGACTTTTATTTTTCAATTTTAGCGCATCACTCCTTTTTCAAAGTCACATTTGTTTTCTGTTATTCACTTTCGTTGTATAGATTGTGTTTTATATAAAAACCCAACCACGCATATGTTGTAATATCTGTAGCTGTCAAAAATATCACAATTCCAAAAACAAGACACGTAGTGTTACGGGACACCCGATAAGAACGAAGTTTCTTACGTTATTTGGTAAAGTATACAATTAATTGCGATAAATTTCAATAGTTTTTTTACAAAATGTAAAATTATGTAATTTTTGTTATTATCTTTTTTTATTTTTATGTACAACAAATTTTATGGACATGTTTTGTCGCGTATGCACTTGCAATATTATTTATTTTTATCATTTGTCAGTTTCATTTTAAAAATAGATCATACCACGATTTATGTATAAAATAGAAAAATGTAACAAGTCGTAGCGTAGTTTTAATAAAATTAAAAGTTTTCACATTATGGGGCTCGAAATAAATGACGAGAGTGGGGACGGGAATTCCTGTGGAAGTTATCGGGTAATCATTCTTTTCTCTTTCGTTTTCGTAGTGCATTTTCATGACGAACTCCATTTAATGCACACTTTTTGCAATTTACGTCCCCTCGTTGGACGTGTGATGAGGAACTTCGCTCGAATAAATAATAAATATTTATTTGCAACGAATTTCACATATAGGTTACGATACCGTGGATCTAAATGGCAGAACACACACAGGCTTCGCGATAGCACAAACGACATCTCGCAACGGCTCAAGGCTGTCGACCGCAAGAGCCTTCCTTAGGCCGGCGCGCAACAGGCCAAATCTTCACGTAATGCTCAATTCCACTGCCACAAGGATACTCTTCGATAAGAACAAAAAGGCTGTGGGAGTTGAATTCGTGCACGACGGCCGGTTGTATCGTGTGGCTGTAGGCAAGGAAGTCATTGTTAGTGGAGGTATGAAAATAATCAGTAATCTCAAAGATATAGAAACAATTTCTGTTTATATAGAAGAATGATTTGTACGACATACGTTGATCAGGCCTTGTAAAATGTCCGATGATTTTTGTAACTTTTGAAAAATAGGCTTTGTCCTGAGATGATTATTAATTCTGAAAATAAAGCCGACGTGCAATGGCTGTGATATAAAATTTGCTCAAACTGCATTTTTCATAAATTGGAGTACGTTGATTGAGTCAATTGGACACTTCTACAGGGCACTTAGGGATTTTGAAAAATTGTTTGTTAGCTTGTAAAAAACAATAATCCAAAAAGACGAAGTTAGAAACGCAATTTAAAGTTATGGTTCATTGCTTTTGACATTGTTCCTGTGTGTGAAAAATGCTTCGAGTCAAGTTTTATTGCAGTTGAGGTATATTTACCCTTTGAAATTGGAGATAACACAAACTCTACTTGTTTTTTACAACGACACGAAAAATCCAACGCTTCGGTGTCTATACTCCCGTCACGTCAATAAAAAGAAAATGGGAAAAACTAAAGTTTTATGTGCATATCGATATAGGAGCAGTAAACTCGCCGCAAGTTTTATTAAACAGCGGCGTGGGACCTCGCGAGGAATTGGAAGCTGTCGGTGTACCCGTAATTCACGACTTGCCGGGTGTTGGCAGAAATCTGCACAATCATGCAGCTTATGCGATTGCCTTTACCATCAACGACACCGATACTACTCCACTTAACTGGGCCACCGCAATGGAGTACTTGCTGTTCAGGGATGGACTGATGTCCGGTACCGGTGAGTCTGATTTATTTTCAACGATACGCTTGATATACGACGATGACTATGCAACATTTCTCAAAGTTGCGCTTGTGTTGGTACGCTTTGCAAATTTTGATTGATAGGTATCTATATCAACGATGATGCGCTTTTTTTGACATGTGAAAGTGCCACGGAAGATTTCGTAACTAATTATCCATTTTCAAAAGAAAAAAAATCTCCATATTTTTTACCGTTTTAAACGTATGCGGTACTTTAGAAGAGCATAAAATTTTTTTCATAAAATTGGTCTATCAATTACCAAATATAATTTTCATCGCGAATATAAAGCAGTTGTGGGATATTACGTAAAAGGCATAATTTAGAAGACTTTCATATTTGAAAGGTAAAGAGCGATTTTTCTTACAGGCGCTGCATATGCAGCGACTGGAATTATAAGCTGTTGTTGAAAGTTTAATAAACAACAGCGCGGAGCGCTTCTAATTTTCATATATTCCCCCGAGAGAGGAACAGATTTTACGCCGTGTACTCCCTCTCCCTTAGTCCACCGCGTAAGTAGTAACAGATGTGCACACTCAGACGAGCAAAAACAAAGATAAAGTGGAATTCTAATGGTTTTGGAAATTCTTATGCTACGACTACAGTGAAATTTCGTTGCTGCAATGCAGCGCTCGTGTGAATTATTAATCTGCAGTTTTATGCGTATCAGCAACTTTTACGAGATACATTTACTCTTTACCTTTCTCGTCTTTTTTTTAAAGCAAACGGTTGTTTATCTCAATATTCAATATTTCCGCATTTTTCGAAAGATTTAAAAAAATGTCCAGTTTCAATTGGCTTAAAAACCTCGAAGCTATTATTTAGCAAACATAAAGGGATGCTTTTATATTATTCGCATTTTCTAAAATACTCATAAACATAAAATCACGCAGTCCGACTTTATTTTAGAAACTCTGATAGTAGTTTTTTATCATATTAACTTTAACATTCCTTCCTCTTTGATATCGTATTAAATTGAAGCAATATTTCCCGGCCGTCTTCTGCACAAAACTTTTATCCTTCTCTTATACCTCCACTTTTATTATATTCTTTCCTTAAGAAATTGATGGCCTGGTAAGCGAAGGAAACAGTGTTCAAAACAGCGTTGGATGAAAAAGTGAAGCATTTTAACCTCACCCTCAATGTTGACGTTTAAAATGAATTGACTTTTATTTTGTCGCCCCATACATAATAGAACCATCGTAGTTTACCTGTTTCAACTTTACACTTTAGTAAAACATACAATTCATATGAATTTACATGGCTGATTTATGATAATGATTAAGAATAGAGATTATTTACGCATTTATTATACAGAAAATTAAAATGAAATTGATGTATGAATGGCATCCTTTGATTCATTTATTATTCTAACAATCTTTGTTTATTATAGTGAACGTTTCGGGGAAATGACAAGTTACTTTTCAGAATTGTATTTGATTGTAATTTCTAGTGACTGATTTGATTTCACTTGAAACGAAAAATGATCGCGCGAATCGCGCTAAATTGCGTTCGTTAATTAAAATATGCATCTATATCTTCGATTCAGCAAACTTTTCGTCCAATTAAACCTAGTGATATCCATTACAACTCGTACAATCGCGAATTCCTGATTTCGGACTTCACGCGTATAAACGAAGCTTGCACGCTATATCACCGTCATTAAGCATACCGCTGATACGTGTATCACCGGCGCATCTCTCAGTGAAATTCCGGTCCGTATACCAGAGTTACGAACGAACAGAAAATCTAGTGAAAGCAAATTGCGCAATGCGATCTCTTTCACGAGCGATGATCAACGATGGTGGAATGGACTTTGCTGATTTAAATCGCCTGACCCGTTGTTGCATTTATTCAACAACGAAAGCGATATTTAAGAAGATGGTGTATAGCCAAAGAATAACTGAGTAATAAAGCATGTCTATTTACCAATACAGCGGCTCTAAAGATCGATTTTTATCTTGTCAAAGAGCTTCGTATTTTTGATTATCGTAGCATAAAACTGGGAAAATTTGAACGAGGTTAGGGGCTCGAGCGAGTTGGTTGGTTACATTTTCGAGAGAAGAGAAGTCGTTGTCGAGACGGTTGAGTCGCATGCCTTGCTGGTCTAGTCAAGAGCTTCTCCGACTGTATTGTTAGGATCGTGTGCGCTTCTGAAAAGGGAACGTTTTGGTCGTCCATTTCTTTTTATTCCAGCTATTGAGCTTACGACTGTTTCGAGGATGAAGAGGTTGTAGAATATTCAAGTTTTGTGACATATTTTGGATCAAGTACACCGAGTACATAAGTAAGTTTCATCACTTCTACTTTGACATCCGATGCGATGAAAATCCATCATACCATAGGAAATACAGATCTGGACAGTTAATAGCGAAGAGCAACATATACGTACTGCTACTCGACGAATATTCAAACCTTGGTCAATCACGTACATCGCTACTTTATAGGTGCAATTGGCGAGGTATTGAAATAAGATGTTGCTTGCCAATTTTGCTTATAGCCGATACGCGCATAACAGTAAAATGAGCGCAAGTGGAACTTATGAACGAGAAGCTATAACGTTGCTTCTGCAACTACAGAGGTTTGAAACCACCTACTGAAAACGGCCGATGCATAACTATTATAGGTCGAAGGTTCTTCCCCTTCCGTACTCCAAGAAACAGTGGTTATATCAGTCCATAAAGAGAGGGCGAAAGGAAAAACACCGGAGGGTCTATTAATGAGGCTAGGCCAAAAAGAGCTATAGCACATATAGTCGCGAAAGTCCACGACAAAACAACGTTGACGTAGTTTTCCTCGTCACGAGACATGTTACGTGTAACTAACTTTCGCCTTCAGGCGGCAATTAAAAATGCATCTCGAGCATAAGCCAGACAAACGTACACGACCCCGACACACGTGACCTCTCTCGTTAATTCATGTCCTAATAAAACTTTAATTTCCATGCGGCAGTGAGACTCACAAAAAGAAAAATAAAACAAAAATCGTAAACAATCACTTGTGAGTACCGTTGAAAAGCGCCGACGCTTTTTGATTTACGATCGAATATTCTCACGCTCGCGCGTTAGTTGCACACCCTCAGGCAACAAACGTTACATGAATCAAAGCCCGAGGGTTTGATTTGACCCTTGTGTAGAGATAGATGAAAAAAAGAAAAGAAATTGCTAAAGAGCCCGCATTACGTTCGCCATGTACCTCCCGCGAAATTGTGTTTTATTCATGAGCTAAAGAAAAAGAGAGTGAGAGGGACAAAGAGAAAAAATAACTCGGCTGGAAATTACCGCTTCTGACCGAGAGAAATGTTGCAAGCCATTCTCGTGTTTCTCTTAACTTAATTATATGGGATTGTAAATTAGCTTGGCTGCGACAATAATTTATCCCTTGTTCTACGTTTAACAATGAACTAAATAACATTAAGAGGTGATCGTGCACGCTGATTCTACTAGGGTATTGTCGATATCTACGTTCTTTGATTCGCTCTTTGTTAGTAATTAGGCTTATCTCATAACTGTTCGTAAAGGTACCCATCAAAAAACAAGTTTCAAAACTCGACGAAATAAGCTCGCGGGATTTGAGGAGATAAATGAACTTTATTAATTATGTAAATTTGACGGGAATACTTATAGGATTTGCTCAAAGTAAGATACCGGCTTATCAAAGAAAGAACTGCTTGCGTTAATCTGTGTATGCATTGATAAGTGCGGTTTTTTCACTAAATAATTGATACATCTGATATAAGTAGACTCAACTTACACATTTGGCTCAATGATGACGTGTAGCTTTATCGATAATTAGATAAAAGCCCATGCATGTGTCCTGAAACATTATATATATACATAAACTAAGGTATAACCGTTATCTGGTGTCCCATCCTCTTTGCGGTGAATGTAATTGCACGCAAGGCAAATAAACACAATACGTTTGTCGCTCGCTAGCGAGCGAACAACGCTGATTAAGTACTTTGAAAGAGAGGGCCCATCTCACTCACGGCTCTATTATGCAATTTTGCCATTGTATCCGCGATTTATTCCGTGCGACAAATTGCTAGGATTATTGATGTTTTGCGAGCTCCTATTGTACATCCTTGCGCAAACCAATACGTATCTTGTCCCTTTTTTCGTTACGCGCGAAGAATGAAAACGAGACGATAACGTGAATAGCGAAGTATATAGATTTTAACTAGTGCTTGTAGTAGATTGCGTGAAAAATGTATTGTTCGATAATTCTATCAAACATTTCACAAATTTGTCCCGACCTCCATATATTTTGTTTTGCATTGGTTCACGATGAAATTCGAGGTTTATCGTTCATGTTTTTTGTACAGCTTCACAATCGAAATTGATTGTACAACTGTGTTAAATATTTCAGGAAGCTTCGGAAGATAAAATAATCCTTTTCAATCATTCGTTATCAGATTTTACCTGTTTCTTAATTTCAACAATCGGAATTATTGAAATTGATCGAATTTTTACGCTTATCAAAATGGAAAATCAATCACACGGCTTAAACGAAATATACGTAGCTATTAATTATTCAACTAATAGGGAAGTTAATAGAAGCTTGTGTATACAAAAAAATTACCGAGACCTACATTGACCATTCCGTTATTTTTACTCCCATTAATTTATCGAGATACGGTAAAAATTACGAATTCACATCGTGTTCTCTGGTAAGTAATTAGGTCAACGTGCGGAATAAGCCTCCTATTAGGTATACCAATAAAATCTGAGGATATTCTCAGGACTTCTGGTCGAGTTGCGCGTCGGTGTTTAACCAAATCACTAGTCGTGGTAATTCGACAGGTCACGTACGTAGTCGAAAGATGGAGAGAAGAGAGAGAAAATAGCGAATATATTGGCGTCAAGTCAATTGGCGCTAATTATACGGTTACTCAATCAGCTGCGCGGGAAAGCTACGCATGATACGCGTCGGTATAATTTTTGGTTACAATGCGCATCGCGCAGCTCTTTCTAGTTATACATTTTATACACTCGAGAGAATTGTGATTGCATTACCAATGCAAACGACTGTACTCGCGAGAGAGGCGGAAAGGAGGATAGATGCGCAAACTCTCATAAAATTGATTTAATGCGTGCTTACCAAACAGTAAAATTAATAATGCGCGAGATGTGTACTAGTGATCATAAATAGGTCGGAATCGGATATTTTTACATTTGTACTTTGACACAAGGTAATTTCGCGTTATTGATTTGACAAGCTCTCGCGAAAAAACTTCGCGAACGTACTCAATTTTTGCAATATAGAATTACGCGACATTGGATATGTTATAATTAGTCATTTTAAAATAGGAAGTGTGTGATTCAAATCACAGCTTCATATCGAGAGCGTTTATTAAGAAACCTGACTACTGAATCTATATGTATCGGATATCTTTCACGCGTTATTAATGTTACACGATGCACTTTCGATAAATCATACACAGCTTTCCGAGTAAAGCATGTACCGATAAGAATTATCTTCATAAATAATCATTGATAATGATCTTTTTTTGCCCAGAAATTTTTCATCAATGCAAGATACTGTGTCGACCAGTAAATGTCGATATAAAAAATTAACCAAAATCTATACATCGCATGCGATAAACATAATGTCAACTGTATTTAAAACGAAAAATTGCTCCACAGGTATATCGGAGGTAACAGCCATGATCAATACCAAATATGCAGATCCAAGCGAAGACCATCCAGATGTACAATTAATCTTCGGTGGTTACCTGGCTGACTGCTCTGAAACAGGTATGGTCGGCGAGAAGAAAGGTAAAAATCGCGTGATACTCATAATCCCAACAATTCTGCACCCCAAGAGTCGTGGATATTTACGACTGAAGAGTAATGACCCATTGGATAAACCCATGATATACGCCAAATATCTAACGCATCCCGACGATGTTGGTGCCCTCATCGAAGGTATCAAATTCAGCATCGCCCTCACCGAGACACGGGCGCTCAAGAAGTGAGTAAAAGCTTTATTTATCGTATTATTTATTATTCAAGATTCCCCTTAGAAATACGACGGTTAAATTGAAGGAACATTTTTGCCAAGGAAGAAAACGTCCGACAAATGTCAATTTAACATCAGATGACATATTTATTTTATTTGAATAGGCTATTAAGCGCGCAATTCGATTTATCGTTCGTCGAAATCAATCAGACGGATTTAATGTTTGATTCGATTCCAGCGTATTACTTACTATTTCCGAAAGCAGATCAGTTACTTCCGAATACACGTTTAAAATCCTTATATGACCATTGAGGACTTCTCATTAAAAAATCCACGTTATTTTAAATTAAACGTATAAATCACAACAAAATTGTATTATCGTGAATAAATGTAGTATAGTTTAAAAGCACTATGTACATTCGATGCATATCCAATCGTTTGCGCGAAATTGATTTTCTATTTACGTCTCGATTGAGCGTTCCTCTCTATAAAATCGTATTTGCATTGTGTGTATTCGTAAAATGCATCCTAAAGTATAGTTGCTATCGCGAATCGACATAATGGATGCTGTAAAACAATTTTAACTACTCATTGAGTGGTTATCGAGAGGTGTTTTGTTATATACTTGAATATTCACTTGAAAAAATTGACGAATCGAAGAAAATTCTATATTAGAGAATTTAATCTGAAACGATCGAGTTGAGACGGCATTACTATTTTTTATTTTAATGAGATTTTTATTGCAAGTTGAAATAATGGTTCTAGTAGTATTCACTCTACTTAAAAAGCTCGAGCTCGTACTACCAATACTCTATATAAAATACCCTTCAACATAGTCCTCTTATAAAAAAGTGATCGATAGAAAGAAAAGAATTTTATTCTGACTCTGGTTGAAGCGAAAAAAAGCGCGGTAATTCAAAGTGTCTTAAGGGTTTTGATTTTATCGCGGGCATAGCAAATGATTCGATGATGCATGGACGTATAGATAGCATTATTTTATTTATTTATTTATTTATTATTTTAGTAATTGTTGTTCACTATAGTGAACGCTAGTGTGAAGAAATGGAAAGGTATGGTTCAAATTGGTATATAAATATTTATTATTTTTATTAAATAATCAGACTTCTGTTGTAATATAAACAATGATAGCTGCAAGCGCGCATATCAAATAAATAAAATGGATATTCCGCAGGTATGGCTTCCAACTGGATCGCACTCCAGTGAAAAACTGCGAGCATCTGAAATTCGGTTGCGATGCTTACTGGGAGTGTGCCATCAAACATGACACAGCGCCTGAGAATCATCAAGCGGGTTCCTGCAAAATGGGTCCAGCCGAGGATCTTTTTGCCGTAGTTGATCATCAACTTCGAGTTCGTGGAATCAAAGGTGTACGCGTTGCCGATACAAGCATCATGCCACGTGTTACTTCTGGCAACACCAACGCACCGGCAATTATGATTGGCGAGCGAGCTGCAGATTTTATCAAGAAAGCTTGGCTAGGTTGATGAGATTCAAAGACGAGGATGTCTTTGTCGCGTATATACGTACCTCGCTTTATATATCTATGGAAGATTCAAATCTTTCGTAGGGATTTCCCATTCCTTTCACTTGATTTTCCGCGAATGACAACGAATGAATATACGAAAAGAAGATGTCAATTTCTCTTGATTGCGAAACAAGTATTGAATATCAATCAAGATCTACACAGCTCTTGTTTAAAAATGCAATTTGGAAAAAAAATATCACGTCATCCGTGAATGGTAAAAAGGAACGAATTTACTATTTTGTAGCGTAAAATATGAGTTTAATTTCATACTTACCAATGTATATGTTCGATAAAAACTAACTTCCTCGCGGTTATCTTAGCTAAAAAAATTATTCCTATATTCTATATTCGTAAGATAACAGTGCCTTCAAGCGTCCAACCATTAAGTAATAGACAGTAGCTCAATCATTTGTATAAATTTTAATAGATCGTATGGTTACCGACCTGTCATAGTCTATGTGTATCCTGCTAGATATCATTTTTATTGAGTGTTTTCATTGTAAGAGATTATTATAAGATTTGATTATAAGAGTAGCTTGTGTTATAAGTTGATGAATATTTTTATAGATTACACGTACTACATGGTCATGTATTTGCGCATTTTATAAGTAAAATTGATGTATGAAAGTAGTTATTAGACAATATAACACAATTGATTTGAAAGCTTTTCAATAAGGAATTGCTAGATGCTTGAGCTATTTTTACAAAAGCAGCTACCAACTATAATTTTTTGTAAGATAGATTTCCAGTAAACATGCAACTTACATCTGTATATCGATTGTAAAAATACTTTATGGAAATAAAATTTACAACTTATTACAACCTATAATTAGTGAATTCAAGGATTATATTTCAAAAATCAATCGACATTGCTTGGACGTTATACTATTATAGTTACAATGTTTGCAGAACGAAGATACTATGATAATTTAATTGACAATTTCTTAATCTTATAATATTGCAAAATTTAATACATTTTTTTCGTTAAATTTTCTAATATACTTCGAAAGAATATTACTTTGCAGCAATATTTGAAAGTATAGTATAAGAAAATCATACGTTTGCTCTGCACTCCTTATAAAGATGTGAGCTTAAGAATAAAGATTCTTTCTATTAATAGTGGTATAAATGAATTTCGTTAGAGAATTTTTTTTCTATTTTTTGATTCAGATGAAATTATCGTCGCTGACAATCGACCGAATTAATTCAACTAAAATGTCAATTTTCTTTCATTTATTCATTAAAATGGAACGGAAACATTTGTCGCGTTTGTTTGGTCTGCCTAAAAAGTATTAAATGATAAACATATTATAGCCATTTGTGAAAAGCTTTCGTTCTAATGCTCGTTGTCATTGATCTATGTTTTTATTCCTTTTCATTAAAATCATATTATAAAACAAATATGTTTACTGAACAAAATTGAAACTTTATTTATTTTCATATTATAATATTCAAAATTAAATATAGAGGTGAATCAAATAAGTTTCGTTATAATGCAATTCTTAAATATATGTTACGTATTTTACTCGTATTAGGAAATAATTTTGGTGACAAAATTAAAAGACTTCGATTATACTAAAAAATTATGTCTATATGTATACAAGTAGTTTGTACTTTAAATTCTTAAATCATTCATTATTCTTTGGTCTATCAATTTGTTCTTCAGCTTTAATGACCGTTGCATTCGTCGCTTCTTAGCAATGAATCTTCTGAGCGTGGAGTTCATTTAGAAGAAAAAAAATCTGTTGCTACGATTTCGTTTTGAGCAATTGTACATTCTTCGAATCTTTTGAATATCTCTCACACTAAAACCCTCTCTTTGTCCAATTTTCTGGTTTTTGTTTCCCTGGAAAATTTTTCTAATGAAATCGAAGAAATCTGTACTCTCCTGGCCAAGAAAAAGGAGTCGTTTTGTCAACGACTATTGGTCAACTTTCGTTATCAATTTGTCGTCAATTTCTTTAGGTAATGTCATGGATAAACATTAATATTAAACATTAACGTTTAGAAATGTAAAATATTTGCTACTTAGCTAAACATTTTATTACAATTTTGTAAGTAAGTAGTATCCTTTTTCTTGGTGTCGTTAACATTTTCTTAAAATACTTAGCATCATGATAAAGTTAATATTTATAAATAGATGATTTACCAGCAGTTGGATTTTTAATAAATTTCTGTATGCATTCTGTTATCAATTTTTAACTGATCACACCTGACTTACGAAATTACGAAAATATCGCGAGACCATGAGATGAGTAACGCAAAATTTAAGCAAAATATTCAGAATAGAATCTCTCTTTACTAACCCACTGAATCGTCTCTGAAGCTACATAAATCATTGTAAAAAGAAAAGCAAATCGCCATTTTTGCTCCATTTAATCTTCACCGCAGTAAACCTCCCCTCTAAAAGAACGTGCCACTCAAACGGACATTGACTTCACGGAAAATTATATACGATTTCTGAGACAATTTTCTTAACACTCTGCGAAACCTACTCGTCGATTTAGTTGATGAGCCGAATCAATGCGTATTTAGCCGAAAGCGAAGAGTACCGATAATAGAGAAAAACAGGAGATAAATAACCACGAGGGCATGATTTTGTATCTGTTCCTCATGGGTTCCTTATAGTTGATCAGGTTGGTCGACTTACCCGTGCGATGATCGTTGGTCGGCCATTGCGAGAGAAGGCATTAGCCGAGTAGTGCATTACACTGCCGTAGTCGTATCCCACGCCGAAAGCATCGGTTGTGCTACGCTGTGACTTCACGAAATTGGATTCACGACCTGTAACGAATTTGTTTTTTTTTTCATTTTTAACGCAGTGCGTGGTTGAAGTAAACGAAAATCTAGTTAAAATAAACTACCAACACAGTTTTTGAATTCAATCACTTGCATTTTTTTGCTTTTCATTAGTCGTGATTAATTTCACCGGAATTAATTGCTTCAATATTGAACGAATTAGTTGAGTCGATCGACGTGTAGTGCTTGTTGATAGAAGTTGAAATTTAAGCATCGTTCCGATTGTTTGAACGAACTCACCCGTTCAAAGGAATTTAGACTTTTTAACTACACTTGCACGTAATTTAATTTGCTTTGGTAGTCTATTTGTAAAAACAAAAAAATGTTGACTACAAAACCATACTGGCTCGTGATTTAATTCTGACTACTCTATTTCTCCGACGATTCTTTTATTATCTTTGAGTACGCGCTCGCTAATCGACCCACTAATTAATCTCAACTTCGATAGATACGAATCCAATGGTATTGAGATTTTTATAAGACTTTTATATCTTCTCGAGAAATTTTCTGAACCTTAGGCTGTTACAAGAGTAATGTAACTTAAAAACGCTTTAATGAAATTAAATTCGAGTTATGCTACAACACAGGTATTATCAATGAAATCAAATTTAGCATACATTGTATCAAATAGGAAATTAAGATTGATTTGCAATATACAATAAATAAATAAAAAAAAGGAAGGTTTAATTACCAGATTGAATATTTTGCCACTGAATACTGACATAATCATCCCTTTCAAAGCGGCTTTGCTCATGAAGGAAGCCAACCGCATGCATGAGTTCATGGATGACAGTGCCTTTCTTAGTAACGCATCCGGGCACCTGAAGATTAATATCCTGGCGACCACCAATCCGACCAATGGAGCTCCAGCAGCCTGTGTTGCCAGCTGTTATGCGAATGTAATCACTTTCCTCACCCTCGTACGGCTTGAATCTGATGCAGGTGTGTTTGTGGTAGTCATTCATCGCTTCGTGAATTAGCCTTTGTTGCTGCTCATCTGCACAATAGCGTAATTGCATTCAAATTAAATTTAACAGTAATAAACGGTAAGAATAATGTTCTAATATGTTGATGGATCGCAAAGGAACGGACATGCGTCTTATAGGGACTAAATTGAATGACGACAAAAACATCAAAATTCAAATATTTTCGAATTATTTTAAACAGTAAGAAGATTAAATAGAGTAGCCATCGTTTGCAGAAATAATTCGTATTTTTCATTCAATTATTGCAACTCTCTATATTTTATCAAACTCACATTAGTAATAACAGTTAAAGAACTCAATAGCATCTCAAACGTTTAACGTTAATATCAAATTTGACCTGTTTTACCAAAAGAATAAATTGTTTCGTCATATTAGGCCATTCGTTTTTATTTACGAAAGCATTGACCTAAATGAGCTCTGTATGAGAAAAGGCAAACGACAAATATTATCGGTATATCTAAACAACTAGTCAGTCTAACAACATGTCTAACTTTGTCAACGGAACGAAATATTTGTTTTCTTTTTTATTCTCCAATTACCTAGCGAGTAAACGTGTGTGCGCATTGCGGTGGGAGTGTACAGGTCAATAATTTTGACCGGATTCGATTAACACGGGTGTCAGTCAAACGTTCACTTGATTTTGAATTGTAACATCTATAATCTGTTTTGCTTTGTTTGGCTATTCCATTGTAAACGTCAATGAAATTATATTGTTGCGTTAAAAAATCTTTCAATTAACTACCATCATGCAAACCAATTAACAATTCACCGTTGATTAACTGTCGATTAAAAAACAAATTTGAAAAGACAGATGTGAAAAACAAATGATACTTGATGGCGTGGCGTCTTTCCCCGACCCAATTATAAGCAATCTTTTTCTTAGCACTGTCACTATGGTAGTGTTATTGTTACGGATTGTCCCCACACTGTATCTTGTTTATAAATATATAGTACTAAGGGCAAAAGTTTAAGTAATTTTTCAACTTACTGAAAAAAGGGCTGATCACGTAAGGTATAACGCCATCAGGCCATCTAGCACTTTCGGCTCTGACTCCATTTCTGCCCGTGATTAAATTCGGAAACAAAATGTCACCCTCGGCATACTCTCCTAACTCTTCAGGGTTAACACCCATACCTTCGTGCCATTCAGCGACTTTAAGACCAGTCTCGTTGTTGGGTTCTCCATAAATTTGACCCGCAATATGAGATAAATGACTTGCTATATTGTCACCGTTGTCAACCGAGTTGTCAAATACATCGCGACTACCGCGGAAGAGATTAACTTGTCCGAAATTCGGATAGTGTGGCAAACTGTTTGCTAAAGTAACAAGCAGGAAGAGGATAGTTGTTAATGCTGCGGTCGATTGTTTCATTGTATTCTGTGAAAAGTGGTTAATGCATTATTTAGTTGTTTCTCGAATTAAACATATTTGAGTATATAATTGCGCTTTTACCTGAATTGTACTAAACACTTCACTTTGAAAAACAAACACAAACAAATGTAAAAACAGAAAATTATTGAGATAATATAATTTAAAATTGAAAAGCTTGAATGACGCCCGAAGTCTTAGCAAACTGGTGAACTTCCATTGACTGTTGGTGATTTTATACTCGTAAGAGAAGGCCCCACCTCAAGGAGTCGATAACCCGCCTACGCTCATACGGAAGTATCGGGGCCAGAGCAGATAATCCAACCGGCCAAGTCGCTCTGCTTACCGGAAGCACCAAACTCTGCCAAATTCGTCACTGTCTCCATCGACCAATGTCAAATAATCCTATTGAACCACACAACTTGTATTCTTTCAATGCGTCGCTTTCGCTTTTACATTTGCATATGTCGTTATTCTTTATTCCATTATTGCGTTGATCACATTTTTAAGAGTTTTAAAAGGAATGTATCGTTTACGATTTATGGAATATTTTCCAAAATAATTATTCTCACATTTTTTAACCGAAAACAATAATAAATTCCTAGTCAAAAGTTACTTGCAAAATTGTTATTGCGAGATCGTACGTTTTCCTTGAACCGGTTCTATTGAAGCAGTCGTTAATTAGAAAAATTAACACTTTATATCCAAAATGATATGCGTTGCAGCATTTAGGGTAACGTGGGATAACTGCTTTTTGTTGGAATTGCACGATTTCAACTTTTAAACGTGCACTCGGTTGAAATAATGTCTCTTCTTTTTGAAAAAGATAACTACGATAAATTTATAAGATACTATCTGAATTAATTTGTTAGATAATTTGTTTGTCTTCCAAACTAGTTTTTGAAAAATATTAAGTACTAAATTTTACATAAGTATGTACATTTGAACGACTGTTATCTACACGCAACGGAAAAGCTTTCATTTCCAAAATTAGAACTCTCACTAGTTGTTATTTCATATCTTTATTTTTCGTCTATCTATATTCAACGGTGTTTTCCCTAAATCCTCTTAACGTTTCCTACTTCCAAGATAAAAGTCAATTACGCGCTAATCCATTCAGAAGGGGGAGGAGGAGGAAAAAAGCGAAAAAACCGGCATGAATTGCCTCGCTTAGTTGTTTAGTAAATGTCGAAATATGTACATGCGAAATAGCACGCGATTACTCGTAGGCGAAAACGACGATATCCAAAGCGCTTGAATATTTATGCGCAGCTAATCTTTGGGATAATACTCTCGCTTACACACGCGCGCGACATCTCACATAGCTCTGTCGTTGAACTTGACGCTTATAGGGACAGAAAAGAGGGGATATACAGCCTGAAAATATGTTGCATCATTTATGCTTGACTATAAGATGAGCACTAATTTCAAGGTGCAACGACGAGAGATTTGCGTGTTTGATGTCCTTCAGCCTAAAGTCAATAGCCTTCTTTTATGAGTTATTTTATTATTTACAGGATATATTTATGGCTTTTCGGTGGTTTTGTGATTTTATGGAAAAATATGCATAAATTTTCATTTAAAAGATGACGAAACAGAATTTTACAAAGACTCGAAGATGCCTGATTGATTATATTTTCAATATTATAACATTCGTCCTTATGCCAAGTCAATGCAGTCGTATGTTCTAATATTTAGTTGTAGTTATGCAAACCAATGATATCGAGGTTTTATTTTAGGACATTCATTATGATTTCAATAGCATCCTTTCTTTTGAATAAACTAATCCTAAAATGCTTGTAATGATGATGATCGTATGACTATATATTTGCCAACGCTCCTAATTTATTTGGTAATTTATTTAAATAGAGAGCTAATTTATCTTACGTATAAGCAGCGCATTTTTCTCACGAGGACTTATCATATCAATTGTATATCCTATTATTGCAATCGTTTAAAACATGTAAAACATACATGTATAATCTACGTCATTACGCTTCAATAAATAAGTATGTTATACAGCAAAGGCTAAAGAGTATTAGACAGATAACTAGAACTTTGCTAGTCTGACTCGATAAGTAAATTTGAACGGCAAATTATGTCAAGTCCAGTGGCAGAAAGTGAGATAAATAAATAATTTAACGTCACGAAAAACAATTGTAAGCCGTATTATTTAGTAGTTGTTTCATGAAAGATACCACATTGTAGACTGCACGCAAATATTGATACACAAGTAGCACGCGCAGTTACGACGTAAAATACTTTGAAGACAAATTTAGTGAACCATTGAGCTCCAATCAACTCATTGGTAATATTATCTTAACGCCAACTCCTGTTACAATAACAAAAATCGACCCTACAAATAAGGAAAAACGATTGCGTGTTATATTTCGTTTGCATGAAGATACATAACAAGAAATCACAAGAATCCAATCGATATAAATCTTTAATGTTGAATTCATCCCTGAAAAAAAGAGGTTTAAATAGCAATAAATAATGTTAAGTGTTACGGGTATTTTGATGTCAGCAAATACAATCGATTTAATATTCAGTCTTGTTGACGATTATTAAAGAAAACTTAAAAACATATTAAAATTAAAATGCAGTTATTAAAGTGTAAATATCACAAGCATTATCACATGTGCTCCAATTTACAATTAACACTTATTTAGCCTGAAATTCAAATTAAACAAGCGAACTAACAAAAATTCCATCTGAATTTATAGTTCCTGATGATCCACACATTTGGTATTTTAGACAAAGACATTAAACCAGAAGTAATGCGCGTCAATTTATCAAAAAATCATATTGTTCGAGCGCAGCATGTTTCGCGACTGCCGGTAAAGTGAACTAGTGGTGTAATTGTACTTATTTCACGAATTCAGGTATTTATTTGTTTGAAAATAAGTTTTATTTACGATCCCTTCAGTCCACGTTATAAAATATAATTTTTATATTTTAATTTATTGAATTTCCATCAGGGGCAATTCAATAAAACTACAGGCCGCATATTGATTTACCTAACCTCAAACTACTTTATAAACAGTGTGCTTTCATTGAAGTTTGGCCACAGCGTATAGCATCCTGATTTAATATTCGCATTTGTGGAGTTTTCGATTTTTATTATAGATAAAATGAGTGATACTTGGTTCGAAATTACACAAGTCATCAAAGAAAATCGTCACGAGTTGATTTTGTCGGGTTCAGATATATCCGAGAAAATCTCAAAGAATGGCCTTGATCCAGCACTTTTCAATTTGGATGGCATTAATTATTTGAATATTAATCACACTTGTCTTGAGGATATTCCAGACAAAATAGGAGATTTACAAAATTTGACTAATCTTGTGCTTCACTCAAATGAAATAAAAAAACTACCAAAAACCATTGACAATTTGAACAAATTGAAAGTTCTTGACTGCTCAAGGAATAAATTGGAAGAATTGCCAGCTGCATTAGAAAATTTACCTCAGTTGATGACGTTAAATCTTGGTTCAAATGTTCTGAACCATCTACCATCACAAGTTTCTAATGCCAAATTATGTACCTTAGATTTGTCGCATAACAAATTTGAAGTTTTTCCAGATGTCTGTTATTCTGAACTTGTACATCTGGCTGAAATAAGGGTTAATGACAATTTGATTAAGGAGATTCCTGCTAATATTTCCGTTCTGTCATCTCTCAAATTGTTGGATCTTGGCAATAATAAAATTTCAGGTAATGTCTATATTCTAAATTAAGATATTCAATCATTAACTTATAGAATATTGATAACTGCAATAACTGTGATAAAATTTTAGTTGTTCCAGGTGAAGTTGCAGATTGTATCAAACTGAAAGATCTTAACTTAAAAGGCAACAAACTCACAGATAAAAGATTGTATAAACTTGTAGATCAGTGTAGAACTAAACAAGTCTTAGATTATGTTCGTCAACATTGTCCAAAAGTTAAAAGTTCATCTAGTACTAATGGTAAATCAAAGAAGAGTAAAAAGAACAGAAAATCTTCTGAAAATGATAATATTAATGCAGAAATTGAGAAAACTGCACACAAGTTACACATTTTGAAAGTTTCCGACAGTATTCCTGTTGTAAAGATTTCATTAGAAGTAAAGAAAGTCAGGCCCCATATTCTTGCTTGTGTTGTTAAAAATCTTAAATTTACTGAAGAATCATTCAAAAAGTTCATCCAATTGCAAACTAGGCTTCATGAAGGAATTTGCGACAAAAGAAATGCTGCAACATTGGCTACCCATGATTTTGATCTGCTTGTTACTGGTGAATAAAGATAAAAAAATGTTTTTTGTCATGGAACGTTGAATAACAAATACTTTTGGTTATACAGGTGATTTGACATATACTGCCAAACTTCCAGATGACATTAAAATCAAGCCACTCATGCGCAACAAAATGTTTACTGGTGCTCAATTGTTTGATCAATTACAAACCGAAGCTGATAATTTGCGTAAAGAGAAGAAGCGAAATGTTTATTCTGGAATACATAAATATCTGTACCTTTTAGAAGGCAAGCCTCTGTATCCCTGTTTGTTAGATGCTAATAATCAAGTCATTTCTTTCCCACCAATCACAAACAGTGATATTACAAAAATGTCATCCAATACAAAGACAATGTTTGTTGAAGTAACAAGTGCCCTTAATCAACAAATCTGCAAGTACGTGTGCCTAAATCGATTTCAAATAATTTCAAATACAATTATTGTAAATTTCATGCTCACTGGTACATAAAACGTCTAATGTCTTTACAGAAAAGTTTTGGACGATTTTTTGAAGGAATTAATTACGCAAGGATTGGGTTGTGAAACTATAAATGAAGAACATAAGTTTCATGAATTGCTTGTTGAACAAGTGAAAATTGTTGATTTTGAGGGTAATATGAAATCTGTTTACCCTTCAAGAACAGACGCAGTTTACGATGATAATAATATCATTGTTGTAAGAGAATAACTTGTATGAAGTATAATGAAAGAATTAATGCGTGTAAAACTTGTAAAAAAAAAGTATTATTATGCGTATACATCTGTCATACATATAGTGATTTTTAACATTTTTTAAACTTATTTCTACTGAAAGGTATCATTTTGTTAAAGAAAAGATATGTTGAAAAATGTTTACAGGTGAAATTTGTTTGCTTTGGACAAAAGCTATTAAAAATAACGCATTATATTTTTTATACTTCAATAGCTTGCTTTAACTAATATTGTCTATGTACGACAAAGCTAATTTTGAATAAATTTAAACTATGGCTTGGGTCATACATGTGTTAAATTTTAAAACACAAAATGAGCTTTGTTATTGTGTAGAGAAATTGTTTAATATTAATTCGAAATTATTATGCGTTTAAAATAGTTTATTTAAAATGATTTATTTGTCCTTATCGTCAAAGTTTGAGTGAATTTATCAACAATGAGTTATTTATTTTCATAATAAAAATGTTCGAATTAATAAAAATTTTATTTAATTATTATTTGTATATATTATACGAAAGACCGCTGGAATGTGTACAAGATGACAAATGAAATAAGTTAGTATTTGTATTTATTTTAGTTTGTCTGCGGCTATAGTGCGTATCTATATTAAAATTACACATATTTGATGAAAGAAATATGAAAAGCTAAAGGAAAACATGATTTCAAATCCATATAATATATATTCATTGTCGTTCAATTCTGGATTTGCTTATAACCCAATTCACACCATACATCAATTCGAATATGATCTCCCTCTTCATATACGTTACCGGCCTATCGCCGCCCTTCTGTAACCAACACTTGCGCGAATGTTGAAAGCTGTAAAATGGCGCTGAAACGTGACTGGCAGCAGTGAACGTGCGAATCACAGGATTATATCAAAATTTATACTTTGAGGTTAGTTTTTTTCTCATTTTATTTCAATATTTACTTATTTTGCAACAATTTATGAAGGTACATTTTACAGTTTTATGAAAACATGCATTGTAATATTTATATCAATGAAAAGCCGATCAACCCACAACCATAACTATATTTTTTTATCAATATTATATGAAATTCTCGTACGATATGTTTTATTTAGTATCGTTTTTGCAAAATGTACAGATATGTTTTTGAAGTATAATCGTATACATAACAGGATGTACGAAATATTTATTCTACTGAATTTATCAGTACTAATGTTTACGTAGTTTAGTTAAAAAATTATTAGAAAATTTCAACTCTAATTTAAATGTCTTCGAGATCTTTACTTCATTTATGTCGATCGTGCATATAATGACATGCAACATTTTACGTAATTTGTTTCCCCGTTAGGTATTTAAATGCCGTACTTTCTTTGAATTATACAAAGTGCAATGATTGTACTGTTAAAGTATTGTGATTAATTTAATTTCATAACATTGAATAATGAGATTTAAAAAATATATATATACCATTATATTGATGAACCGGAGTCAGAGATAGGTAATAATTTTGATCTTGTTGAGAAAATGTATTTACGAAAAATAATTCAATTTGATTGTATTTTCAATATGTTTATACAGATGAAATCTATTGTAACCAAAATGTAAGTTTATAAAACTTAAGTGAAATTTTGCATATCAGGAAAATACAACATTGTTCCTCTCTAATTTAGAAAACATAAGACTCATTTTCACTGAAACATTTTTAAAAATAGTAAAAGATAGGTGCAATGTCATAATATTTTGGAGCAAATCCACTTAATTCAGATTGAATTACATAAACCCAATGGATATTCCAAGTAATATTTAATATTTAAATCTTTACTACAATTTCACAAAAGAAATTACAGACACTTTTTTTAAGAAGTACTTCATAGAGGTAGCTATTCAAAACAAAGCAGAAAAGAACATGGAAGTTGAAAAAATTAGAATATTTTCATTAGTTTTGACTTTTTTTAGAAAAATACAAAACGAACATAGTTAAATTCCACATTATTCGAATAGTCTCTTTAAATTATGAAAATCTTTTGTTTGCAAAATATAATTGAATTAGCTTTTGAATGTACTTCTTGCACAATAATTGATGTGTTTAACAATGAAATTGTTGTTTCAGTTTATGGTATTAAAAATATATATATCTTGATCATATTTCTTTAAATGTAAGTTAAATGCTATAGTAATGGTCCAATGTGAAAATTATTCACTTGAAAATATATTTGAAAATCTGCTTACGTATTAATAGTTTGATGTTTAATATCAACAAAAAGTAAATAAACAACTTTCTGATTAAATAATCTGTTTAACAGCTATCAATAAAAAAGTGTATTATCTATTCAGATCTAAATTTAAAACTTCAGTCTATAATTACATATATTTTTTCCAAATTTGTCAATGTCCAGCATTGAGGACTTCAAAACCGACTCACATGGAATTGACTGTGTGGAAATCACAAAAAACAAACATGGATTGTATACATTTCTCTAACACTTACAATTTCTTTATCTTGGGAACATATTATTAAGTAGATTTTCAGGAAGATATTTATGATCACATTCATCTTGACTAGTAAGTAAGAAATTATGTGACATGAGTTTTATTTGGCTTTGTGTAATGCTTCTCTTTCCTTTACGTCAATTATACTTAAGTTTATACATGCCACATAGCCATGAAGTACAGATATTAAAGCTTTTACAAATGCAACTGGTGCTGACAAATATGCAACAATTCTGAATAAGCTGATCCCGATAACTGTAATTATACAAAAATTTAATTAATGCGTCTTTATTCAAATATAATGATTTTTATCAGTTTCTAAACTTGTAAAATTGTCAAAATTACTTATTGCACAAAATGAAAAAATCTATAACTTACACATTGGTCCTTCAGTGAAATGCAAAAGATACAATGCTGCATAAAATGCTTCATTTCCAGCACACATAAAAAAAAGTACTGTACGGTTAGTGTAATATACACTCATAATTGGGTTTTCAGACATGTCTACAAATTTGTGACTTGTCTTGCCTTGTAAAACAGTTCTAGAAAAACAAAATTTATCATGTTATTAGAATCAATAACCAAAGAAAATTATAATTTGAAAATATATTTAATTTTATCTGGTTTCTATGTGAATTTACATTTAATTCTAAAACAAGTTTTTCAAGACTTACGTATGCAAATAAATCCAATGGCAAACAATATCAATAGCCATGCTTATTTGAAACCAAAAAGTATACTCAGGGTAGAACTGAGCTAGACAGACTAAAAGACACATGGTGCCAGCCCTATCGGTCAACTGATCCAACATAGCACCAAATTTGGTTCCTTGATTGAAATATCTTGCTGCATGTCCATCGACTGCATCCAGTAGGGCACTGATGACGTAACACCATATTGCTACTACATAATTTGTTGGCATGTAGTAGAAAGATATCAAAGCCAAAATAACTCTGCCATAGCCTGAAATGTCATGGGAATGTTATCAGAAATATATTTTTTATACTTCAACTTTGAACAAACATATTTCAAAGTTACAAATGACATTGCTATTGATTATGAGAGCATTATATATAAGAACTCAATCAATAAAAGGAAGCCTTTGAAATACCTTTACAGTAATGTCTTTGTTAGCCTATTAAAAGATATATTGTTAACCAGCCAACTTTTGCAGAGTAAGTTCTCACTATATAAACGTTCTATTGAAAGTACGTTATTATCAAACAATCAGTTTAATCGTTAATTGGGTATTTTACTCCTACAATGTGAAATTTTAATTGATATTAACTTACCAATAATATTTGGCACAAACATAAAGATGTTCTCAGTCTCCGTCATTTTTGCAGTATCACTTTGTTTTAGTTTCAAAGTAGAGTCCCTCTTTACGTCTCGGCGATTTATCTGAAAAAAAATGCGAAAACAAAATGTTGCAACCAGCTCTCACCACGAAAATTGATTTCAATAAACGTTATCTGGCGAAGTTATTATCGAGGTTTTAAACTGCTTACATATTATTTTCGCCGGTTGGTCAAAACGAAAAAAAGCCGCGCAAAATTACGGATAGAAGATGCACTTACGATAGTGGAATCGTCGAAAATCCCGTCTGTCTGTATGGACTACACCAGTCGCTTCTATTACAACTGCGTCCCTGCCCCTGTAGGAAAGTGTGTATGTGCGCACGCGTGTGCGAGACGTCAATGGCAAAAAGCGAGAGACACGCGTCAGCGATTCTCGAGTTTTATCGAAACTTGCGCCGTGGTTCAACTAGCAGAAGATACGTATAACTGAATAGTTCAGGAGCGTACAGGTGTGCCGATTACAGCTTTGATTTTTTTTGTGAAAATTTATTATACAATTTGTCATACAAAACCAACAAAAGTTATTGTATAATTTGAATCACGTCTCAAATAGCGCACACGAGAAAATTATTTATGTTTAAAGCATTTAACCAGTTACATATTCTATGGTTATTTATTACATCAAACATCAAACTTGGAGTTCAAAGCGTTTATCCAACATTTATTTTCAATTATACCAGTCGATATTTGATGAATTCTAAAAAACAAACGCTTCAGACTAAAAAAATTATGGGATCAAAGAAATGCGATTAACAATACAAAAAGTAAAAAAGATATGTTTTCCGATAATCAAATTGTCCAAATGTGTCGACTCTTCATCAATTGATCTTCATCAAAAGATTTCATTTGTAATTGTACTTGACAATGTACACGTAGTTGTCAAGCGAAAAACGTTGATAATGCAAACGTACAATTGAACATTCTTTTAGTTTGCTGTCTACCTGAAACAATTGCGTAAAATGTTGTCACCTCGATAAAGCAATCGAGTATGAATGTGTAATATAACGATGACAAAGACAATGTTATCGCTTTACCATTTTATAATCATTATCTTTTTATTAGACACAATTTGATACACAGATAATTTGATCGTTTACAAGCAAATTTTTCATCCGAACTCCCGTTATAATGGCATTCAAGAGTAGAATATTAAATTTCAGCTGTGCTTTCCTACTGCTTTGCTAACGGTTGCTTACTCGGGCAAATGTCTGAGTCACGTGTGAGTCTTCTTAATAAGCGATCTATCAAATATTCGAAATCTTGGCGATTACGGCCCTGCAAACGCAGATGACATGTTTCGTGGTCCCCGCTTGCTGGCCGCCCGCGCGCGCGCACGCGTCTGTTCACCTACATACACGCTTTGAGCATTTTCATCTTGATGCTGATGTACAGACTTGGCTTCTTCTCCACGTAGTTCTATTCGCTTATAAAAAAAGGAAGAGAATCTCAGCGCATACAGTATAGTAGTATATGCTCGCGAAGCAGAGAGCTCGCTTTCAACGAGGATGTACGGTGCGAGTGATGAAATCGCGTCAAGTGACATTTGCATGCGTGAAAGGACTTCCTGCCAGGTAAAGTGAGGAAGAGGAAACGGACGCGCGTACATTTTCTACGCGTATATACGTACAACACCCCGAAGAAGGAGATACGTGTTTGTTATGCTTTGATGGCATGATCAAAAAAGAGACAGAGCCCGCTTTTTGGCCCGCTACTGGTGCTGCTGCTACTGCTGCATTGTGATTATGAACGATCTATAATACGTCTCTTGATGATATACAATCATAAGGTTCATCTGGCGTCTATTAACCAGCTGGAATTCGTCCGTTGAAATTGCGCACGAAAGGGTACGAGGTAGAAGAAAAGAAGAAAGAGCGCCAAAGATGTCAACGGAAAAGCTGGGATGACATTTGGGGATGACATCTGGAGTGTCGCAGTTTCAAATGACGAACTAGATTCAACGATCAAGTGTGTTCTGTGCATTGTCGAACATGTGACGAGCGAGCAACTTTTTTGTTTGGCTTGAATGTTTATTTTTGGAGTCGTTTCTGCCTGAAAATTGTAAATAATCTTGTCATAGTGAATTGTGCTGTAAGCCAGGCTAAAGCTGCAAAAACAAGACTGTGAGCTGTGTAGCTTCTGAGCACAGAAATCAAGAGATGTTTTGGTACAGAAATGCAGAGCAGCACGTTAGAGTAGTGTTAAACAAATTGCATATTTTCAATTTATTGCGTCAAAAAGCCGTTGCGCTTTATAGAAACTTCTTGGCCATAAATAAAACCACGTGTCATACCGAAGGAAAAAATTTCTAAATTCCCGGGTATGAAATTCAAAAAACAGTACGAACGATTGTGACAGTCAGTCAGTCCTTGGCTCCGTTTAGTGACGGTCAGACGCTCCCCCTTCTTCTCAACTCTCGGCAAAAAAGAACACCTCTAGCCACAACGCGAGAGAAGCGCATCACAGCATGTAATAGGAAGAGAGACGGAGATAGAAGCGGCTCGTCGCGCGTAGAGCGAGATAGCAGCAGTCGTCGGTCGGGCCTCTGGTCGGGTTGGGCAGAGAGCTGCCGTGCCGCGTACTCGCAGTCTTTCCTAAGTGTATGTGATGTGTGAATGTGCGCGAAACATTACGAAAATAAATAAAAGAAACAATTGTACACATACCCACACATACATACATACATACTCTCTCTCACTTCTGTGATACATCAGACACAAGGTGTTAATCGATTGTTGTGCGTGTGAAGTTACACAGATCGACGTATTATGGGCAGCTCGAGGTGTGCATCGTTAGCGACGCTGCCGCCGTCGAGGAGAGCTGGGCAGCAGACGCATCCGGCCATCTTGAATCTGTTCGTCGTGCAGCAACAGCAACCACGGAGACGATGATGAGAATTCTGTCGTTGTTCGCCTGAAATTCCAAGAGACAGAGAGAAAGAGAGAGAAAAACTATTTTGTTATACGGCACTGCTCTCTGTGCTCTCTTCCTCTATCCTCCTGCTCCTCTTCTGGTCGCCCCCATATGCACTAGACTGGAACACACGGCGTCTCGTGCGTGCATGCGTGCGTAAACATAATCGTACGAAAAATCAATCGCGTGCACGATACATATACAACGTACTCGAGGACACGGTGTGCTACTGTGCTCGGGCAATACATCAGGATTCAAAAAATTAAGGTCGTGTTAGAGTGTTAGTGAGGTTAGCGCCGATGACCTTGACTATTAGCTCCTATTCACCGGCGCTCGACGCCGCATGAGAGGGGCTCTGCAACCTCTTCAATCAACATGAGCACGGCAACCTCGAAGATGGCACCCGAACAACAGCAACAAACTACTTCATCGTCGTCGACGACGACAGCACAGGAGAAGCTAGCACCCACTTACGCAGCCTACGTACCGATACCCGGCACTTCGGCTTCCTTTGCTGAGGGTAGGACACCTACTGCACTGTTTCTTATGGAGGAAACTACTGATGACAAATCCAACAACACTGGTTTGCCTATGCTCAACAACTCGAGTGTCATCGATGGCAAGCAGGTGCGATTTGCCAATTTTTTTTAGCGACAAAATCGATAATGCTTGGCGTATGTGTGCGTGCTTGTACGTGTGCGCGTGTATATATGCTCTGCAAAAACGTGCACGTGAAAGAGGTTAGAAAATTGTGCCAAAGGGAGCGAACCTTGCGAATTAGCTTTATAGAAGTCAGATTTTATTTTTTATTTTTATTTACCAACCTAATAAACTTTTCGAGATCGAATGGTTAATTGGTACATAGTGTTCTAAAAAGTAAAATATAATAACGAATAAATACGAATAAATACGAAAAATTGATTATTGTTCGTCAGTTTGGTGGTGGTTAATTGCGATATAGAACACTTGTAAAATCAAATCAATAAGTTCGATCTCGAGAAATTGAAGCGCACGATTGACGAAGGGCAAATCAATTAGTTTTTGCCCGTAATAAATTGCAATTATATCAGGCAAATCACGCTCAATTAAATTACATAAAATACCTGCAATTAAGATATAATCGCGCATTACAGAGTACACAGGAATGCCAAACCTTTGTAATTGCATCTCGTGGTGTACAGATTTCAATCGAAAGCTACTCTTTGTCTAGACTAACTGTAACTGTATCTGAAAATTATCGACTTTTGTTGATTGAAACATTGAATCATAAAAGTTTCAAAACTGTATATATATATATATATATATATATATATATATATACATGTGTCATGTACAGCTTCAAGTTTACTTTCCAAGCTAAACATTGAATTACTGTATGTAGTTTTTAAAAAATTTCTAAAAGTTACGTTTCAAACACATTAACTTTGAAGTTGCCAACCAATATTTTTTTTATTATATCTACTGGATTAGTATGCTAATTTGTATTGCAAATAATTGGGCAATTTTCCAAAATACTAATTGAATATTCACGAACCCTACTTGATGAGATTTAATCTTAGTAAAGCCGTAATTACGGACACGGTATCTCTTTTTCTCTCTGTATCTGTACATCCGTAATGCCCACGCGGATCGAGGACTTTGTCGTCGTCGTCGTCGTCATCGTCATCATCGTCGTCCCGGTGTAACGCGAATGCCAGATGCGAAACGGTAGATGCGGCAAAAGTAGTCGACAACAGCGGCTATATGCGATTGCGTCATTCGCGCGTATAATATTCGGTTACGGTTACTTTATAAAGCGCTCCAGTCGAGTGACTCGCTTTTAGAAATTGTCCCTCGCGCAATTACTTCCTTTGGTCCAGCAACAAAATGCGTTATTGTTCGAGTGTCGGCAAATTAATGTTAACTGTATTCCTCGCATCGTTAATGATTTCGTTAAACACGACAATCGAGTGAAAATTCGTCTCTCCTCGGAAAAATGCATTTCGGGTAGTTTGAATGCTACGCTATATAACTGCAGGCTCGTAAAATGAATCGTTTGAGCATTGGGCCGCACGATTTTTTTAATGATTAAGGAGGTCATTTTATCAGGTCGCTCGTTAAGTAAACTAGAAATTGTTTTAAACTAATTGATATTCCGCTTATAAATTGTATGACCTATTTGTAAATCTGAGATATAGTGTTTATTAACCAGAGTGTAACGTCATCAAGACTGTGAAAACAAAAATATGATACAATAAAGTTAAATAATAATCGCATTAATGCTATTATTTTTCGCGCGGAAAGACATACGATGAGAGATTCGTTCATAATCGGTGACAATTATTTGCAATTCGGGATGCACGTCGCCAATGGAATAATTTTGACTCTACAAAAATAAGTTTTCGACCACACAGTCTCGTGTATATATATATACACTAACATTACTACCCGGTTGTCCAGCTAAGGAATCTTCATACTTTCAGCTCTCGCGATTTTCTCGTGTTGGTGATCTGGATATGACATGTACATTCATTTTCCTTATATTCTTCTCGAAAATTGAATTTTAAGCGCGCTGACTATGACAGTCGATGTTTACGCAAACAGCCAAGAAAATGGAAAATGAATTGTGTGTGGTCGATGAATGATTTAAAATTGTAAAATTCTAAAATATTGATAAATCATATTGTTCATTGATTATAATACATTCATTTATTGTTCTGACTTTAATGATTTCAATTTAATGGTAAATTTCGTCACATTTTCTTGGCCAGCCTTGAATAATTCATACAAATAAATCACAAAACTAAACAAGACAGAACTTTTATATTTGCTAACGTGTGTCGTGAACAATTATTAATTAACACACTTCTATATTTTATAACATATATTATTATGAAACTCGAGATTCGCTTATTTGCATCAGCCGTGAGAGACTAAGATGGCCGATGTTTTGTTATAGCTATATATATATATATATATATATATATATATATATTTATTTATTTATACATTTATTAATGTACATGTAACCACTTCGGACCGTTTTTTATACGCGCAAGCGTTGTTTAGTAGTATTTTTATAATTTAACAGTGATTTTTTTATATCCATAAAGATAGAAACTACAAAAAATGTTATAATAACTATCGTTTTCAAACTTGTGAATATACATTAAAATCCCACATTAAAAAGCTATTATAATTCTTTCTATAAATTTTAAAGATTATACGTACAATTCTTCTTTTATTTGTAGAATCACGAAAATTAGACAAAATAGCAGCCTTGTTACATTTACAATTTTGTGATAAGTTTAGACAAAATCGTACACATAATTAAAGGGATAAAAGTAATGTGTACTCTATTATCTATCGCAACTTTTTATAAAATGGCTTTTCAAATAGCTCTTACGTCGTAGTTCAACGATTAGCTTGAGCTCATTATACAAGGAACTAAATTCATTTAATTTATAAAATGGGTGTAATGAAAAAATTTTCAACTGTAAGTTAGTGTTCGACTACTTAATATTGAAATGTCTAAAGCAAAATTAAGGTTGTTAAAATGAAACAATCACAAATTGGCGTTTTATCACGAACAAATATATTCACTTTCCAGCATGATGAAGTTGTAAGAATGAAATTAATAATTTCTTGTTTCGCTTTTTAATAAAAATGAATAATGAAGTGACAAATATCGTCGCTATTTTATTTTCATTGTTACGGAAAATGCTATATATTCGTGTGTGCATGGGTGTGTATGTGTACATTTTTTTTTGAAACTAGCTTGCTGTTGGTTCCACCATAATCAATAAAAGTAGATAACAGTATCTGTTATCACTTTTGAGCTCAATTTTGAAAATTCCATCTCCTATAACGCCCACTGTATAAGTAAACGTTCACTGTGTCGTCGGTAATCAAAACATTTTTCAGCAATATTTGTTGAAAATTCATTTTAAGATAATACAACAAAACAATCATTGATCAAAAAAATAATCGCAAGAATAAAGTAGAAAACTTCTCATAGACGACGTTGTCGATGATCGGGTACTCCCAATTATCGCTACGTGTCTGCAATGGCCGTGTGTGTCTGCGCTCTAGTGAAGCAGGCAGGCAGGCGTATAATGGCGCCTCGACCATGCCGACCGAGTAGGAGCGAGAGAGAGAGAGAGAGAGAAAGAGACAGAGACAGAGACAGATGGAGAAGGAGAAAGAGAGAGCTTGACTCGCGAAAAGGAAAGAGTGTGCAGCAGCGCCGCGCCCGTTCGTCGAAATAGTAGTCGCTTGCTGCTGCTGGTGGTGGTGTGTCTCTCTGCTTTTTCAGTAAGTCTAGCCATTAGAGATAGTAACATATACAGTAGTCGTAGCAGCAGCAGCAAACTACGTTGGTTTTTCTTCGTCGTGTACGTATATGTGTCCGTGTACGTAGTGAGAGCTTAGTAGCGCGAGGAGGCGCTTAGCTCTCTCATCTCCTCGAGCTGTGTGAGTGCCGCCGCCGCAACCGCAGTCGTAGCCGCCGCCGATATCTGGGTGTCCTCTAAAAATATAAATTCCAAGCACCAACTCGTGTCGGCAAACTGCCCGGCGCAGTCAGGCAGCGGCCCGCCTTATAACGCACTGTCTTTTTTTTTCACGCCTCTCAAGTAAGTCGACCCTCTCTCTCTCTCTCTCTCTCTATGTCCCTCTAACTGTATGTGCCTCTCTCTCACTCTCTCTCTTTTTCTTTCCGTGTACGTACGTGTGCACGATCAACGACGATGGTTTTTTTCACGATAATGTCGCTCGATCGACTACAAGTGCCATTCGCCGAGTGATTAGAAAAAAAAATATGGCTGACGTGAGGTTCGTACGTGCATGTATGTGAAATTGTGCGAGAGAGAAAGAGAGATTTTTTTACCATTCGCTTTCTCCGACTTGTGTGCGTGTCTGTGTTCTGTATCGAGTCTTTTTACTTGCAATATCAATTTGGCCCCAATCGTTTGCATCTGTTTTGTACTGAGAAAAGAGTTATGCTTAGATATAGACTGATTTAACAGTGGCGGATTTTTAAGTACGATGTATAGACGAGTTTAGAGACTACTGCAATACGTGGCAAATCTTTCCAATGGTCAAGATCCACAATGACCAATTGCACTGCTCTTTGAGAATTGATAAGAGCACTATCTTTACGCTTTTATTGGAAAAAAAACGGAAGAAAATGTTTCACTGCCGCTAGTGCTGCCAATATATACACCTATGAATCATCAAATATTTAGTCTGTTTAAATTCAGAAATGCTGATATACTTTCAACTAACGACGACTCTTATATGTTGCTGTTGTTACTAGGCTGATTCTATTTGCTAATCTTAGATAAATAACTCGTCAATTACATAAAGGCGCTTTTATCAGCTGCTTTCTTCATACACAGTCTTTTATTATATGCTTTTTTCTTGGATATTTCGAAATTTGATTAACATATGATTGATTAGATTTCTTGTCAAATATGATTCTTTAATTAAATACTTTCATTGTTATATCCAACTCTGATCCAATATTTTTATTTATGGAATTTTCAACAAAATTTAATTTAATATTGAATTGGTTCAGACCAATTATCTCTTTTGGACTATTAATTTGCATATTGTCTTCAACAGATTAATTTTTGTATACTCTAGGAAGAAAACACTAAATAGGATAGTTTGAAATATAATAAATGATAATTGAATAATTATATTATTTTCATCTTTATGTGCATGATATTAACAATAATTAGGAAAAAGAAAAATTAATACGGCTATTGCCATACTATCATACTTAGTATCACTTCTAATAAGACACTGTTGGTAATCAAATGAACAGGTTTGTTTCATCCTAAAATTGAAAAGATTCTCTCTATTTATATTACACATGAAGTATATAATTCTAGGAATTCACAATACAGTAGTGACGTTATCATTTTTATTGTGTTTGTTGATTAAATTTTAACGAACAATTTGAACTTTAGAATATTTACCTTTAACTTTACTAATAGGGAGTTTTGTGAGTGTAAAGATACTTGATCAAAGAGTCATCAATTAACACATTTGGTTTTAAGTTGGAATGTAGAACATCTTCCGTCTAATGAATGACATAGTTCCCTTATTTGATAAGTTAAGGAAACGTTTTTCCCATATTGGTTTAGTTCAATTAAAAGTATTATATTCCTTTTTTATCACACCACTAAATTATACAAATTTATTTTACATTAGAATTCATCTTATTTTATAGAACATGGAATGGTATATTACTGTAGCAAATAATTTCAGTTTAAGTGTGAGATTGCTCTTTTTTCTTTTGTTAGCCTTTTAAAAACTAATAAATTGTTGTGTTTGATAATTGAAATTATAGAGTAGAATGTCAATATTTTCCTCTGCTATTACATAATATAATAAATTGCTTCTCTATTATAATTTTTTTATTTGGGAAACAGAATCTCTTGTTTATTATCATTTATGGTAAACTTTTTATATTTTGTTTGTATTTTATCAGAAAAACCTTATTAAAATTAAATTATCTTTTGTTGTAATTATTTTTATTTACATCACGCTGTATTGAATAATTGATATTTGATGTTTTAACTAAGAAATTATATTACATTACAGGACGAACCTGCAACTCTGTCAACTTTGAACGAAGGAGAGTTGCGAGCTTTGTTGGATGAAGCCATCACATATAAGTGTCCTAAGGACCGTGAGGGAAAGTCAAATCTTTTTAAGGTATTGTAGTGAATTATTTGAATATATAATTATAAGTGCTTTTGTTAGATAAAGAGTTTCAAGTCTCGGCCATCTCATCGTGTCTCATTAAAAATTTCGTAATCAAGCTAAATGTTTAGAAAACTTAGATTGTATTTGTTGAAGTTGTTTCAGCCTTTATTTTATATTTATTAATTTTTCAAATCAAAAACAAGAATATGGTTTAATTAATATAACTAATACTTTACTGTTAAATTGACGATCACTTAGTTCAGGTGAACTGAAAATAATTCTAACCTTAAAATTGAATAAAAAAAATTTAGCCAGCTCATTCATACTTATGGCAAGACGTTCAAATATTCTAAATGTTAACATTTTCTACAACGGAAATGTCCTTATGATTTAAATTATTTTTTTATTCATTTTTTATATTTCTTACAACAATTATTCAGAAAAATCATAATTGGTCAATTTGATTTATCTTATTTAATATAAATACAAAAGAGCTTAATTTATTTATATATAATACTTTACATCCTTCAATTCATAACTTTAATTAAGGGCTTTTAGTTGCTTCTTGTGCTAGTGACAATTTTAATATACTTTTAATTTTTAAATTATCAAATTTTACTTATGAAAAATCATCAGAATATAGCAGAGTGATCAAACAAATTATAGTTTGTATTATAATTTTAATTACTGAATGTTATCAGATGAACAGGCATTATATAATTTGCTATGTATGTATTGTTTCTCAATAATTTTATTCTTATTGTACACATCAAATTTATTATTATTATATATTGGATACAAATGATTATATTCGACATTCCTAACAAAAAGAAATCTCAGTTATTATTGTAATAATAGATACTGTTCAATAATATTGGTGTTGACACCTTCTAGTACAAAATTGTTAAGTTTGAATTAATTTGACCTACTATTCACAATTTCAAAATATATATCGAGACATATTCTACTCAGTTGTTTCAGAAGTTTGGATTTAAAACTTATAAATAGTTGGAAAATCTTTGTTTTTCAAAATTACTTGAGAAACCCAAAACAGCTAATAAAAGTAAAGCGATGTACATAGGGAGAAATAAGATAAAAATACCTTTTGTAAAGAGATTGAGGAGTAAAAATATGTTATTTGAGAAAAAAATGACAAATGACATGGGGGTGTATGTGTGTGTGGGTGACAATAGGAGCTGCTGCAGGAAGCAGAAGCTGACGAGAGCGAGGAGAGTCGTTGGGCGAGCGTGACGAGCGGTCCGGGGCGCTGCCTACCCCGCGGTTACGGCGGCGGTGGAGCTGGCGCCAGCTCGAGACGTCACAATCATCATCGCGGTGACTCAGTGTCCGAGCACTTGACCCACGGTGGTAGCCTGCAAAATTTGGCGCGTGACGACTTTGATTCAACAACCAATAGCTTGGCTTATCTTGCCTCGTCCTGTCATCCAAAACATCGTAGCAATCTCAAATCCAACAAGAAGTCACACTCTAGTGTATCTGCGAGGCAAAGGGAAGGTGGTTCACTACCCTCTAACGTTAACGCCACGCACAACTTTGCCAACTTCGACCTCGCGTACGAGAGGAAGGTACGCTCTGGACACAATTTTTACAACTCTCAAGCGCTCTCTCTCTCTCTCGCTCACACCCTCACTTTTTTGTATATTGTGTATCTCTTTAGCATGCATATTTGATGTTGAAGACTTGCACTGTTGTACTGAATAGGGAACACTGTTGATTCTTTGCCTTGCGTATTATGCAGTTACATTTTTTTTCCTCGGTTAATCAATTTTTTTGTTTGTTTAATCACACTATTTATGTTACGTGAACTACTGAATTGTTCAGAACTGTTTGCTTTCAGTGTTGTATCTCTCTGAATATTCTATCTATTCTTTTGTTGAATATCGTTGATCCAGTTTTTAATGTGTAATATCTATCATTTCAGAAAGGTTTGTCTGAAGAAAAAAAATCTCTATACGATTGGACTAACAAAGAAAAATCCAAATCTTTGGATAAACCTTCTTACGATCGTTACTCTAAAAAAGACGATAAAGAGAAGGACAAAAAAGATAGTAAATTAAGTGGTTCATGTGACATTGAAAGTGAATCGCGAGACAAACGAAGCAGTAACAGGGGAAAGCTTGGAGCAAATGAGATGCTTGATTCGGACAACCCACCTCCAGAATACAATAAACAAGATTGTATGGTCAGTGGTCTCGAAGACATTGAGGTTTGTATTCTGATAAAATTAAAACTCATTAGAGCTCCAACAATCCGACGTGCAGAATGGAAAATATTTGTTACGATCTTCTGATTTCAAATTTATAATACAAAAAACTTGGCTAAAATTTAGCGATCACTCTGCGTTAAAGTACACGTTGTTTTAGCGTTGATAAATCAAAATCAAATTGTCACTAGCGCATTGAGACGATCAATATTCGAAAATAACTGTGTGCAGCAATAGTAGAGCTTTTTCACGTATAATACTATAGTTATCACCAACATTTGCCGCAAATCTAACGCATTTATCAATATTTAAACGCTTGTCTCAGAATAAAATAATGTTAATGGAAATAAAATGATTCTTTATTAACATGTAAATGTTTGTAATTATAGGCGAACTCAATAAGCGAGCGAAATGCTTCGGCAGCGCTCGGAGGAGTTCAGAGGCCTCGCTCTCTGGACGCTGAGGACGAGGAGGGCACTGAAATGAAAGTTATCGATCACCGTCGACCGGTACAATTCATAACACGTGCCACTCTGGACATACCTCAAACTCCGATAGACTCAACAATTGAGTTCCCGACCTTTCGGGAGCACACTACTAAGCTGGATAAATCGAAAATCAATGTTAACGGTACTGAAGGGACGAGTAGCAGTAGTAGCAGTAGCAGCACTTTACCGTTTGCCTCTTACAATAACGCTGTAAAATGTGTCATGAGCGGACCCTCCAGCGTTTACTCAGTTATGTGGCCAACGTCCAACATTTCTATGGGTAAAGTTTGCAAAAGAACAAGATTATTTTATTGTCATATATTGACTGTGTTCATTACTGGATATTAACGTGTCAAAAATAATAGTTTCTAGGTTGACAGCACAGCATATCGCGAGTAAAGAACCGTCCTTACCTGGAGAGAAAAAGATCGTGGATGAAAACGGTAACGCCGTACAAGGTTACAATGGTGAGCGTAAAAAGCCTCGACGAAAAAATGCACAAGAACCCAACGTCATAGTTTACCAGGCGGAAAACGTTAAGGGTCACCGTGACGATGAAGACATTGACAGTCTATTAAGCTTCATCGAGAATAAAGAGTGCAAGAGCAAAAAAGGTAAAACCAGCAACTCAGTCAAAGTGAAAACTACGGCTAATACAAAGTCAAGATCTCGGGATAATAAAGATATCAAAAGGGAACAAATTCCTACAAAATTGCAAAAGTCAAATTCCCTTGAGGAGATTTCAAAAACTAAGCTCGAAGATCTCACCACAGAAAAGAGTACGACTTCTAGTGGATCTAGTAGCGTTTCTAGCCAACATGGTAAGTTCAATAAGATAACTTGTACAATTAATTAATTTGCAACTAATATTATAGAATCAAATCCTTTTATTGCACAGGCTCTATAAATCTAGCCCTACGTCGTGCTAAGCAACGAAGTATCGGTGATACATCAACAGTCGATTCACGAGGTGATCGTAGATCCTGGGGTACAGAGGAGGGTCAGTTAATTTATTGTAATGACACCGGTGACGACTACGGCAGTCGTCGCAATTCGGTGAAGAGGAATAACGTTGAGGAAGCGGAAACCGAATTTCACATTGTGACCAACAAGAAGAAGAAAACCAAGAAGCAACGCAGGAGTTCAAGTGGTGGCAGAGCTCAAAATCTGTCGGGTTCGGGCTCTTATCTCCAACGAGGCCGAGGCTTCTCTAACGATTACAGAACTCCATTGTCTCCGGAACTTAGACGAAAATCCGCCAGCAGCATGCCTCCAAGGTAACAAAATCTCCTATCTGTAACCTGAATTATACTGTTTTGAGAACTAAGACATTTAAATTATACACAAAACATATATGTTCAAATCTCATAACATTACTTATTGTACCTCTTCCGTTTTTTATAGGTATTCAAACAAACAAATAAATATTATTCTTTACAGTGACAAATCGGACAGCAGTGATTTAGACTCGGTGCATTCGCTACCGGTAACGTCGAACTCATCGAAACACAACGCGTCAAAGACTGCAAATTCATCCTCGAGTGCTCCACAAGCGAGCTATGCCGACATAGCACGCATGGCATCGCTTAACATGGCGGGTAATCCCGTTATTAATATATCGAATCTAATGTCGAGCAGTCTGATGAATGCACAGACGTGGCCTAGTGTAACATCGTCCAAAGGTTCCCCGGAAAACGATAAACTTCCGACTGCCGATTATTACCCTAGCTTGGACGAGTTGCAGCACTCGGATCGTAAATCGCGACAGCACAGTTTTGCCCAACAAGGCACTAGTTTCAGTCCCGACAAGCCACCTTCGCCGACCGACTCGACCAAGTCAAAAGCGTCGCCTGAAAGCAGAGAAAAGAAAATCGACGAAGATGCTATCAATAAAGTTGTAAAATATGTGCAAGACATCGAGAATATGAAACAGCAGCAACAGAGTCAATTTCATCAGGAAAGTAAACAGTCGAGTAACAATTCTAGTCCTAGCTCTACCGATACTACATCAACCAATCCACTGCCTACTAAGTTACCCGGATCTCCGACGCAGTCGGCTGACGCAGAAAGCAACAGTGGTGAGACGAGCAGTAAGGACTCAAGTGTCAGTTCGAGAAATAGTGTAAGGATACGTAAAACTCATCCGCCAAGTGCTCGAGAGTTTTCAAGCACAAGAAGCCGCTCGCAGGCTGACGAGTCGCGTGATCAGAAGAAAATACAAAATAATCCACCAGAAGAGTCGATCCAGTCTATGCCTCCTAGTAACCTCCCAATTCAGGCATCACCGGAAGACACAAAAGAGTCGCAAAAGGTCGTTGATACGCATAACATGACGGCTGGTCCGCCTGAAGCTACTAATGAGTCGACTAAACCAAGGATCATTATGAGCTCCAAGCCAGTTATCCTTCAATCCCGGCCAATTGATGCTGATATTATACGGGTAAATAAAACTGACAGGCTTCCGAAAGCTGTGAAAGATCAGCCAGTCACCTCGAAAGAGACAACGAAAATTTATTATCCACAACAGGTAATGCAAATGCATTATGTATATACTTTTAAGGTTTCATAATATGAATTAATTTTTAAACATGTTTCAACAAAAATTCAATTTTTAGGTTCCTGTCGTTCAAATGAACTGTCGACCAGAGAAGTCCATTGAAGAGGCAAAAGGCAAAAAATCAAAGCAATCAAATAGCTCAAATAAGTATGAAAAAGAATCTAAGATAACAGAGCCTCAGCCAATTAATAAAACAAGCACATCAAAAGCTCCAAGACCAGCAGTTATTCTCTTCGACGAGGTTATCACCGACCAGACAAGGAGTTCTGAATATGAATCAAGCGAGTTAACGTTTGGTTTCGATGTCAACGAGGAACTCCTTCTTTCCGAGGAAGAAGACGAGGAAACTCCATTGGCTAGTCCAGACGTATCACGTTTTTCAAATTCATCGCCAAACTTTAATAGACAGCTACCCATATTCGATAAACACGTCAGAATAGAGAAATTCCCTGCGAATTACCAAATAAATCCCACTTATATACCGATGCATCCGATGCCTCCGCATCCAGTGATAGTGCAGACGGTGCCCTTCATGAACTGCCAAATGAGATTCCAAGCCCCTTACGTAGTGGCACAGCATCCGCCTCCGCCACCACCGCCGACGGCGATCACTATTGTCGAAAAGTGCCGGAATCAACCCAAGGAGGACTTCGCTTCACGTTACATTGCCCCTGATGATGGCCACGTACAAAAATTCAATCTCGACAAGATTATTTCATTTGTCGGATTAGGTAAGTTTGTTATCTTCTTAATTGTATGATTCTCCTGGGTGGCGCAATTCTAATCATGACTTTTTTTCGATTTTATGACATTAGCATGGGACGACGTGATGCGAGAATCTTCATCATCGAGTCGAGTGCAGTACTATAATGGACAGTGAAAAATGTTATTTACAATAGTAAACTATTAAAAAGACAAAGTGCTTTAAACACGTAAAAGTAAAAGAACTAAAAAATCGACTCTGCGTAAGTCTCAACACATCCATAAATTCATGACACACGTATATGCATCTATGAATTGCTACATACATTCACTCATAATGAAATGAACTGCCTTGTTTTGTTATGCATCTGATCTTAGTGCTCGTTTAGTGCTGGTGCAACGTGAATTTCGTGAAATAATTTCGAAAAAGAGCACAGTTGAACTGTGTCTTTAATAATAATAAAAAAAAAACAAAAAAAAACAAAAAAAAATACTTTCGAACCTTAGTAGGGAGTACAGTTGCGTTCAAAGATTATATTGATTCAAGCAGTGAAAAATTGAACATTGAATCAACGAAGCCGAAGTGGCGCAATCTAGTGCCTCAGGAGGTAGCAAAGTGTAAATAAGTGAGTTTAGCGCGCAACGCGAAAAAGTGCGAGCAAGAGAGTTAAAGAGAAAAACAAGGAATTTCGATAAACCTTGGAATACATGTACAGCGCCTCGCAGAACAAAGCGAAGCATCGATAATATATTTGTAGGGTTCACATCAGTCACTTCTATTTATCGAAAGTAAAAGACTATTGTAAATCCATATACTGCGGAAATCAAAAGTTCGGAACTTTATGGCGCTGTTAAATTATGAGAAAAATTGAATCATAAGATTCGTTTTTTTTTTAATTATAGACAACGCGAATGTATATAGTTTATAAAAGGTTCCCTCTGCGAGGGAAAAGAACTACCAAACTGTCAAAGAGCTTAGAAGGGAGAAATTGAACGCGTTTTGATTTTTGTGGCATTATGGATATTCAAGCAAGTTTCAGATAAGATATTGGAAATCGAAAGTCTCTTAATGCAAAGACAAAACGATCGACAAGCATGTATAGTGAAGACAGTGCGAGTATCTCTTACATACTTCCTAAATAAACAAAAGCACGAATGATGTCATCAGTCGTATTTTCGTGCATTGCCTGAATTCGTTGAAAGTGGATGGATTCAGATTGACGTACTCAAGATACGATTGTTCAGCAATGCAAAAACTTAAAGCAAGCGTCTAAGCGAGAGCAAACGATAACATGTGAATAGTGTTCACGGAGAACATTAAATTTTTACACAAACTCGCTTATTTAATAATTATGAGTAAGTAAATCTTAAATACGCGTAAATGGTAAAGGATAATATGTGCTTGTGGTTGGTCGCGGACAGAATCATCATTTTAGAAATCGTTACGCTAGTTAGGAATTTTTTGTTTTTGCAAGAAAATTGCTGTTCGAAAGTTTGCTAAATTAATTTCCTTGATGAGTTTGTATTCTCTTATATAAATAGTCTGTAAATATATAAATATGTATCGATTAAGGAAATGAAAAGACTATTTGTAGAGCGAGAGAGCGAGAGAGAGAGAGAAATGAAGATTTTTTTTCTGTTAACTGTAATATAGCAAAATGAGGAAAATGTGAGTATTACATGCGAATAATAGATATTTATGTTGATATCTTTCTTTATTTTACGTTATTATCGTATCTTCAATTTCCCCGTTAATAATCTCTAGATTATAAATAGATACTTTTATTCATTAGAGGATAATTTATTTCTAGTATTTTGACATTTTTATCAAAGTAGCACGAATCAGCACTAAAAGCCATTTTTTCTAAAGTTTAGAGCACTGTCAAAATATAATGTATATTTTGAATACGGACATTTTCCCCTTCGTGCCATGTAATCACGTCTTTGTTGGCAATCGCGTCGGCGTGTTGAGTCATTAGTCACAGAAGCAGAGAATAGTAAGTCATATTAATTGGCTTTACTGATTTGAATGTTTACTTCATATCTATTTTTTCTTTGTCTTGAATTTTCATTATTATGAATATGAAAAACTTGATTTTCAATTAAATGTGTACAATAAACATTACTTATAAGACCAAACAGCCTTAATATTTTTGAAGATCAAGTTTATCTTGTAAAACTGTCCAGGTTCAAGAGTCAAAATGCGGAGGTTTTGATAGAATTACTGCAATTTCTGGAGATTTATTTTTATTTGCTAAAAGAAGTGAAATTTTCTAACAAAATAAAAAAAATTGTAAAGGTGTGTGAAATAAGAACTTTTTTTAAATTACATTTCGAATCTATTTTTGAATTAAAGTATAAAACATAATGAAACATTGAATTTTATCTCAATTTTTAATGAAACATTTCGAGTAGCGTTTTTTAAATGGAATATTTTTATCGTCAACAAAGTCATAGTATAAAAAACGTTATTTTGTTAACGTAATCGTGATTTCTTCCGATCACCGAAGGATACAATGCAAGTCTTCAGGAAAAGGTGCAAGTCTCTTCAAAGGCTTGATTGGTACAATAGTTAGATTATCGTTAAACAGCATTGTTTTGATGAAACTTTCGAGCAGCAATATTCGATTAAAGGAAAGAATGTCTATCGATGAGAGAAATTAAAATATATAATAAAAGTAATAACACTTTAAGGAGTGTCACTTTGTCACAGAGACTTATTCTCTGATCGAATAAGAAAAAAAGTGATTGTGAGTAACCTTTTTAGTATTAAGTGCTAATCATTTTCTAATTCACATTATATAATAAATCTTCGACTTATCTTTTTGTTGGTTTTTCTTTTCTGAAAGATATACATGAGACTTGTTAGGTAGATTAAAAATTCATTGTTGTTGTTTTCCCTTTTTTCTTTCATTTTTTTTCTTTGTTACTGAAAAAATGAAGTGTAAGAAGCGAGAAAGATGATAAACACGCACTATACGTTTAGCATAATCAGTTTTGTTTAACATTATGTAAACGTCGAAAAATTGAAGGCTTCTTTTTTTTCTTTACACGCTTTTATTTAACGCAACTAAGTTATTTACTGTAAATGATATAAAGTGTTCAAAATTTGCATTTTTATCGTATTATTGTGATTAAATTTTTCGAAAGACAAACTGACATTACGTTGAAAATTGCGGATTGTATACTATACTATGTAGAGGCGAAATTCGTAGTTATTTTAATACATACATTTTGTTATACCACCAAACAAGCTTACCGAAACTTTGGTCAAAACTGCGGAAAATATTTTGAATCACGAATAATCTCCTTAATAAAGTTGAAAATATTATCTTCACATAATTTTTCAAATACTTTCAAAATGTACATTTCTTGAATGTGAAAATTTATTGACTCGTTTCTGTATCAAAAACCACCAATTATATCGCTTATATTTCAATCTTGTAATAAATGAGTAACGTAAGAAATAATAGTAATTTTTTTAAAAGATTCTGTAATATTTTAATGCATCATATTTATGATAATCATATTTATAATTGTCAATAATCGATCTCATTGCATCACATTATGTTAAGTACTTAGAACCTCGTGGAATTGTTATTTTTTAAACAATGTTCGTGGCTTTACAAACTACGTAGCACTTTACATTTTCGATTGTGACGTGTATGACAAATTATACACAAATTACGGTATTGTCCATGTGTGCTTTGTTATCGAGTTTTGGAACATAGTCAAAGGTATAAAAATGGCGAGAAAATTTTAATTTTCGTATTTCACAAAAATAACAATTTTCTATAATTTATATAGATACATAAATACTTGGCTTTTCAAATCTTCTAAGTAATATTTTATCTGATAATTTCATGAAATAGTAACAATTTCCAATTCGGCATAAAAAAATTGTATAGCAATCTCTTCTACGAACGACAATGTTGGATAAAGTAATGCCAGAGTGATGCAAAGAGTTTATGATTTTCAAAATAGTCTTCTTTCTATAATTTCATGTATTTCACGTTTGCATTTTTGTTATGGGGAAAGAGTTACGCATGAATTTTTCTTTACTGCTAAGCATTTTTATATCCCGTAAACAAAGATCGTTAGTCACTGAAATTCAAATAAAACTAGCAAAAAAGTTAAAATTTAACATGTTACTTTTGTTAAAATTTTTCCTTTAACAATAATGCTAGACAGAAGTTGACAATTGGTATGACTGATAAAGCATATATCATTTCTCTTGATCGAAGACTGTTAACAAAATTTGAATATAAAATATGTCTGGAAGAAAAGCGTAGTAAGGATAAGAAAGTGAACGCTACTCGATGAATTGAGCGTTTAATCATGTAAAGCTGTATTATATTTGTTATTCGGTGTTGAACACTTTTTCCACATTCTGTATATAAACATACGTATAAACGCGCATTATTAATCGATTAACGATCAATGTCAAATAAACAAACAAAAACTTATTTGACTAATCTTCGACACCTGGTATTGCACATATACGTAAACATCTATCAGCGATATGTTTAGGTATATGTATAATTCAAAAGCGATGTGTACATAATTACAGTTGATCGGAAAATGTGTGTCTGTGTGTGTGTGTGTGTGTGTGTGTGTGTGTGTGTGTGTGTGCGCGCGTGTTGGCGTAAGCGTATGTGTATGTTTAGTTGGCGAAGCAAACATGATAAATAAACAAATAAAAAAGATGTACGCATGCGTGTCTTAGATGTAATTGCGTGTACGGTTGATGTGTACATATTATACATTATAACTATTATTACTATATGTGCATAGTCGATTGGGAGCGGAAGCCCAATTTTGCGCGTGGACTAATGGATGTGAGCAAGGAAATGATGTGAATTAAAAACAAACAAAATAACAAATTACGAAAAAAGACCATTGAAATTTAAAAAGAGACGAGGAACAGGAAAGGATTATCGTTGCCAACCTTTAGTACGTTGCCAAAGTCCCTTTGTGGGTGCGAGAAAGAGAAGTCGGCGTAATAGGCGGGCAAACGAAACTCTTGTGCCTCAGCTCAAAAGTCTGGTTTTTCTTTGAGTGTTCGACTTAGCGAACTTAGGTTTTTAGAGATTATGATTTGAAGTACTCGATAATGTGTGTCGATGAAATTTCAATCTTATCCCTCTTTCCAGCTTGCTTATGCATCTTAATGCAATTTCGGTAATGAACATGAAAATAAAGTAGTAATTATAGTTTGTCATTGCTTATCACGTTTATTTAGACCGATTCATTGACGTACGACTATTAACGAAAAAATTTAAAAAAATTGCATCATAATGCTTTAATTATTGGTTACTTTTCGTATGTAAAATTAACAGAGTTGAACAAACAATTCAAGTAGACAAACAAGCGCAAGAGTTTCTAGCAATGCTTTTACGCGCTTCTTTCAGGGAGTTACGTTTCTGGAATTTTAGTTACCGTAATGAAAAAAAATACGAATGCAATAAGATAATCGAATTAAACTCGGTATGCCCTGTACGCAATATCTACTTGAAATCTCGACGCTTTGCTGTTTTGTACTTTTGACTCTTAGCATATCGATTAACGAATCAATCGCGTCCAGAAAAGTATCTCCCAGCCATCGTTAACTATACTTTATTACATTAATCTTTAACTAAAAGCGAGGTAAATCTGTAAAAAAATAAAGCTTTGATTCGTGAAACACGGACGGTAAAAAAAAATTACTGACACAGACCATGTATTCATGTAAACTATTGTATAAAAATAAATAAAAAAACAATGGGGTTAGAGCATAAAAAAAGAAACAATTACAAAAAAATCATAAAAAAGTAATATAACGTGAAAAAAATCGAAAATACGTTTCAATATTATTAATACAATAAACAGGAAACAGAATAGAGAAAAAGAGACATTTTTTTCTCCTTATTATGTACGACGAATGATGGACATTGAAGGGATGATATAAATAAAATAAATAAAAAAACGTAGTGTCGCTATATTGGCCTTTAACGCTATATATTTTATCTGCGACTCATACAAGCTTTGCGTACAGTACTGTGATATGTCGCTGTTTATTAATTTTTGTTGCACACGTTCAAATGAAGTCACACTCATATTGGAAATGCAGCGCTTGTTAACTACATTTAAAATAAAAGCAAAGAAAAACGATAATGAAACAAGAAATAAAATGTGGTATGTATGGAATAGCATGTGATAAGAAAGTCGTAGCGAGTAAAAGAATGAGTGAGAGGAATGAATAGCTAGGAAACGCGCAAGAAACATGTAGGTAGTGCTAGAGGAGGACACAAGGATGAAAATCAACTTTTCGAAACATTCGAAATTTTGTGAACAAAAAAATAACGAAGCGAAAGGGTATGAACGAAATCAGGCTAAACAATTTGAAGTCGAAATCGTAAAATACTAATAATTATCACATTCGGAAGAAATGAATCATCAGGCGACGATGAAGATACTCCTCGCCGCTAATCAATGCGCCAGAGCAATTCCTATGTTCGTGCGTTCCATATCTGCGAAAGTTAATAAAAGAGGAATAATGTTCTCACAAATATTTTATTGCTCAATCGTATTATTTTCTTATTTCATCCCAACTAAAAATTCCCGTTGTCTGTATCTTTAATAAATATAATGCTGCAGAGATTAAAATTCTGCTTCATAGAACAGCACGTAATTTATATTTAGTTATTTCCGTGAAATGTTTGCATTTTTTCAAACAAATAATAAATATTTTACGATGTGTGTTACAAAAAAGAATTCTAATCAATGATTTAAAATTATATATTTTTGTACGAATTAAAGTTTTAAATGGTCAAATCTCAATTGCTATCATAATGATTTTAATCGAAATATTAAAGTTTATGTAAAGACATTGAAATACAAAGATCAATACTTATTGGTTTTATTAGAAATTTTTATTCAAGACGTGATTAACGATAGTCTACTATTACGAAGAAACAAATGACAGGTTTAGAAAACTTGAATTATTTTATTTTAATTTGACTTGATAACATATAGTAAGTATAACCAACAAATAGTAATAATGACGTATGATAATTCAAGTGCAAATACAATAAATTAGACGATGCATCAGATGTTTATGCTAACTTAAAAAATAAGCGTTACCAATTATTATATGTGACAGATAATAAAATAATTAATTTAGGCTTTTTTTAACGTTGAACGAAAATACATTTGTTATAAATAAAGAGATAACAAATGAAAATGCAAAATTTCGCTATAATTGAAAAGCAAATCCTTACTACAAACATGGTTAAAGTACCATTTATTACATATATATATATATATTTTTTCTTTTTCATATAAGTTATGAGTTACATTCGTAAATATAAAATGTTTGGTAGTACAATGGAATTTTATAAATGTATTTACATAAATGCTTAACAAATATTCTTGTCATAGAAAAAAAACATAAAAATAGTTTTCCCTTCATCAAGGATAATACTTTGTAGCCATATACTGAAAAGTATTACAAATATTAATTTTTTTCGTTTTTTGTTTCAATAACTTATGAAATTCGTACCACTGATTTGTATTTCTTCTTAATATCTAAAGATAAAATGTAACAATTTAATTTAATTAATAATTATTTTACATACATAAAAATATCGATTCAATTAAATATGAACTCGACCAACTGCACGGTTGGCATAATTCACCAAGAGTTAAAGTTGTTTAAATAGAATTTCTAAATATTGGAGAACATATGCAATTGAAATACTATGAACCGTGACCCATTTATAAAAATGCTTTAAAACGTACGCATATAATATTAAATATAGTGCGTGTAATGAATTAGGACATGCGATTAAAGAATCGTGTATAAATTAAAAAATGTGCTATGATCAAAATTCATTGCATATAAAAAAAATTATGCATAACGCAAAAAGTCCCTCTAACGTATTTTGCACTAACTCAGACGTTTTACCTAGTTTTGGCAAATAAGCATGAATAATGAACCTTAAAAATGGTACTTTTAGACATTTACGAATGATTGATTTGGCGTAAATATTCCGGGGCGTGATAATGTTGTTGAACATGGGCTAACGATGGGTGTATTGGCGGTGGAAAACACCTCACATGTTCTACACTGGAAGCATCGCTATCACCGCTCTTCAGATATTTATTCAAAACGGCGAATATTTGAGAATTCAAAACTTGGAATCGTCTAATTCTATCGACCATACGTTTCAAATGCTGAAAAAATATTTGGTTTAACTATACAATGTCAATTCTTCATTTATGTTATGGTTTTTTAAAACTACATACGATTCCTTTGACGTTTTCATCTTTTCCGTCGACACGTTGCACTCGTAAAATGTGGTAGCAGAAATCTAAGGCTTCGAATCGCCGTTGCTGGCCGAGAAGAGTAATCATTGCACACCCAGCCCAGTGCAAGCCTTCGCCGAATAATTCTCTAAATAATACAATCGATCAAATTAGTATCATGTGAGTTCAATCATCACAAATTATTATATATAAATAAACTTACTCTACTGTAAATTCAGTTTCTCCAACCGGAATGCAATAGACAAATTGAAGGGCACTCCAGAGTCTGTGAAACTCGGTGCACTCGTCAATATTCATCACGCCGTTGGCCGGTGGTGGTCCTACCCAAACTGGATCATCCAAAAAACTACGTAATCGACTCAAAACCACTTCAAAAATTGATAATCCACAGCAGAGCCTTTCGCGCGTTAGTAAATCTCCTTCTCGGGCTATCATCGCTTGCTATAATATCCACGATAATTAAAATTCATTTTAAATATAAGTTGAACATAAAAATTAAATTAATTAATGACAACTCACTTTTGCAGTTCCAAACTTATCAACATTTGGTACAATTTGAAGTGCTCCATACTTGGCTTCTAATCTCTTTTGTTTTGTTTCTGGCTTTTCTCCTTCTGTTTAAAGCCAACATAAAATTATTATATTGATGCACATGGACATTACTAAACAGCCATAAAACATTACATCGATAACTATTACCTTTGCAATAGGGTCTAGGTAAAATATTCTGAAAAGGTGCAGCATGCATCAAATCACACACCTCCTCCTGCGAGAGAGCTTGTTCCATAAGCAAACAAAACAGAATAGTATTGCCGAATTCGCGGAAATTGTGAAATAGTTCAGTCTTGGCGTCTGGATATTGGACGATATCGTTCAGTTGTGCGTGATAGTAGCCAAGAACACCCGGTGAACCATAATCATACCGAGGTAGCTTACAAACTTTTGGCATGGCTTCCATCAGGGTCTTGGTGAATTGTAAAAGACTACCTTGGATTAAAGACTTGACGATTTTCAAGAGTTCCTCCATTACGACAGCGATACCCTGATAACCGAGAAGCTTGCACATCGTGCGGAAGTGATATGGACCAACAAAACCAGTGAATTGGCCGTATTGCGTACTATAAGCAAGATTCAGCTGCTTGCTACCCCACAAATAGTGGTGAGACATCTGAGGTGGCTTATCGCGATGAACTGGTTGTACGAATTGGAGACCTCGACATTTCACAAATCTATCGGCCAAATCAGTAATATATAATTACATTTTTTTTCAACGATACTAGTCGAAAATCGTGAATATTTACCTATTAGTAGCTGCATTATAACAATAATTCGGTAAAAAGTCATAATTCAATTCCCAAAATACATGTAACGTGATACGACCGTAAGGTGCTAGGACATTGTGATTGGCTTCTCTGAACATAGCATCGTATTCATCTAACGCTAGCCACTTAATCAAAAGTTTATGCGTTAGACGATTGACTTGCAATAAACCTTCCAACTCCTAAAATAATAAATTTAAGCATTAGGTGTTTATTAAGGAGAACTAGGTAAGCATTAAAATATTAACGTTGTCAACTCACAACAACGCCAGTAATATCTCCTGACTCAAATTTACTGATGGCCAAATCCAGAGATTTCTGCATATCGGCATTAATGCGCTGCGTGATCAACTTGTTCAAGTCTATACTCCTACCAAGTAGCTGTACGTTCCGTTGTTTTAGAAGAGTTTCGTATCGATTGGCACGAGGATAGGATAAAATGTAAGCACCAGCAGCAAGACATTCTACTCGGAATCTCTTGTCCAGCAAAATACTGGATGCAAGCTGTTTGTAGTGCGCAAATATTTGTTCGCTTAACTTATAAACGAATTGGTCGAAGCACAGATTCACTTCCGCCTCAACCTCGTCATACAGAAATTGCTTGCGGAATATCGTCAATGCATATAAAGCACTGTCGTTATACAAATCCAATGGGTATAGGACATACCTGCAAGAATTAAACGAGACCATGTAAACTAGATTTTATTTTTCAACTGGAGGGTAAATATTAATAATACCAACTCCATCATTGAAGGCTCTTTGCTTCGGAGTATGTGATCAGTTAAAATCCATGGCATTGACATTTCGATTGGGAACTGTAAAAGATAAAATGAAACATAATTGTTTAGGGAAATAATGATTTTCAATATATTATCAGTTAGTATTAAAAAACCAGATGACAAAAATCTAAAAATGTTCAAAAAACGTACTTTATCATTACACCTACAATACCATTAACATCATAATGACTGTAAGTGCTTCAATATAACAAATTACTTTTAGTCATTATCTTTACTTTTGTTACGAATCAATCAATAATATTATCACATCGATTGATAGGTAACCAGATACATAATAATATAATGTAAAGTATTTACTCTTGTACGTGTAGCAACGGTAGGTTTATAATATTCAAACAGTCACTCACAAAAACTATACAAAATCATACGCACACAAAAACTTGAGGGACCTCTGTATAATAAATTATGTTGCTTATAAAAGTATTTACAAATAATGTGAGTAATAGATTAAATTAAAATACAGAAAGAACACTCAGTGCAATTGAGAAATATCCAAATCCCAGTCGTGCAGTTTGATGACGTGGAACTACAAGTAAAGACGTGTCTACCCCCTACAATGAGATGATGATTTGAAGCCAATAGAATACCTGAATGCGCTTCTCCATGGTGATCAAATCGCTGCATTCTTCGTTATGTTGATGTCGAACTTGGCATTTCTAGTCATGAAATCAGTTAGAGATAGTGGCTAATATCGAGTTTAGCAGAAAATACGTCGACGTAGAAGTTCGCGATTATTGAAAAGACAGATTTTGAAGCGGAAATGACATAGTAAAGGATGTGACAGAATTAAACTTTCATTAACCTTTCATTAAATACTTGACTGCTTATAAAAATAATGTCTTTCTCGTTATGACTTCACTATATTAGATTCTGTTCTCACCTGTATTTTACGACCCATGGTCATTTCCAAATAGAATTCCCTGTACCATAGCTGTGACAAATCGCAACAATTTTGTAAGGATTCTGTAAGAAAGAAATGTGTTTTAAAATCCAATTGTCTTTCTCATATATATTCAATATAGAAGCTTATAACTCACCACTAAAATTCAATAAATAACTCCAATAAAAACTAGTTTTGTGAAACTGATCAATTTGTACAAGGTATTGCCCATCGATATCTTTCCTAAGTGTTCGTTTACCACCACTTTTGTCAGCGATCAAGGACTCAAGCATTGTACGCACCATGTATAATTGGGTTGAAGATGGACCTTCAAAAGTAAAACCAAAAGATAAATACAATGGTTTGGCTGTAAAATTCCATCAGTCATTAATTTGTTACGGAAAAACTTACCAACTTTTCTTCTTGGGACTTTAATACCAAACCCATTATCTGGATCTTTCTTTCCCTTTAAAGCCGGATCTGCTGTAGGCTCTACACCAAAATGCCAATCAGCACACGTTTCTCTTACTGATACGATAATACTGTAAATAAATCAAATATATACAATAAATTCTACACACAGTAACATAATAATTATTTCTTAGTGTATTTATACAAACCTCCTTATCAAGTCTTTCTTATTTTTTATTGCTTTCCTCAAAGGTTCACGAAGAATCAACTGAACGAAATCTTGTAATTCAGCATAGATATTTCTACGAATAGCATCGACAAATACCGTTTCCATTCGAGCCATCAAAACCTGAAGTCCTTTTATCATAGCTATCACTTCAATCAATGCAAACTTTTCCTCATCGGTGTAATTGTAACGCGTGGCCTACAAAACAGAAGTTGACTTGTTAGCATATTAGAAGTAAAAAATGTACAACATTTATGATAAAATTTACTCTTTCATATTCTTCAGCTTCTTGAGGACACTCTTTGTTCATATGGTGATCAGTCGGGTGTAAAAGCTTCCAACTGTACAACTCTGTTACAACACTAGTCCATTGGGATAGTAATTGCAATCCTCTCAAAGCTAATTCTGAAGTGTCTCTATTTTCAGAGTCACTTCCACAATCTTTGTATGTTGTAGTTACTTCATTACTGTACCTGTAAAAAGTAACAACATTAAAAATTTGGTATTTTATTTAGACATGAAAGATGAAATTTCAATGTTAAATCATTTTTACCTTGCCAATTCACTGATATACTTTACGTGGTCTTCACGAATTTGAGGTAAATGCACCATTAGATCAGATTGAGGACTTATACTATTTGTCGAAGATGATAAGGGCCATTTGGAAGCATCAAAATGTTTTGATCGCTTGATATAATTAAATGGAGCAATTTGCATATCACCAAAAAGTGGTACAACTTCAAGATTTTTGAAAATTCTATCAATTCTATCTAATTTTAGTTTTTTCTTTTGGTCTAATTTGTTGATATTGCACAATTCACTGTCCATAAGGAAAAGACCAAAACCCATGACTTTAACTAACATATGCTTCTCATTTGGCGTAAGATACATTTTGGTTTCAAACATGTGAACACATATATTTACTACATCTGCTAATAATTCCTCGTAACCTTGAATTTTTTCTAAATTTTCCTTAACTGTATCTCTAATTTTATTCTGTGTTGCAAGAAACATGGATAAATTTTGAGATTCCTGCAGAGTTTGAGAGTCTGACATAACTTTCAAAAATTGTGCAGCTCTGTAAACAGTAAGAAATCAATTTTTATTTCTACTATTTTTTTTTATCTGTTATAATTTATTTCACTGCAAAACAAAAAAAAAATACCTTCTGTAAGTAGAGTAATCATTTTTTACGCTAGACTTCATATTTTTTAGTTCATCTAGAACGGCAAACATATTAATAAATTTGCCCAATGTCAATAGATATGCTTCAGAAACGAAATCTTTTCGCTTCTCTTGATGGCACAAGCGTTTAACTTCAGCTGAGAACCTCTCTATCGCTTTCCTCTATAGATAGTATTTAATTGGTGGTTAGTATAAATAGTCTCATATATCAGATGATAATATCATGAATCATCAGCAGAATAAAATGAGTGAGTCATATTAAATGAAATCAAATTTTACATACAAGATATACTTACTTGAAAATACATAAAATTTAATAACTTGTTGACCTCTGGTGCAAGCACTTCTACTGTTTTTTCATAAATTTCAACTCTGTTGGGTTGTTCATTGGATTTTGGCTGTGGTATTGCTCTTGAACAACATCTCCAAGTATAAAGCATAACAGCATGCTCCAATCCTTCTTCTAACAGTTCATTCTGCAAAAGATTATTATAATTTTCAATGTATTCGTTTAAAATTGATAGCCCAAATTGAACAAATAATTATCTATTTACCAAACTTGCATGCACGGTTGCTTCTTCAATGTATTTAGCAATACCAGTAACAAATCCATTTCTGTCTTCAAAATTTGTATCAAAATTGGCCTGATATACAACCGAACATGGTTGTGCTTCAATGCAAGGTTGTTCATAAGGCAATGTGAACTCATCAAGAACATCAACATTAGAAAGCGCATCTCCGAGTGTTACTTTGTCAGTTGCCATGATTATTCTAAAAAGAGTGAATATAATTATTAGTTAAATATACACAATCTTTCACTGATAAAATGCCATAAAGTCACTGAAATTTAGTGGACAAAATGCCTTAAGAAAAACTATTTATTGCGTACTAAATTGCACAAGTAAGTTTATAATAAGATTATTTCTACAAAGATAAACCTTCACTTTTTACCATAACTCCTGCATTTTCAACAAATTCGAATCAAATAAAATCAAATAACCTTATAAAATCGCAGTAGGTTATGAATTTTATTTATTTAAAACCGGAATAATAACATACAACTTAACACCGAAGTTAGGAATAAAACAACAAGAAAAAAGTCATTTATCTCGAAATTTATAATATTTCGGAATTAAAATTACCCAGTGTTGCCCTAAAAAGGGCTTTGCGTGGGAGCTGTCTTACGAAGAATGATATTTAACTCCACCCTGGGCACAGCACTATCAAAGCGTCGAGACAAGCAACATGGCGGTGCAGCGGTAAAACTAGTGCTGTGTTGGTGCGTATATGTGTATGCGTTGTTCCGCTGTGACGCCGTGTGTGTGCGATGATGGGAAGATCGCGACAAGAGGTATACATACGTGTATATATCGTTTTTCTCTTTTGAGATAAATGATGAATATAAGTAAAAAAATGTATTTCTCATTTATTTCGGTATTAGTGTTTTAAAGTGAAATAAAAAAATCTAAATTGTATGAGATCGCTTGAAAACTTTTTTTTTTTTTACATTTATATACGTATAAAACTGTTGCTGGGTTACTTCAAATATAGTAGCAATTATTAACGAGGTAGTTTGACATTTTATAGAGAGAATTAGTATTTATTATAAGTATTCTCAGAATTTGAAAAATAGTTGTTTTTCGAAGAAAATGGAAGATTGAATTTAATGTTGGAAAATTCGTTGGAAGACATTTTCAATGTTCAACAAAGACCCAGAAGATATATCCCATCTTGTATAGAGGTATCGCAGCTGCTCTACACCCAATTATTAGCTTAAGATTTATCCGATATTGGTAAACGACCGTCAAGCATGAGGTATGATTATTTTCAAAATTTATTGACAGAGATTATACATGGGATATAATATTAGCATGTTATATTTTAACATATAGTAAATAAGAATGATTGAGGTAATTTTAATAAATCATACAATGTAGAAGGTTTTATCTAATTAAAATATTTTGTAAAATTATTGTGTAATTTTTTGGTACTATCCGGTACTATGTAGTTAGCATCTCTGTAACTTCAAGCCTGTAAAAGATCTATTTATTCTGAACATTCTGTTTATTTTTCACGGCTGCATCCTTGAAATTTTCCAACGTCTTCATAATTGAATTGACAATGGACTGGGCTTGTTCTTGAGTTGGTACCTGTATATTATCGGTGCGCGATACCTCCTATACATACAATTTTAATTGTAAAAAAAGTCGCGTTGTTGTATAAAAAAAGCAATGCAAACAAACTATTTGCCAATAACGTCTTGTTTTTTGTCATATTGAATAGTAATAATCACATTTTTGACAATTCAATTCCCTTTAACATTTTAGTTCTTGTGAATATTGAAATCATCCAAGTCATTTAAAAGACAACATAAAATAGTTGCCGGAAAAAGATGTTATAAAAAATATGAATTCGTCGTCAAAGATATAAAATAATCCGCAGATGAATTTCGTACAAGTTTGTTTACATTAATCTATTAGAGATAAAGTACCTTCTTCACTGCATCCAAAAATGCATCAATCGGAATTAAATCCGTGTCGCGTTGATTGATATCTCTGCTTTCCGCAATAATGCCTAATACTGCCACCAACACCACAAACTTGAGAAACATGTTCATCTCTCAAAATATTTAGTAGATTACGTTACAACGAGAATGGAAAAATAAGTGATTTTTTTAAGTCCAAGGTAGTCTATTTATGAGGTTCGATTTCGTTCAACTATTTCGCATTTAGCCGATTAGTATTATCGATCGTACCATGCCACTGAGTGATTAATAGCTTTATTACTGGCTTTTTTAATAATCGAGTGCACTTACTCTCCTTTGATATGCATTTCAGTGATTCGCGAGGGAAAAGAAATAGGTTCTGTTGTGTAAATCAATGAGCAACCATTTACACGTTTAAATTTAATTTTTATCCAGAAACATAGTAGTTTAAAGTCAGTAAATTATCATAAATATCTTTTCATAAAATACCTTCGTACAATCAGTAGTATAATAGTAAACATTTCACTTTGAGAATGAGATTAAAAATCAGAACTAGACGCAAGCGATTCTTTTTAGTCTACGTAATTTTTGTGACAACAACCGTTATGTGATAGTGTTATAGTGTTCATCGGTAAATGTCTCAAAAGAAAAAGTTTGCACACAGTTATCATCAAATTTACTCGCCCTTATAACAGTAGATTATATTATTATTGTACATTCATCTGTATAATTATTAATTTATTTCATGCTCATTATTGGGCTTTTGACAAAATTGTTAACTGGCGTACGGCGATTGTTACGAATGTTGCTTATTTTTGGTAGTTTTTCTTAATTTTGCAACAAGATATTGTCGATCAAACATAAAGTCAGCCCGAGTAATATCGAAACAGCAATTAACAAGTTTATTCAACAGCAAGATTACATGCATAAAACCATGAAAAATTGAGCTAATCATTTGTATCTAATTTATTTTAACAGCGTCGTTTGTATATGTGCGTTCTATATTTCGCGGACTGGCTGAATAATTTTTTATGTTAATAGCATCGTGCGCCTTATCAACACTCCAATGCCAATTAATTCAAGGCACACCATTTTTAACAATAAATTGTGTTTATGCAGCTATTTCTACGGGTATCATCATGCAGTAAAAACTCAAAATTGGTTTACAAGTTGGAAGATAACTGAATATATGAATACATTTGCTATATCGATGCTTGTTGCACATTTCTTATCATTTTTTGTGTTTTTTTTCTTCAGTCTTAACACACATATGTGTTTCACAATTTCGCATGCTAAAATATCTGAACCTATCGTTTTTTTATAAAGAACTTGACCAACTCCCAAGCTTATCGAAAATTTCCAGTTGAACGTAATTCCTACTTTACGTTAGAATTTGACTTCATTATTAAGAATAATTTACATATCACAATCATTTAATTTATTCTAAATCGAAATTACGTTCTCTGGAATTATCAGTCACGCTATCATTTTATGATGTTTTTGCTCTGATCGTAATAAACATCTCAAGATTTTCAATGCAAAAACTCATCGCCTCCTAGTATGGGAGTAGTGTCACTTTTTCGACTGAGTCTAAGACTACAAGAGCCCCACTTGGCACCTCTTTCCGCTTCAGCGCTTTCCATCAACACAGCATAGGTAGACGGGTCTATGGCTTCTTTGCTGTAATGGATCCCGTATAGAAAGTAGATGAGTAAACCTGTAAGTCAGCAAACGTTTGAAATATCGATTCAATACACTAATACATTTGCAATTTGAAAGAATGGGCTGCCCACCGACTATCATCCAGACGAGGAATCGCAACCACGTCAGCAACGACAAATGGAACATTAGACCGATGTTGAGAAGTATGCTGATTGCCGGTACAAATGGCACCATTGGTACTCGGAAACTTGAACCATTAATACTTGGTGGATTTTGTTGATGGGCAGCAATTACCAAAAGACCTAAGTAGTTAATGAAAACCGAATCAAAATTCTCCATTAGAATTTTTTCATTTAATTTTTGTTAAAACTTACTGGTAATAATGATAACGAGTAGATTGCTCAACATCAAGTAATCCCACCAAGCAGGTGAATAGCCATTTTCCGATAGGAACACCAATATCGAGCACAGAGACACACAACCAATGGAAAATAATATTATACACATGGTCACTGTGGTTCCAGGTTCACAATTACCCAGAAAACTTGCCAACCACGCGTAACGAGGTTTCACGCGTCCAATTCCGTCCATGCAAAATCCGTGTATAAGCTGTATCATCAAACAGAGCCAATATGAAATTTATTAAGTGGTGTTGTTCGCTATTTGAGGCTAGTTGAAAACTCGGAGACAAACGTGTTACCTGCGACTCGATGGAAGTGCATATACTATTGCAGTCGCTTAAATCCATCCCCAAATCAGTATTCGCCGGGGAAGCTAATTGATGCGATGAATTTGGCGCTGTAGTATTCGTTGACAGAGTGGTATCTTGAGCTTGCGATGGTGGTGGTGGTGGTCTGTATCTCAATACGATAACACTGGCAGAGACGATAGTATACGCGAGAAAAGTTCCAATGGACATAAATTCTACTAAATGATCAAGATCAAAGAGCAATGCTATGAGTGCAGACATAAATCCACTTATAGCCAGATTGATCGTCGGTACTTGGGTGCGCTTGCTTACTCGAGCCAGGAAACCAAACAGTAATCCATCGCTTGCCATTGAATACATTGTTCGTGGTAGTGAAAACAGAGAGCCGAACAGCGTTGTTGTCATACCGCAAAGAGCGCCAACACTACGCGTTTTGTCAACGAAAGTAGCGTTTAATTCGTCGAAAAAAGCAAAACAAAAATTAGTTTGTTCCAATTCCAATTGTTCATTGATTTCAAATACGTCTATTCTAATTTCGGGCAATAATATACGCTTTTATATTTTACATTATCGACACGGTGTTGACTATTGTCAAGGTGTATTGGATTTTTCTTCACTGCTTGCTTAGAGGAATTCCCACCAAGTATTACTTATAACCGACTATTATCATTGTTACCATGATATGCAATTAAACTTATAATTACCCAACGATTACGACACCCTTTTAAATATCCTCTTATTCGACAATTTATTTTGAAAAAGTTGCGTTCAAAAGCGTATCCAATCACAATTTTACTGGAAAATCAATCAGTAGGTAATCATTTTGACCAAGGTCACTAACCTGATGACGTATTTGGCCCAAGAAACTCCCTTAGCAGCAAAAGCTTCAGGCAACGCAGCGTCCCGACTGATTCTTGCGTATGGTTCGACGAGCGTAAGCGCAGCACTAACAAGGATGTAACCCACGGTGACAATAGCCATGGAAAGACCAGTGGCCAAGGGTATGCTACGACTTGGAGTGCGAGCTTCTTCACCTGATGTTGCTATCGAGTCAAAGCCCACGAATGCGTAAAAGCACGTTGCAGCACCTACCGAATAGAATGTAACAATGGCTGATACACGTCTAATATTTTTTAACCTTTTTTTAAAACATATATGGCTTTTTTAATGTATGCTTTGTTCGATGCAAGTTATTTTTATTTCTTTGAAAGACGAGAGATCGAAGTAGACGAAGAGAGAAGCCATTGTGCTCGTGCGATTTTTGAAAGAAATCCTTATGTAGGGGCTTAATGGTTTTCTTTACATCGATAGTGACGTAAGAGAATCGAATCAAGACGAACGAAGAGTGTGTTTCCTTTAAGACTTTGCATTTTATACACGACGTTTTATGGTATCAATCCTTATCCTATTACAATAATGGTTTCTTGGAAATCGGAACATTTTCAAGAATTGAATAAAATTGAAAAAAAAGAGAGATTGAAAAAAAAAATATGCAATAAATACCCGCGAACACTCCAGTCATTCCATAGGGTAAAAATCCAGTGCCGTGATAATTCCAATTTGCCAAATCAGCATAGTAGAAACCGAGAACTATAACGAGACCCATAACACCGAGATTGACAAGAGTGAGAAGGGAGTTGACAGCGGCTGAACATTTGACACCAAGAGCCAAAAGAAGCGCGTAGACAAGACAAAGAGTTGCTGCTAATGGATCTGGCACAGTCTCCAATGGCTCGTCCATATTATGGACGGACATCAAACGTTTGGTGAAGTTGCTGATTGCTTTACTTGACAACGAGTCCACGTAGCCACTCCAGGCACGCGCTACCGATGCTGCACCTGTGTTGAATATTATTTGAAAATCTGTCAATTCATCAATTTATACTTAATAATCGTGAAATATTTATTTAAAAAGTAAATACGGCCCATTTGGTTAGCCTTAAATTGATTTATTTCGACAGTTATCGTTCCAAAAGGAGCAATTAGACGAGGAGTTTTTGTTAAAGTATTATTCAACAAAAATTAAGATTTACCAATCATGTGCTCCAAAATTATGTTCCAACCGATCACGAACGCCCAAAATTCGCCGACAGAAACGTAAGCATATACGTAAGCACTGCCAGCTTTTGGTACTTTAGCGCCAAATTCTGCGTAACAAAGGGCAGCCAAGAGGGATGCGAGACCCGCTAGTAGAAAGCTCAATATAACACCAGGGCCAGCCATATCACGAGCCACAGGCCCAGTTAAGACGTATATTCCAGCGCCGATCATATGTCCAATTCCTTTAAATGTGACGTTATATTTTATTATCATTTGTTTTTATGTACTTTTAGATAAAATTAGGTAACAATATGAAATAAAATACGATGACGAAGAGGAAAACATGAAAGAACAAAAACAATAGTAACAACCGCTTTGGTAAGGCGTAATAAATTGAATATATGATCAATTCTGTCAGTGAAGGTATGTACGGTACAAATACTTTTATTTTAAGCGGTACCAACGGTTTAGTACACAAGTTTCTGCGAAAGTATTTCAAAAGTATTCAGTGAGTGCTATGCGTGGCATTATTATACATACCAAGGAGAGTAATGTCAAAAGTAGATAGGCATCTCTTCAATGGGGTGTCCATGACGTCGCCCTCCAACTTCTTTTTACGATTAATTTTTGAGCACATACCCGACATGACGTGACCTAAAATCATTCTTCTAACTGATGGCATTCCTGAAAGGATATCATATATAATTATATCACGTATATCTGATTGAATAGTACTTGCGTGTTTCGCACTTTCATCGATAAAAGGTACCAAATACATTGAACGAACGTTGGAGGCCAACATTTATAAAATTTATTTTCGTCTGTCAAACAATTCATTGTTCAATGATGTCATAGAATTTCTTTCAATTTTCGTAAAATTATGTATTGATTGATTACCAATGAAGTTGAAGTTGTAATTTTTCTATTGAACGTGAATTTGCAATGTGTCTCTTAATCTGGTCAACAAACCATTCGAGTGTTATTTGCACGCCTGATTGCGCTCGATAAAGTTATTTTGCAGGTAGAGAAATTACACTTTGAATTATTTCAGTGGTAATCACTCGCCCCCATGATACGACAAAGGACAAATTGAATCAGGTCTCTGTTATTCTAAAATTCTATCACGAGCTACACGTACCACGCGCGTGACAGTTTTTTCAATCGACGTAAAATAAAAATAAAATCAACAGGCCCATTGTGGATCGAGACACCAATAAGTTTCAATGCATTTCATGTGTGTTACTTTTCCAATTTTGTAATCTCATTTCCTATTCCAGTTTCACCCAAATGTTGAAGTCCACGTCATTTTTTTCGATTTTTACAAACGCCAAGATGAGATGAATCTCTTCTCAAGTTGTATCATCTTACACAGTTGATCACAAACTCTGTCTGTGCTACATCGCATGGATTAAGTCCAACAGGTGAAAAAATTATTAATCAAGACTGAAATGGAAAGCTACTTGCTATACGTTTTACACTGCGTAGATGACAAACTCGAACTACAGACTTCCAGTTCACTCGTAATACTACAATTTTAAAGCATCATTGTACAGTTTTATTTTTCGTATTTCTTTTTTCAACAGCACGTCGCACGGATCTAATCTTTGGCACGAAAATAGTCCATCGATCTCGTAGAATTTCAACGTATCTCTTTTTCTTTCTCTCTACTAGAGTATTACTTTTTTCCCCTTGTAATAAGCATACATTTAGGTGTAAAAAGAAGGAAAAAAGTAGATCCATACTTACCCTTATCTATGTGCTCCTCGTTACACTTTCTTCTTGCTTCCGATGATGGTGAATGACGTGTGTAACTCGGTTTATCCATTCAGTGAGTTGTCTGCCGGCGGTTCACAGCTCCACGATACGCATGCTCGAGGAAGGCGCAAGTGCCAAACGATCGATCGAGGCCCATCCAGTTCGTCATTCCGTCTTTCACCAATGATTTTTCAACTGCGCATAAGCAACAAAGGCTCGTTCGATCTTTGGGTGTACATGTATATATTTGTCCCGATAAATCTGCAAGGCCTTGTACAATAACCCTGACATTCCGTGGGGTTGCTGTTATAGTGATAAATTGATTGGAACATTTGTTGGCGATGATTTTGCATTGCAAGATCGAGTAGTTTACTAAGGGAGATATATTTATACAAAGATTTCCAAAAAGTAAATAAATTAAACATTTGATGCCTTTCATTACTATTTTAGTAATGTTACAACATTAATATGTTCTCTTCACTACTTCTTGATCATATATGGTTCGCGTATGTTCAGTTTCAGTTGACATTTTTTCAATTTTAACTCTAAATTTTTACGTAAATATTAACAAGTGGTACATATCAGTATTGATTGATATTTTCGCCTTTTTTGACGATAAAAAGGTTTCCAGAATAAATATTTTGAGAGATTAACGTAAGTAGATAAAACGATATGTTATCGACACACGCAATGGATTTAAAGCTTCTCGGATATTTCTGTAGGTAGCGTAGCCGGATAAGGGCGCTGTGTGCAACATGTGGATTATTTAATATTTTCGATGTGATTCTACTTGAAATCTTCAAATTTCTTTTCAACTATTACTGTATTTTATCTATTTGGACAAAATATTGGTAATCTCGTTATTCGCTTTAAACGTTTTTAATTTTTGTGCACTGTAAATCGATTTTAAATGAAGTATTTTATCAATACAATGTCGAGAAAACCCCAAAAAAGATAGCAAACAGATTGACCAACTTGTAAGTGCGTGTCAAGCAATGAAAAATCGAAGCACTCAGAAAGAGCTTATTTTCTCATCTCGCGCGTTAGATATATAGGAATAGAGCGGGATCGTTTGGACAGCGTGTATAAATCATCGTCGAACGTTGAATCCCCGCAAACCATTACCGTGGCCCAAGCTCATAAACGAAAAAAATCGCCGTTTGCCACCCCGATCAATTTTCTGTTTTCGAAGGGTGACACTGCAATGACTTTTTCCATCTTTCGAGACCCTCGACGAGTATTATTATTTATCGCGGCGATAAACGCGAATGTGCATGTGCGCGCGCTTTCGCAAAGGGGATGATCGCCTAGCCACCGATTTAGAATGAATTGTGAGCGACTTCTTGTTGCTGCCTTTTGATTATCCTATAGAGACACACCGAGAGTAATAAAACTGGTTATTAAGATGACTAAATATGATCTACAACCAGATTCATACTCCATTCTGCATATTAATATTTTAATATACAATACGATTTCACGCGTTGCAGAGATTTTTGCGAGAGGGTTTCAGCTGGACATATTCGGAAGGGAAAAAGTAAGCTTCGAGCGGTCAAACGTTAAGGGCTCAATTGGGAATAAAATCTTTGGGGAACGTTTTCACAAGGTGGTGACTATCAAGTCTGATGGGCTACTAGGACGATATCGAGTCGAGGAAATAAATATGACGTTTCCCGAACGCTGGGATTCTGCCAAATGAGAAATCGGAAGGCGAATGCGACGAAAATAGGGAAAAGAAAGCTGTAGGGAGTTTTAAAAATTTTTTTATTTGAAGGGTCGGTAAATGTAACATGTTTTTAATAATTCATAGGAGCTTGCGAAAAAACGTTTCAATTTCGTTAAATAATCTTTGAAGAATTACATCCTCCGTGGTCAACATCAATTGTATTACCAAAGGGGTCACTATGAAATTACTGTATCGATTGAAAGGATGTAATATGCATGATTTCGATATATTCAATGTATCAGTTTCGAGAGAAGAAGATCCGAACATCCTCTGCAGGTTTGAATTATCGTAAGAAGGTTCATATTCATATTTTCAATTCTACAAAAGCATCTGTCACGATTGTCAGAGAAGCGAACAATACCCTAGATGAATTTAAAATAATTATCTTTATTACGAAGAGGATGAAGACGATCAACTGAATTGGAATGCTGATAACTACTATCGGTTAAGATGCAAATTACACATAATATAATCAATAGCAATAGTTTTTTTATTTTTCTGTCCATTATTTCATTTGTGATTCTTATATATATAGTTACTTGGAAAAAGTTAACGATTGGTTGATTTAGAAAGGCAATTTCACCGATTGATCAGTGTCCACTTATAGTGTCTGTAAAAGATTGACATTTATGGGAAATGTACGCAAAAAACGATCGACAATGCCTATTTATAATGTAGTTCATAGACAAGTCTTATAGTTAGAAAATAGAGCGTGCTTTATCTCAAACTTATACTTAGAATTTTCCAATGCAAATTTACATTTATTTTTATTCGTGAAATTCCTTCGCTTATTTTTGGTGATATATGTACTTAATTATTTCTACTCAAATAATTGCTCAAATGATAATTTTATAAAAATGGTAGTAATACATAATTATATTCTAAACAGTAACGCATTGTATAGTTCTAAAATGTGACGGTTAGAAGATAGTTTGCTCTAATAGTAAGGCAGAAATTGACCGGCATTTTCTTTATCGATTGTTTATTCAAACAATGTATCTTACGGAAACCAATCGACCCTGAACTTCGAAACGTGTTTAAAGTGTGCAGATTCATGTTCACGTTCATACTTGTTCATATTTGAATGTTTTAAAAGCAAAGGAAGAGCTTTCGTACAAAAGTTTCTTTGCTATAAGCAACTGCTTTTCAACAATCTAAATCATCATTTTTTAGATTTTTTTTTGACAAAATCCAACCGTAATATTTTTACTTATCAATTCAGGCTCATATATGTATCTGTAAATGGACTTATGAATCATCAATCTTGTATCTATTATGTATGGAATAATTCATTTTTTAAGGATATCGACATTTTAAATTGAATTAGAATGATCACCTTGAATCATTTATAAGAGGTTGACAAATTCTTCTTATAAAATATGTTCACTTGTGCAAAACGATTTTTCTCTATGGTCTTACTAAAAGTATCACTGACCATAATTATTTTTAAATAAAGAATTCGCGGAATGAGGAGAATATTAACAAAACCATCTTTCAAAAACAGTCTGTTCCCGAGCTACTAAATTACAAATCAACATACACAAATAAAATAAAAACTAGAATCACGTATGCAACCGTGAAGATTTTCTTATAACATCGTGCAGCGTATTTTGCTTCATAACTCAAAGCCATCGGTATATACGAGTGTATTACAGGCGAATGATTGACGAGCACTTCGATTTCCGGCAGCGCCTAACGTAGAAAGCGAGAGGAGAGAGGGGAAGGGGTGAAGGGTAGTTGCGCATCACATCTCGGCACTTTACGCCCGCGAGACGTATAAACGCTCGGTAGCTTGGTTATGGGGCTCCCGTAAATCATCAGGATATAGTGGCACTTGCACGTCGAGCTTCCGCTTAAAGAACGCCTCGTTCTCTAATTTACAATGCCCAGGCCCCCATGCAAGAACGCCTTTAACGGCGGGGCTCTGTTCTTACAACGGAATTAAAATTGGCCTGCTCTCTCTCTCTCTCTCTCTCTTTCTCTCTCTTTCTCTCTCTTTCTCTTTATGGAGCGTGTAGTTTAGGATGCGCCGTTTCTTGCTGCTTTTTCTTCTTTTATTTCTTGCGGCGAGGTTGTGCGAGGTGATTAACGATTTCGCAAAAGAAGCCGTAAAACTTGAACGAGTATAGTATTGCAATTAGCCAACTGTAAAAATATATAAATACCAGTTGATTGTTTGATATATTTTTTCTGTTACATCGATGCATTAGTCCTTAGCAGCTGTCGCGATTTCTCAACAGTGACATATATACCCACAGCGCAATTTCCGTCTTTGCATCGTTGTATATGTAGCAAGCAATGTACTTCCATGAATCTCGCGTCAACTTCCATACACATGCGCGTTTGCACAAGTGGCTAAACTTTGACACCTATCGCTTGATAATATACGCTACGAGGCTTCATTTCCGACCTGACTTGCGTTTCCCGAATGGCCATCCAAAGCACTTACTTCCAAACGTATTTTGTCAAGCCTGGAAGGAACGTTCTGTTAATATGCAAAAGTTTCAAAATGAAAAGCCGTTTTTTGACTCATGCTGCACATTGATTCTAAAATCATGTAGAGGGCGTAATGAAATAAAAAAAATCAGTTTCTCTTTAAAAGAAATATAAAAAATAAATGTAGCCTATTCACTATACCAAAGATGTCTGATGACCCCATCAGTCCATTATTTAGATTTATATTTACCGATTGTATCGACGATCTGATGCAGCTCGAAGTCAATAAATGAACAATCACATTTTACCGACAGTGTCTCAGATGATGTAGCAATGCTTATGCATGGAATTATGAGATTCTAACCGGACTACCAAAAGTAATAAGAAATCAAAGAAATAACCGCCATCACGAAGGCAGCAAACCCGATAAAATCGAAATCAATTCAGTGGAAGAGTTGTTATCTAAGGTAGACCACCTCGATAAAATTGCGCTTGATTTCGGTTGAGCGAAGTTAGAGGTATGCAATGAAAGTCAAGCTATACATCCAATCGACAATTGGAGTAAAAACATAGAAATACATATGCACTCGCAGAGAGAAAAGGATTTTGCCCAAAGTACGTATAGTGACATTTAAACGCAACACACGCGTGTAACGAGGCGTACACTCAAGAATATGTTATTTATGGCTTTATTACGTTCCGTGTTGCGTGTCCAGTTTTTTCACTTTCTTTCTTTCGTTTGGTTGTTTGTTACACATGCGGGCGCCGTTGTCGAGTAATTTCGCGTGCGCGCGCCTCGATCGACGTGTGGAAGAGAAGAAGAGGCGCTTCTTACCCGCAATTCGACGGAGAAAAGAATGTTGCTTGGCCGACGAGGGATGTATATACATTGTTGCGAGGAATGTTTCGTGGAATGTGGCCTTTTATGTCGTTCATTGTTAGGGAGGAACGGGGAGGCAGGAAAGCTAAATGTTTTAATTGTTTGTCGGTTGCGGTTTTTACAAGGATAGGAACGTGTAATTTCTTAATTCGAATTCTACGAAAAATACTCTGGATGGCTTTACACTTCGTGCTCGGGGTAATTGATTTGATTGGAGCAGGCTAAATTGAGCGATTTTTATTGAAGTCTATATACTACTAATCAGGGTACGCCATACCAGTGGGTTGGTACGTGGCAATCAGTTCTGAAGTCCATTCAATGAAATATTCAGTAAACTTCCAAAGTAATAGAACAGGATGTCATGTTTTTTTTTTTGATTCGCACGGTACTTCATTCTTTATAGTTAATTTCCGTGTGGTTGAAATAATTCCACACGCTACGTAAAAATAATTAATTTAACATTGAATCACGCTATATCAGAGTTAATTATCTTGTAGTTAACTGTGCAATTAGTTTAATTATTATAGAATATGTTATAGCTTCATTATGTAGAAAAAAGACTGACCTGCAAACTGGAACTCGGTAAGATTCATTTTGCAGATACCAATTAACGTCCACTGACATCCCCCGAAATAAAGAAAAAGAAGTAGTTAATCAATGACCTAATAAGTTGGGAAGCACACATATGCTCTTTACGAAATTGGTAACAATGATGGGTTTACTTTAATATAGCGAAGACATACGCGGGTGACGTTATATATATATATGTATATATTATATACAGGTTGCCAGTGGTTGTGCGCGAGATACGAAGCTATCATGGTGTGGTTTATAGCCTGAAAGGCTCGTGTGCTTGCCGCCGTCGCTGCCGCGACCCATAATTAATGTTAATAGCCGTAATGGCAAATGTTAATGGCAAGTGCCGACTGACTAATCTTAATTTATACCCCACTAAAACCACTCGGCGTATATCCCGGCCAAGTTAATGCTCACTACCACGATAAGATCGCTGCCAGATTAAGATATTAAATATGGCCAGCGCGAAGAAGAGCTTAATGCTTCATTAATTTCGCTCATTTGCATCTTGATTCGCCGCTTCCGAGGTGGGGAAAGGAGTGCAGAGAGGTAGGCTTGTACCTTTTTACGCTACTGCTGCTGCTGCTGCTGCTGCTGCTGCTGCTGCTTATCCGAGCAACTTTGCGTTCTCTGTGTGCTGTTCATGTTTAAACTTCTCCATTGCCGGGCTTTGCTTAGATATTTCATGCTGTGAAATGTGCTGGCGAAGCACGAGAGCAACTTGCAAGGATTTTTAATCTGAGCGTTTAATAGCAAGTAATCGCTTGCTGTTCAAGTTTATTATTCCAGATTATTTACTATTTTGTTTATTTAGTTGTGGGAAAAATCATGCGTATGTACGGTTTTATTCGATTTTGTATTACACTAATTTCCGAGTATCACTGAAGTATCTTATAATACTTCTGCTTTAATCTACTTGGAACTTTTTCTGCACAAATAATAAATCTTGTAGGGAAATAAATTATGAGCAATATTGTTCGCGCTAGCAAAAATATAAATTCATCGTGCGTAATCTGTCAATCTATTCCATAACGCGCTCTTGAGTTGTTGAATGTCAAACAAAGCAGTTGTTTATTGGCCATTGCAATATACAGAAAAACACGTGTGCGCGTTCAAAAGAGATTATCCAGTGCGCGCTTACAATCATTCATCTGTGACTTTTATTGCCGCAGTTGCGTGCTGTACTCTCGTATTATATGTGTATATGTGTATATGTGTATGCGTGTGTATGTACCAATGCGTCAACTATTTTAATTAAAAGACTTATTCTCTCTCCACGCAATGTGCTCGCTCGCGCGCGCTCTCTCTCTCTCTCTTAAACGTAGCCTATGACGACTTATATCGAGCGAAATTAATCGAAGGGGTCAGATGCCCTTCATTCTTTAGATTTCGTTAACTGCTAATCCAATAAATCTTCGAATACTATTCCATGCTTGCGCTGCTCTCTAACTATGTTAATATCCTTTTTGATGTTTCCATATAGGGGGCGTTTAGCATTCCCCATCTGACGTTGAAATTGGTTTCAATTAAATTTGCGTAATTATCTTTTTAGATCAATTTGGGTTAAAAATACTCAACTAGGTAATGTTTACAGACGGTGGACTTTTGCATGAAAATCAAAATGATTTATTGCAATATTTTTATGTACCTACATGCTGCATATAAATAGTTCACTCAAATGCCCGTTAGATGGCTTTAGGCGTAATTACTTGCAAGTAATTAAAAACAAACTGACCATTGTATAATTTTTCATATCAAATGAAAATATATCGAATTTGGGGCAGCACACGGGATAGTCTGTCAGTCAATAAAGATAATAAGTGAATTATTTTACTGCTACAGGCTTTTTCGTCTTACGTTCTGATATTCTACACGCTGTATGCATTGGAATACCCTTGACTATTCAAAATCTTTCATAATATCACATTTCATAATCTTACAAAATAACAACATTAAATATATATTCACATATTCAGCATAGATGTGCGGCTTCGATATTCTTTCGTATAAAACCGACATGATCTTGTACCAAAAAAAAAGCTCTCAGCTAAAGAGCAGTGAAAAAGCTCCCACGGGAGGAAGAGACCCTTATATGCATTGCAATCGACGCGAGCGCGTGGAAAGGTTGTAAATCAGCATTTAAAACACGAGTCGCCAAGTGTACGCGCGTGAATGTATAAATCAGCAAAGCGATTCGTATATGTGCATAAGGCGTCTCTCTTTCTCTCTCTCTCTCTCTCTCTCTCTCGGTAGAGCTCGGGTGAAAGTAAATCTCTCGCGTGTATAGTATGTCCCGACAACGGCATGGCGTGAGATATGGCCAAGCGTAATCATCGGTTATACATCCGCGTGCTATAAATTTATCTAGCGCCCGTTGCCGCCGTCGCGAGTGAAAGCTTATGCACATCGTGCGGGGAGCTTTGAAAACAAAGGCTGCAAGAGAGCTTCGTTTATTTACCAATACACTTACATTGACGCGTGTGTAACTTCTTTTTTAATATATACGTTCTCGATTTATGCTCGCTCGAGCTGTCAAATTAGTACTTTAATTGCATAGTTGCGCAATCATTGCAGCACAATATTTCCCCATTTGATTTACTGGGCTTTTCTGCGAGCACGGGCAGGAAAAAAACAAAAGAAGCAGCGGAATTGTTTCCTTAATTACTTTCGTATAATTAGATGGCTAATACAATCGTTTCACGCTGACGATTAATGTCTCGCGTGTTTTGTCGCCGCTAATTGAAAGGATCGTTCTGCGGTATTATCTATTGTATTATCGAACGAGAGAATACAAACAAAAATATATGTACACACAGAACAGACCAAGAAACGTCTGGGAGTACGAGTGATTTGTGCGACAATACATCAAGATAAGGCGTTTCTTCGTCACCTCGAGTATTATTTACATGCGAAAGCCAATTACACGCCGCTGAAAAATTCATGAAATAGCTGACACTCACGTGCGAACGCTCGCTATATTTTGAAAAACTTATATTCATATAGCCGTTGAACGCGAGATAAATAATGTGCCACGTCGTAAATCATCTTCGGTAGCTGATTTATATTTCTTCTTTCTTTTCGTCTTTCGTCTTTCGTCTTTCGTCTTCGATCGATGCCGTTATATAGAACGTGAACACGTTCGGCAAAACATGCGATAAGCATTGGAGGTGAAAACCATTAATACGATTTTCTCGCGCAAGCGTACAAACACACTTACGTGACACGGTTATAAATTTTCATTTTCATTTTCATTTTCATTTTCATAGTTTACATACATCCCATTGAATGGCATGTACGCGGATTTGCATAATGCAGTCAAATTAGAGAAGGAATATCTTCGGGTGGTACGGTTATATACCTCATAAATATATAGTCTCTTACGCGAAAAATTTACACAACATTGCGCGTCGCGAGAGGGTTAATTATGACTTCCGTGCCACTTAGCGTAAAGCCATAACAACACAGTAAGACGCGTTTTGGCAGAGAGCTTGACACGCGTAAAATTACGTTGAGGGATGAGAGAATAGGTGGGTGTGTGCGAGTGTACGTACGTATGCGTTAAAGTTTTGTCAAACGAAGAGCAGCTAAGAAGGAGGACACCAAGTGTGTTTCTCGGAATCAAGAGAAAAATTATTTCTGTTTCGTTACGTGAACAAAAAATATATACATATAAACATGCATTGCGGTTACATGAACGAATTATACGAGAGCAAGAGTATAACGATTTCTCAGCGATATTTCAAGTATTTAGAACGGTCGTTGAGTAAACAATTTTAACGAGTTCTTGATGCAGTATTAATTATACCGAATTACCGAGTTGGAAATTACTTACTCAGTTAATTGTCTTCTTCATTCGAAGAAAATTAATGAGTTTGCTCGTGAAAAATGGAAACTACGCATTCTGCGTATTAAAGAGGGAACGCTATTATTGTTTTATCAGGTGAAATGGCAACCTGTAATATTCTCGATACTATAATTTAAGTGTTTTAATTCCAATGATATAATAGGCAACATTTATTTTCTATCAAATTTATGTGGTGATTATTTTCTTACATTTTGTTTCTGACTAACCATCACTAAAGGGATGATATACGGATATTTGTCTATCAAATGGAAAAGTATGCATCAAACAAATACGTTTGTCCTTCCAATCGTTTATTTCTTCAAAGACTCTCAACAACCATTATTGATGCAGCGGAATGCAATGCAATACAATAAATCAATTTGCAAAGTAACTGTACACGACGAAACATACGTCGAAATTCTGTCACGTTATGCCACTCGATCGCTTCGTTAGCTCATAAAAAATCGCAAACACGAACAAAGCAATAAGGCTGTGGATAAACATGAACGGTCGACCAGATCCCTCGTATACCAAGCGTATATAGCCCATGCGAAGCAAGGGAGATTAGCGAAAGCTTGGATAAATAACCCTCGGCGAAATGTCTTTGTATCGCGTGGATTCGTCGATTAATGGGAAGCAGCTTAGATTGAACTTGTCACGCCGCTGCTGTTGCTGCTGACCCTTTTGTGCTGCACATGTACACGCGCAGCAAGACGAGGATCGACGGGGCTGAGTATTAATGATGTACACGGGGGAAGCTTTGAGAAATGATCCATTGAGGTTTCTCTATACTATAAGAGAGATCTGATTGGAGACTCTAATTGCAACAAGAAAACTCGAAGCGAGTGCGGGCTTGAATATTTATAGGACTTTGTTTCCCTCTCTCACTCTCTCTCTCTCCCTTTGGTTGTGGCACATTTAATGGGTTTATGCTTGACGATAATCGAGCTTTCAAGTAATGCGTTGCTTGCAATGAGTTTCGAGTGTTACTTGCTATACGACTATTAATACCATTTACTCTTTTGAGAGATTAATTATGCCGAAAATTTCTTTTCTTTCGTTGTTCGTGCTTTACGATCATATTAGGTACACAACCACACTAGTCCTACAATAAAATTTATCTACGCGAATATCGATAAAACCTCAAAACTTGCCAACAAGTTTCAGATAGCACAAGCATCCTGCCTGCGGCACTTGCAATTTCCCTTTCGCACACGACAGACTCTAGTCTGCCCATCCAACTTTTCCAACATTCAAAACGACCGAAAAGCAGCAAGCCGCTTTTTATCGAGTAGGTTATCCTTCTCTTTCTCTCGTCCCTTTCTTTCTCACTTTTTTTTCGTCGATCGCAACCCCACGAGCGTCATAAATCACACGCTGAAGTATATATCTGTGCACTATACATCCACAGGGATTCGATCGGAAAGAAGAGAAAGGTCCCTCGCGTTTGCTTGCGCGAGACAAAGGAAAACCGCACGACCCCTCGCGATTTTTGACTAAAGCTACAAGAGATCAGTTCGTTATTACTATGGATTTTAAAGTTTCCCTTGGCTTTATGGCGTTTGATACTTTGTTACGTAGTTTCCTGAGCGGACGTATTTATTCAATACTATTATTTTCATTTAGAATTTTGTCGCATACGCCTGATGAAAAATTTTTCTATTTATTGAAGGTGTATTTTACAATGTGTCTTTAGCAAAAGACAATAAATGAAATTTGTTTATTTTCGTAGAAAGACAAATTATGTTATTCATACTAATGTGTGTAAAAGTTTTAACCACACGAGTATGGTTAAAACTCAATGGGTATTTTCACGTGAGTTTACTGCATAAATAAATAATAAAAAATAATATTACAATTTTCATTGGTTCGCTTGAAAAGCTTGCTCATCTTGGAAAGTTATTTCGAAAAGTTTTTAAACTTATTTTGTGTCTTTTTATAGAACGTTTCTATTTTGTTCTGATCAATAGTACTTGTAAAACTTTGTGGATGATTTCATTTTAAACGAACTATGAAGCATTGACAATCTTGAGTACACATTTTTGTTGAACTTTTTCCAATATTTCAATATTTGAGTTAGAGGAGGTATCTCGTTATTGCACATCATAACGGTCGGGATGGGTTTGAGTATTGTTTTATGGAGCAATATTTTGATTTTAACTTTGATGATGATAAAATTGGTATCCTTTATCGCTGGACTTGAACAGAAAAAAATCAAAGACTCGTTTTATTAACAATCATATATATTAGTGTATTTTTTGAAGGTTTACGTGTATTTGTTGACGACAAATTTTCGATAAAATAAAATACGAAAGTTTTTGAGTACCGTATACTAAACGTACGCTACACAAAGAAAAATGATTCAATCGTATTACAAAGAAACTCACAACAGTGCTTGGGTAATTACGGATTAATGTAGCACGCGCAAGGTAATCATGAAAAAAAATAGATTTCGATCTTAAGTGAAATGTCTGATGGTGAGCATGATAATTATTTATTTTTATTTCATTACTCAAAAGGAATGACTCGCAAGTTTCTTAGTTAGACTACTCCTAGATAGAATTTAAAATTTTAATTACTAACGTAGCTTCACAAAAGAATTTAATTACATAAGACGCAAAAAGAAATCTCGTATAACACGGGGGCACTTTGTTTCAATTACAAATACAACAATTAAAGCAACATGTCACTGATCAATTCTTATACACCTAACTTTCAACGTTCATATTCACACTTATCGGGCGATCAAAAAAAAGCATCACTCATAGTCACAGGGAACACATTAGCGAGCGAAATAAACTTTGAAAGTTGGCTCACATATGGCGCGCGACAGCATAAAAGAGTAACAAAGCATGCGATATACGGCTATGTATAATAAATGAGAGCAAGCTTTAACAATGATATATACAAGCTCCGCTACTATAACACGCGCTTGTATTTATAACGTTTTGCGCAATGTAGCAGAAAGATCGTGGTTCTCTTTCTCTCTCTCTCTCTCTCTCTCTCTAATGACTGTCGTGATCAACCGCGTTATTAATACGCCTTCGACAATAGCACAATATACACACACGCATACACACACACACACACACACAGACGCGTACAAAAGTGTAAACTATGACTAATTAATAAAGTCAGACAAAAGTGTAACGCGTGTAGAGATTAATGGGCCTCGGCGCGTAATTACGGCGCGCATACGTGCGACGATTTATAGATTTGCTCACGCCCGAATGCCGAGAACGCGCGCGCGCGCGCACACAACACCACCTTTCCCATTCCGTTAGATCCACTTCGTTCGCCACCACTGTGTGGCCGCGAGTGCAACAGTCCCACCGCTCAAGACAAGATTAACGAGCGCCAATTGTCTTTACGACGCTACATTAATTTCTGCAGGCTTGCTTGGCTGTCTGTATATAGACGTGCGTGCGATATGCTACACTTTGCCTCATGTATACGGTGCAGCTGCGCTGTACGTTCTATACCGATATGTAGTTTGCCATGGACTTTTACACGGTATGTTGTCTTTGAGATTGTTGACAAGATGACGTTCTGTGATAGATAGACTATTTTGGAAATCGTTGTTTCATTTTTTACGAAATTATTATTAGATGTATGGCCATTTCTGATTTTAATATCGTAAAAATTAATATTAATTTCTAACCTTTCAAAAAAAATGAAAGAAAAAATCCCTTACACCCGCACAAAATGCACATCATTCATCATCGCGTATTCTTACAAGACTCTTGCTTAAGTAGTATAATAAGCTTGTGTCTCTCACGTGGGCTCTCATGTCTGTCGCGTACCACAATTTCATAAAGTCTCAGCGGGAGCACGTGTATTCTTATCACCCGCGGATGCGCGACGGGCACCCCTGCGATTATTGCCTGCCTCGTTAGGCTCTAAAGTTGGAGAGGGAGAGGGAGGGAGGGAGAGAGAGAGAGAGAGAGAGAGAGAGACAGACAGACAGAGACAGAGAGAGAGACTATATAACCCACGTATGCTACGAACGTGATGCTGACTCCTAATGAGTTGAAGGACTCTGCTCCTCGGTCTCTTCTTTTGCCTCAAATGTTTCAGAACGTGTATGAGGGTTCAGCACGAGAACTGATGCAAATACGTGCGTCTATCGGATATCTACGCCTGTTTGTCAACATTTTATCGGGTTTTATTTCGTTTATTATTAAAAGATGGTAGGAAGGACCAACCAATACTTTTGCTATTATCAAAATAAAATGAGAATATTTAATATCACTTTGGAAAAGAAATGATCTTAACAGATGTCAAGCAAACAATATGGCTGTGAGTATCAAGCACAGGCGATGACAAAAAAAGAGAGAGTTATTATCGAGTGAAAAATAGAACATTACATAGAGCGGACGAGACAGAGAGATAGCTAGGTATTAAAACGATCTCAGCTTATATCAGCCTTTCGGAGACATTAGTTCTTTGGCATGAGGGAGCAATAACCCTTCGTCTCCTGCTGCGAGTGAGCGAGCGAGCGAGCATGCCGTCGAAGTTGTCGGGACGGCCATACGTCATTCACTGTCAGCTGCCTCGTAGCTTTAATATTACATTTTTGATGTGGGACCCTGTCAGTGCCGATAAAGCGATGATTCGGTCAAAACCGATCTGTATTCCCTCCACTCCACTCCGAAGACATCAGTCAATTACTGTTTGTCCATGACTCGAAAGTTTACGAAAAAAGAAAAATTAAATAAATACCAACCTTGAGAGCAAATAAACATCAAGAATATATTAATCCAAAAAGTACAAACCGCGATTACAACAGTATGTTTGGAGAGATTAGACTAGCCAGCTAATGCAATTAGTGGCAACTATGAAAAGTATATATGAGCATCTCCCAAGGGGTAAACCTTCGTAAGCGATCTTATATGCTTTCTCTCTCTCTTCCTCTTGTGCGGTGGGTTTGCTTTTAAGCGCTTTCGTTTTAGTCAACACCGGAAAAAAAAAGAAAAAGGAGAAGCGAAGAGAAAATGTATATAGCCATTTGCTTAATTAGTTGGAAGTGTAAAGTGGATTAACATCGGAAGAGAGAGAGAGAGAGAGGGTAGTAGATGTACAGGGGTAGGTAAAGGTATAGGTCGTCGGGGCTAAACATACTCGGCTCGTTAGCGGCGTGTTACTCGATTAACACGCCGTATATATGTATAGAGGTGTGTATATATATACATAAGCGACTCGGGCGCGTTCAGTGAATTACATGGCGGCGTGCAGGCATACGCTAAACGCATACCTACTGCAGTTTACGCATAAATATACACACACACACACAGAGCTATACGATCAATTTCGGGCTTCTTATATGTTTACGTGCGTAGCTACTGTGCATTATGCAATGGTTGGCTATTTATTGTGGAAACCTCGTAGATGACGTTAATTCCGTGTATCCATTGTTCATTGTGTGGCTTGCAGCGTTTATGCGCAGCACTGATTGCATGATTTACAGACCTCTGCTGCACAGCTTGTTAGCGAGAACGATCGACAATTATTATTCGAGGATGTGTGTTGAACAACTGGGACGTACTGCTTGATGAGAGATATATACAGAGTGAATCCATATATACTGAGCCTATATACTGGATGTTTGTTAAATAAGTCGATGCTTTGCGAAATGTATTGACCGCTGTATCATCGGATATGCTCATCGCCATGCTAATCGTGCGAATGCAAGTGTAAAAGTATTTAAGTGCGCATGGCTTGTTAGTTGAGTAATACATTTTCAAAATGATACGAGAATGTAACGTTTCTTCTGGTAAAAAAACAACAATAAAAATACATTTCAGAGAAAAACGAAAAATATCTTTTAAACCAGGTGTTAACATGTGAGAGCGCATAAACACTAATCATATTTTGAAATTCTTATTAATTTATTCATCATCTCAATCCAAACTACCGATTAGCGTAACGTTTCCACTCGGAACCTGTACCTAGAGTTGCCGGAACGTCAGTTTCCTTCGGAACGTTGATCACGACTATGAAACACCAGCCGTTTGTTCCTTCTCTCTCTCTCTCTCTCACTCTCTCTTTTGTTTTCCTCTGTACGGATGGCAACTAATTAAAAATAACGTTTAAAAAATCAGACTCGTGGGTACTGGCAAACATTGATTAGTGTCGCGTTTTGCCTGTCCGATATATCACTGTCGCCAGAAGAATGAGTACTTGGCGAGAGCTCTGCTCCTCGAGCATGCGGAGGAAAATGATTTATAAGGGTGTCCGTCGCGTTTTCATCGCGAGCGATGATTAATTTCCTAATCTCGAGCGATTGGCTGTGTTTTCCGCGGGACACACGGAATTGACGGGTGTCCTCGACCAGTGACTAATAGATTAAAAAAAAAGAGCGTGATAGATATCGCGGCTGATATTACTTTTTTTTTCTTGGTTATTGATCGACATTTTTTCAGTCGAAGTAGCTTTTTTGCTACCGTCATTTTTATGTGAAAATTGTTGAGTTGACGGTCTATTTATTGTTTTTGGATAATTAATTGTTGGAACGTTTACATAATTGATATTCCATGTATGTCATGAACAAGTATCACATACGTTCATGAAAATAGAAAATGGTCTACAAATATTTCTGCTTATTTGTACTATTAAACAGTATGAAAATTATTTTAGTTTTTAATACAACGTTAATACCAAAATTGGACATATACTTTGTTTTTATGACGAAATCGAGTAAAACATTCATGTATATTCAAAAGCAAATATCTCGACGCCCATAAAGCAACCGAGCTAATAAAACAACCATAAAGCTAAGAACCAAATATCCCAAGAGTAACGCTATGTGCGCGTATTTTTCACACCAGCATCATCAGCAGCAATAGCAAACGCAACAACAGTGGGTAACTCGTCTTGCCACACAACCACCCCCTATTAAACCCTCGGCTCGAATCAGCTCACTCGTTAGCTTTCTCTCTGGCAGAGCCGGGGCGATGCTCCTTTTATTGTCTCCCCTCCTGCTTCGCCGCCAATGCTCGTTCCTCCGGCGAGCGAATATGCGCTCGGCATTAAAATGGCTCTTAACGAAGCGACGGCGCGGATAGATAACGGCCCCGCGTGCGCTGGATTATAACGGGGAGGGGGAGAGGAGTGGTGAGAGGGGAGAGAGAGAGAGAGAGAGAGAGAGAGTTGGGTACTTGCTGTATTATAGGCCCGTAATGTGGTCCTTAACAAAATTATTACATCAGATTAGGTGATGCATCGCATATTCATGGCCCCCAGTACACACAGTGAGAGAGAGAGGGAACGTGGAATTAGTTTTTAAGGCTTTTCGGTTACGAGAAGGAGAATATTGTTTCCAGTTTGAATTTTTATTTCTGGTAATAAATTTATTTTCCGACGGGCTGATGATAGTTAATTCGTGTTTATTATTAACGATAAGACAGTTATTTTCTTCGAGTTGAGAAGAAATGACAACTCTAATATAATTACAAAATTTCGAACAAGTATTCGTGACAACGGTGAATGTGAATATACATTGTTACATTTGTCCGAAAGAACAATTGCCATATCGTTATACGATGTTAAGGGATTCACGTCTAACCAACGAAGCTTTATCTCTCTCACGACAAGACAAAGTGTCTGGAACCACGAAACACACGACTTGCCACCGATCGCGTGACACCTTCTGTGTAGAAAAAGAATAAGACCAAAAAGCCACTCACACACACAGAAAATCTGGGCATCAGTATAGGTATAGCCTCTTCGACGACAACAGTTGTCGCGCGCGAAAACCTCGCTCGGTTGTGCGCAGCACGAATCGAGATGGGTATCGCGTAATTCGACGGAGCGCCGCGCGCGAGAGCATCTCTCTCTCTCTCTCTCTCTCTCTCTCACTCTCTTTCTCTCTCTCTCTTTGGCTCGTTACGCCGCATTAACATCGTGTCCTGTCTTTTATCTTGCTTGTTAATCATTTGTTGGGCCGCACTCGCGCTCGCTGTTACGGCAATTTCACTAGAAGACCCCGAGATGCCGTCTCTCTCTTTCTCTCTCTCTCTCTCTCTCTCTCGTTTGTGATTGTACAGTTTTTACAGAAAGAGAAGGGGAAACACTTAAAGTGGCGTTAAGTTATATGTATAATCAAATTTATTTATTTTTACGCCTGGATAACATGGAGTGCAAGATAATTAGCCAACTTAGTTATTTACAAATATTGTAGAAAAAATCTAGTATCAATGTAAGTAAATATTTTTAATAAGAAACAAATCTATCCATAAGTGAACCTTATCTTTAATTAAAGGACCTCGGAATTGAGTCGTAACTCGTACAGCTTCGCAGCGGGGTGCATATGCAACTCTGTCGCACACTATAATACGTTCAGTGTTCTGTGTCCACGCAATACATTCTCATTACACGCGGTGCATACACAGAGATCCAAAAAGACAGAAAAAAAAGATGAGCCCACAAAGCGGTAAGCGCACACGTGTCGCTCCTTTTACGAGTCGCCACGGCCACTTAGCGCAAATAAATTTCTCTCTTTCTCTTGTATATAAATTATTTATGAAAGAGGGATGACATTTACCAAAACCGACCTAAAAAGAATTTTCAGCGATCGTTAGTATATAGTGTACAGTATATATACACAAAAGCAAGTAGAAACGACGCAACCTCGTTATTTTTTGATTGATAACGAGCTATCGAATCCTTTGCATTTTTTCTGGAAATTCTGAAACCATTTTTCATGGTAATAACTTATTTGACGGGCACGCTTCTGCTGCTGGTGCTGCTGAGACGTGAAAAGTCCCTGCGAGGCTGATGGATGTCTGACCTCAGCGCCACAAGACAGCCAGCCATTAGTTTCTGTCCAAGGGTTGTCTACCACTTACACACCTATATGTGTGCCGCCTTCCAACTCGACGTAATCCCTCGGAAAGGATCGCTAACGATTGTTTGTTTGTCGCCAGACAGACAGAGAGAGAGAGAGAGAGAGAGAGAGAGAGAGAAGGCAACAGACAAGTGTACTCGAAGAAAGAGACATCGATCATCGCCGAGGATTCGTCAGTGCTACGAGCGTTTATTGTTTCTTTGTACGGTGTCTTTTAGTAGTTTCTATCTTCAAAGTAGCTTTTATTGCACAGTTTTGTATTGTAATAAAAAAATATATAATGTTTGGAAATTATGATATATTGTAGAAGATCTGATGTGAAGTTTGCGATGTAGGTGGATGTGTACAATGTGCTAAAATATTGACTTAACATCAGACTTATCTTCTAAATTTGATGTTATGATTTCTCAGAAGCAATTTTATAAATGATACTAAAAATGTATACGTTATTTGTGACTAAAAATTAGTTTACTATTGTTAATTTTCAAGTTAAATAGATTTTACGAATAGTCTGACCAATTTTGGCGTTTACTACTTAGGAATAAAGTATTACTAATTATTTATTATTAATGAATTATTAGTTTTGGCTGAATATCTCGTATTTACCAATTTTTATTAGTTTATAACTTATTTTAACGATATTCACTTGAAATGAATAATATTCTAACTGTATTCAATTTATTTTCTTAATCATTTTGTAAAAAATTAGTGTTTATAGCATTTTTATGCAGTTTTAGAAGTCCACACTAATCCAATTTCATTTAATAATTAAATCCAACAGGTAGTTAAGAGAAATACAATATATTTGTCTGATTTTGTACATCAATTTTTTCAATGAATAACAACTTCATGGTTCTTGGCAAATCTGAAATGATTACGGAAACACTGTAGTATAAGACAATTCACCGAGTTATCGGACTACATCTGATATGGATTATTTAATGACGTTTTATTTCTCGCGCTTATATTATACTAATATATCGTATTATTTAACAACTTTTCGAATTTCTGAGTAGTTTATACTATAAAAAAATTGTTGTAAAACACTAAGTAAAAAAACAGCCCACGTTCAAAATAATCATGGATAAAAAAAGCGCTACAAATCATTGATAAGGATCATGCGTTTCAATTCGAACTTCTAAAATAAAACTGATACTTTGTGGGTAAATATCTCCCATCCAATCTACAAGAGCGCGTGGAAGCGTAAATGCTACTTTGGAAGTCTGAGAGAGAGAGAGAGAGAGAGAGAGCGAGAAAAGAGCAAGAGGCGAAAAAAGTCTAGAAGCAATAAAGCAACGGCAGCCAGCGAGCGTCTTACATTACCGCTGTCCTTTAGCGCCGATCTATTTATCCTGCTTGGTGTGTGCAAGTGGAGTTTTAGACGGGGAGCCATATAAGAGGGGAGAAAAAGAGAGAGAGAGAAACGCTCTGATGTGTGTTGTGTGTGTGTGTGTGTGTGTGTGTGCGCGCGCGCGCTCGTGTGTGTGTGTGTGTCTGTAGGTGAAGCAGGGATTTATAGTGAAAGTCTGGCTGCAATCGTCGGGCCATACATCACCTCGGCAGTGGCGGCTTAGAGTTTGCTTGCACGCGGACAAGGATAAAGGACGCTCCGTCGCTCACGCCAACGAGCTGAGCAGCTATCACTTACCCCTTGCAGGGGCGGCGGCGGGCGTCACACATACTACTATCTACGGGGGTTTCACCTTTATACTTCCCTTACTTTTATTCTCTTAATCTTACTCTTGTTTGTCACTATTTATTTTTTCGCGGTCAGACTCATTTAACTTTTTTTCCTTACGTAGTTTCTAGAATATTTACTTGTATAATTGATGCACTCCGTATGGCAAAACTAAGACGCTTGGATAATACTGACTTGAGTTGTTGATGCTTAGTAATCAATTTCACTCAGGTGGCGCGTTTTTTTATTCGCGCAAGAAAAGAGCGATGTCTCGAATTAGAGGAAATGCTAGTGTGCTAATGGGAAGGTTTTATTGACGCATCGCACGTAATGCTGACTTGAGAAAAAGAGAAAGAAAGAGCTTTTGGGATTTGATTCAATTAGACATTTTTGTCGGTCTTTTCAGTGTAAGTAATTAATTGTTTTGTTAATTGTTGCATGAATATAGGAGTAACGTATCTATAGAATCACAACGTATTTTTTACTTTTTAAAGAGCATTGACTGTGGTTCCGAGTACGGATTGATTAATCGATAGTCAGTTCCAAGCCTAAAGCTATTTCTATTTGAATAAAAATGCAAAATGAAATAGAAATATCTAACAGCGTAGTAAACTATTTTTGCAGACAAAAAAATCAACGATTAATCTTTCACGAGTGCAACGAAGCGATTATTTTTTTTGTTTTTACAAACTCGTCGCATGCCCATATTAAGTTACACGCAACTCGTCTAGTCAATTAAGCTCTCAGCTCTTCGGGGCGTAACACTTTGAGATATATACGACAGGCACGGCGTCGGCGGCGGCGGCGTCAGCGTCAGCAGCAACATGGTGTGGTCGAGAATCTCTCGCACGATTTTCTTCTCTTCGTGGAGGAGGACTATCCGTCGTTCTCGCGTTCAACTGATTGATGTGTTTCCCGTGCGGGAGGTGTGTTCTCGGTATATATTTTAGTACTCGTCATGACGTGCAAGTTACACGTTACACTTTTTTTATGGTCTCTGCATGTGTGAGACTTTTTCAATTTTTTATAGCCGTGTCTGTAAGTTCTTTAGTTCTTCTTTTTTTAGATTAGTCCTGTTCAACGGCTTATGTTCGTTGTACTTTATTGCTCTTCTTTTTTCATTCTTAAGTGAAAATCTGTAGAGGTAAGTTTCTTATTGATGTTTATTTAGCAGCACATTTTTATCGTAATCCATGACCGCATTATTATTAACCGTCAATAAATCGGTATACAAACAAGATGTATTCTTAGGAAATATTCGATATACGTGAAAAAAGCATCTTAAGTAACATGTAATCTTAAAAAAGTCGAAACCAAATGTAAATGCTGATGATTATTTGCAACAGAGATCTAAACTAAGGTTAATCTATAGTAAACAGTTAAATGAATACGAAAATCTTTGTAATTAGAAAGTTAAACTTTCATTCTTAATTTCCAAATCATTGTTTTGTTCGTTAGATTGAAAATATCTACATCAACTTCTAATAAATCACGGTAACCACATGTATAGTATACCTCGAAAACATGTATAAGAAAAAAAAGAAGCAACAAATTTAAAAACATAAGGAAGAAAAGCACGCGCCACGTGAGCAAGAGGAATCTTATATATGCCAGAAGGAGAGGAAAAGAGGTGGTGGTTAATGCATCGAAGAAGACAGCTGTGTGACATCGCAGCTCATAGCGACTCCCAGGGTGGCTCTCATCTTTACGGCTTCCTTTCTCCTTCGTAGCGGCATGCACATGCACATACATACATACACACACACACACACACACACACCCGATTGTAAGCGCATGTTTACGAGCGACAGGTTTACGTCAGCTTCGTTGCCAGGATCTTTTAGAGTTCCGCTCGAGACGCGCCACACACTATTGTCATTTCTTCCTAGCTTTTAGCGCACTTTCTCTCTCTCCCTATCTCTTCATGTGTATCACGTATGTGTGTTTTATTTGACGCTCTTTTATACACGACTCTCTTTTTTAATACTCGAGTATAGCACAAGTGTTGCGAGTTTGTATCTTTTTTTCTGATGGTGAATGAGTAAACCTTGATTTCAATGGAACTATTTTTTTGCAAAGCAAATCATGGATCTATTAATATTTGTATTCATGAACTGGCACCTTGAGTGCAATAATTGACAGATGATTAAGTATCAATTAGTATCAGGTAACATACCAGACTCGGATATAATTATCGTATCTCAGTATTATGCAAGTATGCCGTAATTCGTACAATTATTCATACGCATAATGTTCCAACTTCACGCACGCATACACTCAGAGACATTTTAATGACAAGCTTGCAAAATGAGAACGTAATTCAATAAAGTTATAGCACACAAACTCCGAGCTGAGATTGAGTAAAGATCTGATAATAAACACTTATATCAACATTACTATACTTCAAACTGACTTTAGTATAATATGCAAATGATTGCATAGGTTTACGCTGCATTAAAATTCTATAACGTTCCACATATTCCATATACAAAAGTAACGTCCGTCATAATTTACGTCTCGCCACGCAAAACCTGCCACACTCTGCTACGTCACTTGTGTATGTATATATATAAAATTACGGAATAATCAACGTCGACGAGCAATTCAATCAAGTATGAGTCATAAAAGGTATTGCATACACAGCGGCGGCAGCATCCCATAAATCACGCTCTTACAAAAGATAAATCGACGAGGGTGTGATTTTATCGACACGGGCAATCAACGGGCTACACACGTGGGCTTTGGCGAAACAAATAATTCATCTTGCTATGGGTGTATGAAAGCGCAACTCTATTATCGAGCGAAAGAGAGAGAGAGAGAGAGAGAGAGAGAGAGAGACAGACAGACAGACAGAGAGGCATTCAACAAGAATATGATGTCGAAACTTGTACAGACAGGCGCAGGTGTCTTTGTGTACGTATATATACACGTGAAGCGTGCAGATATAATGTGGGCGGTTGTTCTTTTTTTCGCAATCACTTATGATTTACGCCGATCTCATTGATTACGGCAATAAAGTCGTTCTATACGCGCTATACGCTCAATCGCATATGGCCATTAGGTTGTAGCCTCACTAAAAAGGTAACGGGTTGATAGAGAAGGATAGCAGAAGTATAAAAAAACATCAATATGCCAGCATTAGTTATTAGCGCGACGTTTATTATTGATTTTAAAGGCTGTCATAACGCGCAATCGCGAGCGCGAAGCATGTTCAATTGCAAATCGATAATTAATGGTTGTATCACGTAAAGCTCGAGCGATAAAGATCGCTCATTTATTTGTTTGATTTATATATGTGCGCGCTCGATCGCGCGAGATTCTTTTTTTCTTTCCACTTTCACGTTGCGATGTGAAAATCACTTTTGTGATTTACATGCGTTGAAATCTAGATTAACGAAACAATACGTATACGTTTGCGGATGTATATGTTTTTCGTCGTACATGCTGCGGCAATCGCCTTATAAATTACGACTGGTAGGAAGAGGGAGAAGGCTATCAGGTCCAGAAAGAGCCTTTGGCGATGTATCATAGAGAGACCGCCTGACCATCTTTATGGCTGCTATTAACGTCCGGCACAATCCCTGCGCGGACATACTCTCTCTCTCTCTCTCTCTCTCTCTCTCTCTGGGCGGTGGTGTGCAAGTGGTGTATGTATATGTATGTATGTATGTATGTATGTATGTATGTATGTATGTATATATATACAACCAAGCACACGGGAATCTACGTGTCGGTGAAGGGGTTGCACAGATGAAGGAGTATTATAGCCGACGCGCAAAGCTGTCTTCGAGCGTCATCGTGATTTAGTTGTCTACCAGTTGAGTACTTACAAAGGATGTCGAGAAAGAGAGAAAGACGACGTGATCCGCGATAACTTTATTACATTGTAGAAAGTTTAATTGATGTTCTGTTACATTCTTTAACTTCTGTTGTATACATCCGTTGAGATTAAAATCGGGATTTGATACATTGACGTATTATCGAGATTGACCGTTAAGTAGAATTGTTGGATCTATAAATAAATGGCATTCATAAATGACAATTACAATACTTATCATTTAAGAACGAGGTCTTATGTATGTTCTCGTACACTTTAAATTAAATGACGAAATAAAAATTATTCCTTTTTATAAGAACAAATTACGATTATTGTAGTAGCCTTCACGTAATAACCGAAGATATATTACGGTATCCCTCTAACGTTTTTTTGGATCTAACCGAACCCTATAAAGTATAGCGAACACACACTACACGACTAAATCCATTCAAGAGCAGTTTTTACATAGACGATTATCTGTAATCTCGCAGGATGACGGATTTCCCATCATCAATCAGAAGGAAATAGACAGCTATTTTAAAAATATATCGGCACCGCGGAACACTTGAGTAAAATGACCAGAAAAGCTCATCGTCGCTCATCTTGACGCGAGTGTCTCTCATCCGAAACTTAACGCTTTTCGGATAGGCCACGGACTGCACAACATACAAAGGGTTTGCAAGCGTTGCCTCTCCGCCTCTCTCACTGGTATAATCTGGGCGTGCGAGGCTGCTGACGTCGTAGCGCTAGCACTGCGAACGAATGTGGCCCATGATTTAAGGGGCGCTGTCTCTCCCACCCCTAAGGATATGAGTTACTGCGCCATATAATTCCATAATTCAGATTCATACCCGGAGTTTACGGCGACTGGGTAACAAGCAGACTGCGACCGTTGTTTTATGGCCCACCCCTTTCATCCCACCACCTTCTCCCATTCCCCTCGTTGATACCAAAACGCGTTGCTTGCGAACGCATCGGGGCCAATATAGCGGCCTCCCCCAAGTATTTTCATTCTTCACGCCGCGTGTTTTCGGCTCGACTTGCGGATTTAATCAGAGAGATGTGCTGTTGCGCTGCTACTGCTACTACTACTAGTCACGAGTTTTCACTTTTCACCACGAATTTCTCTTTACTTTATAAGCGTTTCGGGCTAGTTTAAGTTTGCTGCAGAGCCAATGAGACAGAGTTAAGTGCTCTTAAAATTGGACAATGATATACGAGGTTTCTTTGTTGATTCGTGGTTTAATACCTCTCGATGAGTTTTTAGGGAATATATAATAACTTAAATTTATTAGCCCACTAATATAACTAATTTGTCAGTGAACATAATTATATTTTTAATAATGATTACAGATTTTAATCATTCTTGTACTACAAAAATACTATTGAGTCAAATAAAGGCTTAGATAAATATCTAATAGGCGATCAAGTATTCGTTGAAACTCAATCGACATGAATATTAAACAATTATATTAAATCGTCCAAAAATGAAAAGTTATCTTTCAATATGTATATTTGAAATTTGATTGTTTTCACCTGAAAAATAAGATGTACGTGTAAGGTAGGGATTTTTATTGTAGGTATTAGGACGACGTTGGGAATAACTTTCCCCAAAGCTATCGTTTTCATAAAAGCAGGTGTTCAGGCTCCATCAACGGAATCGATCTAACTATTCCCAGTAGCATCGCATCCTCGTATAATCCCAATTTCATCTCCGTATCTCTCGAGAAAAAAATCGACGTGTAATGCGAGACTGTTCTGCATTCCTATTGGATATGGTATTTATTCTTATTAATTTTACTGTAAACGAAATAATCCACTATTACACACAACATTTTCGAAATAGTTTTTCATTATTAAAAGTTAGTACGGTGTAATCGATAATCTGGGTTTTCAGTTTTCGCTGTATATCGCAGGCGCCTAAGCATGTCCTTATAACGACTTGCTTCCCCGTATCGCATGGCAGTAAAGTGCTCGAATTTGCAGCGTCACTTGGAGAAAAAACACTTAGCCTGAGAGCGTTGCTGTTGCTTACAAAAGGGGATATACGTCGAAACAAGAGCGTCGTATAGGAGACGACAGGTCGCGAAGGGTTCTCTAAAAAAAATGAACGAGAAAAAGGTGTACATCGTTCATAAACGTCACCGCCAGTGTAAGTACGATAGCTATCGAGTGCCGATGACAATGCACCAGATGCTACACTGTGCGCTCACTGTATGTGTGTATATGTTTGTATGTATAGGTATACGTGTCTCTATTACCGAGTAACTCAAGGGTTGTAAGGGAAACCTTAACCCTGCTATCTGATGGTGCCCACGCTCATATCGCACTTCTGCGGCTTGACAAAGGAGCCCGGATATATACGCCTTTTATATTCTCTTTGCGCGATCTATACTCTCCAACGACGACGACGGCGACGACGTCAAAAGCGATCGAGTATGTGTATCCAAACTAACTTCGCGCGCTCACGGTATATATATATATATATATATATATACGTCGACGACACGTGAGAAAAATCCTTTGTGCCTGTTGTCGGATATATATATCGTCGAGAACGCACGAGCGTCGAATGTCGAGATAGCTATCCCGTGAGAGTTTTGTCAAATGCCTCGGAGTTCCTTTATTGGTTTTGAATGAGTTCTATACTTCGACACTGCTCATCGGAAGAGCTTTTTTCTGGTTTTATATCTCATACGAATGCTGGTTGAATTTTCATAGAAACTAGATCGTTTGTCAGGTGAGCACGTGAATGGTCTATATTACCAGATAACAAAATGCTAAAGTTGAAAAATTGTTTTGTTTTTAATTTATTCCGGATTATCCATATCTACAAATCTGTCATTTTAAGACGAAGAAAGAAGCTAAAATAAGAAAATCATTTAAATTATGGCTTTTGATATCATAGACATCTATTTACCTATACGGCTATATCGTTACGGCAGAAAAGTCGAATATCGTTGATACATAACTCGCCTAATTTCAATACGTCGATATAGTGTTCACGCAGCAACCAACGCGTCTGACATGGGTTGTCGCGTAAATCTGCAACGACCCGCCAGTCGCACACGTAACTACGTCGACGACGGCGGTACAAACCAAAAGCTATACATCTATACATATATATGAGTTTCAGGTCGCACGCGCATACGGACTCTATTTTAAAGGGGAACAAAAATTTTTACGTCAACGCCAAGTAAATTCGCAGCAGATTTATACGTCAGTCAAACAATGCTAAAACCAGCCTTCTCTCTCTCTATCTCTCCTCCTATTTCCTTTTCTTAGCAAAGATTGACTTATGACAAGTGACGAATTTTCTTCACAGGAGCGTTAAACTTATATAGATCTGCGCGTGTACTGGTAATATTCATCGGGACACGCGATACCTTCGTCTGTCACATCGTGGATCGCCTAACAACTATGCCAATGTATGTATAATGATACCGCATGCGCGACCATTACGAGCATACATCGACACCCCTTATTTTATTTACTGCAGCTAGAATTTGACGTATCGTCGATGAGACTGCTGTTGTGCTGCTGCTGAAAATTTAATCGATTTGGCTTTCTCGAAAATAGTATGCATGCAGAGCTCACCAAGGGGAGCTTACGTAAGAATCGATGCATTTTTCAATGATAAATTTGTGATATTTAGCCATTATTCGTTTTGATGGATTTAGTGAGGAGACGGTACTGTTGTGTTCCTATTGTAATATTTAGATATTAACAAGCTGATGAGGACTATTTTTAGATTATGTTCGGATTGAAAATCAAATTATTTTGTCAAGGCAAAGTCACCTTGTCTTATCTATATAGAGAACATATTTATATCGCACCGCACTCTCTGAAAATAATTTTTAAAAATCCATTTTCATTAATCTAAAAATTTTACGATATAATTGAAATGCACATTCAATTAAATTTGATTGACATAAAAATTGTAAATGCGCCTTTCAATAATTTTCAATTAATCGTGCGTTTTATTTGCGAAATAATTTCATTGGTGAAAGAGCAACGGAATTCGCATCTTTACTACGTTCATAAAGATGAGCTTGCGCGCGCAATAGTATTTTAGTATTCGCGCATCTTGTAAAACATCTCGGCAATAACGTATATAGAATACGGAAATCGTGTAAATATAATATATACGTCGAACGACGCCGCATGTATGCGCGCATTCCCTTTGCTATGATCGTTGCACATGATTTCATCAGACGCGCGGCAATAAACACGCAACTTGTATATCTTGATTGTTATATGCATTGGCTAGAGGATGCACTTTTGAAGTTATCGAAGTAACTATTTAACAATTTGCTCATTTTTATTGTTATCTAGTTTGTCACTTTGGAAATGCCGCGTGTAAATATAGATCTAAGTGCGTTTTAAGGACTGGCATTAGATAGAAACTATAAAATCAAATCGTACACTTGAAAAAATGACAAATCAAAACAAACGTGAAAAGATACTAATCATCAGACTTTGAAAAAGAGTTTCACAGCTGAAAATCAAGCCTTTATTGGATGCAACAGAAACGACGTGTGCTGCTAGGCGTGAAATCGTTGCAGAGCTTGGTAGAATTTCATGGCTGGCTGCTCAGGTAATCGCATATACTCGTCTGCATATTTCGAAAGAGAGACGACGGTCAGTTGAGTAGTGCGAGTATATATGTACACATACGTGTGAACGTCACGCATAATCTAATGAACCCTTTTCAACGACTGACAACGCATGCCTAATCGTTGACACGTAAACTCCGCCTCGTATCAGAGCTCTGACATGATGTAATCTTAGACCCTTTCTCCTACATGCGACCCTTTTTTCTTTTCTCTCGCTCCCTCTCTCCCTCGCTTGCTCTGGATCTGGCATTATTCTCTAAAGTTGTCGAGGATTAGTGCGGATAATGAAATAGGACAGAACACTCTCCGCTACCTCTTTTTTCGAGGGATGGTGTGATGTGTGTGCGGTGGAATAGATGACAAAGTAATGGACTCTTTTTGTTTGGATGCGTATTAAAGGGTGCGCTCTGTCTTTACCCTTCAAGTGCGTTAGAGATTTATTTATTTCGTAGTTTCATGCTGTTTTCAAAATGTTTTATTACTCGAATTGATGTTTTGTTGGAACAAAATTTTGAACTTGCGTTTATAAATTAGTGCCTAATATATTCCCAAAAGACTACTTTGCTTACTCGCCCCGGGCTTTGCCAAATAGTGTCCACGAACAGTTTACTCTGGCCATTTTGACTGTTATAACACGGTCTTTTTACTCGTTAAAACGAGTTTCGTGAGAGAATTATAACTCAAGAAATAAACCAGCGAGGGTTGTTCGCGTTCGGAAAATATAAACAAATATGTCATTAGTATTATTAAAAACACCATTGGCATGGATTTCTCGTACGAAGCTATTGAATAGCATTTACAGAATATAATCTGGAGAAATACTCTTGAACTATCTTATAATGACTTACCAAAGTGCTTACTAATGAGCTCAAGTAATGCTCATTAAGCAAAAACAAAATAAGGTTCTCCTTCTACTCACGTAAATAACATTGAAAATGACGAATTATGGTATAAGTCGTGCAAGATATGTTATTCATAATAATGAGAATTGATAACTAGGTTAAAATGAAGGCTCAGCATTAAACAATCAATCAAACTCTTTGTAAACGAAAAACCAAAACGAAGAGAAAATATCCAAGGCACACAAGTAGATCGATCGTTCGCGTTCGAACCATTATCCATTACGAAAAGGTGCAACGATCGATCACAAGATATACGGCATCGATCAAAATTAGCCAAGTGGAAAAATAATACGTTATCATTAACCCATTAATAATCATCTACAGCTACTCATTTTTTCCGGTCAGATCACGCTTGTACATATGAGTAAAACCATGCACGCTCGTTTCACTGGTATTACACGAGCGCTCAGGCGTTGAACAACGACGAGGATAATGAGCATCTGCGCATAATCGATAGCCTTTGCACGTACATACATACGTTATATATACTCGAGCAGTACATCAAGTTGCAACGCCAGCAAATACTTATTTCTCTTTGTTGTCAAATAAATTTTGCAATGCCGTCATCTCACACTCGTGGCATTAAAATGAAATAAGCGTCGTCGGTGATAGGTCACGCAATAATAATAGATTTGCAAATATATTGGTGTTCCCAGATTAATCGAGCTATTCTATGTACTTAATACTCAAATCTAAATGATCTTGTAGTTCTAAGGATAAGAATGTGTGTATATATTCATACGTTACGCCCCCTCGCAAATTGAAGTGAAACATCGGCAATTTCCAGAAACGCGTAACTCAAGCGCCTTCGCGCACGCTTTCACTTATTTGACAGCTATGAAATTATCATTAAATCCATTTATTCGATGTACGAGTATATAAGTTCTCTTACACGCGCACATATACACATATATGTATATACACACACATATATATATATATATATATAATTCTGATGTTCATTTATCACATCGCATTAATGGCAGCTTCGTTGTGATTAACGAGGCTACACACGGCAAATCTATTTTTAACGAGTGTGCCTCCTTTTTGCGCTTTAAATTCACGTATATTCTTTGTAACTTAAGGATAAACCTATCATTGCGTTGATTTTTAATGAATTTCGATGGCAATTCATCTTGATTGAACAGTAAATAAGTCATTCTAGTTGATTTTGAATTATACGATTTGTAATAGACCTTTTTTTTACTTTATGAAATTTATTAAATATCTCATATCGCATATGCATGTTCTTGCGGTAAATTTAAAATTCACGAAACACAATTTAATTGGTGACTAGATTACGTAAGATTATTATGACCAAATTACACAATAGATACGAGTTAAACTTCATAAAAAATAACCAAAGAAATATCATTTCTTTTCGTCAATTTAATCATTTTATCTAAAATACATTATACTCAATTCGACGCAAAAAGCCCAGCACAAAATTTTTCCATCAAAATAATTCAGCAACCATCAATTACTAAGAATCTTCATTAAACCAAAAGATACGGATACATATATATATATATATATACATACGTATACATTATACGCATACAGCTGCACGTAAAGTGGCAGCACGTCTCTTATCCGAAACACCTCTTCAGCGTTAATAACAATTTACGTAAGGAACTTTCGCAGTTCTATACAATAAGACGATTGCGGGGCTTTTGAGAGCGAGAACGGAGCACCTGATATACGTTTGAGCAGGTTGTTTATACAGGGCGCGTACGTTTGGATCATTACAGTAATTGCGGCGATATAGTGCGCGCGAGTAGAGCACATGGGGGATAATTATAATACCGTCGATAAATTACGGAACGCTCGCGTAAATATTATAGGTTTCCGCGCGCAAATTACACGAGAATTATAACGTGCTCGATATGTGCACATAAGACTAGCAAAAGTATGTGTAAAACTTACATATATATATATGTGCAATGCTATACCAATTGCGTAATTGAAGGATCAATGTGCGTTCTCGTGCCGAGTAAAAATTTCATTACTCGTTCTTTTTTTTCCATTGCTTTTGTTTGTCCTAGTAAGGGAAAAAAAATTATTTGTTATTTCAGCTAGGAAATATCCGTTAGAGCGTGTAAAATTGCGGCTTTAATTACGAGGTAAACGGTCCCTTGAGCACGTGCGCCACTTTAAGTATACCTATCTACTGTATCTCGTTCACCACGTGAGAAAAGTTCAGTGTTGTTTAGGAAAAATGCGAAAAGAAAATAATCTGTTCCCTTGTTTTTTTCCTTCGAACTATAATCGCAATCAACGTAAATCTCAACTCTATTAACGTAAAAGGGCCGTTTGAATATTCATGTCTCGGTGTACGGTTGTCGAACATTGTACATGTATAGCGCTTGATTTGTGTATATAACTCCTGCTTGATGTTCGTTTGGTTATACTTGTGCTGCTGTTGCTGTAGTTGATCGATAAATCATGTCCGCTAAGCCTTTTTATCGTTCAATTTTCATTTGCATCTCGTGTTGAAACGCTTACGGTATACAATTTTCTGCTGTCGACAATTAGTACTCTGGTGTACTTCATGAATAAACTTATATACATAGCTCGTCTAATACGTATGCTTGTTTGAAATGATTTTCTTATGCGACGTGAAAAAATCGACTTGTATTTCTTGTTTGATTCAATCTTATTCCGGCCTTTCCAACGTGATCTTTTATAACTTATGCATCCGATACTCAATTCACTTGTATCGTTTTTCTGTGCCGAATTGAGATTACTCATGGTCTCGATGTTATCGTTACCTTTTATGTTCGTTTCTTTGAAAAGATCGGCATTATTAATTAATTTTCAAAAAGTCTCTCTCCGGAAACTGAATTAGTAAAACTATTAAGCACATGTGAGTAATTAAATCTATGCAGCTAAATCTCCATCAAAAATCTAAAGAGCCTCACTAAATCTTAAAGCACTAACATGATCAACAAGCCAAATTAATAGTATTACGGGTGATAAAGACCGCCTTTAAGAGTTATCACCTCGCGGATATAGTATGAGCGTTCACATTGGTACAGTATAGGTAATACTTCATTTTCATTTGCTAAAATAAGCGATAATACAAACTAACGAATGACCTTAGTCCACAGCAGCTTCCAGTGTTTCGCGATCAGTTGTGCAGGTTTCCTCCTGCTTCGCTGATAAGTGTATCGCCGTTGCTATATATATGCGCGGCGGTTGGCGATGATAAATCAAGATTAGCATCGAGATTTATCGGGTCGAGAGTAATGGGCCAAGCTCGTGAGCTTAGGATAAATTATGCGAGCGCGCACGAGATAGTCAAAGATAAAAAAAATGCACATCCGCATGTGTTCTCTTGTATATGTTCCGATATTTAAAATAGATTAAACGCCACTTCTCTGCACGTTTAATACCTTTCGCCGGATGGTATAGTAGTTTGCGGTTTGCTTAGAATAACTGGCATGAGGATTTTATTATGATGATTGATTGGGTGGAGTGTTGAAACAAATTTACTAGTGTGAGTATGTGAAAACATTAAGCATTATATTTTTCATGTTTTAACTAGAATTTCTGACAGCATACGATATGACAACTTAGATAATAAATAAACATGTAATATTCAATATGTAAAGATCAATGAAAAAATGTGTAATCATTCAATGCGCCTTTTATAAAATGCCAAAAATATTGTCTCGACTAGAAAGCCGAAAATAAATCAGTCACACTCATCAAAATGATCAAAGAGAGCCGTAACGTGGATCATCACAAAATTCCTTATTTGTAACTAACGTGCAACGACAGCTTTGGTGCTAGTAATCATTCAAAGCGGACATGTATGCGAACTTCGTAATCCATCTAGAAAAAAATCTATGTACACACGCAAGATCATAGGGAAAAGATCAGTCAAAGTGCAATGATGCACTCGGATAAAAAAAAGTTTTCTCGCAGGCGGTATGTGTGTGGATATATAGGCTTGCGGTTGCAGTAAATCGATGTGTAGCAGGGGAATGATATACTCGTCGTCGGCAAAGCTTGAAACATTTTGCGGGCGTGGATGAAAAAAGGGCTGAACAAGGGGGAGGAGGAAGGATATTGCATACTCAGGCAACAGCTGCAGCGTTTATGATGCAGCCCAAGCCAAATGATTGCCAAAGAGCGCGCCCCGATTTCCTGCGCCTTAGGCGATATGTATATATGTATACGCTTTTGCGAGTGTATGATTCCTGCTGTGTTTTTGCGTTTACGATGCTCCAATTGGAGAGGTATCCGATTACAAGTCATGTCTTTTTTTCAGCTATATTGTTACGTTATTTTTCTTCTCTTTTTTTATAATATCGAGTAGTAAGGAATTTCAAGAAGAGCAGAAAATACATATTGACGCAGAAATTCAACTGCCAAACGATAAACGTTTACATGAATCAGAAATATAACAACTTTAAAGAACAAAACATTGAAAACAAAATTGGTCGACGTTTCTTTCGCACAATCTCATGTGGTTTCACGTCCGTGTATTGCAAGCGAGAGAGCGAGTTCAGTTGCAAATTAGCCGATGATGCATTACTCGACACGCGGACGCGGACTGTCAGAATTTCGCCATACGTCATTGACGTAGCGTGACTGGGCGCTGCTATACGCCATAAACGAATTTGCATTATCTCTCGGCGAACTGTGCGCGCGCGGGCGCACTCCGCGATGTAACTTCTTGACTTGATTGATTGCTCGCCCTGCTGGGTACGTAAACGCAAGCTGCTGTTACTGCTTTACCCACCAGCGCCTTCAGCCTAAAAGAAGCTTCGTCATTCTCCATGCTCGCGTGTCTTATCTTTTATTAATTGATCGCCTGCAGTTTCGCGAAATCAATTTCGCTGACGCTCGGTAATCCACTGCACATGCCATTGAGAGAGACATTTAGGTGAAGATGCTGTAGTTAATGTGGATCCGATGTATCTCTAACACAGATAATATTTAGTATTTGTCTTAATATTCTATTGTATTAATCTTATCAAATACGCTTTTCACATTTCATCTTAACAGTCACGACGATTCTGGTACCATAAATTCAATCAACCGAAAATGTTATTGGCGAATAGAATACGTCATCTAATTCTGATCTAAGTATCTCAAAGAATATTCTGCATTCTTTCGTATACGCATTATGTATAATGGGTAAAAATCCATTTAACTTTCCAATTGATTGCATTGAAACAACGATATATTGAATACAAATAAAACATTGATACAATAGCCCATATATCTCAAACTCCCATCGATCTACGTCGGATGCTCTGCAGGAAAATTATACGTCTGCTTAATTGACTTGCACAATGCAAAAGGATTGTATCGAAGAGGCATGCACATGCATGCATATACGTACGTATGTTATTGTTGATCGTGGAAGAAAGAGAGAGAGTGAAACCTTGTCTCGTCGTAATAAGTAACATAACCGCCTACTCGTTGAGGAGAAAGTTATATCGTCGTAGTCGCGGCTAAGTGGAGATTACGGGGCGATAGCGATTAATTAGCACACCAGTCGATTAACACGGAAGCCCCGTGATTCGCTTCCAAGGTATGGCTATATCTGTTGTACAAATACGTAGACGCCGCGGCATGGATCGACTCTTATCGCAACGAACGCATCATGAAACGCGCAGTATGATGCTATCTGGCTTATTTGTGGCTTACACCACGACTGAATTATGTTTGCCAAAATCGGGATTTATTGATAACTGTTATTTCAACTGACACGAGTCTTTACTTTTGCTGCGCTATTAGAAAGTTTGTGATCCGGCAAAATTAATTATAGATGATAGACGAGTCTGCATATTTTTTCTTATATAATCTATTAAAAATTTTTATTAAATGCGGATCTATTCTGCTGACATATACAACGAAATAACTACAGTGTAGATGTATTCTATTACAGAAAAAAGAAAATGGTCTCGGTAATTCATTGATTGTTGTATGGTATTTGTATTTATTCTTATCATAGACAAAACTTGGTAAATAAACCCGAAAAAAACTAACGATACCACTTATCCGTCACTTCAACATCTGCGAGTCACACATACTCACGTTCATCACCTTCGTTTACTCGTGTATCCCATCCACATTAGTTGGTGCAAGCTCGCGATCGAGTATATAGAAGGCTGCAAGCGCGAGCGCACTTAGCTAGTGTATAGCGCACGGTTGGTACGTGTCGCCGCAGTAATTCGCTTCGAAACAGCGAGAAGCGCTGGGATCAGCTCTACCATTATCGATGCTACTGAGCCAAGCCATTTATGCACGGGGGCGTGTGCTTCCTTATTAAAATTTCTAATCGTAAGCAAGCCGAACGAGGGAGAGAGAGAGAGAGAGAGAGAGAGAGAGAGAGAGAGAAAGCATGCACCCTATGCTAATGCCAAAAAAATAAATTCTTTACGATATTTACTCGTCTCTTATTGCCTCCTCCCTCCACCTTTACTGCTTTTTGTGTTTGCTTGGCTAAATGGACTTTTGAAATCGCTGCTCTCGTCGTTTTGGGAATGAGAATTACTTGCTACCACCCACGCAAATAAGCTTTTAAGTGAGCGCGAGCTTTCGGTAAAGGGGACTGAAGCTTTTTTTGTCTCTTTGGGGATTGTGGTTGATAAACGGCATTGCCAGGCAATTTCATTGCTGGCAGTTAACGAAGAAGATTATTTTTCTCAAGTCTGATCCCATTAGTCTCATTTAAATACTTTAGAAAATTCGAAAAAATCTCATAGGATATGTTATTTTTAAGGGATTCACATAGTTTGCATGAAAATGATTTGTCTAAACAATATTAAAAAGATTATACTAACGTTACCGGTATACGGTTATTACGTAAGCACTTACGCAAAATTTTATCATTAAATGGATTATAGGAATCATTAATTATACTTCTCAAATTATGAAACTAATTTCAACAAATTAGTATGAATAGCGCAGCAATATACGTTTGGGGAAAAACAAACGGTTACGAAAAGCTATCCATTCACAGCTGCAGCCTCAAGAGGACTTTGATAGGAGGCAAAAATGAATCACGTGTTATCAACGATGAAATTGAAAAGAAACCTTATCCTATACGATTGTATAGATAAGCAGCGTCTGTAAGCATTATAAGCTACGTCGTAACATTGAAAAGGACTGACGTAAAAGCTGCGCGGACCGATAATCCTCAACGTTATCCCCATACAAAATCAATAATACCGCACTAATACTCTCAGATTACCCAATAACTACGCTTATACATCCCTTAAAATTCCATACAACTAAAAGTGAAACCCGTACGTACAAGATTGTGTCCCGGATTGAAACAAAAAGAGAAGGCTGTAACGGAAAGCGCAGCGACAGCCGCAGCAAACAGGTAATGGTCAAATTAATGTCGCGTTTTTGTGTAATTTAAGCCTGCACACACAACACACATATTCACATGTTTTAGATGCTCAGCGCCGATAATGAGGCAATTAAATTTATCGTTAAACGATTATTTCGCCAAAAGCGAGAATATGTTAATTAAATGAAGGAGAGCGAGTTTTGCTTTTGATGCAGGATTCCTTTTTTTATGAAATCAGAATCTTCGATAAATTTCCAACTGTTATATTTATACGAGCATTCGGGTCGTAAATAAAATTATGAATATCGCATATATATAAATACGAGTGTATATACATTTTGGTTTGGATCGAGATAATACGTCGACTGGAAAGAGTCTTTTTTTTTATTTATGTAGTACCGATAAGCTGTGTGCTGGATGTTAAAATGGTTTATGTATCTGCCAATTGGAAAAATTGCTTGCTTTCATGCGCGTATATTTTTCTCGAATATATATTTATATGTTCGCACGCATAAATACTTTGTTTTATAATTACACCATTCAAATTACCGGTTCTGTTTTCGATATAAAGCCACATGAATGCCGCTTACGTAAAGTCGAGTTGAAATCTCAAATTTAGCGAGACGTGATAATGAAACTATTATGTATTCCGACGAGTAAGTACCAAAGAGAGAAAGAGAGAAAGAGAGAAAGAGAGAAAGAGAGAGAGAGAGAGAGAGAGAGAGAGAGGGAGACAATACCATCAGAACAATGCGCCACCATCATCATGTTTTCAAGCAAAATGAAATTACAAAGCCAATAACCATTACGTGACAGGCTCTCTACATTACATAGTTGGCAAACGTATACAGTGGTGTCATCTTCATCAATTGAGCGAGAGAGAAAGGAGTGACAGGGCGCGCCTACACGGCAGGATAGAGGCCATTTATAAACTGTTATCCGACGGTGGCGGCATAGCGGAGAAGAGAGATTTATTCAGTAAGAGAGCGTTTACACCAGAATCTGACAAGCTCATCTTTATAGTCGCTGCTCGGTGGGTCGCCTTTGCAGACGTATACGATCTTCTCCGCCCTTTGCCGCCTCCTTCTTTTTGAGCTCTTTCTTCCTCTTTCTCCTTGCTGGATTTTTTTATTCTTTTTGGACTTGACTAACGTTTCGTCTCTTTCGCGCCGAAAAAGGCGTGAGACCAGAATTAAGTGTGCTGATTTGATGTTGCGATCTGTCAGAGCTCTCTTTTCTCTCTCTGTTTATCTTGTAAATTATCCTCGAATGGTTATTCGTTTCAGAGAGATAACTTTAGCAGACTGATAGATGTGGGATTATGGACACATAAATTGAGATGAATTCAAATATATATCTATGGTTTTCTCGCGAAAATGTATTATTCGTATTAAAAAAACATTAAACGTTCAGTTGATATTTGCAAATAAATTAACATTAATAACTCAGTCAACGAAACTGCAGCATCACTCAACACTCATCAGTGTAAGAAAACAAAATAGCGGCCTCTATCAGAGAACGTATGCGCTCAACATAAAAAAAGGAAACACAAACAAGTCGCAATCGAAAAAAAAAGTTTGTACAAGATAGCAGAACGGAGTGTCTGTAAGAAGGGAGGCCACCGCAGTGACGGTAGTACAAGAAATTAATTTAATCGTTAACCCAGCATCTAATTAACTGACGGCTCGCCGTTTCAGTCCTAAAATAAAACGCGAGGCGGGTGCGAAACCGGTTTGCCGAAATCATCTCGCCTCGCCCAGTGTCTTAAAGGGACACCCACGTTTCGTCCTACTACCTCCTTTTCCAAGTTTCTCTCTCTCTCTCTCTCTCTCTCTCTCTCTTTCTCTCGACACCATCTTCGCTCTGGGAATAAATCAATTACACATACTAAGCGAGAGTTTGGCTGTGTCGCCGCAATGTTATCGCCTTTTGGATTTATTTTCTTCGCGGTAGTATATCTTCATTTCTGGACGAAAGAAAAAAAGACGATTATCTCGTCACTCGATTAACGTTAAACTTCCGGTATTTAATTGCTGTCACACTATATTATATCAAAGTAAAAAGATATACATCATCATAATGTTTGTATTCGATTTGTAAAAAAATTTACAAAAGGTTAATGATTAGCGTACGAAATTGGTGCCTTTTTGTCATAGGAAAAACTATCGAAGAATCATCTAAACTATCTAGCATCTATTAAAATATGTCTAGTATTGAGTTGTACCCTAGTAATAACACAACGCGAAATATCTCTCTTCTCTAATGATGTATCTTATTTGTGTTTAATAAAAGACAATGAACAAATTCACTCGTGTATGTACATCCACGTATTATATAAGATAAAACATTTTGAGCGCATATAAACACAAAATACTAGACTCTTGTATTTGACCCGCCATCGTTGCTTGGCAAAAACGTTGGGGTGCGCATCTCGTACAATTCCATTAGCATTATGCAAAGCGACGACGACAGCCGCGTGGAACGGAGCATACCAACTCGTCGACTAATAATTATATGGCCCTCGAGGCAATCGGCGCTAATTGAAGCGGAGTAATTGTAATTGCAGCGACGACGACATCGACGACGATGGTAGTAGTATAGTGCGCGATTAGCATCGAGCGTGTTCCGAAAGGACGATTGTTCGCGTTTGCAAACCGTCGCGTCGGTCGAGTAGCGAGAGTGAGTTGACGTTGATGGATGAGGCGCGACTGTTTAATAGACTGATCGATTGCCGCGCGCACACAGCAGAAAAGATGAAGCTGCTTAATTATCCGTTACTTTCTTGCCATTAACCTAAATATACTCGCTTCCTCCCCTCCATTTCTCCCTCCCTCCCTCTCTCTCTCTCTCTCTCTCTCTCTCTCTCTCTCTCTGATGTAGTCTGTGTGCTTATTATTATATATGTGTGAAAGAGGTATTTGCCAAGGATTCGCTTTCTTGAGATGTGCCACTCAAGTGGGACGTTTGACAGATGAGCCTCCTCGTTAATGATTGACGAACGCGCATTGCTGTAATAATTATATGAATGAAAATCAGGTAAGGCGATACCGTGCATAATAATTCACCCCTTCCCCCCACCGTTAAAAGATCCTTCACTGCTTTTAAATACACTGAAAGCACGTCGGCTTCATGTAGTCCGTATAAAAAATAACAAACATATTTCAACAAAGATATAAATACTTTTTCTCTCTTGTAAATATCTTCAATATAATGTAGACGTAACGATGTACAAGCAGCATTCTCGCAAGAGCCGGTCGACGACAGAAGTCACGTATAGAAACTCGCAGTACAACAGAAAAGCAAGTCGGCTTTATACAGACTGGCACATCTTGTATTATTCAGGAGTTTCCGTGGATTCCCAGCAGCCAGCAAGGCAAGCAAGAGCGTGAAGCCAACAATTGCTCAACAAATTGTCGGTGCGGCGGCGTTTCCTGGAATAAACGAGTGTTGCTGTTGCAGCCGCGCGCGAGCGCGATTCACGAGCTGCGATTTCATACGCCGCTGGGTTCGCATACATCGCCTACGACTCCGATTATGGCATTGCGGTCGCGCGCTTTTGCTTACTTTGTTCACCTTACGAACATATGAAATTCATGTTTTATTGATGAAGCTGTTTTCAACGAGAATTGGAGAATTTTTATCGCCTTAATCGATGTGTCAAATATGTTGGTTTTGTCCGAATTGTCCAAGTTGATATTCTTAGGATGAGAGGAGTTGTTATTTTTCCCTATTACCCGCTTCGAAAAAAAGAGGAAGTTCTGTATTCGATTAAGGTTTGTTTTTATTTGTTATCGTTTCTATTATTACGATTCTTATTTTACCATCGATTTCAAAATAGACCGATCGTATTATTTCATCAAACATTAAAATTGACTTTATCCAAGACGACTATTTTACGTTCTTTTATTCATCGATGAGTAGAATGTAGTTAGATTTGAATGACACTCTATTCCCCGTATTAATAGTTTCTGAAAAAATAAAAATGAAAATCGTTAGAGGTAACATTTATGAATGTATTTGGCTGTCTACCTAATAATAAATTAACGATCAAATGAACTGCTTTATTAAAATAAAGTAATGGTATTTTTTCTAATAACGACGATTTCATTATTCGATCATCCTAGTGTAATGTACACTAGTTTGAGATTTTGAAAATACAACAACATTTAGCTTTTTTTCGTCCAAGTTTTTCGTCGAAACAATGCCATTTGTACGCAAAGCAGTATAATTATTACCTCGCAACGAAAAAAAGTAATTGGATAATTAATCTAAAGTCTCATCACAAGTCTGCAATTAATAGATAATAATAGTTCCAACACCTTCCAGTTGAATCACTTGTTTCACGCGGGAAAGACAGCGGCACACCTTTCTCTCTCGCCATAACAATAACTCAAGAAAGCATAAAAATCATAGCAGCGAGGAGCAGCACCAATCCATCACAAGGGGTTTTATCAGATGGAGCGACGCGCTCTCGCGGTCTCATTATACGTGTACGGCACGCGCAATTACTTAGGAGCTGACAGCTACCGAGCAGCAGTAGCAGCACCATCAGCAACAGTGACTTCCTTAAAAAGCGTCATCGTAAAAAGTCAAGCCGAACACAAAAGCCCACGGCGGCTCGACAATTAGTCGCGGGAAAACAATGCTCGCACACAGAGCTCCGTATTTGAAGGCTCTTAATTGCCGGTTCTCAGAGACGAACAACACCGACCAAACGGCTACAACGACGTTGATTTATAATACGCACGTCTTCGCTGGGGTATCATCCGAATAACCTTTAGCGCGAGTCGTTATATGAGGTAACAACCTATTTTCGAGACGTATATGGTGGCGCCTGCTAATTGGCAAGCAGTACTACTTGCAACGAGGGTATACACGATTGTACATTGGTAAGCGCGACGCCGCTTTCCCGGCCTCTAATTTTTTTTCCTTCGAGTAGCTGACTCATGAAATTGTAATGAGCTTTCATACGTCTGTATTCTGCTGGTAGTAATCTGATTAGCAGGCAAATGTTATTTTCAAGGTGTATTTTATTCACACGTAAACAAGTCGGTGATTTAACATATTGCAATGTCTTTTGTTCCGAATCATCTCTTACTAATTTCGTCTTTTTCTTTCGAGACTGAAATTCATAAAAAAAGTAACAAACCTCGCTTCACTTGACGAATGAAGCAACAAAAAATATTGTAAATGCTTCAAGTTACAAAAAGCGTTGGAAACCGACATTTGGCATTGGAATTAAAAAAATAAGGCCAAGTGAGCTCTTTTCCTTCGATTCTATGTTCGAGCTACTGATCTGTAATTTCTAACAGAAAAAGACGGGAACGGTTGTGTCTGGTTATTATATAGGAAAGGCGCAGCGATGGTTTAACCGAGGCACGTACAAATTACTCCTCATAAACCAGAAAGCTATAGCTATGCGCTTACGTACTTATGCATTAAGGAGACTTTTAGTACCCACGAAGATTTTCTAAATTTCAAGTTTGTGCAAATATTGCAGCAAGGTGCAACGCGCATCTTGTGATGCATTGCCAGTTTATTTTGCTTGCTCAATTTCCTCTTTCTTTAATATAACAAATTGTTACTTTATGAAAAATTCATTGCTTTTAAAATCAATATTTCACCGGCAGTATAATCGTCAAAGTCGGAAAAATCGGGCGCGCGCGCGTGTATATATACTTTCTGAAAAATGAGACGATCGACAAGTCAAGAAGTGTCGAAGTATATAGCGTGAATGCAACAAGCAATTACCGAGCAAGTAATTTCAGTACATGCCCCAACGGTACATTTTTGCTTCGAGAGTTCGCTTCGGTTCGATCCTTTTTCGTTACAACGGCTCATATTTTACTTGAACGAGTAACTCTCGAGACTTTTTTACGATCGTCATTCGGAAGCTGCTTCTCTCCGCTCGCGGTTTTATTACGAGTGGCGATATAGCTTTTCGCGCACGCTTCACTGATTCGAGGATCATTCGCGCCCTGGGAATGTTTTTCGTGATTTCAAGATCGATCGTTTCTTTCGAACTTTGGCGCGGGTTGTAAATCATATTTTGTGGCTTTTCTTGAAATTTTCAGTGTAAAAATGTCCCGCATTCTTGCACACGAAGATTAATCTTTTAACGAGTCTAAATATTTGTTCCAAGCTATACTGTTCCTCAATACAAAGATTTTCTACGTCGGTTACATTTTTTCGTATTCTATCTTTAAAAATCGCGATTCACGTCCATAATGGGAAACTTATCAAACTATGTTATGTAAATAAATAACAATAATATGCTCACACCATAATAAAATACATAATTTTAATCAACGTAGAACTGACATTATTGAAAATTCACGATGACAAATGCGAGAGCACGAGCGAACGCCAATTGCACCTTGCGAGGCGCGTCACGTCGGCAGCGCAAGAGAACGGCCGCTTTCTCTCGATATGTATAAATTCAAAGCGATATCAATTTCTTTCTCTCGCCTGTTGCAGTGGTAGCAGCAGCAGCCGCACGCGATTTATCGACGACACCTGACGTGCTTTTTCATTAAACGCTGTGATTCATTCGACGTTGCTGTTGCTGCTGCTGCTTCTGCTGCTACCGCTGCTAGCGGAGCTGCTACTGCTGCTGCTGCTGCTGCTGCTGATACTACTGCTGACCACGACACTTTACCGACATGATGCATACGTAATTCTTGCCACCGTATACATGTCATTCTGAGATCTGTGTGAAATACGATTGATGGTGAAATACGATTTTTTCGTCCTTTAATTGAAAAAACCCCTTCGGCATTTTAATGCATTGCTACGGATATTACACGTAATCCGATGTAGGATTAATTGTTTTTATTGAAGTGATTAAATTACGAGCGGGTATGTAGGTCATCGAAATTGGAAGAACGTATAAAGCGTGTCGTTATAATTATTTTCGCGTATGCGCGTATCAGAGAGAACGATGTGATGTTGCATGAATAATTGAATTTTCATGTAACGCTATCTTTGAAAATGTTTCACGCGTCAGAAACGTGTTAAAAACGTTAATTGAGACTATAATAACTCACTTCAATTACTTCCTTCATAATAAATTATAATAATATCCTTCAATTTATCATCAACGTGAATGCGAGTATTTATCTAATTACTAATTCTCACGCATTTTCTACATGCATATCCAGCAATCGGATCAAAGGTAAATATAAATCAAATGATATCTTACCTAAGTATGTACCAATCGCGATCCATAATCCGTTCTACATTCATCTTGCGTCGAGTTATCTCTTATTCACTATTTCAGATATACACCTCGATCATAATCGTTTCAATTCTAAATAGAATGCACAGCGTGGAATGTATGCGCATAATTTAGAAAATTAAATGCAAGTAATGGTTAACTTATGTACACGTGGATAAGAGAGCGAGTAAACCTATTATCTGTATCTGATACGTTTGATTATGAACTTCCTCTTGGAAAATGTAGATTTTCTCATCGCTACCGAGAGAAAATGAATATTTAAATTGCTTACATTGTCGAACATACCAACGTGTACACTTTGTTTAAATTTCAACTCTTTTAATTTTCCGGAAAACTTTGATGTTTTATCTTTACATAAATCAAACTAAAGTTCTCTGTAACGTGTACTTTGTTACTGTATGTATTTGAAGCAATGTAGATATATATGTTGCTTGTATATTACTTGCGGTGTAATACTTTCACTACAAAAAACGAGGGTGGATATTGTAAGATTTCATTTGCCGCATATAATTTCAGTTTTTAAAGTTACTACATTTTGAAATCATTACAATCTATAAAATTGTCCGTTAAATATTTTAATTATTGTTGATGAATCATTGATGGGCTTCTTTTATTGTGAAAGCGATTGTTCGCGTGGTAATGTCTTTTAACTTTATAGTTAGAAAATGTTCGAAATTACTATCCGATGAATCCCAAGTCATGAACTCAATGGTTAATTATCAGCGGTTAGATGATTATGATTACCTTTAAATATTTATGATACGAGGTTTACTGGAAAAGTCGTCAACGTTAAAAATAATTTTTTTAAATTAACATTTAAATAACTACCCGGAGCTCATATTTACATCATACATTTCCAAAAACGATCTTGACTAAAATCTTTCCCTTTCAAAAGGAATAAAAAGAAAATCTCGTAAAACTCTCGTACGAAATTCCAGTAAATAAAGTAGGACGCAAAGCTCGAATCTGCTTTCAATACTTTACAAGCAGTATCCAAGCGCAGCTTGCTCTTACATATATTTAGCAGAAGGAAAGAGCTATCCTATGGCACGGTTTTGCACATAGTATCGTCCAACAGTCGTGTTGCACATGGCGCGCCGCGGCCTGCGGAACAATAACTCGACAAGTCGATACGACGCATAGATAGGCCAAGCATTATCATAATGCTTGCCGTTGCGCCCAGCAGTAGAGGCGAGCAGCCACCCAGATCGTAGCTTGGCCGTCCGCGTACCATTTGCGAAACTCTTCTTTTCTCTTTTGTATACTGTGCATCGTATACATGGAATCCACCGCCGCCTCGCGACGAGAGAAAGAGAGACAGAGATGCTTTATCGGCAGCTTGGGCATAAATTTCAACCGGCACCTCATTCTTTCTAAAGCCTAAATGCTGCTCTGCACGAGTATCTCTCTAATTAAGCGCCAGCTTTATTTTTTTTTTTTTTCATTTTTTTTCGTAACTATAGTCGATGAATAATTTGGTGCAATTCGAGGAAGAATAAGCAGAAAGACAATGGAAGTGGCAAGCTTTATAGTTTTATCTCCTCATCGAATACACAAAAGAGTATTCGCTTGTATTGAATGCGGCAACGGCGTGACCATTTTCTGTGTAGCATTGAATCTCTACGCGGTCGATTTGGTGTCTCAAAGGCCACAAGATTGCAGAAGCGAGGACTGACCTTAACTCTCTTGCAGAGATAAATGGAAAATATGACTCGCAATTGCATATATTATCTTAGAGTTATGTAGCGTACTGCGGAGACATAAGTTTTTTATTTGAAACCAACTATTGTATCGATGATTTGTATGTAGAGTTTGGCGATTTATATGGGTCATTCTGGATGTAAAACTCTTAGTAAGTATTACGTATATCCATATTAAAACTGTACGTTTCACGATATCTTTTCTGCTGTGGATAATGTTTTATATACATAACATTTTTCTATCAAACAGCAGTTAGAAAATATACACTTGCATCATTTTTAAAATACGACTTTGAAACACACGCACCCGGTAAAGAAATTTCTTCCTAAACATTCGAAAGGGATGACAATATATTATACAATAAGAAATATATCCAAATGATACGGAGCAAAAATAGATAGATAAAATCCATCGATACAGAAACCACCCTGTAAACTCAGCACACGATTAAATTCCACTCAAGCACCTCTTTTCACGCAGATGGCTATTGATGAAAGGATTTTTCCCAGCACGATAAACGAGATTAGATTTCAATGCACGTCTCATTCACTATCATATATAGAGACGAAAAGAAAAGAACATGGTCACGATGATGAGACGAACTTTTGTAAATTTAAACCGACGATCTCTCGTGCGAGCGCGCGACACACATTTCAATCTCGCTTTCACAAGCGACGCGAGAGAGAACAGAACGGTATCGAAGTAGTAATAGTAGCGCCCTTATTATACACAGACGACGAAACTAAACGGAGCGGCCAATAACACTAGCTTGGCTTGTCAACGCCTCGACTATTTATAATGAAGCGCGTGCAGTCAGAAAAACAAGCTGATGCTGACATCCCAGAGAGAGAGAGAAAGAGAAAGAGAGAGAGAGAGAGAGGAGAGCTTCTTGGCACGCGTCGCCTCGTCGATTATGAGGGAGCGCGTGCGTACACGAAGAATTATCGTCGAAAGATTGACACTTTGGCTAATAGCTTTCTTTTCTTGGTGCGCTTCTTAGTTTGACGACGAGAGAGGGAGGAATAATTATCCGTGCGAGATCACTTTCGACTTCTATTTCTGAAGAGATGCTTTAACTGAGAGGCTAATTTCGTGTAGAATATTTGACAGCTTGTTAATTAATTTGGCGTGGCTATAAGCGTGAAAAGCTTCGTAAAAAAATAACGTATTAAATAGGCTACATAAGTCAAGCGCGACTATACTCACTAGAGCTGACGAGAAATTCCTGTTGCACGTCAGTACATGCCAGTATCGTGTCCATTAACAGACTCGACCGGAGGAAAATGACTCCCAGTAGTACGTGGTTAACGTTATATATATATATATGAAGCTCATCGGGGAATAGGATCGTTGGTACTTCGCACGCACTTTACCCGCGGTAGTCCCATCTGCATCAGACGCACACACAACTGTATGCACCAACGCGCCGTTAAAACCGCACGAACGTGAGAGGGGCCTAACCACTAGCGAATCACGTTACGCAGCCCTAGTGTATATAGACTTAATCTGGCTTCTCGGCTGTGTTCTCTTTGTCAACGGTATATACCTGCACCGAAAGCTTTCTCTAACGATGGTTTTTGATTGGCTTGTTTGGTGGCTTGTAATTACTTATCTGAAATATTTTACAAGATCATGGTTTTTGGTAAACTTATTTAAAAATTTGTTAGCCAAAGCTACAATTTACCCCAGTTATTTAATAAGGCTTTTCCTCCATTCAACATCAAAGAGTCTTATAATTAACTTTCAAACGAATCAGCAAGCGCGCTTGAAAACAGCACTTCACACTCGCATAATTACATCTCTTTTAGATCTCGACGTTTTCCAGTCCAAAGTAAAAGCAAGTCTAGACGTTCAGTCTCTTGTGAGAATAAGAGGAGGGTAAAAAAGGGACGACGCCTCATTCTTCTCCGCGTTAGCCGTCATTTGCATGAGTAACGGCGGCTGGATCTCTCTCTCTCTCTCTCTCTCTCTCTCTCTCTCTCTTTCTTTCTCTCTTGCAAGCGCGCGAGTGATAATTTATAGTCAATAATTCTTGGCCGGGCAATTTTCACATTGAGCGTGAGGCGTGCGGAAAAGACGCGCAACGCCATGAAGGGTGCCTCGGGAAATGAGGCGGAATGTTAAATAGCTCAGACGCAAGCTCGCGAATCGCCCGACGCTTTTTTTCCGTCTCATCCTTCTTCTTCTACCTCTTCTACTTTTACGTTACTTTAGCGCCGTTTCCGATTTGTTCTTGCCTCTTTTTATGAGCCTGATATGCACGGGGGAGGGAGGGAGGGTCAAGATTTTTATTTTTCCTTCGGACAGATTCAACCCTTGTAATCGGTGTCTGGGTTAATTCTCTATTATAAAGCTATTTTCACGGTGGCTTTATAAATTTGTGAGCAGAGCTTTCGAATGAAATTGAAATGTTGTTTTGATCTATCTTAATTTATCTGATAATAAAAGTGAATTGATTAAAAGTAAATATTCATGTTCACTTTCAGTATTAATTATTTTCATCCTTTTCAATTTACTCTGGAAAATATCGAATTTTACGCGCATACATATATTTTTCGATATAATAAAAAGAAGTAATTTGGAAAGTGGATTTAGGCATCAATTTTATACATGCGGTTAAAATTTGTTGTTCTTTTTCTTCAATACTCGTTGATGCACCTCGGAGAGTAACCGAAGCGTTATAGAGTATTAGATAGTGCTCTCGGTCGGTAGCGACATAATAGCAAACGCATCCCGCAGAGAGCTATCAAGCTCCGATAGAAAAGCACCTTTCAAAGGTGCTGCTGCTTTGCGCGCATGCGAGTATAGTTACATAGAGTGAGCGAGAGAGAGAGAGAGAGAGAGAGAGAGGGTGAGAGAGTATCCAAGAGCTTTTTGTCGTAGCAGCCACAACGCCGATTACCATACATAGCGCTTTATTTAAAGGGGCTTTTATCGCCGGCTGACTTACGCGTCGCGCGGCTTCCGACACTACGCAGCTTATATGACCCGATAGCGCGACGGCCTGCACCTTTTTATCTCGTTCAACACCGTTGGAAAAAAGGAGCCTCTTCTCTCTCTCTTTCTCTCTCTCTCTCTCTTCGACTTCTCCCCACTCTTTCTCTCTTTTTTTATAGAGTATAGAGGGCCGACTTTATCCTAAAGCGATTGTCGTTCTTATGAAGTTACGTTGAAAGAACTTACGGAGCTAGAGCGGCTGGATGAGCTTGACAATGGGATGCTCTTGCTGTAATGAAATTGCTGTTAACCATGAAAATAAAGTTCGATTTCTTTTTTACATCCCGTCGACAAAGTCTATGGTATAATTTCACTGGAAATCTTATTTTTTGTGAAATGTACTTGATCAAAGAACAAATTCATTACTCCGTAATGTTACATTGCTCAAAATGGAATTCTAAAATAGAATATAGAATGATATCACAGTTATTCCAAAAGTATCACATTGGGTCATTACACTAAAAAATAAAAAAAAGAATTAGAAAAACAAAGTTTGAGGTGTCCCATTAGCTGAGGTTACGAAGTTCAGTCTGAGCTCGGGTGTCTTTCTCGGTTAATTCGCCGAGTTTCAAAGGTTTTTTCTCTCGTTTATTGGGTAATGTAGTGGAACTCGACGTGCGAATAGCCTTGGTTATTCAGATAATAGTTATCTTGGTCTCATTAAGCTTCCACGTCGTTAAACAAAGAAGCAGTGTCTCTACAGATATTGTTGACTTTCGAATGTATACTGTTAATTAAGTGTGCATTTACAAATCCTCTTCTTCTTTCCGTACAAATTTTGTAATTATTTATCCGTCCTCTCGATTTCGCTGTCTGCTCACCAACAAAGAGAAACATCATTTTGCAAATTTCGGTTCACGTCACATAATTACTCAGGCAGCGATGAAAATACGTACATATACAACCTCATTCAGTAAAATGCGAACAAAAACATCGCGGAGAATTTATATCATCGGACAGCCAGCGCGTATAATAACACTTTATGGATGGTTATACTTGTTTTTTATTTCGAATTGCTTGTCCGCGTACAAAAACAGAAGGAAAGGGAGAGAGGAGAGAGCTCTTGGGTAAAATAATTACCGGGCGCGAACAAAGGGACATGGAAGGGAAAACAATTGAGCTGCGTAATCATAGTCCTCGGCAACTCGTTAGAGGAGCTTCCAGGAATGCTCGATCTCGATCGCACGTTGAAAATTGCAGCGCCTTGCCGCATAGCGGCCCTAACGAGATTTGTCTAATCACGGTTATTTCGCGGAACGCCCTCTTGGTGTTTTGTGTTTGTGCGCAAGCGAGTGAGCGAGAGAGAGAGAGAGAGAGAGAGAGAGAAAAAGAGTCGTGCTGCATGCTATGCTGCATGTTCGACGAGTGAGTGATGTTTATCATTGTGTGGACGGATATGGCATAAGGTAACTGCACACGTATGTAAGCGTAGAAAATGTTTGTGCTTAAATTTATTCTTTGTTTTACAGAACGAGTTTTGAATAACGCGGTTTATACGACGAAAATACGTCAATGATTATTTTTATTCGACGATTGAAAAATTTTAATGTTATTACTGCACAACGACATTTCTAGTTGCATCAGCCCGACGACATGAGGCAAAATAAAGTATCAAATGCTACGAAAGTTTTATTTATAATATACGTTTGCGATAGTCGAAGTGGAAAAGCACTTTCAGCGAGTTATATTGGATTGTTTAAAAGAAGACTGGCTCTTTGTCTGTAGATGCATTATCCAAGTAACCTGATTTCAAAGCGCAACCTCATTCATTCTCCCAGACCTTTTAAAATATACCACATCCCAACATCTGACATCGACATCAGCAATAAAACATGTAAAATGTCACGGAATTCAATTAATTCCATGCGTAAAGCATGGCGTTGAGACGTAAGTCGACTTTGCGACGAATGATTAATGTAAAAGCAAGCACCTATTACAGTGTATCGAATTCGAGCATTTATTGAACACGTGTGAATGCGATTTCGCGTAAAGAATCGTATACAACGAAAGCAAGTGTACCTCACGATTACAAACATCAAGCGTACCAAACATGCGTGCAGGGCTTTATAATGGTTGAAAATAACAGGAATTGCGTAAACGTGCAATCAACCTGGCCCATCTCGTTTCACCGAAGACAAGCATTACGATAATGGTGAAGGGGGGAGAGACCTCATCATGTCCGCGTCGTAAAATTAGTGAGCGGTGGCGGTGATGGTATAAATCATCGGAGCTACAGCAGCCAGTTCCTCTCTCGCCTTATGTGCTGCACTGAGCGCACGAACGTGCTCAAGCGACGATGTGATAGTTAGATGGATCGACGGCCATTTCGTCGAGGTGGCGTATCACGTGATATCTACGCGACTCCGTATAATACGTCAAGCGAGAGCGCGGAAACCTGTGTCGTGGTGATAATACTATTTGATGACGAGATTATTTCTCGCTCAACTGTTACAACATAGATTAACTCGCATCTTATATGTGATTGTGTCTGACAATCGTTGGCTATTGCGAGCCTTTCTTTTTCTTTTCTTCGCAAACTCGTATGATTGTAGTTCGATTTTTATTTATGAAAGTGTTCAATATGCAATTTGAGGAAATAATTTCAAAATGATGTGTCATTACATAAATTGCTGGTGTCGAATCGAATTCGATCATGAAAGTCACTTTTATCAGATTAAAAATGACATTCTCGTAACGTCGTACGAAGTTATATTAAAGTCAAACGACGCGTTTCTTTTGTAATAATAACGTAACACATAATGTGATTTTGAAGATTTCAAATGTACCTGAGAAGATTACGTTGTCGCGTCAATGGTTAAATCCATTAAGTCAAGTCATCATACGCTAACGATAGTCATCAAGGCAGATCTATAACTATTAATATTTATTCTACGACAACTTGGGTTTTTCTTATGATTTTTTCAACGAAAGAAAAACGTATCCTCGCTTCTTGCGAAGGCAAGGTTACATCTAGATAAATGCCTAAGGGAACTACAGCAATAAGAGAGTCTTTCATCTTGTTCTAACTTTAACTATACATATTGTGTTATATATTAGGTGTGCTCTCGACATTTTTCGGGTCTTCGAGCGTTCTCCTTTATTTCTTTGCAGAAGAGTATAGAAGGGCTGCCTCGTGCGCTTGCGGCTATTTTACCAGAGTGTGCACACGGCGTGCGAGAGATTGCAGGTCCCGATATTATAAGTGACGATTCGCTGATTCACTTGTTCAAGCGCTTGTAATGTTGATGGCTTGAATTATTTATCAGATCGTCCGCGGGGCCCACTATTTATACACGTGAGAATTTTATTCAAATTAACTCAAATAACAGCCAGCAGCACTTTATATTCGTTCTGCTAAGGGATATATATAATAAAGCCGCAATTTCATTTTTAAATGTTTTTCACGAGAGACTCGACGTTGCGGTGCACCCCACGTTAACTCGTAATATCTATCATTTTCGGTAATTTGAAAGAGCGAGCAATTTGCAGAACGACGATGACGACAACGTTGGTGAAAGAATAGAGATATATACGGGGGTCGTTTTTTCGATTGAGTTTGTTTTTCAAGTGGAGCGGGCTTGAATAGAAAAAGAAAACAGTTATAATGTCGTACACTTAAATTTGATGAAGGATAATTCGTCGTTCGCGCATATGCATAACATATTATTTGTCAGTAATGGTGGCTAATGTCTTAAATTACGAGCTCATAATCACACGTATTGGAAAACTAGTTTTTATTCCATACATCTATTTTTCTACTCTATAATTCACTTTGCAAAACATCGTTCTTTTATCATTTTTTTTTTTTTTACAAAACCATCTTTACATTCTTTATAAATAATAAGGACAATGACAACACTGTTGGAACACGTTATTGAAAGGAAAACACCAAAATCCGTATGACAAAGTCACACTTTCATTGTAATACATTTTTAGAAAATCATCGATTCCTAACAAATATATTACGTCTGTTCGAAACGTTCTTGAATAAAAAAAACCTTGTCAGCGAATGATGGGACGAATGGGATGCACGCGCCGCGAGAACAGACCACCAGACAGACTCGTATGGAAGAGAGCAGAGCTGCTGCCGTTACTACTTGCCTTGTCATCTTATATACGTGAACGACCCCCGTAGCGGGGCTAATGCACATACACCATCATGTCATCGTGAGCTGCTTTGGACTAAACGATTAATCATCTCGCGTGTGTGTATACGTATGTATACTCAACGCACCACCTGAGCTACGCTTTTCGCGCGCGTGCGTTTGATCTCATCTCTGATGCCGCGAGCACAATGGTGTATGTTGCGTGCTGTCGAGTGTCTGCTTGGGATAAAGGCCTACATCGTGTGGAATATAATTGATGACGGACTTTTTTTTGTTCTTCTTTCGTACCTTAATAGAAGATCGATATTGTTTTGTATGAGATGATGATACGACAGATCCTTTGTTATTTTTTTGTTTTGAATGAATTCGTTGTATTGAGGCTGATAATATTTGATATGTGCTTTCTAGTTTGAATTTTCTGGGCCGTTAATTCAACGTAACTGCGAGGCTGTAAATTTCAAAGTGTTTCTGCCATCATCGTAAAACTGATTAACGATCGAAAGAGTTTTCTCGTATGCACGGTTTTCACTTCCTGATAGATGTCTTATTAGTATATCATGACGGTGTGGAATAGAATCGCGGCGGTTATGAAAATGAAATCAAATGACACTCATAAAAACTGAAATTTGTGCACGAACTTGCTCAATAATTTGTTTGCTGCGTGTATGTACTAGAGTGTGAGTTCTCCATAACGTGGCCTTTCACATATATATATAGGAAATATAAAATTAAACTCCCGTACAGCGCGATTGATAATTATGTGAGTAACGTATGTGCAGCGGGACTATTTTCATTAACGACGTGTATCGTGTATAGCGAACGGGCATTCCATGCGAATCACCGTAAATCAGGCGATTTAGAAACTAGTCGACCATATTATAGATTACCGATCAAACTCTGACCAACATTCTCTATTAGCAGCCAATTAAGATCGCACATTACGATGGAGGAAAAAAATGAAATTCACGCCTGAAAAAAAAATAATAACCCGGAACGGATTGCTACACACTCGCACGTATACACATGTGGCGAATATTACTTGGATCCTCTCGTTCTCTCGTCCACGATGGCGGCGGCAGCGGCGGCGGCGCTTCCTCGTTAATCTTTTTCTGGCGTAATTAACGTTTGTAGCGAGAGGGAGAGAAAGACGGTAGGAGGCTCGTGAAAGCAAGCGTGACTTTGCTTGTCTCATGTGCGTATAGAAAACTCGAGGATTATTGACGTGCCTGTAGGTTATTAATTTTAACGTGTCTCTCCGGTCGATGAAATACCCTCGATTAAACACTTTACTCGATTGATGCGTGTCCGTTGATATTGCGTTGATAATAAGTATTTGAAACTAATAAAATAAAAAAAGAAGGAAAAAGTGCGAATTCATGGTATTTAGCATACAATATTGTCAGTCATATTTTTACATATCTCCATAATCTAATTGATAGATTGGCAGCAAATAATTGAAAATATTTTTAATTTTTGTAATTACCGGAATATACAATAATAATCATACACAAGAAACGTTGCTGGTCATTAATCCACCACAAAACATAGTCTTTGTCTCGTCGGTCTTCCCTCGTATGTCCTATTAGCCCCATTCATTCATTAGCATTGGTCGTCGTCGGGTTTCGTGCGGCCATCAACGTCTTTTCTGCGGCGTACACGCAGCCTTTTTTAGGGTCGTACCCGCTTGACACATGGCCGGCTGTCCCAAGGGACCAATGATCATTAGCGAATTTATAAGTAAAAAAGAGACGCGTAACCGCTGCTCAGAGAAGTTGGCCAACCGCCAGAAGTGATTACACTGTTATTGTTCGCACTCGCGTTAACGTCATGTCTCACGTGTACAAAAAAGTGTCATTTTCGTACTGAATAAAGAATTGCTGAGAAATACATCGTACATTTCGATACTAGTGCGAAAAAGCGAATTTGTTCTCGCGTGGACGTGTGCGCGAGAGCGAAACGACGGTAACAAGACCACACAGAGATTTAATTACATTCTCGCTCATGCGTCGAATTATATTTTTCTACGCTGCGTACAAGAAGCGAGCTTTTAAGCCGCTTGTTTTAAGCAAGCTTCTTAAAGTCATAATGTTGAGCTTTTTGCATTAGTATCGATGTACACTGTTATTAAATATATTCAACTAATGAAACACACAACAATTTTCGCTTAAATCAATTGACGCTCTATTCATGCTTTTTACGCCATTCACAGGAATACCTGTGAAAGGAAATTCGCTCAGTCTGATCGTCAAACAAGCTTTTTGGCAAAGCTCATCGACGAGTACACTGAAAAGTCTAGGAGCGTCAAAGCGTTTCTTGCCGAGAGCACTTTTTCCATAACTCCGCGTGCGCTACTGTTCAAAGAGACATTTTGAGTATTGCTCGGCCGGCAAATTCGCGAATAAGTGGATTTGCTTTCTCTCTCTCTCTCTCTCTCTCGCTCTCGTGCTCTCTTCTCAATCGGAAGAGGCGGTGGCGTAGCGCCTGGAGGCTTAAGCCAGTTTCCTCACGCGGCTTTGATTCGTCAAGCGTGATTAGAGGCGCCCGCGGCTGCTGCCCGTTCTTTTCACTCCCAAGCCCCTCAGGCATCCCGTCAGATCGAGTAATTAAGCGGCCCGCCGCCGCCACCGCCTGTGTTTTTGATCTCCCCGCTGCCGTAGAAGTGAGTGAGCGAACTATATTGGTGGTTTGGAGCTGTGCTGACATGTCTACCGATGGAGTTTGAAGTGATCTTGAGAGAAATTTTGTGCGTGAAATCGACAGGTTTATTTTACTGAGAAAATATGTGTATATTATTTTTAGATTTTCCATGTTTATAGCAATATTTATAATCATAGATGAGAGTTGCTTACATGACTTTTCCATTACAATCAAATATTCTTCATAGATTTTCTGGAATTTATTGTAGCTAGAAAAATTCACATAGACCCAGTTATGTTTTGTTAATGTTTACTATAACACCTTTGTATGTGGTGGTCTGAACAATTTTTAAAAATACTATAACAAAGCCAAGGTAACGATTAGGAGAAGAAGTTTGGAGGTAACATAAGCCGGTTCACACATGACCACATACAATGGTCGTGTTGATACATAAATTAGACCATAACCCATTGTAATCAACCGGACACTTTAATTTCAATACCAATTCTGAAAGAAAACGTACCTGGCCGAAATCAAGAACTCCATTCCGTTAACAGTTAAAACCCGTTATGGTGCGAATACATTGATCAAGCCCTTGTAGTCGAAAAAATTTTTATTTTGAAACCATCATCGCTATTCGCCACAGTGGTGTTTTGGTCAATGGGTCTGTTGAAAGCCTTGACAGAACACGTCAGAACTAGACAACCCGGTTTTTATTATCATTATTTTTTTGTTTCGATATAGAATATAGGATTATTTCAGGCCCAGTTGGGGGTAGACCTTCAATTTTTGTTTTCGGGTATTCGCACACAACCCTGTCATAAATCAAAGGATTGTTTGGGATATCGTTTTTCAGCTAGTTGTTTTACGAAAACTGGTTATTTTATTAACGGAATTCTCAAATATGTCATCATACGAATAGACTATCGTTTATTTTTCTTGTATGCCAATGTTCCTGATTATTCGTTTTTAACGAGAAATACTAGATTACTTGTCTAAGTTGAAGTCAATCTCAGATTCAACTAAGATGTCTTGCTTCTCAAAGAGTTCATTTTTTCATTATATTATTTAGTCTTAAATTTATTTTCCATATATCGACATTCTATCAAACTGCTTGAAACTAATGTCAGACAGTCTCGAATTAAGATGCAAAAATCATTTTATTCAATATTCCACATGAGATTGACATAAAACCCTTGTATTCTTGGTGGAATAATGGAAGTCCTCGACACTTCGACAAGTGACAGTAACTCGTGGGCGCGTATTGCGCGAAACAGGATTACGCATGTCTCTCTCTCTCTCTCTCTCTCTCTCTCTCTCTCTCTTTCCCTCTGACCCTCGTCATTCGTAGACTAAAAGCGTCCACCAACTACGGCGGTAGCGTAGCCGCGATTAGAAAGCAATTATCGCTGGGGACAACGAGATTACGCGATGTGGCATAGACTCCGACCAATTCAACAGTACATTTTAGATGCCTCGCGGCCGTTGTTTTGCGTTTGAAATTTGCTGGGCGATTGCTTTTCCGTTCCATTTCACTCTTACAGCTGAAATAGGGATTGTTTTTTGTTTGCGTATTTAATTGCGTTTGGGGACTCAATTATTCTAAATGCTTCCTAATTCTAACTAAAATCTTACTCCCACCCCTCTCAAAATTCCACTTGATAAAGTTTCGATTACTACACAATCTGTTGGTTTTTTTGATCCTTTATTTATAGACATCACTTTTTACAATGTTCATAATACCGTTCGTTATGTTTCGATAATATCTCGGTTGTGAATTGAGATTCGACTATATTTCCAACCCAAGGTTTCAAACTTAAAAACAGAAAAACTAAATTCAAATTTATTAAGATAAATTTTTTATACCAAACAATTGGACGCAAAATGTATCCAACCGCAAACCCAAAAAGCCGCTTAAAATGGAGCTCTTGGAAAAAGCCACAAAAATTATCCGTCTCCAATGTTAGAGAGAGAGAGAGATGAAACCCCGCGTATGTGTTGTGGAGAGAGCACAAAATGATGCTCATCGTTGCGCGCGATACTAGATGCGAAGCGCGCGAAGCGTAAAATCGCGCACGTCTAAACTTATATACACCGCGACGACCAAAACCCATACAAAGCTCGCATTAGCTTTCACACCGTTCGACACGACCAAATGCATTTGTTTGGTATCCCGCATATGTGCTAACGCCTGTATAAAGTAATCGTCGCACACGTTATAATCGATTTTTACCGTGAGACGTCTTGTGGTGTTATTTCTTTATGTGCAACATGTACTCCATTGGATAATTTTTAACAGAACACACAGATTACATGCTCTCAAGTGTAAATATGGGTAAATATTATTGGGATCAGGCTAATTCTATTAAAGTAAAACGATAGTTTTATAAGCAAGTTTGCTTCTCTTTATGTATTGTTGTGCGAATTTGTTTCCTGTGCTTGATGCTATTTTTAACAAATATATTAGGTTTGTTTGATTTTCCCCACTTCATGATTACTAAAATATAATAAGGCTCTGAGATATAGTTCTAGTATTCAGATGAATTGTTCTTATCCTTTAAATCAAAATATCCGTTACACTCAACAATGGTGAATGTCAGTCTTGACGCATAAAGAATGAATCTGTCTTTTAAAAAATACGCACAATAAGAATATAAAAAGGTGGTTTTGGCATACGTCAGCACGACCAATTAATCGCCAACGTCCAGCCCTCTTTATTCGTAAGTTCGCGTATGTAGATTCAACGGTGAAATTGCACCCCAAGACGCGCTCCTTTCACGGCGTCTAATCGATTAACGTATAGCAAATTGTGTTGTACCGACAAAACGCGTAAACGTAGCCGGCTGCACAGAAAGGGATCCTATTTGCGTTCGCGCGCTGTCGACTGCTTTCAATAGAGGATTGAACGAGACGGAGAGAAAGAGAGACTCTTTCACTCTGACTTCTTTTTCCTTAAGGCGTGCAAGCACCTTTTCAATTCGATCTTCTCTTTCCGCGACTTGCCCACCAATGGCCAAATAGAGCCGTTGAATCGTCGTGCAATGCGCTTACTGCCGGGATTTTGGCTTTTCGTTTATTAAGCGCACACGGGAGCTACGTTATATCCGCTTCAAAGCACTCCAGCTCCGGGATCTTTTTTTTATTCATCGGAAGCTTTCGAGCGGTTGACGAGTTTGTAAACAGTTTATCGATTTTTTTTCGAATGAACTTTTAAAATGCAATTTGATCAACTTCCAGTGGTGCATTAATAACTTTTAGAAAATATGATAATTTTTGAATTTATTTAGGTTCTAAAATTCGTGTTTTTAATTAAAATGCGGAGTTCCCTATAAGACTTTGACTGTGACATGTATCGATGAAAAACGTGATTAAATAATTATCGTTTATTTTAATTAATTTTTGTTAGTTTATTGCTACATTAATGGCACATATCAAAATTAATGACAGGATTTCGACCTGGAGAAAGAATTACTGAATTATATAGAATAAATAAATATAAAATTAAAACCTTATATAACATTGAACTCAAAACCATAACAGAACAAATGTATATTAGATTGAATTTAAAGTATGCGATAAATACTTTTTTTTTATAAACTACCTTTTTTTATTTTATAATAATTATAACAGAATTGATTTTAAATACCGTCAATAATTAAACAAAACTATGGTACCAAGTATACGGAAACGAATACGTCAGACTCACAGTGTATTCTTTGTCAATGTAAGTGGTTTGTTGAAACAATTCAACCGACATTACTATGAGTATTTAATTTTTTCTGAGATTTCGCCAACAGCAGAAGCAAAATTTCATTCGAGTCGTGTATCCTGCGCATCATCTAAGAAAGCGGAAGATTCGAATGCTTCTCGAACTTTTTTCCAGGAGAGTCCAAATGTCGTCCGTCATAGTGAGACTAATCTCTTCCACTTGGGATGCTTCTCTATATCGTTTGTCTCGGAAAGCGACCCGCGGCGAGTGCGCGCGCGCCAGCGCAACTTTTTGACTTTCTCCCTGTTTTTTTGTGGCTGCTGCTTTTGCTGTGATTTTTGTTCAGAACTATTGGTATGGTCTCAGAAATTTACGACTAGTGATTTCCTCTTGCGGCTTTAGTTTAAAAACCTATTTCTTTTAGGTGATTTGCCTTCTCGTAATTAAGTTTTTTTTCTTCTTGCTATCTTAAAATGTTACTATTATACTCACAACTTTATAAAACATTTTAGGTATTTATCCTTTTACAAACATTGATGAACGGAAAAGCGAAGAAATTTATTTTTCACTCTAATTGATTAAATCGAAAACACACAATCGTTCAAAATCTTTGAAAAAGAGATTTAAGTTTTGAATCTTAAGAGTCGTCGATGTACAGAATGATTCGTTAACGTATGAAAAGAAAGTCTTGTGTATCTGCAAAATGAATGCTCTATTGTCTGAGATAATACTGCCAATTCAAAAAACCTTTAATATAGCAACATGAAGTCTCATCAATGCGCAAGCAACTTTGTAACTTGAATCATGCACAACAGTCTGGGGCACTCATCAATACGTATAACCTGAGAGAATTCAATTTCTCACGCGACACTATTGATATTTAATAAACGATCATATTCTCGATACTACAAATCAATCACGTATTGGCATATATACATTGAGTGAGTTTGGGATCAAAGAAAACTCGTCTATCTTTGATATTCTTGATTTTGATTAATAAAATCAACATTTTATCCTTATTGCCTTAACATTATTAAAACGTCAAAGAAAGAAATGCTGTGCACGTCGGAAGAAGAAGGTTCAATTGACGGCAATATGTATGAGAGTCAAGTGCAACCGCACACATTTATCTGTTGGCTGGCTGGCGCGTCGCGCTGACGTGACGCTTGATACAGAACACATCGCCGGAAGCTGCTTCTCGACGCGCCACTTGAGCCATCTCGACGTTTCCTTTTATCATAATCCTAAGGCGGCTAGAGACATTGCGAGAGAGACCCGCAGTGAATCCCCTCGTCTTGCTCTCTCTCACACTGACACGAGTGTTACGCTTGATTGATTGCGAACGTCTGCGAAAATTGCTTCTGGCGCAACTGATAAAATTGAGTCGTTGCCTACTCTACGTAATTGAATCATACTTTTACAGATTGATTGAAATATGTCGTTATCATTCTGATTGTCATTTTCAGAAAAGATTTGCCAGAAGCTAATCTGCCTATGTACATACCTGATAAAGCTATCGCTTTTAGTACTGTCTAGTCAACTGCAGTGACACATTGTTTGGAGCATACTGTCATCAAATATTCACCAATTATTTTGAATGTGCTGGAGAGCTGAAAATAAATTCCGGGCATCTTCTAGTTTGATTATTCATATATCAATTTGCAAGATTCAAGACACCCGTCAATTCCGATTCTTCTTGTGCGCCTCGAATGTGTTACGCAGTTGACAAGAACACCCATCTAAATTTAAATTGTAGATGTGATACACTTACGAATGGTAGATTGTAGTGCAACCCTTATATTTAAATAATACTTCGGATATGTTCGTATAAATCAGAGCGATCTCGTGAGATATTCTAAAAGCGCATGATTTATTTATACATACAACGTAATTCATTATTTCAATTAAATGACTTTATTATTTAGGTAGTATATTTGTTTGACTAAATTAAGCCATTTGCGAGCATTCCTACAGAAAACTCGGTAACTCGAATATTCTTTTGACAGTTAAAAAAATGAAACCCACCCCAAATTGCCAATATCCAGCAAACAATAAAAACAAAGCAACCTTCACACGCAAAACTCGTAACTCTGAGTAGCAAACGAATGTATAGACCTTCGAGGCAAGCCCATTAAAAAGCCGTTCTGCCAGTGTGCGAATTGACGTTGGGTGAAGAAAAAAAAGAAGGGCGCGTCCGAAAATCGCACTACGGGCCCTCTTCATGAATACATTATCCTTTCTAACGAGGCGAATAGGTCAAGTGGGGAGCATGAAGTCTCTCTCTTTCTGTCCATAAATCACTCAGCGCGCGCGTGAGTGTTCCATCTGCTTCCGCTTTTTGCCGTCGGCGACGACGAACAAGAGGGATATTCGACCTGCTCGTCTCTCTTTTTCTCTTGTCCGCGCGGCTTCATTCAACTATGAAATTACGAGGCCGAAAGACACTTAGGTTTGTGTGTCTATATATTGTTTTTTTTATTAATTATAGCGTACTGCGTTTCTTTCATTTTCGATACATGTGACTACCGCAATGCGTGACAGAGAGATCTCGTATTTCTTCGTACAGGTTAAATTTACTTTTGAACAACTTTTACTTTTAATTGATATCAGGAGAATTAATTTTCTTTAAATGGTTTGATTCACACATTAATCAATGACAGATAGAAGTGCTGCGAAGAATGAAAATGTATGTCCCGTAAAAAATGATCACAAAGTCTCATGTGGGTCATTATGAATTTACGACGCTCCGCGCAGCCGTAATATGCGGGTCTTTTTTTACTATTACGCATCTTGATTTATTACCTTCGTGAACGGTAAACATCTTTCGGCCAAAACCATTTTTTCCTTGCTATTAATATATAAAAAATATAAGTAGAGGCTCATAAATGTGATTCAGTCTCCCCACGAATAAGGATTATTTATAATTTCATTTTAATGTCTAACGTACAGCATAAAATTTCTAAAAAAACTAGTCAAAAACTTTCCAAAACTATAAAAACAGTGTACGTCATAAATTTTAACGACTGATATAAAGCATATCGCGTCGGGAACGTCGGAAAAGTCTTTGAAAAAAAGTCAATCGTTCGAGATAAAAAAAGAAAGTGCACGAAAAAAAGATAACAAGAATGCAGATTCAAACATGCAAGCATAATCGTAGTAGTTCTGCCGATAATGGTTCTTGCGCATCCGGCAATATAGTATATGTAGGTGTATGCGTAGTGTACTAATATCACGAGAGGGGAACATCATGCCTGGTAATGCGACAGGCGCAATGACGTTCATGAGGCAAGAGTGTAATTCCCGACGGAACGGATGCTGGTACGACTGCTGCATCTGCCGCTGTAGCAGCATCGATGAATATTTCGCGTGCAATCCTCGATAAATCAGCAGGGGGATAATGGATACCCACGCTGATATTCCACCGCCAATTCTCAATTGAAAACTGGCAAGTGTTACCGATGGATATTTATACATACATACGTATATATATATATAGCTAAACGGGGATACCTTATCAATATTCAACCATGGAGAAAGTATTTTCGCTTGACTGTTGTATTTTTAGATGCGGCTGCGTCCTAGCTGCTGCTAGTTTGTTATTCAAATGTACAGTCGGTGTTGCATAATAGATGTAACTTTGTCAACAGTTCATTTTCAGAGCATCAACATATCTTTTTCTATTTTTCTCTTTTTTGCTGTTCCAAGTGTTTGTAAGAATTTTTCAATGGTATTATATCTTTTTGAATAGTCTCAAAGAGACTTGTTTATACTCCCAAGTGTGAAATTAATGCGAGTTTTGAAATTTGTGTGCAAAAGGAAAACTTGTAACAACAAATAATGAAATGTAGCCGAAGATTCTTATAATTTGTATTTCTATTGTGTAGACTTGACGCGTGACTAAGCGTTGACATGTGAAAGTCATTGAAAGAAATAGGAATAGGAATAATTTAAAAGTGATAAGGTAAACTTGCATTTCAAAAGAATTGAATATTGGCATTTATCAAATTCAATATAAACGATATTTATGCGCGTGTCAAGGATGATGAAAGGAGGGTAAGGTGACATGAATAATGTTAATTCAACCGTTGAGTACGAAACAATCTGCTGTATTTTCAGAAATTTCTTTTCATTTTCCATTGTAAGACAGATGGGAGTAACTATACATAATGAGAAGAAAAAACAACTATAAACGCCGATATCATTGATTCGCTGGCCTTCTTCATTGATTTATAAAGTTAGTTTACAGATGTAAGTTTTTTCTTTTATCACCAGAGTTACAATCCAGTTTAACTTTGTGTTTACGATTCACGAGCGTTTCAAACATTTTCTGCTCTATTTGTGAACTTGTGTTTTACTTCGTATTTCTTTCCCGCTACTTAAATTGAGACCTAGCGCTCATTAACTTTCACAGCATTCTCAATGCCAAACAACAGAAATAATCGTCACAAAAGTGTTATTTTTTTGTTCAATAATATTGTCAATAGAATAATGTAAAATAATAATTACGATCATAAAAACACGATTCTTAGATCACAATAACGATGAACGATGATAATGGTACAAAAGTCGCAAAAGTAATCGAAATAATCGGTCCAAGATACTTATTCCCGATAATTTTACTAATAATAATAAACGATTAAGATTATTAATAATATTATTCTTTCTAGGAATTATGATTTGTAATCGACATTGAAAGTTGATATAGGTAAAACGTTTTATAACCCTTATCGTTTCTTTTCCACTTTTATCCGGGCGTCGACGTCTTGAACGTCCTACAATAGTTCAATGAAATGGTTTATTACTATACAAAGAACTTTGGTTACGCAAAAATAGACGACGAGATTGTTTATATATCTATAATATTTATATTTATATTATATGTATACGCATATGTGGATATATATACATATATATAAATACATACACATATACATATACATACATCTATCGTTAGCACTTTTGTCCCTCAGCTCAATTAAAACTCTCATGCACCCTCATTAAATATACGCTTACTATGTTTTCCTCTCACTCGCCTACGCAAACATTCTTTCGGCTTCGTGCGTAATTACAAGCTACGTTACATCTGTATAATGTTGTCTATGAACAAATTTACAGTATCTCATATATATATAATATGTATATGCATGTTTATTCTTATACATGTACAACGATTACAGGCGGAGTGGTAAATTCACGCGCACTGGCGTCCGATTATAAATAATAAAACAGGAGGGGGCAGGACACTGACCGATTATACAGTTGTGAGGAACGTTAGCAGCTCCACGGAGAATATTCATCGTTCAAATTTATGGGCTCGAGAATTCGTATTCAAGCGCTTTATTCCGTGCCTCTCGTTTATTTTTTAATTTCATTATCGTCATTATTATCGTCGTGAATTTGCGTGCACTATATGTAGTCGAAAAAAGACAGAAAACCAACAATCAAAAACAAACAAAAAAATAAATAAAAGGTAAAAATATATTACAAGTTAGTGGGGGCACAGAGAGGGCTTATGATTATTCATTTTACTGTCGCTCATTACAAGGCAGATGTAAAATTCAATACGTTGGTAACGAGGAAAGAAGAGTAGAAAAAAGGCAGGCCATTAATGAAGTCTTTTACGATGCCATAATTCGCCAGAAAAAAGTAAAGGAAATCCCTCACGGCTAATAAATAACGAATTCACGAGAAAAGTGCGATTGTACTGGATTTTACATCCTGATAACTTAAAATTTCAGTTATGAAACGAGGACGTTATTAATTTAATATTTACATCATATGCAAAAGAGAACCGGCCGTTACAGAGAGCCATGTTTTAGATAAGGCATAGATAAAAAGGACAAAGACGTGATTTCCAATGAGACACGTGATTTCACACTCAGTGGCCTTCGGTATACTATAGTCGAATAGTAACGTTTTCTACCGCTCGCATGATCAATCGAATAGAGTAATAGATTACAACATACCATAAATTGATAACCCGGGAGTTACATAAAAAAATATAGATCAAAAACAAAAGTTTACACCATCAGGTGATACATCGCAATAAATATTTCTCTCGTCGCCCGGGAAAGCTCCGTTTATTTATACCATCTTTCGTTACATACCCTAGTCTCAGGACAATCGAGAATTGAGAAAGTCAAATTAAATAATCACAGTCAAACATCCGCGAAAAATCCACGCGGTGGGTATACCAGTCAGACTCTTTATATATATATATAGACCCCGCTCTTTCGAATTCACTTGTTTGAAAGCGAAAAACTGTAACTTCGCTCTACTTCTGAGAAAGGTTTCAAATCTCATTATACTTTCGGAACAATAGCATCCGTGGATTGTATTCGTGGAAGAAGATTATACATTCTTTCTTGTCACAACCGCAATGTTTCTCTCAGCGATACGCCAGACACGATCACTCTCGCGTTCATACTGGAATCCTTGAAACCTCGCCGGTTAAAATCGAGAAAAAGCCGAGTAACAATTCAATTATCACTGATATCGCTTCCTTACGGATGCATCCCGGATGCGGCACCAAGCCTTGAGTTCGCGTATAACGAGTAGGGTGAGAAAAAGGGTGGTAGTCCCGCTCCCGCTGGTAGTGCATGCGGTGGTGGTAGCGGCAAGCCAAGATTAGCCAAGCCTGGAGCTCCATAATGTGGTTTCCCATAAGGATGATATCTTGCCGCGGCGAGGGGACTGAGCGGTGGCGTGGGATATGTCCTCGACAACAATGGATGTCCAGCAGCCAAACCAGGTGGTGTAAGAAGTGACAGCGCTGCAGCCGTGGTAGCTGCCGCTGCAGCTGCGGCGTTGTTATCACCACAAGGAGTCGGCTGGCCGGTATGCGAGCGGAAATGTTGCAAAAGCTCATCCGATGTGGCGAACCTCTTGCCACAGTAAGCGGTATCGTTGCCGATCCAATTGCACACATAGGGCACCTGCGAAGCTGCTGCGAGTGCCACAAGTTGCGCATGCGCAAATGCAGCGTAAGGCGAGGAAGAGGCAGCCACAGCCGCAGCAACAGCCGATGATTTGCCATGGTCGCACTGAGCGCAACCAGCTGGACATGGCCCCGGCGTGGCCGCAGCGGCTTTAGCAGCACCGTTAGGAGCTGAACTCATTAAATGACTGCTCAATGGACATCCTGTGCAGTATGGGTCACGACAAACTGGCACCAAAGTCTCCGCACCGCTTGGTGTTTTCACGCGCGCGTAACTGAAGTACGATGGGTGTGCCAAGCCACTTTTTAATGCCGCGTGATGTTGCGACATCAACGAGCTGGCTGTCATGGGATCCATCGACGATAATTGTGGTGGATAAGGAAGGCCGTAAGCTGCTGATGAATTCGTCGTTGTTGTTGCGGCGGCCATCGATGCCGTTGGTCTCGACGGACTCGATAAGGCTGCTACGTCGTTTGGCCTTGAACACGGCGACTCTCTAGGTTCACTGGGTGTCAAACTCTTGCGGCCTTGAGGAGTGGCAGCGCGACCACCCGACGAGGCACTCTGGTTGCTGGAGCATCGTTTGTTACTCGTCGCCGGTGTTCGCGACCGCGAAGTACTCGAACTGGACGAATGTACCGATGGTACACGTTGCTGTTGTTCCGGACTCGAGGATTTTGACTCCGTCAGGCATGACTCGTAGGGCTTGAAACTGCTGTTCGATTTTGTGCTTTCGGTCGATGATGAGGACGAAGCCGATGGTGTTGGTGGAACATACAAGGTTGCCGGTGAACTCTTTTCTCGTCCAGATGACGAGGAGTCCGACGAAGATTTTGAGGCTTTGCTACTGGATTTGTCATGAGTTGTCAGTAAGGATTTTCCCGATGACGGTGGGTCCACACCTATCTGGCTGCAAGTCTGTGCTAGCAAAGCTAATGGACTTTTCTTTGCGTCCAACTGTAACAGAAAATTATAAGAAAAAATATAATGATTATTTTATCTTAATAAAGATGCGAATACGTAAGAGAATACGTAAAACTAGATATCGAGATGTCTCCGTGAAATCGACAAACATAGATATAGGGTCAATGGTAGACTTTCTTCGCAGTATGCGCTTTAACGCGTAGATATAGCGACTCTAGTTGTTTTTTTTTCAATCTGTCGCTTGAAATGCCATGTTAAATATTCCAACAATGCATCACAAGAGCTTTAAAAAATATTTGTCAACCGCCTACCTCAAATAAAATAAACTTGATCACGTATTAATAACAGTCGGCATAATTGAAGTATTGAAATCCGCGTAAAAAATATTTTTAATAAATCAAAAATACAGTCTAATGTTTGATGACTACCTGTTTTTGGGGGCCTGCTCTTAGTCTATCGGTATTTTCACGGCTCAGCAGTTTGCCGACGCATGACAAACAATCCTCTACCCCAAAAAGCATGTTCGCTCTACAAATCACGAGACGGATGTGTCTGTCTAGTCGTTAGTAGGAAAAGTTTCGCCCATGTGTGCGAGCTCTTTTGAGCATATATATATAGCATATATATAGGTATACGTGAGCTTAATAGAAGTTAGTCACTGTGAAAAAGTACTACCAATCCCTTGCAGCGAGAGAAGCTTTATGAGGCGTGTTTTCTCTCGATCTCTCTCTCTCTCTCTCTCTCTATTTCTCTCGAGCATTGATAAAACATCGTATACGTGTACATGTTTACAAGGGTGCGCAAGTGATCGCCGCCTCTAATGGATTAATGTTGCGCAGACACCGCGTATACACGAGACCGTGTCAAAGTAGTCCAGATAATTTAAGCAAGCTTTGGCAATCGATCAAGAACTCTCAAGCGAACGCGCGAGAAAGGTTGTGCTTGGCTGCACAGCCAGACCGAACGTACGGTAATAGAGTTTTACTGGTGAGCGCGCAGATTAGTAAATTGGATGTGTTTGCTCGAGTGAGAACGCTTGACGCAAGCAAGCGACACACACATAGTCTGATGATTGAAGTGTTCCGGAAATTTTGGCGCAGATGTGCGAATTAATCAGCGTATACGTCGTGGAACTGCAATGCTACTATAGATTTTCTGCTGTGGAGCCGTTGAACAATTGACTGCAAGTTCATTTTAGCAACGTTCAACTGGTGAAAGAACATTTTTTTATCGACCGAATAATGCGCGAATGACTTTTGGTTAACGAATTTGCTTCATCAATTGTAATGAAATCTGGAGCTATCGAGTTGAAGCATAAGAAATATCCATATCCGGTTACACCATTCGCAAATATCGAACGACGCATCACATTGATATCACGTTACCGCGTCTCGTTACCAAATAATTTAATATACAGTTACATTAATAAATTCGGAATCGCTAGAAAAAATATTGAAAGAGGAAAATAATGATATCTCGATAAGTATTGGTTGTATGGCGATATTGAGCAAAGCATTTGAAAGTAGAAACTAAAAGATTTCAAATGTAATCGCAATGACGTATTGTTAATGTAATTGTAACACAGATGTAACTATAATCTAAACTCGAAAATTTATGTTTTCTAGAGACTATTGCGAAATTGAGGATTCCTTTCTTACTTTTCAAAAGTCCGCAGTAAGAAATCCATTAAGTGAACACGTCGATAAAGTACGAAGGCTTGTTAAAGCGAACGCGCCAAGATAAAACGATAAAATTAATTAGCTCGACAAGCTGCAGAAACAAGACGTAAATGCAAATTTGGCGTGATGAAAAAAAGAAAAAGCGCACCGTTACCATTATCCCACGTGGTCGCGGGAAAATTTACTGCTAATTATATCGCCAGCCATTTTCTCGAGCTGTAGTTTTATCCTGGTGCTTAATGAAATATAACTTAATTGTCGATCAAAAACATTTTTCTTCTTTTTTTTCTTTCTAGGCAAGTAAACATTTTTCAAGAGACATTAGTTTCTTATGTTTGTCAGATATTTTTTACGATAATTACGAGTTTCTAATGTTTTCGTGAACTACCGAAATAACGTATTTTATTTTGTCGGTTTCCTTGGTGCTTAACTTTAGTATTTACAGCGAAGAATCTCATATCGAACCGAAAGTTGTTTTTATTGATCTCTGACAGTGGATAAAAAAAAATCAGCTAATTTACAACGACACTGTTATTTTTTTATCACTCTCTCGAAATTTATGTAACGTTTCAATTGGTTGGTACTCCTCGTAAATAACGAGAACGAATGGAAAATACACGATTTGAACGAAAAGCACTTTGTAGCCGCGGATTTTATAGCCCGTAGGGTAATAACAGTTATTGTTAATTCTCGCCGAGCGGCATTAACCTAAATGGACGACGATTAATTCGGCGCGAATATTCACAGCGGGCCTAACACGCTTAGCCGTGTTAATTGAAAAGAGTCCTCAGCCAACCGAGAAAACTTGTGCAATCGAGAAACCCGCTGATGTATGTGTCACTATCTGTTAGGAAGAAATCTACTTTGAAGTAAGTACCTAGTTGTTTATTTATTTGTTACAGTTTTGTCGACATTTTGTATTCTCGACTCTCGTTATTGTAAATCGTAAATCTATTTACTTTTTTAGACGATCCGACGGAAGAGAGAAACCATGTTTGCGAAAGTATATAATCAGGCTGTATATCAAATCAATAACCGTTTTTGCTTTCGTGACACTGATTTCTGATTTGGTTAATATGCGAGGAAGTTAGCGGAATATGTATCTGACTGAGAATCTACCGAGATATCTCGCGTATCCGTCTTTATCATTATATATCGTAAAGGTACGCACGCGTAAATACACGCCACAAGCATAATAACAAAATTTCGAGATTGATTTTACGTACGCGAATTTACCAAGAGATATATTCTTAAAAGAGATGCACACCTTTATATTCGTGACAATAGCAAAAATCAGTCTAACACCGTATAATTATCACGCTTTTATCAAGTTCAAAAATGAAAATTGCTCCAACGATGATTACTCGATATTGGGACATGTATCGTGAATTGCTGACATCTAACAACACACGTTATACGGCTGCATCGCATTGAATATTTCCAGACCAAGAGCCAACTATAGCCACGTACATAAAAATACGCATTGTTTCGCGTGCGAGTAAATAGAGGGGAGAGAGAGAGAGAGAGAGAGAGAGAGAGAGAGAGAAAGTGATTTATGCGGCTGGAAAACTGGGCGCTTGTTTCGTTTCCGAGCTACATGACGAAAGTACGATTAAACTCGAAAGAAGGAAGAGGGTGGGAGAGCTAGCACACTGTGTCAAATTACGCTTAGCCTCTGCTTTTTTTTCTTTTTTCAACGTTCGCATTAGTATTTTTAGTCACGGACATGGGTGGAATTTTATGACGTGGATTATAGCAGTATGCGATGCGTAATGACGGAAATGGATGCTCGTTTTACATATGTTTGTCTACGTATCACGGATGAATGTGAGTAATGTCGAAATCGCTCAAGAAAACAAAGTAATATGCTATTACGACGGAATCCTGTTAAACAGAGCCGTTAATAGGATTCGAAATTTTACACCTATAAACTAAGTTGGTTAATCCAGTGTGCGAGTAGAAACAAAGAAAAGTGAACTTAAATGACGCAAGTTTCGTAAATTCCTTCCGCCGCCGCCGAAATTGTATGTATTTTTTGTCAGTTTGAATCCCCGCAAATAGAGCAATAGCGTAGTCGTTAAATTATCTAATTAAGTAAACTAATTGCATTTCCAGCACACGTTGTAATGTATTCATATCTATATATAAGAGCTCGCGATAAAGTATAAATCATCTCGTCAGAGAGCTTTTTCGCGAATTATCGATGCTCACCGTGGTTGGTAGAGGCGTCAGGTATTCCGGACGGAGGTATTGGTTGGCGCTTGACGTCAACATCGTGATTTTTTTGTTACGTTACGTTGAAATTTTCAATCTTTCGTAATTATAAATACACCCCACTCAACACCACATCCTTTGTTCACTGAATTCTCACTTTAATTTTTTTTACACGCACGCCAAAATGATAAGCACGCGCGAGCGTAGTATATGTAACGTTGGTTAGGTAGCAAATCACACTTGTTCGCAGGACGGACTCCGAAGCGAGACTGAAGAGCCAGCAAGGCAGGCACTGACTGCGCCTCGCTCGTGGTGTCGCCTCCCTTCAACGCTAGGTGGCTGCCCTGTCGACTGTGAAAAGCACCGATCTCTCTTTCTCTCCGATACTACACATGCACCACCAAAGAGAAAGAGAATCCTATATACTCCCCACCAGAGTTTGCTATTATAACTTGCCGCCCAACGACACGACAGAAATGGATTGTGTTTAGTGCGCACTATGACGTCCGTGATGATTTTTTTCTGACTAAGGGTGGTTTTACTCTTCTGATGCTTTCTTTTCGTTGATTGATGACTAAGCGCTTAGTTTTTCAGTTAGTCATTTGCAGGCTTTGCTATTATATATGATCAATTACAGGTTTTCTTAGAAATAGCGTTAAGAGCATTATTTTTCTAAATAATGCCATTGAATTGATTCGAGTGCGATGGTGATAACACTTGGGAAACAAATCGGATAGTTTTGATTTAAAATACAGGATAGATTTTTTATGGAAAGTATGGCATAAGAATAATCAATGATAAATATTTGATTAATATATTGATTTTTAAACAGATACGAAAATTCTTCATACATGATTCAATATTAGCACGTGATTTTATTAAACAACTTTGAGGAAAGTTTGTATAGTACATTTTTTTACACAGACCCGCAAAATAAACGTCTTTGTGTAATAAATCGATTAATATCAGGTGTAAATTTGTATGATACAATGTAAGAAGTTTCTAGCAAGTTGTTAATTAGTTTGTTAATTTTACTAAGAATACTGTAAAAAGAATATGTACCATTCATACTATTCAATGTAGTATTAAGATAATCAATTTTGCACCTTATTACTGAAAAGTTTGTAGAACATGAATCATTTTTCCAAAAATTCCAAAAACAATTTGCATCATCAATTAACATTCTGCTAGTTAACAAAAAACATTTTTACCATGCTTTGTAACTGCAACGGCACGTTAATTATAAATTAAAAAATCGAACGAAAGAAAAGAACGCAAGATAAAACGAGCGCAACTTGTCTCAGTCTCGTTGACATGACGTACATTCCTGCAAAAAAAGTGGTGAGCCGCTAGACTCTGAAAGAGTTGCGGGGCTCAACAGAGTGTCACGCTTTGTCGCTTCACACAGGCTACTGTGTTGCAGGTTCTGTTGTGCTTGTGGCCTGATGAACGGGAAGTCTACTTCGCAACTTATACACTCTTTTTTTATCTTCTTTAGCGGCCCTTTTGATATCAGCTTCGCGCTACAATTACATTTTTTAAATAAAGGGTTCTTCACGATACAAGGATGAAGGGAGTTTTATTTATAAAACCCGAGTTATCGAGTAAATATACCTTTTATTAAATTTTGAGAGGTCAAGCTTCTCACCTTTTCGAGTTCTTTGAAACTTTCTTTTTAAACGTATAATTCTATTAATTTTCTACAATACATCAGTTTCAAACAATACATTTATGACTTTTCTCAAACACAATCGTCGTCACATGGGGAACAATGACATTTTAGCAATATTGTCAATGCTTTCTCTCGCTCTCGTACATCAACGCCAGTCGAGCTTGTTGATAAGCGAAGTCGCACACAACGTAATTGACTTTATTATGATAACACCATTGTGTGTTAAAAGATGAATACTTAACGAACGATAAATAGAGCACACAGCTTGTCACTACCACAATTGCACGTAGAACATTATCAATCGTAATTCACGACTCTGGATTGACAATTGTTTCGCGCCACGTATAAATTACCGCCAACGATAAATGCATTAAAGCGTATTTAATGAGCAAACGAGAGAGAGAGAGAGAGAGAGAGAGAGAGAGAGGCAGAGAGAAAGAGAGCTCCAGTTGCATAGATTGTCAAGCTTCGAATATACAACGACAATGCGCGAGTGCGCGAGCAACCCTCTGTATTATTCATATCTACTATTCCGCCATCGCCATGCAATACAGCCTAATTACAATGCAAATGTATCGTTTACAGAATAGTTTAGTCAAATAAGGCTACATGCGCGCGCTCGCGCTTTTGTACACACATTAGCATATGCATAATGATGCTTGTCGCCGACGACTGTAATGTCGATCGATGAAAACAAAAAGTGATGACAATGATGTGAAAGTTTGTTCCAGAAAGGATTATTCCGTGCAAAGTTTTCTTTGATTCAATTGACAATGTCAACCGTCGTTTATCGATCGGTGATTTTCGTTTTACTTTACGTCACACCGTATATAGAGCGTTTAGCATACTATGATATTGTCTCAAAGTCAAAGATATCATAGATTGAATTTACCTTTTTGATAACGATTTACGTTACTGGAAAGTCTTGTCTCTAATTTATTTTGGATATCCACGTAGAGAGCATTGTCAGCAAGTCTTAATATCGAACTAAATAACAGAGAACAAAGGGAGAGAGAGAGAGAGAGAGAGAGAAAATTAAATAGTTTCGTTAAAGCTAAAGGTTTTCGAGGCTTAAACCTATTAAAATATATAAACGGAGTGTAAATAATTAAATTGACTAAGAAATATTATACAATTGATGAAGTTAGATTAAAAAGAAATGCAATTATTAACGCCGTCAATATGATAAATAATAAATGGATTGAACAATATGTGTGATAAAATACATAGGAAGAGAGATATGAAGAGAGAGAGGGGACGCTGCGTTCTGTGAGACCGACGAGCAAAGCACAGAAAGGTTTATGGCTTTATGATGGTGTGGTGCGAAAAAAAGCAATTACCGTTTACAGCCCCTTCCTTTTCAGTTAATTCGAACCGCAACTCTTTGAACTGTGCATCCAACGCTCGCACACACTCCTTTGCTTGCTTGCTTGCTAAGGGCTCTTAATGTTTCAGGTCTATAATGTACCACGAGAATGAATGCCTAATAAAACGTCGCTTTTGTTTATTACCTATTCTCTTGTTCGTTGCTTCATGCAAGTATAAACATCCAAAGAATTCTTCTTTTTATTGTCTTTGTTTTAGATGGTCTTAACAAGTGCTTATCGAGAGAAAACAAAATAAAGGAAAGGAGAATTCGGTTATATAACCTGTTATCAGTGTGGAATTTCAGAACGATGTTTGAAAAATTAACGTTAATGTAAATCGATAAAAGCAGAGACTCTACCACTGGTAATAACTCACGACTGTAATCGAGTCCCATTTAAATCTTCGTGAAGAGTTAATTTTATTAAAAATCGTAAATAAAGTTGCGCAATAAATTCAACAGCGAATCGATCTCAAAATAACGCATGAATTTATTATTTTTTTGTGCAGGTTAATTGCTTGGCCCTCGGCGGCTGTCAAATTTTGAATTAATGCTTGAACTTTCGGTTATTACGATAATTTACAGTTGGCGAAAAAACCTACGTGATTTAAAAAAATTATTTTTAATTCAAAAATAAAATAAACGGAACGTTATCAATCTTTGTTGCGACGAAATAATGTTACGTGACACTTTCGCCGCGGTTAACCAGCAAGAAGCACAAGGCCTTTTGTTGCGGTTTTGCGCTTCTATTGATCGCCCACTGTTCAAAGTTTTATGTATCTCTTTTGCCGAAAGCGTTATATGTATGTACATTCTCTTGTCGGTATGTTGTGCACGCGGCAATTTCACATTTTTATGGACTTTTGCGCGAGGATACACCAGTCGCGCGGAGAGAGATCAAGGCAAGAAGGTGTTTACGATCTGATTCGTGAAAGTATACGCTCGTTATTTATCCAAAGTTTTATAACTGCACATTTTCGTTGTTACTTGAGCTCTTTACTGACTATATGAATTGTATCACTTTTATTACAATGTGCAATGCAGGTTAACCATTACTACTTGAAATATAAAATACGTACAATACACCATTATATTTTCAACAGTATCATTATTTATGATAATAATAGTAATGGTGAGCATACAAATTTATGCTCGAACGTGTGGTCCTGATATGGCGACGATGCATTGATCGAGCAGAGTAGAGGTTTTAATAACTTGGAATTTCGTTTAGACTTTTATTAATGTGCAGCAAATTAATAAGAGAAATAAAAAATCTTAGTTGAAAGTGATAATATTAAAATATGCAAATAACTCGATAAATTATTTTATTCATTGGGATGAATAATTTATCACGACATCTGTTTTCAAGTGAAAAACGTCATGAGAGTAATATGTGAATAGTTTTAGCAATTACTTGTTCAACGGAATTTCAATTATTTTCCAATTTGTAATAGCTTAAAATAACTAAAGATATTCTCGTAATTTTTCTAATTGACAGGAAATTAGCAAAACATGAAAAGCAACATTTTACATAACACTATAAACAAACGTATCAACACCGTTGTAATTAATTATTTTCCTAACAAAAAATAAATATTTCTACTATGAAATCATCAAATCCACGAGAGAAAAAATAGAAAGAAAAAACATTTAAACGTGTCATGATAAACCGCCACGACACTCGGATGTCGAGTGATCTCAACAAGCGAACAGTTAAAGACGTCAAGCTGTCAGTGGTGACAGAAAATAATAATTAAACCGACGGATCACAGATAATATCGCATCGGCTATATATCCCTCTACGCTTGCAGACAAGCGCCAGTATAATTACACGAGAGAAAGATGCAGCAGCTCTCATCTCTAACTAGTGCTAATAACGCCGCTAATGCTCTTCCGAGGAAACTACTCGTTGGCTAACGAGCTCTCCTCTCTTAGTGCCTTCATGTTGTGTAAGAGCTAGATTAAAAGCTGAGTTTCACCAGCCGAGTGAGATTTCTTTTTTAAAAAAGAGAATTATTAATTTGAGAGATAGAGAGAAAGGGCTTTTGTGCGGTTATTGTACTCAGTGAATTATTTAGCATCTTCAGGTTTTGTTTTTTCTTTCATTTTCATGGTGGAGAGACTCTTCGTGGATTACTGAAACTAAGATTTTTTAAGTATCTTTTGTATTATAAAGAGTCGACGAGCTGTGTAGTTTCTCTGTAACGCATATTGAGATATAAAACGCAATTGGAGAGGAGATTCACTGTAGGTTATCAAGTATTTTTGCAACAAGACGTTTAATTCTCGATACATTAAACAGAAATGGCTGAATATATCATTATTTTCATTAAAATATCATTAGAAATTTTAATTATAATCAGTTTTGCCAAGGGATGGCCACGTTTTTCTACCGTCTCTATTACGGTACGAAACTCAAGATGCAATTACTTCGTAACGTTAATAAACAGATAATTTAGAATAACATGGTCCGACCCAAAATTAATCTGAGATGATTGACATTTAATTGAAAGTGTCACCTATGCATTCGACCAGAACGAATAAGTTTTATCGCGAGCAGCGATTTTTTCAATTCGCGCGGGTACGTATACAATACGGCGTGGAAAAATGATTTTGCAATACTATCCCGCTACCACGCGTTAGGCCATACGCAATAAAACAAGAATTAAAAAAAAAATGCTTCGCGGTACGGATGGTCATAAACAACAGAGGTTGATGAAGAGGTGGGAGAAGGGGAATGTCTAGATTTCAAATGGCAATTGGTGTCAAATGGCCTTTTTCGTTCTCGGTTCCCCTATAAATTCGAATTTGCGAGAAAAAGCCTGACGCGCTGCAATACTGCTCGTTTTATTGTCCCCCCCCCCTCTCTCTCTCTCTTGCAACCCCTAAATTATATTTGCCCCGTGCGTGGCATTTATATGCGACAAGCAATTATTAAAAATATTCCATGCATGCTCTCATGCGTCGTTTCGACAGTTGTCGTGGAATGAAAATCTATCTCACGTGTTGCTGCGTTTCGTTTTGTGGCGTATAAAACGTATATAGATGAACGTTCGTTTTTGCCATTTCCCTATACTGAAATGACAGAATACTCGACGCGCTTGGTAAATAATTGAAATATAAAATTATATGGACAGATGAAATCAAAGTCTGCATGCGTAATACTCGAATTTTCCAAATAATATTTATACATTTTTTTAAACCGAATATCATTGACGGGAGTAGTCGTCTCATGACAGCCGCTGAAATATCGTGCATTAAATCATATCGATTTACAGCTTGCGCATCCCCGCCCGATAAATCTCCGTAAAAGATTACACGATAAAAAAAGAGAGCAAAACGTGGATGAAAAGCGTGAGCGATGAAAAAAAACGAGTAATAGTGAGATGTAAAAAAACCTGCGCTCCTCTCACGGATATAGAATGATAGAAGGCGTGCGCGTTAAATGTCGCTGGTGCACCACCGTCACACGTTGTGCGTGTATCAGTGCGAATGATAAATGGATTTATATGAATTTCGATCGTAAAGCAAAGGGACGATATGAATCGCGTCGCGCATATGCGCAAGAGAGAGAGAGGAGAGTATGAAAAACGACGCCGTATATATACAATGTCGAGGGTCGTTACGCGCGCATTTTGACACGCGTGTCAATAAAAGTTGAGCCCAAGGTGAATCTCGGTTAATGCTTTTTATGACGGCCGAGACTCTAGAGACTTATATGTGTACGAGTACGTGCTCTCTTGGGGTGGAGGAAAAAAAATGCGTTGAATTAATGTTTTTTCCCTTCACGGCTTCATTTTTTGCCTTTCGAAAAGAAAAAAAATTAGCTGCACTTTTCATTCATCTCGGGTATTCGTCATTTGATTGAATGTCGAATGTAATATTCTTTGTGAGCTAGGAGATATCACTGAGAAATGAGCTGCTATTGTGGCAATAAATTTGTGACACTTTGGATATATTTCGGATACGACGGAACGTACAGAAGATCCCATTTATTAGCAGAAACAATGTATAGCTTAGATAAGTAATGAAAACATTCTTTTCATCACGTTTTGAATATAATTCATATTTACATTAATTATTAAATCAATATACTATTAGATCGTTAGGTAGAAAATAGAATAACTTTCGATAAATGTAAAATGTAATGGTTTGCAATAAAAATTATAATTTTAATTCAATAATGTTTTTTCCAATTTTTATACACTGAGCAGCTGACGATTGCATTATGTGTGATAGTTGATGAACGATAGTAAGTTTTTACACATTTATAGCGTCCTTCAATAGATAATTTAGCTCAATTTTTTTTCTTCTCTTTGCTTAAAAAGATCACACGACAGTCTATTCATTCATGTGACAACCGTAAAGTAAACATTTCAAAAGATCAAATCAAATGGTTGGCAATCTTTTATCACAAAAAAAAAGAATCAATTGGTCACAAGCGGAGAGCAAGCACTCGAGCGACAAAAAAGCGTGAAACGTTCGATTATATATATTTATATATCGAAGGGGAAGACTGTTATATATATATACACTAGTCAACCATATGCGCGCACCGATTTCCTTTCCTTTCCTTTTTTAAAATACATCGAAGCCATAGATGCGTATGATAACAAAATTTTTTCTATTTTTATTGCGATTTACACGAAAGCATGTAAAAAATGATAAAGTATTAATTTGAGGTCATGCTTGCTAATATACAAATCACATACATATTTATCTTATCAGTAACTCACGTAACTCTCCTTCAACCAATTACATCGCGAATAAAATGTCTTCACTTGCTAGCTCATCTCTTTTTTACGAAAGGAATATATACGGGACTGATTTGGATGAAACTGACCTTTATATGTATAATAAATACGTTAAATACGTTATTACATACATATATATACGAGAAGCGAGTTAGCCGTTATGAACATGCAATTGATCATTAGAATTATCGTATCGGCCTGCCCCACATGTAAAGACGAACGGTAAAAGATATAGAGGCTCTCGCGCGAATATTATCGTGTGAGTAATAACCGCTAACCACCACAACCACCACTACCATCACCACCGCTACCACAAGATTTATTAGACCACCTCACGGCAGTCCGTTCCTTAGCACACACGCCTGCACCGACGTCGATTATTTCGATTTGATAGATTGCCAGACCTTCCACGATGACATATCGCTGCTGCCTCGCGCTGGCGTGTTATTAGACCTATACTGCATCAACATTAGTGATAATGCTGTTTTATGAAAGCAGTGCGCCATTTTATACTTTGTTCGAGCAGAGGGCGAAGTTTATGTAGTTTTCTTTTTTATGATTTATTAGAATTGCAAGCGCAAAAAAACGTCTAACTTTCGCGTGAAAGAGACTAATGCGATTTATGTATGAGATTCTCCAATGAAGATTGCTACAATGCGTATTAGACTTTTAATTTTGTTATTTACATTTTTAGACAAATGAACGAATCTAAGTTGTCAACGTTGATCGTTTATTCGTTTTCTTGGTCACATATTAATTTTGTACGATTATCATCGTCAGTAATACTCTATACGTTAGCACACAGTCAAGTCTAGATGATAGATGAGGTAACAAATCAAATCCGAAAAATCGATACATAATTCAGAAACAATTCCTGGGTATTTTCGCGTGTACACCCCTCCCCTTTTCTCTCCGAATAGATTAACGTTATGTCATAGCAATCGTGCGTGAGTCTGTCGGGGGTATTAGCCTATAGTTGTGTGGATCGCGGGTGCACGCAGACAATAACGTATTTATTAGTCTCCACACACAACAACGGCAAAGGACGACAATGGGGGATATGCAATCTATACCCCCTCCGAATTATTTATAATGGCGCGTGTACGCACGTTGATTGCTGCAGCGTGTATCAAAATCCTGACGATAATGACCTTGAGTGATTTATACGTGCATGATGTGAGCTTGTGGCTTATCGGTGGCTGAGCGTCATCGTAAATTTCTATTTTGCGCAATCTTCAATGCTAATATTTGTTTATTGTTACGCTCACGGATTTGATCAAGCGCGCGTGTGTACGTATGTATTGTCGATAGTTAATATGCGGGTGATGAAGCGCATTTATGTGAATTTTGAAGAGATTTCGTTATTGAGAGATAAGACACGATTGAAAGTCAATGATATTAAATAGAAAAATAAATGACAGCCTTGTATTTTTAAGTACAAGTATTCATGTAATGCTCGATGTAGTATTGCTCAATGAGACTTTGTATAATTGTTTTATATAAAGAATCTTGAATCGTAACAGCCAAACTATTCAAAACACCATCATTCACCAATGATTAACGTCGAGCATTCAGGCATGTTTCTAAATAAAACCTCCCAAAACTCACAGACACTGAAAAATCTTAAAAATCCAAAACAAACTTTAAATATATCCCTCATCTAAGCTCACAGCCTCATCAATAAAAAAGAAATCCCACCGACTTCGAACGTGTGATACCTCATCAAAGCAAAATATTCCCAAAAACACGAGACGCATTTTTTCTCTTGATAGGTGCATCAGCAAACAACCATCATAATCCAGTCTTGTCTCTCCAAGTCACGCACTATACTTACCCTTATTCGATATTTATCTCGTAACGTGCGTGTGTGTGTTTTCACTGGCGGCAGCGCTGCCATAAAATCGACAGCTGTCGCGACGTATTTCGTATCATCTTTACGAAAGCGAACACCACTTCCATATACACTTCCGTTGTACTGGAAGCATGCAGACAGACGCACAAGAATGTATTTGTCGATACAGCTATACCTCGATTTCCTCGAGTTCTCAAGCGCTCTTAAGTGGTCTGCCTGCTACCTCATGTTTCTTTGGAAAATTTACGATTATGGTCTCTAGATTAACTGTGGTATACAACATTCTTTACTATTTTCGAGGTCCTGTGTTAATAAAGCCAAGCTTTATTTTTAGACCCGTTTATTAGTTCGTATTAATATATCATTTAATTTACTAGACCAACCGTCGTATAATATCTGTTTTAATGGACCACAGTATAAAAATATCTGCTCTGGAGTCTATTTAAAAATGAACGAGTAAACTGTTGGCATAGGAAAGACAGTTACCTTGACGTAAGAAATTTATTTGTTTCATTCATAAAAACGTTGTTATTAAGTAGCATATATTGCTAATTGTCAGACACGAGATCAATTATCAGTAAATACCAATTGCAAATAATTCATTCAATCATGGTTTGAAATTAAAAATATCAACTTCAATAGGCAACAAAGCCTCGAAATCATAAAGATCTCGAAGCAGCAGCAGTATTAGGAGAACCAAAGTCGTTTTCGCGCGTCGCCTCCCTTTCATAATTCTCGTAAATCATCGCCACTAGTGAACTTCAAAGTTTCAAAAGAGACCTTAAATATATCTCACGACCGCTTTCGTCGTTGGAATTAATGCCAACATTTTTTTTGTCTTTCCAACTGCCTCGCGTCACTATGAGCTGCTGTTTGAAGAATGCTATCGTGCATGCTGAAAGTCGAAGTCACTTACACGCATGGGTGCATAGATCAACGCGTGCGCGCAAACGCTTGCGTCACATATATAGAGAGGGAATGCCAGCACTGCTGCTGCTGCTGTTGCCGGTGCAAGAGAGGCGTTATTTATGTTCCCTTTGTCGGCTGCGATAACACTGCAACGTCGTCGTCGTCGATTGTGCATACGTTGAGAGAGAGAGAGAGAGAGAGAGAGAGAGAGAGAGAGAGAGAGAGAGAGAGAGAGAGAGAGAGAGAAATACATGAGTACTGTACGCGTGTAATGTAGCACTGTGACTGTACGGAAAAAATGAAGTGTTGGCGAGGAAATTGCGTTAAATTTAATGTCGTACTTATGTATACTCGACGTTGGTGATGATGGGGCCGCGGGAAAGCTTATTCGTATAAGAATGCCTGTTAATTAAAAACTTGCTGACATCGTGTGGAAGCGTGTATGGTATACCTAGGATTAACTTTACGTAATATACTATTGTATTAGTGCCTGGGTATGTGTGCTTGTGCACTCGCTATTTTATCATATATTTTATTATTACGCGACCAAGTCAGCCTGCGTTCAACGCTGAAAATTAATATTACAAATCTTCTCATGACACCTGACATATTTACGACAGTTTATTCGTTATTATTTAATGAAATAAGATAAGTTCGTGCAGCTGCGTAATACAAATATTTAAACAATCAGATATCAAATGAACGGGGAAAAATAGTACTAGGAATAGCATCTATTGAAACATCATGTCATGAAAACTTGAAAATGTCAACAATAATTCGTAATCCATATAATAAAGTAATAGCGATCCTCCCTAAAAGAAAGTGTTTCGAAAATTGGAACGAAAACAAAAGTATGAGCGAAGAGCCAAGTCGGGGCTGTGCTGTATGTTGCATGGGCGGTCGCATGAGTTCATAAATAATGCGCGTGCGCGCAATTTCCCGCGTAATTGATGGGGCCCAGCGTCCGCGTCTGAATTTGTATATATATATATATATATGCGTTTCATAATGCCCTTAGCGCGCGAGCGGGGCGTAAACTCGACAATGCCTTCGTCACGCCAGGTCGGCAGCGCATTGTTTGCACCAGCAAACGCGCCAACTCAAAGATAAAACAGAGAGAGAGAGTCTGATTTAGTGTGCCACGCAAAGATCGTGTTCAGCCTGCCGATTGTCCGCTGTTCTGTGTGTGTGTGTGTGTGTGTGCGTGCGTGTATGTATATGCATGCACCTCCTGAGCTTTTGGGCGGATACGCAAGCGCCATACGGATCTTTATGAGTTTTGAGGTTGACGGGGTGCTTTGTTGTTTTTCAATTGTTCGCATGTTGCTTGCGATGTACACGTTTCTTTTTTTATTTTTGTTGTTGATGAATTGAAGTTAACTTTACAAAACGGATTTATTAGGCTGGTTCAGTTTTTTACCATACAAATTATTCTCGTAATCGGCGATATTTTATAAATCTTTTGTAAAACATGGAACTTTATACGTTTACAAGTTGTAATAAATGCTTACTAAAAGCATAACAAGGTAACATATCCTACTTTCATTACCGCAACTAATCACTAAAAATGTCACCGTGCTCTACATATATCTATACTATAGCATTTAACAGTTACATTTGGATCTTTCGTAACTTAGTTAACTCTGCAGTATAACTTAGCGCGTACATTTAGCGGCTGCAGCAGTATAGCCGCGTGTTTGTGGTTAATATACGAAGGAAAGTGGTTGCTAGATGGGCACTGTAGCTGCTGGACAGCCAACCTCCCACATTAGATGTCTTGTCTTGCCTATTATTGTCGTGAACGGTGCATTAGGTGCGCTTATCGCGCGCTTGCGGTTGCGCGTGCCTGCGGTTTCGCTTACACTGCTCGATCTCCCTAATTTCGATGAGATGCTGCTGTAGCTGCTGCAGCGCGTTGATTGTCAAGTTCGTCATTGTTGTGGTTCATTGTTGTACGTGTTAAGTGCTATATGAGCCAAGGTGAACAACAGAAGGCTAATGTCGTGTGGTGTTATAAAATATTTTTTATGGCTGACCAAATGGTTTTTATCTACTTATTGTAGCTTTCTATCATTTATTTGATGTGAGAAACTGATTTTTATCTCATCGTCGTTTTCAAATTAAACGAATGTAGCTAAAAGACCACTAGATGCAGATTGTAGAATAGCCAATCAATCAACGTATAAGCAAAATTAACGATTATGTTTTTAAAAGCTGCTAAATCGTTTCTATGGTAATTAGTAACATTAAGATGTATAAACTAAGAGGTACTTAGCAATAATTTATCAGGATCAAGCTAATTTGGAGGATTCGAATAATGATCGAATGTAACGACGAAAACTGGATTATCCTGCCATTAGATATTAGATTAAGCTAACGGTTAACAGGCCCGAGGCGTTTTCGTGCTCGCACATATGGCAATTTAGAGATATTGCTGGTCTATACGTGCATGATGTATACCACTTCGTTCTCATATTCGCCGTTAAATTCGGCCTCGTTATCACAGTATCTATGCGTGCCTCATTAAATGATTTTGAAGTTGACGATGTTGCAATTATACGATCGAGCGTACAAGCATGTCGTTGTATAATGAGTTATTTTCGTATAGTAAATCATATATTATACGAATGTAAGCGTAATTTGATCTTCAAATGAATTCTTGAAAATCACGATTATTCTTAATTTATCACGCAGAAGGACTTAAGATATCTCACAAGCCGATCCATTATATACAGAGCATGCAACAGTATATTTTAACTTAAAACGGAGAGAAAACGAAAGCAGCACACGTGTGCGTCTGTGAAAGCGCATCCATTCATTTAGTACGCAGTTTATTGGTGGCGCGACATCGAACGCGCCGCTCGTTGACTAGTTTACGAGAATGCAGAAACCGTGTTACGCCGAGCCGTAAGGTGGTACTACATGCGCGGGGGGTCTTCTAACCCTGGGGGACAACCATAAACAGCCTTCAGTGACGCTTTTATCTTTTTTTTTGGGAGGTGGGGATTTTTACGCTCTCCCTCACGTGCTACTCCGACTTTTTGTGAGTTTAGTCATGGGGCCTCTTTTCGTCGCTGAGAGTTTACAACTGTTGCTACTGCGTCGATGCTTGATAACAGAGGTATTTTTTTGAAGGTGGAGAAACTTTGTGGTCGTCATTTTTTAAGTAGTTTCATTTCCTGATTTTATCATCTGTATGACGAATCTCGCTTGTTTACTTTCTTTAAAATTAATAATCTCCTGTGTATCAAAATCTATTTCGGTGAAATAGTCATTATATTTGATTTCAGCTAAGTAAAAGGGACTTTATAATTGTAAAGATTCTTAACGCATTTATACCTACATATTTTTTACGAACAATCAATTTTTTCACTTATGTCATCCGAGTCTTCTTGTGCATAGGTATTTTTTCGCTAAGCCCGACTTACAAGGTGTGCGCAAACTCAGATTTACGGTCGAAAGCTTTTTACAAAAACGCCAGAGCGAGAATTTGTGTTGGTGCTTCGACATTGACTGCCAGATATGTCCGCAGTAGCTCGTATCGTTGTATTACGCTTCATGTTAAATCTCATTTAGAGAGTTCTTTATCTCCTTCACTATTACTTACATGGACAATTGAATATCAGTGTGACACTCACGGAAGAGTCGACTTCAATTTCAAATGGCTTTTGAGGCTATCAAGAAATTTTGGCTTAACAGTTATGGATTTCCTCTTTGACGCCGACTGCGAGCGTTCAAAATCAAGTTTAAGGTTGCGTGCAGGAAGCTATTTCACGGTTTTTTTTCTTTCTTTTGTTCTAGAAAGCAGAATGTTTATCATTCGTTTTTAAGTAAATACATATGAATTCCATCTTGAATTTTATCGTTTTATTTTTCTTTTAAATTTGCACGCTCAACATACACTACTCTCATACGTGCGCGTAAAAAAATAAAAATAAAAGGGAAGTAAACGAACTATTGAATCAAAACGTTGCAAGAGAATTATCGTTCGCAGTATATGGCGGAGGAACGAAATTCTTCCCCAAGTGTGTAAAATTACAAATTACATGGCCATCCAATATCTGGAGAAAATATTGAAGCATCAATCAGAAATTGAACAATACGTCCCCATATAGAGAAACTTAAGCGCACTCACGAGAGAATTTGACAATCGAAACGGGCCATTACTCAAAAAAAGAATTCTCTTTCTCTGTCTCGTCGTTTCATGAGAACACCCAAGAATCGTCGCCGTTGTAATACGTTTGCACTCGGACATAAATTAGGGTGGCCGCATGGAGAATGTGGACAATGAGTTTTCGCCACAAAATCGGTGTCCCCATGCAGCACGCTAACTGTTGTACGTATCCCCCCCCCTCCCTCCCTCTTTCCATCACAGTAGTAGTAGACCAGCATCAATGACGCTAATCCAGATTTGGCTGTCCCCTTGTATATAGTCGATTGAAAAGAGCAGCACATAAGTAAAGAGGCGCGACACACACACATACACACACACACACACACACACACATGCATATACATACAGCACCTGTTATTGTGAAGGGAGAGAGAGAGAGAGAAAAGCGACGTCGAGCTGTTCTGCTGTCCAAACAAGCGCAGCCACTTATATGCACGCTCTCTGTGTTATAATAAGACAGCTGCCAGATGATCGACCGGTTGACACGGGGTTGAGTGTCTCTCTCTCTCTGCAATGTGTATCAAGAATGGAAGTTCCGCTACCGGCTTTGCCTCGAATTTTATTCTTTTTTTTCATTGAGGTGACGAGTCTACGTGATGTGTTTGTCCAGTTGTTGAGCTCATTGAATCAATCACGCCCGACTTGTGTGTTATAATTTCAATGAACGACAGATTTTTTGAAAAAACTCGATCTCTTATAACCCGTCTCACTTCTTTGTACTGAATTTACGTTCTTGAATAATTTCGCTGCATAAATAATACTGCGTTTTGGATATGTACTTCATGGTAACTGAAAGGTACAACAATTGATAAGTTGTAGTGTAAAGCAAAAAAGCTCGCTAGTATAGCTACGTTGTAATTATTTTTGGGCTTGAAAAGCAGCTTTTGCTTTAATGTAGATGGATGAGCGATGGCGATCCCTTTGGGGTTTTCGCGTGAGTACGGATCGAGTTGCATGCAATACACGAAAGAGAGAGAGAGAGGGAGAGACATCAGAAGAGCGTAGTATTATACTTGACGCGAGGCATGCATGATTATTAAATAGTTGAACGCGGATGTCATTGTGTATGCCAAAGTCTGCGTGTACACTGTCGTTTGCGATAATCGAGTCAGATGGATAATGCGACCAAGCGCGCGTAAGCGGATTTTAATGGACACGTGCGATCGCGTAGGTATTATTTTGGGTGCACAGCGTTAATACGATATATTGAAATTTTAATGAACTGTCAGACAGCGACTTTCCAGCGTTGAAATTCCTGTTTGACATGAAACGTATTCGTGAACTTATATTTTTTTATAATACATTGTCAGTGAGAAACTATTTGGGCCAGACAGCTACCTTCTCAATATCATACACGCAGCACGTACTCTTCAAGGCAATTCGTTATGTCATAAAGAGGGAGACAGAGCTTTGGTCTAATTTTATTTATAAAATCCATGGGAGTATTTGAGTATATACCACATTCAGTCATATACACGCATAAAAAAATTGCGCGAGAGGTTGACGGATGGGTATAAAACAAATCATCGTGCAAAGAGAGGCAAAGGCGAACAATGAAGAGGTAAATCCCGAGTAGGGAAAATGAAGTAGTCGTGTAGCCTATTAACCGAAAGGGAGCAGCTGTGCTGCGAGATCGCTTCGACAGTTACATAATAATCCTCTTAACACTCGGCATTCTTCTACGGTGTGTCGTTTACCGACTCGGGAAGTTATAAAAAAGAGAAAAAGAAAACTATGGAGAGGGATACGCGCTGTTGCTTTTTCCCGACGACGGCAACTGTCGCGCGAATCCGTCATTGACTCCCTGCACATACGTCCTAGACGTTAAGCCCTGTTTATTTCGCTAGGGATTAGCTTCTTTGGGAAAGTGTCGTGATTTATTCAGTGCGCTTTACCAACTATTATAGTCTTTGGGATTTTTGAATTTGTCGTTTCACGTGGTTTCTTTTTAGGAAGAAAAAAACATTTTTGTTTTATGTATAGCTGGTCGACGGTGTATTTTATTTAAAGATTAGCGAGAACAAACAATGTATATTCTGTTTAAAATTTAGATGACATACTTTCTTGTAAGAATATAAATATTAGAATCGAAAGTATTTAAAAACACAGCAATATCACGTGAGTAATTTAACTAATTCATACGTGTAAATTAAAAAATTTTAAATTTAAATTTGAGAATGCGGTATAAAAAACGATTTCACTTTTGTTTACCTTTGTTGCCAAGTGGTATGCCTTGTAAGTAATGAATTCTAAAAAAATGTCAAATGGTTACCTGAAGTATAAGTTCTTTTATCGATTGGCCTAAGTCGATTGAGGTTCAAAGAATAGATGACTACGAGCGTAAAAGCTTTCATCTAAAATAACGCGCGCAACATGTATATCCGATTATAAAAAAATCATCTGATGATTTATTCATACAGGCCAACATAAAATTTTGATTGATACATATAATCAAATATGTAAATCCTAGTACATCACGTATAGTACTTTATTTTTTTACGACTGATCCAGCGACAGAAGCTGTGTAAGGCCATCCTTCACATAGCGGCTTGTAATCCTCTCTACCTCTGTCGAGTCACGCTCACTTTTTCTCTCTCTCTCTCTCTCTCTCTCTCTCTCTCTATCTATCTACTGTGAGATACCGGCAAAAGTCGAGAGAAAGAGCGGGCGGAACGTACGTTACATACACACACATATGGGATATAGTTATATGCATGAGTACAAACAGCTCGACTGGTTACGCACTGCTGCTACTTGCTTGCTTGCTTAGGATCGAGCTGACCGTGCGGAGCGAGCACTGTGCTGCTAATGGCCGGTAGCACTCGCGTTAAATGCCCAGGCAAACATTGAAAGAAACTCGCCAAGCTGTTTGAACACGCTATTATCGTTGCGCGCTACTGGCCGTGCCAGCACATTACTTTTTAAGATGCTAATTTTTTCGCCTTTCCAAACAGACTTGCATGTCTAATGAAAAATATTATGGATTTTATATATAGATGATGGTTATGTTAATTGATTGTTTTGTCTCTATAGTTGGTTAGTGCCTGTCTCATTGGTCTATCTACAAAAAGTCATCACTACAGAAAATAATTGTTATGCTACTAATTTGAGTCATATTTAATCTAATGTTTCTAATTAGAATCTAAAACTAAGCCGCGCTCAATGACAGACAAATTTCAAGTTTTTTTCCTGGCGCCACAAAAGAATACTATAATTCATCGTAAAGTTAATGAGTCCACAAATATATTTACCATGATTGAAAACTTTTGACGATCTTATGTACAAGCGTAAGAGTCGCGCTCAGACGAGGGCAGAAGCAATCGATCGATCGCATGCGCGTAGATGATTTATGAATTGAACTTTGGAGGTTCGCATCGCGCCGCTGTGGTTGATTGATCTCTACAGATTAAAGGGCGCCACACGGACACTCGGGCTTTTTTTCGTTTGTTTTTTTATTCTCACTCTTTCTCACACAATATGCGCAACGGCTGTCACTCGCCGCTAACGTTGACGTTAAACGAGCGTTCCGCGACGTAGAGTGAGAGACACGATTTGTCAAGGTTCCAATTTTTCGACGACGATTGACAAGGACGCTGTTTTGTCGAAAGCCATTTTTGCGATTCTTCTTCTCTCTCTCTCTCTCTCTCTCTCTCTCTTCGACCTTGCATTATCTTGACTATCGTATTTTCTCAATTTTACATATGATTTATGCATGTGTGTTATTGCCGTTGAGCGCCAAAGTTAAAGCTCATTCCTTTTAAGTGCGTCTGAAATACTTGTATCCTAACATTTTTTTCTCAACTTTTATCGGGACTCACATTGACTGACATTCACATGATTTGTTCTCACATTTATTTTTCAAACTGTCGGAGTACGTTAGCAAAATAATTTAATCCTGACAGCTCTGAAGTTGAAGTTTTTACTTTAATTATTTTTTTTTTCAGTTTTACATCTACCATGAATCAACGCTATTTTTTATTTATATATATCAACCACTTGAAACAGTCTGCGTCATTAAATCTGGTGAATGTTTTATGAATTTTTTTAAAGCTTCCACTACTATTAATGCGTAAAAAGTCAAGCGTGCAATCACGACCCGATTAGTGTAATAAATGCTGAAATAATATGACGTAACAAACCGATAGAGAGAGAGAGAGAGAGAGAGAGAGAGAAAGAAAGAAAGAGAGAGAGAGAGAGAGACAAGAATTTAGTAACGTTTTATTCGAGCACATAAAACTTACAAGAGACAAACGAGCTTTAGCGCTGGACGTGCTCTTGTCGGAAAGTACGCTGCAAGCGCGCGTGCGCACAAGGGAGAAAGGTGAGCGTAAATCTAGTTGGATGTGCTGGGGTAGAAGGGTGAGGTGAAAGGTGCGACATATCTTATCGTAAACGTCTCATAACGCGAGCCGCAGTAACGATGCGTGACACACGACGACGTATATAAAGCCTCTGCTCCCCTTCCTCTTTCCTCTTTGCTGAAGCGAACGAGAGAGCTCGTAAAGTGTACGCCGACGTTATAGGTACACCCTCTCGAAGAGGAGGAAGAGGAGGAAGAGGAGGACCGGCTCATTTGTGAGTTCGGTCGCGATGCGAGCCGACGCTGTCACAATCACGCCACAACCATAAAGTAAACATCCGACACATCAAAGAGCCGCCCTGCTCACGCTCGCAGCTTTATTTCACTCAAGCTCTCCCTTTCTTTTTGCTGCCTTGTCTCTCTCTCTCTCTCTCTCTCGCGCGCGCGCGTGCGCGCTCCGTTGGACCCGTCGGATTACCCACGTCGCTCGTGATCTCACTCTTAACCCTTCTTTTTTTTACTTTTTTCACATCGCCGCCATCCGTTAATCCGTTTACCGCCAGCCGCTCTGCAATGGTATGTGTGCGTGTGTGATCGCCATTTCTCGTTCGCAACTCTTTTTTTCCTGCATTGCCGCTGACTGTCTATATCGCTTCCTTTTTTGACGTCGGCTCTCTTATAATTGTACGTTTTTCAAACAATTTTCTAATATTTTTTAATTTCCCTATTTATAAGAAAAGTTGTCGTACCGATGACTCAAGAAGTGACTATGTATTTATACAGGATTAATATAAATATTGGCGACACTTTGTAACTCGTATGTAAATGATCAGGGTTGCTTGATGATACACTAAGAATTCTTCAAATGAAAATCTTTCTTTAATAGAAAAAAAGTAAAAAAGCAGAAAATACGCATCGTGTGCCACGGTTGAAAAGTATAATACGAATCAAGATTCGTCTGCGAATTCGTCAAGGGAAATTCGATGCAAAGCGAGCGCACAAACGTCGCCACATGACATTTCGCTTTGGCGACAGGCAGCACAAAGTAATAGTAGTAGTTGTAGTAGTAGGTTGGCGGTCTGCTGCAACGGCAGATCTACTTTCCCGTCGCCGTCGTTGTCGTCGTCGTTACGTCCGCGCACGCGACAACGCTATCATCGTCGCTCGCTCGCTCGGAGAGAGCTTGACACGCCGACGCGTAAAACGAGTTCGCGCGCATTTACGCCGCGTCGACCGGCTGTCACTCTGTACGACGTCCTCCCTACATTTCCAAGCTTGAATTTGCGCCTGAAGTCACGACTTTTTCCGCTTGACGTCTATGACAGATGATATGAATTTGCAATTTTTGTTCTCTCTTTTTCTTTACGTCTTTTTCGAGGCCAATCTAACATCAAGATATTATTACGAATTTTTCTGCAATCAATCAAATATTTTTAAAGCTGAAATATATCTTTTATTTGAGTTAGCCAAGAAATTAATACTTTTCGAATTTTATTCCGACAAATAAATGTATATTTTACAACAGCTTATTAAAAAAAATGTGTTCTTTTTGTATAATTAAAGGCTACTTCTGAAGGGAGTCTAAACCTTAAAAAATTGATGAAAACAGCCGGATCACACTAACAACTCTTGCCTAATGATTCATAGAAGCTATCAGAAGTCCTTGGTCTTGGCGTTCACGAGGTCATCAGTGTACACTGACGCCCTTCAATCTACGTGTCGTAAAGTATGCTTCGACGAGGCTTTTAAAAGGTTCTCTCTTAGCGCCATAGGGGCAAAATTACATAGAACTTTCGGCCGAACCTTAATGCACGCGGTGAATATTAAAGGTACGCTTAAGGATTGCCAGCGGCTCCTACTTATTAGAGAGCCTAAAGCGACTGACGAGCCCAAAGATGATTTCCGACAATTAGGTGCAGAGAAGCTACAGCCCTGCGTGTTTGCTCGGCGGTGTCTTCTGATCTGACAACGACGACGACGACAAGGCTTTTCTCACGAAAATAGATGCATCCACTCATTGGTAGCTATTGTATATATGTAAAAATAAATCAAATGTTTTAACAAGAGTCGTTATGTTGAATTTTGACTTGTTCCTAGCTGATTATGATGTTTTTTCGGCTAGACTGTCGTTCTTTGTTTTCCAAACGAAAGATTTGTAAAACTTTGGGGATTGAAGAACACCAAAAGGAGGGTGACTTTTTGTCTGTTTGCCTTTGCGGAACTTTAGAAGTTTCTTACAATACTGTTGTAAATCATAGGGACAATGTTATTTTTTAGTTAATTACGTGTAGGAAGTTGTACTCTTAGTAAACATATGTACATAAATTTTATTTAATAGGTGTAGATGATTGTTTCTCTAATTATTCAAATTGTCTAAGAAACCAGGCTTATTAATTTCACATTTCCACTTTTGGAAACGTCCAAGAGATTTTCATCGATGTCTGTTTTAATTCATACGGGAACAAAAGATACGAATAGTTCCCAGTCTAGATTTATTTATTTAGAGCTGTTCCAGAAAAACTAGGCCAAAGTCGTTATTTTATTCACGAATGACAAATGTACCTTTTGTGAATTATATAACCGTTTATTGCCAGATATTGCGCGAAGACGTAAACTTTAATACTCTCAATGAGAATGTGTAAGGAGTAAGCGAAAAAGCTATAGGCTGCGCTTTACATAAACAAGACGTGAATTTTTTTGATTCAACAAAGAGTGGATATATAACCAGGAACGGATGTGTTCATTCGTATTATAGACATTTGTAAATAAAAAGTGTTTTATTGCTTAAACAAGTCAGTTTTATGTTGATATATTCCCTGTAGATGGGCGGCAACGAATGAATAAATCAAGCGTGATTTAAACATGATAGATTTATCTTGAATATTTTTGCAATCTGAATAATCTTTATCGTAACAGTAATTTTATTACGTAAATATATATTATAGAATTTTTAATTATATAAAGCTTCTTATAAGAAAATATTATTGGAAATATTATATACATATATATACCTATTCGATACAGAGAAATGTTATTTGCGCAACAAAAGCCGACTTGTTGTGAACATTAAAAGGAATTTAGAAAAATAATCAGGTTCGCCATCTTCTCAAAACTGAGACATGTGTTCGTTAATCCAGTCGATGAATTTAAAAACTCTTGTGTAAACATCGGGCGCTCCTCGAGCACATGGTCGGCCAAAAGAGACGATGCCAATTTGAACGCCGTCGGAAACTAGAGGACCACCGGAGTCACCCTAAATATAACGTAAATTGTCGTTGATCACACATTTCAATATATTACACATCGTTCTTACATATGTAAAACGACTTACATTGCATGCTCCTTCACCGGCTCGCGTGAGAGTGCAGATATGCGAATTGGCATTGACAATGGGGAAGATCATCTTAGCTTGGCATTTTGGAATGCTGATCACTTTGAGAGGAATCTCTTGCAAGGTGTTCGGCAATTTCCCTCCAGTCTATTAAACAGTGTAAAATTAATATAATAACACAATATCACGCGAATAGTTAACTTTACAAAAACTTACGCTAGTCAAACCCCATCCTGTCAACACAGCAGGATAATCAACTTTTGAGAAATCTTCAGTTGGCAAGCTGATCGGTTGAATGTTATCATTGAATTCAATGTCACGGTTAACGCGAATGAGAGCAACATCGTTTCTCAAGGCAATCATGTTGAAGCCACTATGCCAAACGATATACTCGGATTGATAGACATGCTCATCACCGCCATTTAATAAAACGGTACCGGACACAACTGTCACATCGGTATGTTGACGTCTGCAATGACAAGATTTGTCAAAGTGAGTTTTGATAGTTGTAGTTCATTAAGAATGTCATTCAGTAATATTTACGCACTTTTGCATACAATGTGCAGCAGTCAGTATCCATCGGCTGTTCAAAATCGAGCCACCACAAAAATGATTTGGAGCACGTAGTGACACTTGGTATGGGTATGCGCCGTCTACGGCATCTTTACCACCTACAATCCGTGGCGTAGCTGTAAAATACATCGTCTGAATAAAAATTATTTAGTGAATTTAAACAATTGCGTAGCATTAGTCTGTAGCGTAAATTAAGATACAGAGAATGGTTGCACAATCAAATGTGATAGAAGGAGGGATTTTCATATTTACCATGTGCTGCTACCGTAAGACACAGAACAAGCAAACCCTCGATTATCTTCATTGTTAGAAAAAAATTGACTGACTGATGCAAGGGCATTCAATTGCTTATTTATATGCCACGATACAGTGGCCATCGCTGGTGTTTCATTGAAATTATCGATGCATCGATAACGAAAATTCAAGTGCATATACCACTAGGTAAGTCAGTATGACAGTCAATCTCATTGATAATCTAATTACATGCATATAATCGTAGCCACCGATTCATTGTAAATTGACATTTAATCGCGATATTTTACTGCATTCCCTAAATACAACTGCGCATTACCATATCGCTTCTTGGAATTAATTAAATGATGAAATTTGGCCAAATATTAAGTTATGGTAATTAGTCAAGTGGGTATAAAAAATACATTCATTCGTTGGCGAGTTCTTATTGTTGTTACTGTCAATTCTGGAGTCGTAAATTGTAGAACAAAGTTCTGTTATAGTATCAAGTTTTTCCAGATATCATAAAGCGCGGTACAATTTATAGTCAATGTCGTAAAACGTGAATTACGATTTCCAGGAAGACTTAGAAAAAAGTACACGTACATCTCAATGTTTCCCTCTCCCCTATGTAGTCAAACAATGTGTGACATGCAGGCATCGTAAAATATATCGCATATAGTTTGATGATGTCAATCGCAAATAACATTTTGAGCTATAGACAATAATGCGACAATGACACAATACGCTTGACACGCTGCTTTCCCCCTCATTGCTATTTATCTCGCTTATCTTTCTCTCTCTCTCGCTCTCTTTATACACCGACACGCACATGTATACGTACTATACACATCGCATATTTGCCTTTTGTTTTTTACCAATCTATATGCTGCTGTTTGTTTATCGATGCACGAGTGATAACATTATGTTCCGGAGAAAGAAAAAAACACATGCTATGTTATCGTCGATCATGACTGGTTTGTGTACATATTCACGCAAATCTTAAAACATTATGCGAAAGCCCCAACAATTTTTCAGCACAAAATGTATGCGATTTCAAGTATGAGTCTGCATTTATGCAATATGAAAGATTTGGAATAATTAGTTATGTTTTTATGTTATTGCTTTTGAATTCTTTTGGAATTTCAAAAATTATTCGTTATCTTGTTTCAATTTTTCTTTGTTGAACGTAATTTATCTTCGAAAACACTTACATGATTTAATCTTCCAATTGGACTGATTTAACAAAAAGGAAACTAATTTGAATTTGCTTGATTAAAGAGAATATTGTGTATAGTAATAATTTATGATAAGGTAAAATAATGAATGACAAAATTATTATTGCGAATCATCAGACGTAGCTCATTGAGTTAAGTGGTATATCATTAATATGCGAGAAAATTAAATCTGTTAACAATTGTTATGCATTTTTAACATACTTAGTCATTTCTTTTTCTTCTTTTTGATCGAGTGAATGGCTTTGCTCAATGAACTGCAACGTTTTCGACATAAATGTGATCATATACCTATGAATGTAAATCGACGAAAAATCCAATAAGTCATCGTCGAAAAGTCAGCTGGGTTAATTTTCGACAGCGCCCACTTTCGTTCAACTGCTCCTTTTACAGCACAAGACGTGCTCCACTTTAATTTACGCGCACTTTAAATTATCTACCTACAGCACTTCTGCTGCTCGCTCGAGAAAGAAAAAAAAGAAGAAAAAGAAAGAATATGCGGCCCCGTCCAAGTCTTAAATCACCTCCCAAATAATTCTCTAGCTGGCGCGACATTTGAAAAGGCTCATTACTCCGTCGGGCGCGAAAAGGCGTTAAATCATCGCTCGCGTTCTCTCCCTCTTTTCTTTACTCTGCTGCTGCTGTTGCTGCTGGCTGCCACCACCATCGTCGACGTCGTTTGTGCTCTTCTTTTCTCTGTACCTCGGCGTTAGCATGCGAACATTTTATAATGCGACCTTAGACATTCACTTTTGCGCATAACTACATGCGCTCTAGGATAATGTATGACCAGTTTAGTGACCAGGAATAGATCAATTCTGACTTGGCTATAAATCCTGAATTATATCGCAGAAGAGGTTCCTTGTTCTATAGTCTTCTACTCGTTTGAATATGCTCTACGTATACGTTGTTTCTTCTTGCTCTCTTTTCTTTTTTTTTTGCGGTGAATATAGTTGCCGTGATTTATATTGTCGTATAGAATGCTATTTAAACTACATTAATACCAAGCTTGGGCTTTGGGTATGTAAATCGAAGGAGACCGTGTGGCTCCTTTTTAAAATACATTTTCGAGTGTTGACAATTTCAGCGTTTGATTTATGTGGCGTTGCAACATGATCATTCTTGCATTACAATGCAGGGCTATTTATTTTCAGATTCAATCAGAAATATTCCAACGGCATTAACAAAAACAATTTTTATCAAGAATTTTTTATGCAATTTTGAGTAAAGTCAAATTTAAAATATAGCTTTCGGAAATGATAAAGCCGCCCAAGATGTCACTCTTTCGTGCTGTTAATTTACGTCGGCAGCTGAAGTCATAGTTATACGAAGATTAATTACCGGCTGCATTAAAAGTTCATTACCTTTTAAAAAATTGATATCGAGGCCTGTCAAGTGAGTCCAAATAATTTCCTGCATTCATAAAGTATTCATTTTCTGTTATGACGTCATCTGACGGTATACCTCGATGGATGACACGGTTTAAAGAAAAGGAATTGATGGAAAACTTATACAAAAATTATTAACTTCTTCCGTCATAATTATTAATATGTTGAGAATTCGGGAAGTATAAAGCGCTTATCATAGGAGACATTGTCGCTCGATAATTTATTCTGTGACAGATCTCAGAGAGAGAGAGAGAGAGAGAGAGAGAGAGAGGGGAGACTCGATTGCAAAGTATGAAATAATTAGAGCCGCCTCGAAATACACTCATCCATCATAGATACCCATGCGCTTGTCAACCCCGCAGCCATCCATATCCATTCATCATGTTCATTGTCTTTATACTTCCCTCACTTGCGCGTCTATTGTTTCGGAGTTTATAAATATATATATATATATATATATATATATATATATATATATATATACGCCTCGCGTTCTAGTCAGCTTATTATCCTTTTCATACGTACGCTCGCGCGTACGCGAGTTCATTTATTTCGGTTGATTAGTATCAAACGATGACCCTTGAATTCAATTGCTTTCACGTTGAGTGCGTAATTTCAATGATGATTTGTTATATATACAATATACGCGTTCGTCCGTTGTCGTAAGTCGTGTGCGCTTGCACACGGCTAATTGGTCGTGTCCTCTTTGGTTAGAACTGGGTTTTTCTGCTGAAACTCGTTTTCTTTCTTTTTTTATTATTCTTCGGTCACGATGTCGCACTGGTTGTCTATAAGCTCCATTAATAATGCAACGGGCCAATTTGAATTGACTGCTTTTGGCAGCTCGTTTGGCAGATACATTTATGGGAGTGTAAGCAGGAAAAGCAACTGTTTTACTTGTGGTTTTGTTTTCTTGAAGCAGCTGCTGATTGAGCCTCTTGTTATTCGACAGCAGGTTTTCAATATTTTTTTGTTTGAATATACGGGTGCTGAGGAAATTGGACGGCGAGACTGTCACCTTTGACTGAAACTGCTTTGTACATTTCGGAATGTAAATAAGGATTCCATTGACTATGTTTCCCGTCCAAAGGATTTCTGTTAGGTTTTCTTATTTCTTTACTTGAGCGTTTTCGTGCGAGCAGTGCATTTGAGTATTCAAATTCACAAGGAACTTTTGGAACTATAGCAAGTAAATATTTCTTTTTTTAAATTTATTTGTCGAATTTTTATGCTTTTACAAAATACTCATTTTATACATTACGCAACATCCCACTAGTTTCCAATACGGACCAAAGTGTATGAGTGGAAAAGAGGCGTTAAAATAAGAGGATTTTTTCCACGAACTTCAGTTAAACCAAAAAAATATATCGGAAAATAGACAGCACAGAAAAAAGTAACCGTATTATTACCTTATTTAACGTCTTTTTGAGCTCTAAAATAATTTCTTCATAGATCAAGCAATCAACAATGAAAAGCCCACTCGTTTTCTCTCTTTCTCGTTTTCTTTATTTATCGTTTACGATCTCCCTACTCATTCGAAATGTACGACGACTTTTGTGGACTGAACGCGACGATGGCTAGACACTTAACCCATAAATAATAAAGTTATCGTGAGCACTTTATCTTCGTAGAGGATTTCGTCGTTTCCCAAGCTTCTTGCACGCAGTAATAATAAAAAAAAAACAAATTTGTCGCCACAAGTGCAACAGCAGCAGCCCTTGGAAGGTCTATAATAAAAATGAGATGCGTCACGATGATACTGCTTCGTGGTTAATTTACGTTGAAAATACAGGTATTTCCAAGCGTCGAGAAAGTTGTATACCTCCCCTTCATATTTTTTCTGTCTCGTCGTTATAGGTATATAGTCATGCAAATAACAGCTACCTTTTGTGTGCAGTATTATATAAGCACAATGGAGAAGACCCTTTCTCTTCGCGCATCGCTGAGTACCTGAAAATTGCGTGTGAAGGGTTAGCCCTATCATCATTGAATGACCTGTAATCATTTGGCGCGCGGTATATATAATGCGACGCTGATTGAAGAACATGACGCGTCTGCCATCGTCGCGTCAGTGTATATTTTCGTTTATGGGCTTAAACGCCGTTTGGCTTCCAAAAATCCCCCTTCCTCCTTCATTTTAGCTTTTCTACGCAAAGCCGGCAATAAAAATGCTGATATTTCATCTGTATTGTAATTGTACTTGTCATACCGTTCATCATTTTGATATATAGTTAATGGCCAAACATACGTAATCTTTAGATAGTATCAGCTCGGCATATTGTACTTTCGCATACTTTAATTTTGATAAGGGTTAAGCTTGTTTTATTAACTGTTCAAAAAATATAGAGAAACTTTGAAACTTTGGACGTATGAAGTTGGATGTTGTGAGATAATTAAAAAATAAGACCTTGTGAGGTTTTTATCTTTGTATAAGAATTGAGTATTGCCGTTCATCATTGATTATACAAAATATCGAATGTATCCTTAAAAAAATAACTCTGAACATATCTGAATATCCAAATTCTTTCGCTCTGTAATTTAGGATAATTTTTCATCTTAACTTTGAATACTATTGTATCTCATAGATTACAATTACATTACCCTTTATCATAAATATAATCGGGAAATATTCATATATTTTCCTTTCGACTACAACTCAAGATTTAAATTTACAGATCCTGGTCAAGGGAAACACTATCAAAAGAAAACTATTTCTTTTTTTGAAATCAATATTAAGAGATATTCGATCGATTTTGGACCAAATTATCAGGTAATCCTTTCGTTGACCTGCGTTACCATGAAAACTGAGCCTTAATCACAGAGTACGGTATGCGAGCTGTATTTCATAGACCGTGTCGTAGTTTTAACGACCTGTCCAAACATTTTCAAAAATAGTATAAAATTAATCTTTTCTTTTTGCCGCTTCATAAATTGAGCTTTCCTTTCGTATATATAAATGTTACCTTGTTTTTTACGCGTTACTGCGAATGTCAATGTGCGTGAGAACATCCTTTGAACGTGTAATGAAAGCTTTGACGGCAGCCACTAATAAATTTGGATCAACACGCAACACATATACCGCGAGATCTTTACGCGCTATAATTCTGAAAGATGTAATCGTTAATAAATACGAAGGAGGATAATCGTTTAAAGATACTGCCCTCGATGGATTCCAGATGGATCTATAAATGTCTTCGTTGTCTTTCATTTATTTTAAATTATAACTACGTATACGTTCGAGATACCTACATAACTAAGTATAATTTATAGCCTCTCATTGTACAACGAAATTTTATTGATATATTCGTATATTTGTAGAAATATAACTAAGAATTATTTGTGTGCGTATAGAATTTTCTCTTCGGGTATTAATTCAATCTCGCTCTTAATCCCACAATTTATTTCACGGTATACTATACTATATACATACAACCTTTTGTTCTCATTCGCTTTCTCAACTTTTAGGCAAGCATTGAATCATAAAAAAGGTCAAGGCCAAATAAATTAGAAGATGTCAACAGCAGGCTCGAAATGCCGGAAGAAACTCGAGCGCAAAATATATATCCCAACCCTTTCCCCTCCTCTCTCGTTTTGTCGTCAACGTCAGGAAAGCAAAGCGGACATCTCCCGTTGTGTGTGACCGCAGGTATTTACTCGAAAGACAAAGGGTCGTAGCAGCCACGACCCGTCAAAACTGGACTCATTACGTCATCGTGAAAAGAAGAGGAGAAAGGTATATAAATCAGTAGCGACATTTTCGTAAGTCATGCAGAAATTTATTTTTGTAAACATTGTATAAATTTTATTTGATTTACGACTTGGTATTTGCGTAACATTGTATGAAGGCTACTTTTGAGGTATAAATATTACGTAGGTCCCACAAATCATCTTTCTTTCCTGCAAATTTTCAGCTGTCGTCGCACAAAGACCCTTTGGTTTTCCGGTAGCAGTTCTGGTTTCACGCTGATCTATCAGTTCCTCTTTTTCTGCAGTCCCAAGGAAGGGAAAGCGAGAGAGTACCAGGGGGCCTGTCTTCACTTTTTTCCTTCTAGGATACTGTTTACTTCTTTTCTCTCTATAAATCTAAAATTCTATAAATTTAAGAAATTGTATGGTGGAATACAATTTATTAGATTTATTCCGGATAGTATTACATACTAAACAACACGTTTTTTCATGGAATTATTGCTACTTTTAAATGCTTGGAACTCTATCAAATTTTATCTCATCAAGATGATTTTTTGTGTAGGTAATTATCTGTATTTTTAAAATCTATAGAAAATAAATACGAAGCTTTATCGCATTTATAATATAGCTTGTATGTCTTCTAATATTGTCCAACAATTATTCTTTTTTTAAAAATTTCGTTGTTTGGCGTTTATCTGAGTCAAGCCAATTTTTTTCGAAAATAACACATACGCCGTTGTAAAGTGAACCTTTCAACGAGCAATTTAAACAAAAATCAATTCCCTATGATTTTTATTGACCAACTCATGTCATTTTGAAAATATTCTTGCGTTTTTAACAAATACCGTTATCAGCATTACGCGAGGCTCAATAATGTTACTCTTTTGAAAGGATAATTTTTTAAAATCTATTGCTCATAATAAAACGGCCCGTCAGATTTTCGGAGTCGCATTGAAAATGTAATATTTCGATAAAATTGTACAATATTTCGATAAAAAAGGTTGTGATAATTTTGTTTGTAATATACTACTAAATGGAATATTAAGAAAATAAACGATATACGTTTATGAAAAAGCGGAGAATTTTTCACGACATGCCAGTTTGGTAAGTCGTTGCACGTATGCATCACGGCGAAAAAGTTTGTCGGCGGCGGGCTCGCGATTTTTCACGTAGGTATAGTAAGGATAGGAAGGTGCAGGTACAGCGCGCTTGTGCGCGCCGATTTATCGTGACTCGTTCTTGCGCGTGGGTGAGAGAGAGAAAGAGAGAGAGAGAGAGAGGAAGAGAGTGAAAGAGAAAGATACCTAATGGACAAGATTTACTGCGGCACGCCTGCCTCAATTGTGAAACGAATTTATCTTCCGGAGTGGTCAGAGAAGCAGCGGCAGTGCAGGGGTCCCTATTGCTTCCTAACCTCAGTCTTTTACCTCTCTTTCTCTTTTTGAAATATTGACTGGAAAGCGCGAGTATCTCTTTCTTTTTTGGTTTCTCTTAGAGTTGTAAATTTGTAGGATGACCGATGCGGTTGCGCTTTTAAATGCGTAATTAGAGTTTTGTGGATGCGCTTGCGATTTACACGACCCTTGACCGCAGATGAAAACCCCTGTACTTTCACTTTTAGTCTCTTTGTATTCTTTGTTATACATCTTCTTTTTTCTTTCACTGTCACAGTAGCTCCCTTTCTCTTTTATATGTAGCCTTCTTCTGACGCAAGATACTTTTGTTTTATTTTCTGTATAGGCTTTGCGAGAGATACTCCTTTTCTTTTTTGCTTGGTAAAGTTATGTTTTGAAAAGTAGCCACAGATTTTGTCAACCACCACGAGGACAAGCCCTTTTATAAAGTTGTGTGGGGCAAAAACCCATAGATAAAGATTGTTTCTAACGATATTTCTCGCTGCGCTAGCTTATATTTTACGTCGCTCTCTGTAACTTTGAGTGCGACCAAGAAAAATGTGATAGTTAGGGAGTTTTCTTCATGAGTAAGTGGTTTGTTGCCGTCGGATGGAGAAATAAATTAACGCTCGTATACACGTGTTTTCTTACACTTCGTTTTTAAGAATCATTTTCTGTAGTATTATTTTAATATGTAATTAACAATGATATTGAGTGTAATGTGAACCATTCATATTATAACATTTTAATAATAAGCACAAAAAGAAAAGTCTCGCATGAGGATTCATTAATGTAGAAATAATCTTGATCGTTGACACACATCAAGCGATTATTAATAGAGCATTGAATGCTCGCGAGTTCTGTGTTTTCCACCTGAGAACACACACAAATCGTCAACAAATAAAGATTGGCGTTTGCAATATCGCACCACGTCATCTCTCACGCGTATAGCCATAAATAATACAAACGATGACTGTAGAGCCGATTAATTAAAAATAACTCCGCGTCCGTCCTATGGAGTTATACACAGTGTGTATGTGTGTCTGTGTGTTGTGCGTCAACAGAGATACGTATCATTCAACTCGCCGATTTCCGGCGACGTGGCCGTCTTACAAAATGCAGATAACCCTAGCCGAGAATGATACATCATTTCCCCACACACGTTTCTTTGCAAAGAGAGAGAGAGAGAGAGAGAGACCAGCTTAATGGCCAATAAATAACGCAAATTAATGCCTTATGCCTGACGTGACTGGTTATTTATGCTCCGGAATAACTTTATCCCTGCGCGCCGCTACGCCATGATTACCGCCAGGCACGCACATAGACCTAAAAATTCTTTTCATTCTATAACTCTTTTCATTGCTGTAAGTGACCACCTATCGATTTATATTGACGCAAGCTTCTAACATACACCAATACGTGCACTTTTATTTTTAATTGTTTTCTTGCTTAGCTCGCTTTTTTTGGGTATTTTTTTTATCAAATCGAAGTTTCTGCTTATTATTTGAGTATGATTGGTGATAACAAGAGTTTTGTTATTTTAATCGCTACTCTTGTTTTTGGAATATCTATAATCGGGTTTCGTTTTGTCGTTTAATCTCTACCTACTTCTTTAAAGCTGTTTAATCAATTAAATATATGTGTGTTTATTGCATTTGTAATAAGTCTGTGGCTAATACTTTTCCAATTCCATCGTATCTTATCGTGTGCAATTTTATTTATAACCCGGTTTATTCCAAATATTACTACTTTTAGTCAATATCGGTGATTAAAAATTACGATGCCTATCATTTATTGCATTGTGTGATTTTTAACGCGATTCAGATCGTAAATAATCGTAAATTCATTTTACGATTAATACGTGAAGAGTTTTTTCAACTTTGCGAAAAAATAATAAATCATTGAGTTATATGTTATTCCATTACTGTTATTGCCAATCTACTTTTTAACATAAATATTTCTCTGATAATTTATTACTACAATTACATACAATTGGTTGATGTCATTATTTACCCTTGCAAAAGTCGACAAATGAAGAAATTTAGATATTCGGCTCAGATAGCGTTTATTTAACGACAATTTATGTTCAATTCATTAGTATTATTATTTCACGATATGAATTATAAAATTGATATAAACGGTTTATTACTAATTTTTATAAATAAAATTTCCATATCTAACCCAAGTCTACATTGATTCGTACGCTTGTCGAATCAACACCGATGAATTGGGAATGACGTGAGAAACGGTTTTCATTCGCAAAAGTAAGAACTAAAGAATTTACCGATTGACTTTATCGTTGACGACCAATTCTAAGAATATACCCCAAAATTATAGTTATGCTTATCGACATCGAGACATTGTTAAATTCTTGAGGGAGCCATTTCCGAAAATGGAAAACAAAAAATGACGTGGTGCCAGGTGGACAAGCAGAAGCATTATTAGCACGTAAATAATTCTTAAGTATATAAATAAAATCAATGGGGAGAAGGTAGAAAGACAAAAATATTATTTACACTTCGTAATGCTGAATTATAATGCTCATTATTTAATCAATAGACAAATCTAATATCCAAAATAAAACAGCCTCAGCAAAATACGTTGTTCTCATTCGTAATCAAGTTGGCATTTTGTGAATCATCAAAGTTCAAGTTTTTTCGGATAGAACATTGCAACATTAATTTCCTAAAGGAGCGTGTGCGTGTATGCACTACTAGTATGACGCCCCACGGCGACGCGCGACTGTGATGTATTAGGTGCAAGGTTGACTTTTGACCGTTTAGTCGGGAAAAGTCCCAGATTTTATCGTGCCTTCTCAGGAAAATGTTGTTTCTGCTACAATATACGTGAGATATATTTATATCGTGTGGAAAAGAAACACGTTGTTATTTAGATGGTCACGAGTTGTCCGCCACGCGCTATATTACTTCATTCTTATATGTGTTAAGCGTGCGTGCGGCTATATTGGAGGCTGATGTATATGTTCCGAGAAGTGAAAAGTTTGGAAAGTGCCTTTACGGAGATCGAATCATAATGGATGGCTTTTTCCGTACTTTTAAATGATTTCGTATAGACGTCAATTAAGAATATAACCGTGTTTACACTATTTTGATCGATTAACGCAGAATCCAAATTGTTATTTTGAGTTGAAAATAATCTACTTGTAAAATTCAGGGTTATCTTTATTTATTTTATCATTATAATCTGAAGAAATTCATCATATTCATAATTTCTTTATGTTATTATTATATATGTAATTACTTTTTGTAATTTATGCCCTTGCAACCGATTTCTTTCTTAGGCGTTTTTCGAGAAATTTGTATAGAAATAAATTCATGGTACGTTAAAACTTAGTACATAAACTTAAAAAAAAAGTCATACAAGATATATTTAATCGTAAAACTTTTATCGATAATTTATTAAAACCATCCAGGTACACGCTTCACTTTCTTATCTTTATGGTCTCCTTACGAAAAAAACCTTAACCACCAAAGTGAAGGCATGCAATAATTCAAACGTCTTGTCTTGAGAAGAAAAAAAGAAGACACGTTTGTATTCTCGAATTACAGAGCGTAACAAATCACGGAAAAATAAATTCAGAACTTGAAATAAATTCTTTTTATCTCTTCTTTCCTTTTCTCCTGCGTTTAGGCATAAACGAATACAGTAGTCCTGCAGTCGATGAGCTACGTGAGTATGTACGAGTAAGCGCATTAATTGGGGGGAGGGGGGGGGAGTCACTGGCGAAATTCATTAATCAATGATTAAGTTGCGACGTAGTGCTTTATGAATTATTATGATCTCGTGATGTGAGTATCAGTCAAAGCAACGGCGGCGGTGCAGCGGTAACGTCCACATTTATCAGCGTCATCTCTTTCAGCGTGTATATACGGTGATTTATTTGCTCGGCATTATCCTCTGGCACTTTGACGTTTTGCTCGAGTGGATAAGGGAGTGAGCGCCATGTATTATGCGCACGGCCTCAATCGTGAAAAGCGAGGTAGCCCGCGAGAGATCGTGTAACCCCAGTGTAATTCGCTCGGTAATGTGTCTTCGATAAGGTGTAGTGCAAGCGAGCAAGCTGTTAAAAGTTGTACACTACTCGGATTCGGTATGATTTATTTTGTAAGCTGAAAATGGATGTGGAAAAAGTATTTCTCATAGTAAATAATGTGTAACACTTCTGTCAGTGCACGAACATTGTTAATCTTAGAAAAAAATTACCCTTATAGAGAGTTTAAGAAACATATTTTTGTATAATACGTTTTTCTGTAAGAAATTATGATATACAACTATAAATTGTGATATTTGAGGAAATGTTTAATTAAATAAATATAGAAAGAGATTTAGAAATTCTAATGAATATTATTTCTTTTTGTAATTCTTTTCATGAGTTCTTTAAAACCGAATGATCCACTCTTAACGCACCTTTTACATACATATCAACAAGATCTAAAAGAAACAGATATTCAATTAATTCGCTATTTCATGATTACGAGGTAGACAAGCCGTAGATTAAACATACGATCACTTTGGTAAATTAAAATTTTCATTATTTATAACAAAATTGTATTTATAATTCCACGTATATGACATCGAGTATAATCTCGACATTTATATTGTTTTAATCAAACAACATTTCTCAATTTTTAACAGCTCACATAATTCAGACGGCATATACATGGCTCTCATAATCGTGTAGAATTAATCACGGTATATTGTTTTCCCATGCAGCTCATAAACACGCGAGGCAAAAATAGTCTTTGGAATTCGTGATTAAATAGGCCAAGAAAAATACGACCAATTAATATTCGACGTTCTTACCGCCAAAATAGATAACCTCATAAATCTTGTTAATCCCCTCTTTCTTATCCGTCACATTGTTATATTCGCGAAGATGAGGTCAATATCTCGGAATCGAATTTGTAAGTTACGTAGGTAAAACAGCATCTTCCCAGCATTGTTATATGCTAAATCGGCAAGCGGATCACTTATTGTATAAATAATGAATTCTTGCGAAAAAATTACATTGATTATGAGGAGTCGGCAGTGCCGATACTTATAGTTTCGTCGATTTTATCGTGATAATTATCTTTGATCATGTATAATGAGAATGATATTGATGATATCGTTGATAAGATTTCGAAGAAATTTTTGTTGTATTATTATACGTAATTTGCGTGATAAAATTTTGCATCAAGCAATCAAGTATAATTTATATCAATTTGACGAAAAAATTTGGTTAAGGATAAGTGGTACTTTGCGTTATTGAATATATTTTTAATAGAGTTCCATAATTGTCACGGTTTTTAAATGATCTAATATTGAAATTCGAGTAACGCCTCCAGAAACAGACGTTTTTTTATAAATATTTACAAGGGATATGTAGCCTTTTTATAACCACTTTGAAGTAACCAGTAGTTCATTGAACTAGTAATATTTTCAAATACAAATAAATAAATCTTATCGGATACATTGAACCCGAAATAGTTGATGAAATTATAGAAAATTAGGGTACAATAACTTAAAGAAAAATCTTATAAATAAATATATAAGAAACAATATTGTCAAGTAGGCCATTCAATTTCTGATGGACACGTAAATTTGTAAGAAATGCTAGTTTCAACAAAATATCGAATAATGGAAAGACACGAATGTACAAAATATCGACATGCGTCAATCATTATTGACATTTAATGCAACTTGATAACATGTCTCCTAATTAATGCTATCGTACAATTGAGCACCGATACAAATTAGATCAGGTCATTTCGATAGCTAATTAGCTCATCGACGATGAACCGTCAACCCACGGATATCATTCAATTATCCATAAAATCTGAAAATCAAGTTGCCAGATGAAATCGTCAATCTTTCTTAGAGAGATATACGCACATGTAGATAAATACACGTACACATATGGAAAGCGCAAGCTTATTTAGATGACACATATGGGCCCAAAATTTATAGGCGCAGCTGCGGTGCTTCGGGGAAACAATTGATCTTGATTCAGTCGATTGAATAATTTCGCGTCTACTAATATTTTCAATGAGATCTGATTGGAATTTACGAGTGTAGCTCGCGAGTTAGAAATGGATTTTTCTGCATTGTTGCGTTGCTTGCGTAACCTTACAATTTATCTATAACTGTTAGAGCCTATATGGCCTTCTTCTATCTCTCTGTCTCTTTTTTAATGAGGTAAATTATGGACGAAAACAATTAAGACAATTTATTGGTTTATACGTGAGAGTCGTTCCATTTGAATAATGTCAAGCTCTCGAACTACCGAAGCCCACTCGAGATTCAAAAATTTTGTTATTTATTTTCACTACGTCTGCGTCATAGTTTTAACATTCTTGATTAGGATTTTAATGGGCATCTTATCAGAAATTTATACGTTAGTTTACAATTTTATTTTGTCTTGGCGCCCGATCTCTTTTGAATTACAACAATGACGCGTCTATTCGGAAATTCAGATAAAACATTACGATACAATAGTTCTAGAGTACAATTGTAATTCTAATACTATTTAAAAATGTTAATTAGCTAACTTATGAGCTTTGCGTCGTTAATTTATACTTGTCCTGTAGGCGATTATGTTAATAACCTTAAGGCATTATGACTAAGACGACGTTATCTTCAGGCGTATCCGTAGTTAACATTATTTTAAAGGAGTACATTAAAGTGTCCTCGATGAATAATATGCAATTAACGGTAGTGAAAGTCGAATCGATACACACGTATAGACAGATCGTTATGTCTCTACTTTGAATGATATTGATAAATGACTTGGAGAGTTTACGTACTTGGAAAGTGAAAGCTGTTTACATTGAAAAGCGAGAATACAAAATAAATCTCATAAATTAAAAGCACGCCCGATCATACAAGTCAAGAGCTAGCAAGTTGTAAGGTGCCTATACAAGACGTCAACGATAACTTATCAGAAGACATAACTCATGGAAATAAAAAAAGAACACAAAAAAAACCTTCAATTCCAATTATAAAGAAATTATCGCTGTCCGCAAGATCGACTATGCACGTGTGTATGTGTATGCGTGTGTGCGCGCGCGCGTGTGTGTGCGTGGTAAAATTAACGAGACGACAGAAATCTCACGGGCAAATAAGCTTTCACGTGGCATCCGAGGCATCATCGCATATATGTAAAATGCATTAGCCGATTGCCGCGAGCGCGCGCGTGAAATCAGCAATTCACGATTGCGAGGCATGCGGAAAATGCATCGACTGTAATGCGCACGGTCGTACTTTCTCTCGTTATCGGCCAATGCAACGCTCGAAATTGAATGGATACTCTCTCTCTCTCGATCTAGTGCAAAATTCAGAAACTGCCGCTGCGTCGATCGGATTCTCGCTCGTCATATCATGCCCGGAAAAGGCTTCTTCGTCGTTCCGTGCGGGCTTCTTCCTCCCTTGGGGTAATGCGATGCATGCTTCTCTCCATCCCCCAAATTATGCCTGATCCCAGAAATACTCTTATGCCTGCAATGGTATACCCCTCGCGGTAGCTGATTTTGTGGTACGTGAGCTATTTCGCGATCAGCTATTTATCGACTTCTCATCGCTGGGATTTTAGCAGCTGTTCGAGTATTTACTGGATAATGCCGAGTTGTACTTCTTGTGGGTTTCAAATAATTCCAATTTGAGTAGCTTTTTGAGCGACAATTATCATTGAAAAGACGTGCGTTCATTAGCATTAATTATTATGGTTACACCTTGAACAAGTAATTAAAGTTTTATCCTTGAAATTGTGAGACGCTTATTTGTTTAGTTTCAACAATGATGTAAGGCAATACGAATACTTTAAAAATATAATTCCATTGATTTCACAGTGAAAATTATACAACAGTACAATGCAAGTATCGCAGTTTTCAAGCGTCGGTTATTGTGACTTTAAAAATTATAATTTTAATTCCTACACGAGGAATACAATTCAACGGTGAGAATACTTGCGTCTTTTAAAATTGCTGTTTTTGGAGAAGAACTTGAATGCTCGTTTGAAAAAAAAAGAGATGGGTAAAAGACCGAAGCAAATAAATATGCAAGAGTACATATTTACGAGTAAGATCAAAAGAACAATAACAAGGTCTGATTTTTCATCGTAAATCAGTCAAACAGCTTGCCAAAGAAATTTCGCGGAGAGCGGCCGTTTGCACTCGCAGACTACGTAATAAAGTCGACGATAAATTACATAATTGCGACTGTTAAAATAAACGCAATATTTCCTTGGTATGACTCTCTTAGCATTAAAGTCGTGGACACATAAGAGGTCTCTTTCTCTCTCTCTCCTAGAAGCTCTTCGGGAAAATTTATGACCAACTGAGGCGAGCACACATTACAAAATATGACAAATAAATAACCCGGCAGTATCTCCTTCGCGGAATCTGAAAGGAGAAAGAGTCTGTACTAATGTATACATACACGTACACAATAAATGACCGAAATGTTTGCGCAATTACTCTGGCAGCAATTGAAGTCTGGTAATCCTTGTAAAGGTGTAACCGCATAAATCGACAATATCGTTGTGCGTCTTTATTTTTCGAAGTAAAATTTGTGGCTATAAAGCCGATTAGCATAATTGGGGTTATTAATTTCCGATTGCAAATTCATTTTATGTCACTCTTAAAGCTTTTTCTTGTACTGTGCACTTCTAATAAACACTTCACCATGTCTATTTATACGAAGAGATGAATGTGCATAAATCTTTACAACGCATCATGGAACCATAAAGATAAAAATATATTCCTGATAGAAATATCGTTGGTAAACGAAAATTGCAGGCTGCTATTTTGTCACACGATAAGAAGGGCACACATGCGGTGACAACACTGTGATTTAATCAGTCGGCCACACGTTAAATTTTGACGACTTTAGTCAGACATATACTCATCATAACCATTGAGCCGGCCTCTTTGTAATCAAGCTCGAGGTGATAAGCCATGAAATATAAGAAGAGGATTTTCCACTTTTATTGCTTTTTCACGGCGTGGTAGATGTAATTGCTTGCGCGTGGATGAGCGAAAAATTCCCCGATGAGTTATCACGGAAATCCCCCTTTTTGCCGCGGCACGTACTCTCGCCTTTCTCGCACACTGTTTAATTTTAGATCTGACTAATGAGCTCCTTGATAATTGGATTCTCGTAGCCGTGGTAAGGTAAGTTTTTTTACCGTTTGTAAGCGCTTTATTATCACCGCGCGCACGTGATCTTGTGCCGTTAAGACTTTTAATGCAGAAAAGATGAGATTAGGAAGTTTTAACGCGAATTTTTTTTTAATATACTCGCGGATTGGATTTTAAGCCGCAAAGATTTAGTGCTGCTTTGAACGTGACAGGAGGTTTTCTCGTAATTGTATTACAATGAAACTGAGTGAGCATGCTTGTCGATTTAAACTTGGTACAAAGAAAATAACAAACTAAATCGCTTCCCCTAAAATGTATAGCCTTCGATAGAGCATTGCTATTACAAGTTTGAAATAGGCGTTAAATCAGAGCTCGAATTTCAATAACCTATTATTACACGTTTTAGCTATAAAACTAGCGCCAAGTTAGCGCACTTATCTCACAATCATACGGACAAGGATCGTTCTGCGCGCGTTTTTGGATCGAGTCCAAGGCGCGCAAGACTTTTCGGTATAGAGCTCTCTCTCTCTCTCTCTCTCTCTCTCTCTCTCTCTCTCTTTCTCTCTTGTGAGCGAGAGGATTCCTACTTCTGTACGAGCGTAAGCTTAACCGAGTGGAACGCAAGAGGTTATACGGTTTTTCAGGCCATAAACTTAATCGCTGTTGCTGCTGCTCGAACTTTACGTCTTCAGCTGCGGCACCAATTCATCTTGCCGCGTAAAGCTCATATGGTCGCATGGAAAAAATATATATTCCGTCGAGTGTGCTCTCGTATTGCCTTGCGTTCGAGATTTTACTGTGATAAAGAATCTTGGATTACTGCAGTATATAGTCCGCAAGTTTTTTGCTTTTATAGATCGCATTTATTGCTTAAACAATGAATAACGACAATCGTTATACTTTGTTGAGTTTTTGAAATCGGTAAAATATGGAATAATTATCAGAAGGAGTTAAGGACGAAATCAAGAATAAGTCATTAGTAGTTTGATGAAAACTCCGAAAATGAAGATAATTTGTCACTGAAAAAAAATAAACGCAATAGGAAGGTATTACTCTGGGACAAATAAAGTGGCGCCTATCAACTGTACATTGCACTCGCCGGCTGTTTAACATACAACAGACAGGCCACCGAAAACTTATGCATACGAGCATATATATACAACGGGAAAAAGGAGAAGCTAAGTGGGCTCTCACATACAATACATCCGGCGTAAATTTGGGAAGCGGCACGTATTCGGCATTGAAATAAAAAAAGGCGTAGTAGCGGCGTCAAAGGGGAAGAATCGCATTGTTTGTCCAGCCTCGACTGTCAGCGGAAACATTCATTACAGCGCAGCCCACTGAGAATCGCTAATGCGATGCTCGCGCGAGCGTGCGGCTCGACTTCTTTAGCGCGCCATACCAAAGTATTTTTCCTTTTGTTCACATACGTATGTATGTATACGTATACATACATGTACGCGACTACTATGAAGAACGTACAGACGAAAATTCACGATGATGGATTAGTTTCGCTTGCTTACTTTTCTTTTTTTGCTGATTGATTGGTTGTTCTTCATAAGACTTTGTATAGTACACCGACCGAGTGATTGCAAAACTAAAGTCTCTAAACACGAATTATCAACTAGTATTGATGAGTCAACTGAAAGTTATACACGTGCAAATGACTTTTTCCTTAGATTAACTGTGGCACCATACCTAGTGGTAAATATTCAATCTTCTTCAAACGTGACTATAGTGACTTCGATGTAAGCTAACATTTGATTTCTAAGTTATCTCACTGTGTATATATTCACCATGGTATTATTTACTTTTTCGAGCTCATTGATATACAAGCCAACGGTCTACAATTTTTTTACCGACATGTAATATATGTTGTGCATTGAAACAGAAGTTCAATTAAAGAACAAAGCCGAAATATTTTAAGCATCGAAGATCAATCGAAAAGAGAACTCAAGTCGTTTGGCAGGAAGGCGGATGCTGCAGAGTGGAAAAAGTTGGAGCTCGGCGCACAAACAGACGGCATATTTGGAATTCTGTCGGCGTAACGCAATTCATCAATCGAAGCCCACTTTCTTTGACTTTTTGGGGCGAGCTGTTGCAAAAGTCGATTCCTCGAATGGGGAATCCACTGGTTGATCGCACACGAAAAAAAGGAAAAGGAAAGACGCGCTACGCACTGACGACGCAAGATCATCTCGATCGTCGTCGTCGCATTATACTGCGCGGTCCTCGTTAGTCCTGGTGCGCCGGAATTTCACTCGAAGCACGGCATTTCATCTATACGCCGCGATCGTTTTAGTGTGTATACCTTGCTGTGTGCGCGCTCGTGATTCATTATTCATACTGATTCCGCGTGCGGAATTTCATTTGTAGATTGTAAATTATGTCGGCAACCTGTCTCTTCGCACGACCGAGCAGCTTGGTTTTTTTCCGAATTTTTGTCATTTTTTTTCATGACAGATTTATCGTGCATTATATTGCGAAGCGCGTTCATTTCTTTCGTTCCTTTGAATTTTACAGCCATAAGTAGGCAAGATTAATTTATTTTTCTCCGACTAATCGTGAAATATGTCAAAAAATCACATCGGATATTATCATTAATAGAGGACGATATGATTTATTAGGCTTCCTGAAAGATATGGCGCTTATAAAAGTGAAGCTCGAATCAACTGGCGCGAGATTTTTTTATTTGATTTAGGACAAGGGTTTTTCCGCTCTAACATAGTTTTCTTCATCATTCCTGCTTTATCATCTGGAGAGTTCTCTTATCAGCGATTTAAAAAAATATGTCACGCATCTTCGGTCATTGTGAAATTTTCCTATGTAGAAAATACAGAACGTGATGATTACACTTGAGTAGCAAATATTTGGATAGATCTTGAGAGTTGAGATTGTGCGTGAATTTTTGTGTATTGCATTTGATAAATTTGAAAAAATAAAAGCGTGTTACGAGCAATCACACTTTTACAGCTTACTCCTAACAAGATTACCAAGATGGTAAAATTTAATTCTCTAAGAAGATAGCAAATATCGGGCTTAATATAGCAAATAAGAAAACCAACAATTAAGCAATGATACTCATCAAAGGAAAAGTACCTTGTTGTAAATTAGTTAATTATTGTGATAAGATTCAGTTAAATATTTGGATAGACCTTAATTTTATATACATTGAAATCCTAGAGAACTACGAAGGCACTAAAATTTAGGGTTGACAAAATTAATCAATGAGTTTGACGATGAATAGATAAATAATTTCCAAATTAAAACCAATCTCAACGTATATTTTGTCACTATGAGAGTATTGCTTGTATAGCCTTATGTTTTATAAGCATAGAAATCTAGATTCTAGTGTAAAAACGAGAGATGAACGATCTGTTCAGGATATAGGAATTCATTATATAGGGAAGTCCAACGAGAGAAAGAGAAAGAAAGAAAGAGAAAGAGAAAGAGAGAGAGAGAGAGAAAAATCGACTCAGTGCTGGGCGCATTATTTTCGTAGAGGAGGCACCACGAAAATTTACGGGCCAATTTCAGCTGGCTCGTTTCTTCTTCTCGCCAATGTCGCCGAGATCGCGGAACAATTTATTCGACTACTCCGCCTAGGCGTCGGGTTAATCGATAGTCGTAATAAAAAAGAAGAGATGAGAAGCATAAAGATGACTTTTTTGTGTTTTTATCGCGAGTGATTTATCGTTTCCTGGTCCGAAAATACATAATAAATTTTCATTGCGGGACGAGATCGAATGGAGAGCTCTATGGCTCTCTGCGAAACATTTTATTGAGTAATCAAAATGATACAGCCGCGCGCGCGCTTATGTAATTGAGGCTGACGCTGATTTATCGGGGAGGTATTGGGAAATGTTTTCTGCTTGTTTAATGGCCTCTTAAATTTTCGACACGTATTTATAAAATTCTTTTCGTCTACAATTTTTCTCCCCATCTAAATCAATCGACAAAACGACTGCGAGCGATCTTTTTCTCTCTTCTTTCGTGCGTGAGAGAATGGATCGTGAACAAATTTAATACTTAGATTGATTGAGATACTTTGGAGATACAAAGAAAGTCGAGTGATAAAAGATCGAAGAAGGGCAGAGGTTGGGAAAGTCGCGAAATATACAAAGGGGCGAGAAAGAAACCTGGGAGGTTACTCACACACACACACACACACACACACACACACACACACACACACACACGTACTACATACACGTACAAGGGATTCGCTCGTTTGGTGCGCGCTTGCACGGCTACAAAATCGTCGGCAAAGTTCACTTTATGAAGCTAGAATAGATTAATGCTCTCGTTCGGGAAGGTAATGTCCTCGATAAATTATCTTAATAGCTCGCTCGGCAATAAATATGCTTTCCCTCTCTCTTTCTCTCTCTTCCTCGTGGTGTCTGCACTCACGGCATGACTTTTATCGCCTTCTTTCTCAAAATTGGAATTGGGGCGATGGCTAGAGGAACTGAGCGACAATCTTGCCATAACCACCATGGACCATCCTTTACAGAATTTATCTGTCCGCGAGATTCTTCTACACTTTCGTCACCTTACGTGTTTTATTAGGACAACGCTGTGCCTTTATTAATCGATTTATACGAGTTTCTACGCGTCCAAAATAGATTTGTCTTTGTCAGTATTATACGAATGTCTTCGTACAACATTGTTGCTTTAAATAATCATCGTCTAATTGAGGTTTGACGTTAATTGCCCATCATTCCTATCTATGACAATATTTCCTTTAGCCCGCCAAAAAATTCTCCATATGCTATATACTTAATGAAGATTTATATCGTACTGCTACCTCTCTTGTTTCTTTTTTAAACACGTGAACGACTCATTCGGTTGTGTGCTGGTGATGAATTTAACCCATTTACTTGTGGAAACAATGTGTACGGTTAATAAAAAGAAATATTTCGCTGAGTCTTTGTTTGAATAAAGAGATAAGATATTATCTCACGAGTTTTTCTTACACCACGTGCACATAGACAATATGGAGTCATTAAGTTTTTTTCATTATTATAGATTTATGATTGTTTTTTACCACAAAACAAGTCAAGACTCTAGCTTAAAAACATCGTCAAAATTCAACTACAGTTTTTTGAAACTGTCCTGTTCTATTTCTAATGTAATAACTGTCTTTGTAAAATGTCTATTTTAATATATATTATAATCAAATTCAAACAAGTTGACAAAAATGTCTATTGATAAATAATAATATATCAAAATACAATCGTCGCCCGAACGACGATTCAAATAAGAGCCTTTTACGATTGAATTTTCCCTCGGGGCAACATCAGCAATAAAAGTTGCACGTGAAAAATCAGCTACAATCAAAGTAGAACAGCAGGAAAAGAAAGAAAAGGAATAAAAAGCTGGAATATTGAAAGGCAGTCAGTCAATTGAGCAAGATGTGCGAATGTCGGTATTAGGTTGGCAATGCGTCACTTGCGCGACAGTCGTGGCACTTAAGCGCCAAAGTTGTTTGATGCTGAGCCGCGCACATTTTATCCTCCTCGGCAGACGACGACTTGCCATATACCATACGAGTATATAGTAGATAGAGTAGCCCTGCTGAGTTATTCACTTAATGCGGCCATTACGCGCTCCTCGATGGCGCTTCATCCTGATTTACTTGACAAGCATTTATTGCTCTTATCTCGTCTACCACCGCCGCTGCTGCCGCCGTATAGGATATTAAAGCGCCAAGTTTACTGCGAGAGAGTGAGAGCGTGAGCAAGCTCGTTTTGATTAAAAAGAATTTATGGTAATGCGGGTATAAGATTCACCGTACACGCAAACGATGAGAAAGAGAAGGAAAAGAATTGATGCGCTTTAGATTTGACTTGATTAAGATCGTTTGTCGCCGCGCGCGCGCGCGCGCTCACACGACACGTTGCGGCGGTCCATGAGAGAAAGAGCCTACACAGTGTCTTGCGTGCACAAGGAAGAGGTTTTTATACGAGGCTCTTTGGAAGAAAATATATGGAGCAAGCAGCTCGTGATCCTCGTTTGATCTCGCGTTATTACGACTATTATTCATTCGACTATTTCATTTTCAGGAACGATCTTTCTCTCTCTCTGTTTCGTGATGATAAATCATAGCCGACAAGTGCCAATGGTTAATATAGTATATATGCTATATATGGTACATAATGATATTATCTACCCTTTCTATCACAAACCATTAAGAGCTGCTTATATATTATTCTATTTTTATGCGAATCAATTTAGATACTTCATATTCCCCCAGCTTTTACATTTTTGAACTGTATTACTGCCGTATACAGGCCACTAACCCACCAGCAATATATAGATATCCTATTTTCCATTCCAAAGTTCTGCCCCCTCCCCTCCTCTTATATACTCCTCATACCGATATGGCACATGTCTACTAATGCCATCCCAGAAAACATATTTCTTCAGCTGCCTTGCCTGATGTATACTTCAAGTGTTCAATAAATTCCTATTTTTACTCATCTTAGCAAACTTTTTAGAAGATGAAGTATGCGAAGTAAATTTTGGGTGGGCTGCAGTTGCATTGTAATATTTATACTTGAGTAGAGAGTAATTTGATAAGAGATTTAATTAGTCAAGTTGTGGTATTGTAATTGTATGTTTACGCGGAGTCATCAAATTAATTTTATTCTCAGCGAATTTGAAATATTTACATTTTTTGTAATCAGTTGTTAGAGCATTATTAAACTGTATCAATTAGAATCACAATTGGTAGGATGTAAGACTCGAATTAAAAAGAAAGATTTGTTTTCGATGGAATCAATAGATTTCTTGAAAATGTTGCTGTATTACATCCCAGTGAAAGACATTTTAAAGAAGACACGTTAAAAAAAACTAATTCCACTCAACGTCATTCACATTTACCCGTCACATTAAAAAAAACTTTAATTTTTCAAATAGCAACTCAAATTCCAAGCGTAATTTCACAATTTCAACACCTAGAAATTCTAAAATTAGCTGTAACCAAAGCTCTTCGTTTCATTTAATTTTTTTTCCGTCACATATAACTGTCTATCGTCATTCTAAAGCATAACTTCGACACTGACTGACGTGTAGACTCAAATGTGGTTGCTCGTAAACGTTGCAACGGCCAATTAAACGAGACGCGGCATATACATACAGAGGGAGAGAGGAAAAGAGAGACTACGACGTTTAAGGAGGGAAGGGAAATTACCCTCAAATTATACAGTCGCCGCGTGTTTACGCCCCTTGAAAGTCAGCTTAACGAGCGCTCAACTGTCTCTTTTCCGCGCGCGTGCACGTTATCCGTACTCGTGAAAGTTGACTCTGAATTCTGAAAAGAAATCAACTTCAAACGTGAGATGCTTAATTAGCGATGCACACGGTATGATGGGAGCGAGAGAAGTGAAAGGCAAACAAGCATCCATACATATATAATTATTTTAAATCGGCCTGGCGCGTAAAGTTTATTACGTTATATATTAATTAAAAGCAAAAGCGTCGCGTCGCGTCATTAACAAGCCTAACGATTTGGTTCTTTGAAATGGCGATTTTAAAAAATGAAATGTAAATTAATAGATATTAAAGTACCTCGTTGGCGCGTCCCAAGTATTAATCACTCTACGGCGGCGAAACTTCATAATTAGAAAAGATAAATGCGCAATTAACAAGGCAATAAAAGACACAGCGCCAGCGTGTATCTTCTCTCCATGGCCGTAAAAAAACGTATCGATAAGTCAAGTCAGCGAGAGAGAAAGAGAGGAATGTACTACTTGCTGCTGCCGCTGCTCCCGATTCGATTCGCGCGAGTAAATGCCAGAAATGCTTTGCAGCTGCGCCTTTAATTTATTAACTCTCGACGACGACACGACGCGGCTCGCTCCGACTCTCTCTCTCTCTCTCTCTCTCTCTCTCTCTCTCTCTGAAAGCGAGGATACTTTGTCAAAGGACACGTGTGAGAGCATGCTGCGTGACTCCTTTACCATGACTGTTAAACGATATGTTTTGTACTTCTCTCTTGTAATTTTTGCCTTGTTTTATCTTCATTAGACACCGTTTTTCTTCTTTTTTTTTCTATATTGATAATTAAAAATACTCTATTTTCATAATTAAGAAATAAATCCCAGTCGTAAACAGAATGCTTTGAAAAGTCTATCCACGGAATATGAAAACCACACAATTCTATAACTCAAAATTTAATAAGGATATGTGGTCGTTCTCATCTGATTCCGTTAAATAAAAATTGGCAAAGTCCCTCTGTCCCGTAGGCCATGGTCGTCACTTAATGTTAACAGTGAAAATGAGGCTCACTTAAAGTGCCAGCGCGTAAAAGGGTATTTGCGTGGCATGGCGGTGTGTCGAAAAGGATGCAAGCCGCAGAAGCCTCGATGGCGTGAGGGCTGCCGGGGCCACATTGATCAAAGCGGCAATTACTGTCATCGTAATATTACTCGGGGCGTTACTCACGCCAGTATGCTTCTTCTTCTCTCTCTCTCTCTCTCTCTCTCTCTCTCTCTCTCTCTCTTTCTCTTCCTCCCGTCTCCCTGTGCCTTTTACGGCTCTCGACAATCGCTATATACGTGCTTCTTTTTTATTCTTTCCTACCCGTCTGTCTGGTTCTGTATGTGTGTGTGAATGTGCGAGCGCGTTATTTCATTTTTATGATTATCTACCGTTCTTTATAGCCCGTACTGCTCTTTTACGAGTCTCTCGCTTTTTTTTATGAGGATGAATTTCGGAAATGAAGTCCCTCCGATCAATTGGCTAGAAAAAAGAAATCTCTGTATGCTCATCGATAAATTGAAGTTTCGAGATTGTTTCTTCTTCTTCATTTTTTCTCTCACATGACTGAATAAACACACAAACGCCGGTTTTATGCGGAATTGACTTGTCACAAAGTGCACACACTTGTCATATAGTCACCGGATATTCTCACAGTCGTAAATTCAACTTAGCACCCTTGAGCCACAAGACTATATACACATATTTAATCCCCCGGCAGTCTCATATTGCAATTTACTAACAAATTACACTTTACGATTGCCATTCGACAAGGCATATAATAACTTCAGCTAGTCCACATTTATAACGAACGTTTTCTATATCTTTCTCACTAACGAACTTTATAACTTTGTATCATATATAGTGTGCCGCGCCTGTGTTGTATCTTTAGAGAGCGAAGTGTATTGAAACGTCAATAAATAGCGCACATCTATAAAATGGGAAGGCGAGTATAAATTTTTACGATGAATGACTTTATATCTCTTGCTTGGGAAGAGATCTTAACGACGAAGACCTTGTGCGCACGCGGACAATTTATTATTTCTACGTATTTTTCATTTGCGGAAAGACCTTGACTGCTGCTGCTGCTTCGACTGCATGCTCATAGCGGCGATGAATACACTCGTTGCAAGTCTCGTAAAGCCGCCACACTTTTTGCGCGCACTCGACTTCGCTTGCAATTTAAACTGTCGACTTTTTTTCCTTTCTTTTCGTTGCTTTATTGCCTCATCCTTTCTTCTTCTTCTTTTATTTTTTCCTTTTGAAATGCTTTAATTTGAGAAGACGCCGCTGAATTATCTTTCTCAGAATTGTATCATTGCTTCGCAAACTTATACTTTTTCATTTAATAATTTAATGATTACCTTGCCGCAGTTTTATCTTTCTTTGAAAACTAACGAGCGTGAATCAACATTGTTCAAATGACATTTTCCATGATTTAAGGTTTCTTATACTTCAGCGGAGATTTATGTCTGTTCGGGGTTTTCCTCGTCACAATTACTTCGAACACCGTTTAATTATTCTACGCGTGAATATACTACATATAACATTAAATATAGCTCACTCTAATTTATTCTAATGGCCCAGTATTTCTGTACGTATAGCTAATGCACATAGTAATAGGATAATTCGAAAATATCTCTTCTCGAAACAACTAGTTTTGCCGCGAGTACCATTTCCTTGTCCAATAAATAACATCTCTGCTCAAGCCTAATGGAGTGCTCTTTCGATTTCCGTATGATTCAGTGACGCCTCTTGTGAAACGAAAAAAGAGAGAGAGAGAGAAACAGAGAAAAGGGGGGAGCCAGACAAAGTCTCAGGACATCATCGAGCGTGAAAGTTCGGCCTAATGATGCAGCGCGTCCGCAGCGAGTCAAACACGCAAAAACAGAGAGAGGGGGGAGGGAGAGAAAAACACCAAATGATTTATGGGACGAACACCCGTGAAACCAGAGCGACGGATGCGCTCAAGGCTCGTATACTCGCGCGACCGAATGAGCTTGCGCGCGCCAAAGTCACAGAGAAGTCTCTTTTCAACAATAGGAATGGCCGACTCTTTTTCTCTCTTTTTTTATTATCCCCAATGGTTCTGCTTTCTTTTTGTTCTTTTACTACGAAAATTTGAGGCGGTCCTTTATTTATTATCACGTATTACCTATACAAATTTGGTGGTGTTTTAACGGGACAATAGTCGGCTTGTTTTATGTCGCATGATTTTTCGTGTTTTTATTGATCTCTGACTTTTATTGGAAATATTTATTCCTAGTTTAGAATACAATTTAGAACTACCAAGTATACGCCATTGGAATGTAAGAAAATGTAAGCTCTTGAAAAAAGTGCACAAAAGAATATCAAAACCACCAGACAAGAATCACATTGTATAAGCAATATAAGATCTAACACTGCGTTTACACAATACATTTTATCTGGTTATAACATCCAAATGTTATCCAAATGTTATCCAAATGTTATGAATTAGTTTTTTTTCTTTTTTCTTTTTTCAATCGCGATTATATACGAAAAAAGTAGAGATATTGTTATCCTTGAACTCATCTCTTTCTTACTTCCCTAGTGTCCGATTTTCTATCTACTATTCGAAGGACGTAGAGCAGCTGTCGCGTGGAAGAGAGTTTAAACATCGCTCCCGCAAGGTTTTCTCTTCGGCACTTGCGTCGCATAAATCACTCGACAGGCTGCTGCTGCTGCTGGTGGTGGTGCTGGTGCTGGTGCGTCAAAGGCGGACGTGCTAACGCTCTCTGTCTGTTCACATACTTTACGGACTACCCGATGGCACGAGCACAAGACCGTTATTCTCGAAAAAATACTTGACACTGTCTTCTGTCTCGATTTTTTCTTCATTTTTTACCGAATAAATTTTCTAGATAGCTTTCCAGTCTATTTTTGTATTGTTCAGATGGATTTTCCTTTTTTTTTTGGCATTGAGTACCTTATGTATGTAAGTGAGGCTTAAACTAGCGAGCTGGTGATTTCCTTATTGTATATATAGCATAGGATCGGATTTCTATGTAGCTTCTGTTATTAGGAATGTAGAATCGAATATTTTATTATTGTAACTTTTAAAATCAAATTCATAACGTTTCACGACTCACGTCGAGATATAATTAGAATTATGTCTGTCTGACAAATATACGATTATCATTATCGAATGTAATTACGAGAATACCAAATTTCAGGTAAAACTCATCTCCAAAACAATATTATGGATGGCCGTCCTCGTAACAACATTTCAAATGCTATGAGAATCTGATGAAATGCAAAATACACGATAATAGCAATTGAAAGTTTTATTTGGAACATCTCCGTCGTCTCGGAATAATTTCATTCTCCTTGGAAATAAATAAGCCATGCAGGTCCCTGAATAGGGATAAGATCTTGGCGCGCCACCGCCACAGTTGACCGGTTGACTGACTGACTTTTAATGGAACAATCGGTTGGACTAGAAAAAAATAAGAGGAAAAAGCTCGACAGGATATGTTCCGCGAGAAGGGGGTTGTCTTCTTCCCATTCTCTTAAGCTGAAACTGATGAACCTTGCGTCGACCGCCCACGTCAAGGTTTTCTCTCTCACTCTCTCTCGCGCAGCTTCCTCTCGGAGTAGGTTATAACGCTCTGGCACAAACACTGCTGAACTATTCTTCAGGTAGGTCGCTAGGGCTGTGGGTTAAATAGTTTTGTTTGTGCATTAGATTGCGTTTTCCCGCAGCCCAAATGATCCTCCGCTGTGCGAGACTACATGAAATGTACGGTTCTTCTTCTTTGGCGTCGCTTTTTTTTAACATACTACAAAGGACAGCAGGAGGCTTTTCTACAAACAAGATAAGATTTATTGCGTTCGCGCATAGCTTTCTAAGAGGAAAAGATTACTACCACAACGCAGTTTATGTGTGTACATATATATGCCTAGAAAGTATATTATTGAGACGTGAAAACGGCGAGAAATCTCAGATGGATAATTCTGATGGTTATGCTAATGACGCGGTTCTCTATGAGTAGGCTTGGCTCTCCATAGCAGATGAAGATATACGGCTAAGCAAACGCAAGAGAGTTGTGTAACACCTTTCTGAAAAGCCTACTCCGAAATGGATAATCCCCTATTGCATAAATTTCAAAAGCTTAAAGAGAGATTCAAACGCGACACAATGGAGCATAACTTATCGATTTGCGAGTTTCAAAAGTTTTTCAACAAACTTTAGCTACACATACAAGAGATAATGTTCCGCGCTAATATGTTTTTGCGACGGACGATCAGACGATGTTTATTGTGCAAATTGAAAATAGCGAAGGTTAACATGTTTTTCCTATGATTAGTATTTAATGTGTTAGTTTATGTTGCAGATTATTTGAGCTAGAGATTCTCTTCAAAAGATTTCCGTTTCTTTTATATTTAATGATCGGATGACACAAATCTTACCTTTTTGTTTGAATTCTTGACATATTCTAGAATAAAGCAGTTGATGATCGATAAAAGGCACCTAAGCTAAATACAATTTTTAACAAAGAACGCCTAACTAAAGCTGGTGAACAAACATTTTTTCGAGCGAAAACCGTGACATGTCGTTTGAACGCAAAACCAAAACTGGCAACAAAAAGGTCATAAATTATTCGACAATTCGCTGAAGAGCATTTCCCGAAAAAACACATCGCCCACGCGTGATTTATTTTACGAGCGATTAATCAGTCAGCAAGCATACATTCACACGACGACGGCAGTGGCAGCAGCAGCCTTGGAGCCCTTCCTTCCTCTAAATTACCTTCGATGAGTAGAGCCGACAACAAAGCCATACACGCCCGTGTTTTGCTTCTTCAGCCGGTCTCCATTTATCTCTCAGCACAATGCGAACCCGCATTTGACACATCTATCAGCCCGGCATACAATACTACTGCCAAGAGAAGAGAGCGACCTTCTCAAGAAAGGCGGGGAAGAGGGGGTTGCTTATGCCAAGATATCTCACAGCAACGTTTACGTATACCTGACTGCCCGGTAATTGCTCTGGATGGAATCTCTTATCTTTGATGCTTCCTTTTTTTTATTTCCGATATTCATAGTTGGACTGTCAATGCCAGAATTTGCGCTCTCTATTGAGACTTATGGAGATTACTTTTTTCTTGAAAGAACTGTCAGTTATTCTTAATTAATTGAGCTATCAATTTTGATATTAGTAGCTAAACTATGATAGTATTTTGAAAGATTTTAAATGTATTGTAAGAAAGAAAATTGGCGAGTTAACCGATGTCTATTGAGATCTTTAAAGATACTAGTCCGATAAAAGTGTTTTATTGTTTGCTCAGACATTAGCGTACGACCGATTGGTCTATTTTTATAAATGCATTCGCGTGCGATACAGAGGCAAATGATTAATTGCTTGGAATTTTCGAAAACACTCTTTTTGGTAACTAGAATTGAACAGAGTTAGAAACATCAAATTCTATAAATGCATTATATAACTAATTACGTAGATCTATCAATTGATAATGATACCAGCCATCAGACTTTCGTCTGGATCAAGAATAGGAATAACGCCAGTTAGTTTCTCAAAATAAAAAGTTAACCTGTCCAACTTGGTGCGCTTAATTAATTATCGATCAATCATGAAGGAGCCAAATCTATTTCAACGGTTCTCTCAACATATAAATAAAAAAACGGGGCTCTCGTGAGTCTTCAAATGAAATGATTAATAAATCGACGTCCAGCAAAGCCCACTCTTGTGATAGCTCTCTTTCTCTCGGGGACTATTCTCGTCTAGCTGATTTAGACATGCTTGATTAATAGTGGAATAATACAATGAAGATAAAGATTAATAATCGCACGACGAATGTTTATCATATTATTAGTATTTTTTGTAAGCAACGCCACATAATTAACTGATTACGTTTGTAATGAAACGCCCGACTAACTTGAAATAGTGATAAACTGTGCATGCGACTAATTTTTCATACGGTTTTTAGGTGTCCGAGACGAATAATAAAAATCGTCTGATATGCAATTTTGTTGCAGCTATTTTTTCGAGTACTTTTTAAATATTTTAAACGGAGCTATTAGTTTAGTTGAAAGAGTATCAGAAATAATTGAGCCTTTTGTAATAATTAATACGATTGCGCTATTTTTATGCAATTCATCAATTTTCCTACGAATTTTAAAATTGTATATTATATTATTCTTATTCATTTTTCCTAAAGTTCCTTCTTTAAGATTTTTTCGGAAAACTTCAATCGCATTTAATTTTGTGATTCCTAAAATTAATCTTTTCATACTACTGATAATCCATATATACTGCTCCAAAATTTGCACGACGTTCATTTGCATAAGAAGTAAACGTTATCTTTATTGAGTTATTCGCCAAATGAGGTAGGCTATAATGCAAAAGCACAAAAATAGAATGTTTATATGGGTATCAGTTTATAGCTGTAATATAGATATAAAAAGCAGTGTGTCATTAAGTTATACCTATGTACATGAAGAAACGTCAATTTCTGAAAGTGACAATCTCTATTCTATTTGCACTCTATCAGCATACTTTATGACAATGATAACACTCTATAATGGTAAACACATTGGTAATTCTCGATATGATTTCCTCGACGCTAACTCCAACTAAACAAAAAATTTTTTTTGGTATGATGTATACGGTTATCGCCACGCCATCCCCCGTTTGAGACAGAGAGTCATAGTATTAATCGACGACAGAGAGGACGGGTCGGTGATGACGGATGGCTCGCATAACTGTCGCAACTGCTGCTCCTCTCCGCGTCCTATCTTGATCTGCCAGCAGCCGACATTCTGCGTCTTTGGCTCGGGAGCTTGATTAATTGCCACTCGTGAATTTAATTAGTGCAGCAATTATTTAAAATTACGCGCGGCAACGATGTCCATTAATATACGCGTATATAACGTTTAATGAGAGCCTCCAGACTGTACTTTCTTTTTTTTCGACAATGGTTTTAAGAGCGAAAGAGGCACAGATGTATAATATAGGTATATTGCGATGATTGCCAAGGGTAATAAATCGAGAGTGAGACGATTGTTTTCCGTCTGCGTCTTGTGCAGTTCAGTGTGGCGCCGTTGTAAAAAAAAGGAAATATCTGTTGTTATTGCGCGCGACTCCTTGTCGGCTTTGCTTCGCTTTATTTTTTTTATTACCGATTCACTCGGCTGCTCGCTAATTAGTTCATTAAGATTATACGACTTAATTTTAGGCTTGGAAGAGAAATAAAGTCGCTTGGTCTGCGTTATAAAAATGTTTATTGCTACGATACGATGAGTGCAGACCCTCTATAATTTATGGTTGTATTTTTTTCTAGATTTGTGATTCATGGTTTCCCTGGATCGTATACCTAAAGTTTTTCTAGATTATTCATAAATGATAAAGAGGACTATCGTTGATAAATGCACATGTGAAAAAACTCTGATATAAAAGCAAAATATTATTACATTACCCCTGTATGTTTGCAAAAGTATTTGTCGATCGATCATTTATCTTTCAAATTAATATCTGTTTATACTTCGCCATATCTAGTTTATTATTTCGAAAGCTCGTCTTCTTGAACAGTTCTTGATGACTTTCAAATAATTTTTGTTTTGCTAATATTACATCGTCCATATCTGAAACGATGACCATACTAAATGAGCACATCTATTCAAGTACTTGTGTCACATTATATTCCATCATAATTATTTCAGTAGAGTAATGAATAACTATTCTAATAATGTAATAGAAACTTTCACGGAGTGGGTTGTCAATAAAATATCTTAAATATATATTTGTGAAAATTAAAATGTTAACGACAACTGGAAAGACATTATAAAGATGTCTTCATTGATCTTCGATCGTATCTGATTAAATATAGTTGAGTACTATAGGAGTTTATGAAACTTGAATAGAAAGTAAAGCCCCTCCTTCAAGATTCGCAATATAGCTTGAGCAACATGTCAATACACTTTAAATCGCTCCAAATTTATATCTCCATTGAGTCAATGAGGGCGGCTTCGAGCGTTCTAAATCCATTTCACTAGTCGCGGCAATCGCAAAGAGAATACGAGGCGGCGGCGGCTGGTGGTAGGCAATTTTCGCAATGGTTTTTAGGGGAGCGGAGGGGAAGAGACAGAGAAATAGCAAGCGAAAGAGACAGACGAGTCGGCGGTAATTTATTTCGCCTTCGATGCGAGATTACGCATGACAAGCGGCGGCGGCAACGAGAGAGTATATAGTATAGCAGCAATTGCTGGCGCCGCCGCGAGCGAGATTCTTTCTATTTTCTTTTTTTTTCTTTTTTTTAACCTCCCTTCGTCGTTGCCCGTCTGATTCGCGTATCGCGTGTCAAATGCATTTGTCGCTCGATGTTCTTTTGTGGTCTATTTTTGCTGGTGATGGATTGATTTTTAGGCTTTGAGGGACGTTTTCCATTTTTTACTTGTATCGCGCTATCCCACTTGGTCTGCTAAATTATAATTGGAAAAGTTTTTTTCTTTTCAAAAATACCGTTAACAATTGTGTGTATTGTGTAATAATTATCAAAATCAATTCATGTGATCGTTGTAAAAAATACCGTTGTAATGGTATGAGTATACTGCTTGATTAGCATTTGACAAATTGTATATAAACAGTGTATTAACGGAATATTGAAATAATTTATTTGAATACGAATGCTTTTAAGAAACCTGTAACTCTTAATAAATACGTGTCGTTACAAAATTATCGTTTAGTTATAAACTATTCCATTCGATACAATGATGGAAAACAGTGAAAAACAGCAGAAATTCTGTCATTGTACGAAATATATCATACTCTCATAGTTCCCGTCCACTTGAAAAAAACCATTACCATCACCAATATATCATCGCTCAACAGTTCTCATCACATGCACGTAACGAGCAGATGCTCGAAAATCATCAATTTATACATGGCATTACATCTGTGGACGAGCTTATGGAATTAATGCTTCGTCATTAGAAGCGTCAGCCGAAAATGACCTTCATGAGCGACGCGACACGGATTGATTATACTCGCTCGCGCACCTTAATTAATTCTTGCCTCGTGCATTGTGTAAGCCGCCTAATTTTGTTCTCTTCCTCCCTACCCATTTTTTAACAATCGTCGATTAACTACCCTGCGCGTTACATAGGGAGAACCGCGTGAGAACGTTGTAATTAAATCAGGAGATATATGGTATTATCCGCTTCGACGCTCTTTGTAATGATAACTGTGCCGGAATTTTGTTAATTTTTGGTAATACCTATAATTATCTTGATAAAACACAAGCTAATCGAACATTTTTGACTGATTAATATACCATTCGGTCGAGTTTAAGGCTGTACTTTGAAGTTATATGATTGGAGATATTATTTTCAATTGCATTACTCGACGATTATACATTTATTGCGAAGTTCACTGGCCCTTAAAGTTGTATTATTGTGAATCCATTCGTTATTCAACTGACAGCACTTTCGAAAGGTTTATTTACCGCTAAATATCGTTGCGTAATTAAATTTCAATGAGAATGGAAATCTTGCTCGCCTGAACTGATTGAACGGAATGGTGAATAATATGAAGTCGCAACTCGTAATAATGGTAATAACAATAATAATAACGATGATTATAATAATAATAATAGTAATAATAATAATGGGTTCGTGACTACCGTTTCTATAATAAATCAATAAATTTTTTTACGAAATTGTCAGTTATCTCGGTAGCAGAGAGATATCAAGCACTGCACATAGCAGCGTTATAGCTGCAACAGAGTGACGTACTTTCAATCCGATTAAATGTGGAGAGAGCAGAAAGAGAAAAAGGGAAGGAATGAAAAAAGAAGGCTTCTTGGATAAGTTATCTCTGTCTAAGCGTCGTTGCAGTGTTTACCGATTTATCGGAAGCAATAATTTATCCAGTCTTGGCCATAGACAATGAAATGGGTCGTGATCGATTGGCTTGGCGCTATAGATTTTGCAGACCACTTTAGCGCCTGTGTGCGTGCGGAGATGAAAGAGCGTGCGCTCGCCGATCTTGATAGCAAGAACGATGTTGATGAATTGGCAGAAGCAACAAAAAAAATGAAGCATCCGACAGATAATTACATTTGAGGTTGTATGATTCGCAGAGCCAATAGAAAATGTTTTTCCGTTCAGCAAGTCACGTCGAGTAAATGGTTGATGGGCGGATTGTTGAGATAAATACTCGTTTGTTTACAAAATGGGCCAACAGCAAAGTTGTGCTCGATTGAAATAATCAATAAAACTGTCAATCGAAAAATTGTCGGAGCGGCTTGCTGTATGCCAAAACAAAGTTTTCGCTAACGGAAAATAATACGCCACGACGTCAAAACAACGAGTGTCTATAAAATGTGTACACATATCCGTAACAATAGAATTTTCCAGATACAATCGACTTACTTCGTGATGGAGAGTGCTTGTAATAAATGATGATATTCCTTTTCTTCTGCATAAGGCCGCTAGGGCAGGCAATCAATCATTATATACCTTTTGGACTTGTCAAACTTTTGGAGTGATTACCGTCATTCTTTTCCAATGCCAATTTTTATTTGTATACATATGTATGTTTTATTTAGGAGGAGGCTGCTGCTGTATGGACTGGTCTGAAATTACTGCGGAAATGACGAGTTGGCTCATTCATCATCGTTATAAAGACACTAATGACGAGCGCGATTTCCTTATAATGGAACCTCAACAGTTTCGTCACGAGCGACTGCAATCAAGCACATACACAGTCACAATTAATTGCGGTCATAGATAAAAAAATTATTACGCCAAGAGAAAAACCACGGTGCGATAGAAGATAGAAAAAAGAAGAGCGATAATAAAGATAATGGGACCTTTCAGCGCGGCAAAAAAAATTACATGTCCAAGCTTGGAATTATCGCTCCTGTTGCTATACGTTTTTTCTGATTGTCTGGTATTATTGTTTTTGCTTGTAATGCTGCGCTCATTTAAGCCCATTTCTTACATGATGCACTTATACTTGGTGTTTTCTGGAATTCTTGCGGATTGATGATTGATGATCGCAACTGGTATAAGCTATGATGAACTTAATTTTTCGCTTTCGAAGGTACTTTTATTGTTAATAATTGATAACTATTTCACTTTATTGAGCGCCTTTTAATGGTTGATGGGTGTAGACCTGTAACAAATGTAACCTCTAGCTTCACACTGGATAGTTTTCTATAGTTTTTTTGTAAATCGTTTGATTGTAAATTATCATTCTTGAACTTATAGGGATGAATTAATTAATTGACAGTCATCCTCCTGTTTTTAGCGATGCGATAATAAAGTGTAAGTTTAAATAATGAAAACATTAAAACTGCTTATGAATTTTATTCTGAAAATAAGATAAATAATTATAATCAACAAAAGTAAAAATTACGAACAGAGTCATTTTCTTGAATAATAAAGGGTAAATCATTTGATATGTTGAAAACGAAGGAGATAGACATCTGAAAAATGTGTTTATACACATACAACACAAAAGGTATGCGCATTGGCTTTATGAAAAAGGTGATGAATGAACTAATCTGGTGTCTGACAATAGAAAGATATCTCAGAAGAATCGACTATCAAGTGGTACGATCAACAACGTGAGGATTCAAACCACAACACAGACACAAGTGAATTAACAAGGCGCTCTGAAAGAGAGAGAGAGAGAGAGAGGGAGAGAGAATTGAACTCTAAGAGTGCGTTCACGCCATTCAATTGCAGTCCCCCTCGTCGAAAAGCAATAGCACAATTGTTAAATAAGCATTATCCTGAGGCTTCCAAAAAAGCTCGACAATTCTCACATGGACACATCAAAGGTCCCTCAGCCGTTGCCGACAAAAGCAAACCGCCCACAATTCAAGGTCCTCTCTCTCTCTCTTTCTCTCTTACTCTTCGCCGGCGTTCTCCAATTTCGGGCAGGCTCTCTCTCTCTCTCTCTCTCTCTCTTTCGATCCACTTGTTATGCGGCATGATTCACGTGAAATAGACCGATCTCGACAATAAAAGTCAGCCAATCATTCAGCGTGTGCAGTTGTTTGGCGGTAAAGCCTTTGATCCTCTTGTCATCGGCTCCTCCTCGTCGCGCCAATCTCTCTCTCTCCTTTATTTGATTCGCCGCGGCTACTGGAATTTTCTATTTGCTATTTCGAGCGGCTGCAGCTGTTATTTATTGGCGAGCCGACACACTGACAGCTTCGCCGCGTAAACACGTCGTAGTGTCGAACGAGCTGCGCGCCACGAATGCTGGACATTACACGACGTAGACCCATGTACACATACGCATATGGCACACATTGCGGTTTCGCTGTATATGTACGCAGCCATCCTCGTACGCGTGTAGCTGTTTCACATCGTTTCGAGCATTATACGGTCGTTGCAACTACTATTTTTTTTGAGGTCGAATGGAGACTTTTATGTTCATTTTTGCGAGTGTAATTTTGGAGTACGTTTTTATGTTCTACGGTTACGAGTGGCTTTTATTTCGAGTAGATCGCCAAAATCATAATGTTAAATGCGAAAAAAAGTATACCAACAATGATAAAAGCACAGAACAATTTTTGTACACTCAACTTGAATTCAACATTTTTTATCGAAAGCGGAAGGCAAAAGACCATTGTTAATCGAGTTTCAACATATTGAACAATCGAGTTGATTACCAAGAATTTTACATGATTTATCGAAATTATCACGTCGTACAGAATGACAGTAACAACATCGTATTTCATATCAAAACAATCGGGATGTCATAGCATTGTCCAATCTAGATCACATAAAAAAGATTAATATTCCAGCTGCTAAGCGCCGTGTGCTAATTAAATGAGAAGTGTGGTGCCAGTGATTTTTTCAAGATAAACATCGGTTGTTGACCGTCTTGGTAAACTGTTGAAAATAATGAAAAATCTGACTCAATCTTGACTCGAGACAAGTGCTGATAGCTTATATACTATCTGTGGTCTCCTCACAAATACGATAAGATTACGGTTACTACCGTATTGACGATTTCTTCTTCATGACAATTGATAGGAAAGTACTCAAAGTTGAAGTTATTTATTAGCTGTCGATGAGAACGAAGATTGATTCGATATTATTCATTTGTTTTCTTGCAACAAAAATTCTAAATCACTTAACGAATTATCGTTAAGAGACAAGATTCGCGCGTATTTTGTTATCTGCTCTCTTATACAATGTAAGTTTCGAGTAAGATGGTTTAATTATTTCATTGCGCGCGTGGCAATAAATGTTGAAACAACCAAGCATGTTATTTATTTCATATTTACAAACATATTAATCATGCTTTTTTGTAATCCAAACATCGCGTGCTTGATTAATAACGTCGATAATATTAATTTATTCCACGACAAGGCTTTGAAAGATGCATTATTAAAAATATAATCCCCTATTATTATGCAGAATCAAAGTTTCCTGTTTCGCTAGATATAAGCCAAACAATTCAATTCCCCTATTCGAAGGAAACCAATTATGGAATTCACTTTCTCGGCTTTTCGAGTTTACAACGTCGGCTGTCGCGACAGCTCGACTCTAAAGCTTCCCTTGCTACGACAAGTCACGCATACAGTTAATTGGCGTGTCACTCTCGTTTATTTTTTGGATTTTCTCATTTTTTAAAGATTGAAATCGATATTCAGATGCAACGTATAATGCAGAATGACAAGAACATTTTAGCTTTCCTTACTTATTTTCAAATAGTAATTACTACATACTTTCAACGAATTAATAAAGATATATTATTATTTAATATGTTTTAATTGATAATCAGTAGACATTTTTTCACAAATTCTAATTCTTGCTTAAGTTTGAGAAAGCGCATTTAAATGTTCATGATATTTTATCAGGTTGAATATTTTTTAATATTAGACATATTGTTTCATTTCAACATATCTCGCATAAAAATTAATCCTTTGGCTTACAAACGGTTAATCGAATCATATTACAAATGTCACTACTATCGTTAACCTAGTCAAATCAACAATCGTCCTGTTGCTAATATTTATCAACAAATGAATCGTGACTCAATTGTTGTCGATAAACAACAAGAGAAAACAATATTGTTGATCGGCAATATAGGTAGCCAGAAGTAACAACCTATAAGAAGAAAAAAGCCGGAGAAGTCGTCAAGTCTCGGTCGTTGGCTGCAGTATATAGCACATATAGGTAGGCCGATTGGCATTGAAGAGATCGCGATGTGCGGGAGGAGTTGGCCTTGCACGTCCGTCATTAGGCGCTGCAGATTCGTATCTCGCGCGCGAGTAAGCGAGCGAGTAAAGGGTCAAGGCTTCGACAGTGCTATCGATCAGTGTCAAACCGCCAACTCGTCACTCTCTTTTCTCTCTTTCCCTCTCGCTCTTTGTACAACAACCACAACAAAAAAAGCGGCGGAGAGAATCAAAGGGATGACGAATGCAATTAGCGCTCTGAGGACCCGCAATAATGTGACTTAGACTTTTCATTGGTTTGCAATCACATTATACGACAAGGAGAGAAAAATAGAACAAAATGACTGGATTGTAAAGGCAGTTGTGACCGAATTTGGTTAAACCGGAAGGTGTTGCGGAAGCTCATTCTCACTCGTACCTCTAAAGTTGCCTACTGCTGTTACCGCTGTATGTCTCTTTTTTGTCGGGTGAATAATTTTTCAATCGAATACCCAAGGCCGTGAGCTGTCGAGTTTACCATCGCTTATTAATTGCGACGCGCCAACGAGAAAAATGCAGAGTGACGGCGGCCCTTATAGGTGCGTGATCTGCAGATTTTTTTTCTTCACTCGACTGATTTATGGTGATCGTGATTGCTTGTCGATGTTGCTTCAATCCCGACAGTTGTGAATATTACACGTGGCGATTAGCCGCTATTTGTTACTCAATTATTTTTATTGGCTACGACCATCATTTGTTCGATTTCACCTCTTTGTTTTTAATTAAAAAACATATTAAATTTATTAGAAAAAAGGTATGCAGATACAAATTTTACTTTTGAAATAATTCGATTTTGCAGACATTTGGTCTAATATCAAATAGAACATCGACAGTTTTCCAATCTGGATAAAACGATAAAAATGTGCAAGTAGTAAGAGACATTTGCGTTAGACATCGGATCTAGCTTAGCTGAAATCGACTTCGTCAGTCGCAGAGTACAGCTGACAGCCGTCAATCTACGGTGAAAAATAAAAATCAATCTTGCGGTATATAGCGGAACCTTGTTTCTGCTCTGCCTGAAGATTTCGCGATATTCCACGCGCATATATACATATATACAGTAGCTTAGCAATACAGTTGAATCAAGCGCTCGATCTTTTCTCGCTCTTGGAGGCGGAAAACGAGAGCACAGAACAAGAAGAGAAGAAGAAGGAGCCATCGGTGAGCACGGGGACGACGGCGGCGGCGGCGGCGTCATCAATCCTCAGTGGACGCGACGACGTAGACGAGCGAACGAAGAAGAGCAAAGGCGGCCGCCGCCAGCGGCGCGCGCCGAGACATGCTTACGTTGCCAATGAGACATCTCGTCGACGTTTTGCCGATCGGAAGAAGCTCGTTGATTAGCATATTGAAACTAATGATCTTTTTGTTCGTATATACCCCTTTGCGCCGCTTTTGTTCTCTTTCTCTCTTTTTTTCGTTGGCTGACACAGACCGAATTTACGTTTTAGTTGCAAGCCGCCGCGCGGACTTTTTTACTCTCGTTCCGCCTGCCCGAATAATTCAACTGCTTCGGCTACTGTTCAACTTGTCAGATATTTATTTTAATTATTTAGTACACTTGTTAGCCGTCTCTTTCTTTGGCTTGACTGCTTTATAGCAGACCTAACCTAAGCTTGATAATAAAGAGCTATAAGGCAAGGATGATAATTAGCTTCTTCTAATAATATGATTGTTAGGAAATCGATGTTGATAAATATTAAATAAATTAGAATATATGCGATACAAAAACGAGTAGCGCATTTATTTTCAGTAGAAAAAGAAAGAAAAAACTAAGAACGTCAATTCAATTTCAATCGTGGTACAGTACACGGACTCAGTAATTCAGGGTTACGTATATATATAACATATAGTTTGAGCGCGTCGGAAGATTTAGCGGTTAGCGTTGCAAGACGATTGGCCTGTCCAAGGGTACCTACGACTACGACATCTTTTCGCCGAGTCAAGATTCCCGTGGGGTATTCGAGAGCGTTGCTTTCTATATATGTAGTAGAGCTCGTAAAGCGTCGCGCTACGGAAAAGCTGCGGCGACGTCTTTACGACGCGAATCCGTCTCCGTAAAACTGTCGTGCGGACTACCGCGCGCAGTTGAAAATTGCCCAGACAACGCTCTGGTGCTGCTACTGCTGCTGTTGCTGCTACTTCTACTGCTACTGTGGAATGGATATGTAAGCGTGAGTTAGCTCTACAACGATACGAGATGTGCCGAGCTTGTTTATGTGTTTTTGTGGCCGAGTTACGCTCTTATACCGTGTTATTCGTCATCCAGTTTTGCTGTGCGAATGAATTTGAATTATATGACTTGTTTGTGTTGATTTTTATTTTAATCATGACTCGTATTATTATTACCATCTAGAATTAGATCACGCAAGTCAATTGTTAAAAATGCATTAATCTTATGATTTTCCTTTATTCACATGCTGTAAGATTGCATGACATACTTTACGTAACTATATTTGTGTAGTCCGTTCAACATCTTCTAATCGAGCATTTGTCAAAATGGTCGTGACCTATTGAGTAATGGCGTGAATTATTGAAATTCAATAAGTTGCTAATTGAAAAAGTAAAGTCTCAAATCATTTTATCGCGGAAAAATTCAATGTCTCCATTATCAGTGGTTACTCAAGATTTACAACAGCGATTGATTAGCCACTAATCTAGCATCTCACTTATCGAGTGCGGCGCCGTCGGCATTACGCAGCAACTCCTTAATTCGATCTCAATCTCGCAAAAATACCGTATTCGAAAATGTCATTACCCAGACCAAGAGGTGAATTGCCCTTACACGCGCTTAGCGAACTGTACATGAAAAAAAAGATCGCCCAAGCGGCAGTCGTTTCTCGTTTTTACTGTGACAATTACAAGGATGACGCGAGTGCAGAATCAAATTACGCTAAAAGAACTCATTCCATTGAGGGAGAGAAACAGTCGTGGATCTCATCACCATTTTAAATGGCTTTTCACGGAAAGCCACTCTTCTCGAAAAAGGAGAGTGCACGCACAACAGCTCGTACGGCTAAAATGGCCATTGCGAATGCGTATACTGTGGTAAGCTTCTCAAAATTCCATGAACAGCACGTTAATACTTGCGCTTGACAGACCGTTCGACGTGTGTTTCGTTTACGTGATCACCCTTTGCTTTTTTGTTCATTTTGGCCGTACCGCAAGTCACGGTTTAACAAGGTGATACCATTTTTTCAGGCTTAATTTTCCACAAAATAAATTGCTATTAAAAAGACTTTATTACCCTATTTTCGGTGATGGACGATGGCTCGTTTGAGCATTTTTTTATTTTGAATTTTGTTTGCAAAAGAACCTACAACATATTTAAAAACAAGTTGCAGATAATTTGGGATTTTCTCCACGTGCCAGTATGGTCTACGTGAGTTACATTTTGGAATTTATTGGTTCCACTCATAGAATTATTAGTTGATTACAAAGAAAATTATGACAGCTTACGATCACGTCTACGAATCCGACGATTATAAAGCCGATATAAAAATGTCTAATCAAGTGTCAGATAATTCTCGACAAAACTTTCAATAATCTATGACACAATCTTCATCCTCACCGTGCACAACAAGTATCTGAATTTTTTATACGCTGTGCTACAGACAAGTCTACACAACTCTTTCTCTCTCATTCGCTATAATATATTCCACACGTGCAGGCGTGGTAAAACAGGAAATAAATGGCTACGGAAAGAGAGAGAAAGAAAGAGAGAGAGAGAGAGAGAGAGAAAGAGAAGAGAAAAAGAAGCAAGGACTTGTCTGAGCGCGAGTAACTCGTGTAGGCAGGTGGAGCAAGAAGTTGCAAACATTTGAATTACGAAGGTGCACAAACTGAGAGATAGAGAAAGAAAGAGAGAGAGAGAGAGAGAGAGAGAGAGAGAGAAAATGCCGCACAATGGTTAAATCGCGCGAACGAGGTGCAGCCTGACGAATGTTTGTATGCTCGTCAGCGAAAAAGGACCACACCGCCTCTCACTTCATACCTCTAACGAGAGACTGCTCTACATAGCGGCTTCTTTTGCCAATCCGCTCTTTTATGTATTAGCGCACCCCAGAGAATGCCAACGCAAGCGACTTTGCTCCTTCTCTACCTCTCTCTCTCTCTCTCTCTCTCTGTTTTATGCGACAGCCGAGGCTACTGTGTTGCGCGTCGCAAATGCCCGATCCGTCCAGACGGAATCTCTTACCCAGCTAAACTTGGCGCTTCGGCATCGTCAATTCGATGCTTTTTCCACTCTCTCCTTTCGTCGTATTATTGGCATTATTCGCTTTTTTTTTCATATGCACTATAAGCGTTGCTTTGTATATAACTTTATTTATTGTTGGGATATGAGATCGGTTATAAATATTTGTTGCTATATTATATTCCATATATACATGCAAAAATTTTATAAATAATATTGTAATGTTGCAATGGACATTGTATTTCATGAATAAACTCTCTTATACAATACTAATGTATATATGTAATTAAAGTTATTATATAACAAATTTGCTATTTCAGTCGAACCACAAATACTTGACACGCGATCATTTCTATTATCGTCTCGATAACTGTCTATAAATTAATGTGTATGTTAAATTGAGCTTATCGCAATGTATTTTTGTGGCACTGATCCCGCGTCCGATTATTCAATGATATTTGCGAAATTTCAATATTAAACTGACAATAAATCAAACAAGATATAATCATATTCATTAAATGTATTACTCATTATTTTAATAAATCGACAAATCAATCTTATCACGCTGTTTTTAGAAACGAAAGCTAAATATTTAAGCTTTTATTTCTAAAAACAGCGTGATAAGATTCGTTTATAAATAATATATAATGACAATATTATGGCCATTGTTCATATGACTATGTAGTATTGTTCAAAACTTCGTGTATCAATTTAAATCTGCAAAGAATAAATTTGATGAAACGAATAATTCGTCAAAAGAAAGAATAGATTTCTTAGTGTTGAAAAAATATCTGGTGAACGACGATGATTATCGTGCACCTTGCTATTAACAAATAGTCGAACACATTTGTCAAATCAAGTAATTTTTTTATTTACATGTAATTTATAAATGACAGATATAGTACAAAAAGGTGATGAATTCCTGAAACAATTCCACTAGTTTAATATAGCTTTGTACATTTCGTTCACTTATTTAGTTTTCTCTATAAGATATTATCATTATGTCCAGCAATAATTATAAATAACGATTAGGCACTGATTTGTGTCCTAAACAGAGCGCACCACCTACGCTAACTCGATAATTTAATCGTTCCAATCCTTCAAAAGAAGACATACAAATAATAATGAACTATTATCGAATAACATCAATTTCATCATTTATACAATCTGAAACGTTTTTAGACTTCACACAGATAATAGATATAAATAAAAAACGTTACACACAATCAATCACCTCATCACAATCATTCATATAAACTCAGGTGTATATTACATAAAACACAACGCGGTCGAGATGTGTGCAACAAGCTGCCAAAGATACTGCAACGGTAATGCACGGTTGGCACGGGCATGAAAAGTGAAAGAGCTTTAAAGCAAGAGTAGAGAGAGAGAGAGAGAGAGGCACTTCTATATAGTACAGTAGAAAGAAAAGAGAGAGGGAGTTTGGTCGCGGCTCGGTCGCTACGCCATCTTGCAGCGCTTGGAGAGTCATTTGCGTTAGTCCTGCCCACGGAGGGCAGCTCGACTCCGCCTTCTGAACGGCTTCGCACGTATAATACATAAGCAGAACCATCTTTATTACCCGTAGCACAACGCCAACAACAGCAGCGGCATCGAAACTATACTATAGGAGGGAGAGAGTGAGAGAGTTATGGCATCGGAGGAGGGCCGCGAGCGTAGTTTGTCTTTATAACGTTGGCTGCGAGCGCGCAACTTCAAACGAGCCGCTGATGGCTGCAAGTGGCCCGCAAGGGATATAAATCCTTGCCAGAAACCCGTACACACACACGTATACATTTATATATATACACACCTCCATGAGCATTGTGCTGCTGCTGTTGTTGCTTTTTCTGCGATTCGTCGATTTCGCCCTGCGATAATTGACCAAAGCAGCAAGAGATATCATCTTGTCTATGTGTCCCAAGAATGTCGGAAACTCAAAAAGCGTCACTTGAATTATTCAACATACCCAGCCTCGTGTGTGCTCTTGTATTATATACTGTCTATTGTCGGCAGATTTACATTGAAAATCGATGGCCCGCAGAGTGCTCTCGATCTGTTCGCTATCTCTTTTTCATCGATTCCCGCGCGCAACGATCATGATATAAATTGTGTGGTTCCCCTTCGAAAAGACAGTGATTTATCAATTTTTGTTTGTCTCTTCTGATACTTGCCGATACGTGATTTCGATCTCAAGTTTAGTTCTTACCTTCTTTATTGATTTATTGGCAAGTCATAAATTCAACCATATATAATGTATTAATAAGCTATTGATTTGTTCCGCGAACATCGAAATACTTTAAAATTAGAACCAGGCTTATGTACGAGTATAATTTTATTTTTTCATAAAATAATATAAACCTATTACTCAATAATTATCTTTCATAATCTGTCAAGTATTGCTTTGAGTTGAAATTACATCAGTCACCAACCTAAGGAAAAATGTAATTATAAACCACCACGTATTTTCGTTCTAAAACTACTTTATACATTCTTAATCCTCAGTAGGCATTCGGTTTCTATGTAATCCAGCAGTTGTATAGTGAATAATCTGATGAATGACTGCATTGCTCTCGCTTGAGCGTCGAAAGCTTCAACCTACTCATTCTTGTATGAAACTGCTATACTATATCTTGGTAGTAAATATAAATTTGCTTCGGCCAATGATAAATGATGGTGGATTGCGCTTTTGCGCGCATTATGCGAGACAGCTACTCGCTCGTCTATTCTTCGCAGGCATCCGGTAGTCGCGGCCATTATTCAACCGTACGAGAGAAAGAGAGAGAGAAAGAGAGAGAGAGAGAGAGAGCACCCGACGACGAGATAGAGGCAGTTTTGTAGCGGAAGACGCCCGACAAATGGGCTTGTTCCACGGGTTATCTCGGTCACTCGTCGACCACTTCACCCCACTAAATCACTCTTGCAACTCGCACCACCTCTTTCTCTCTCCTCACGCTTATATTGCGTTTGTATATGTGTATGCCAACGTTTATATATACGTATATACTTACACACGACTCTCTTATACTTTTCTCTCGATTTTCTTGATTTTATGTACACGACCTGTTGGACGACGACTTCTTTCTGGCTTTTCAGGTTGTTTAGAGTCTGTATAATGTCAGATTGTCAATTCTTTTAGTTTTGTATCGTTATCTCATACCTTATAATGTAAATTAAGTTTGTTTCCGATATTTTTCTAATAAAAATAATATTTTTATTTGTTTCACAAAAATTAATGAGAGACATGTAAAATAGCATTGATGTAATGACATTCCAAAAAATAGAATATCGAATGAAAATAACAAAATTGTGATTAATTTGTTACCTATTTTAATCCATATATCTCAGCAACAGTTATTTTCCACGTCCTTTTTTACGAATCCGTATAGTTACTGCCATTGCCGTATAAAACTAGGAAAATTCAACAAGACAAAACAAAAGAAATCACCGAGGGAAACAAGCAAAGTGCGCGTGGAAAAGCCCCTGCGAGCTCCAAAGTGAATCAAGTGGCTTTAGAGTAAACAAACGAGCGTGCAAGTTGCTGCGGAATAAGGGGTTTGGGTGCGCCGAGTTGTAAGCGATTTCTCGTATAGTTTGCGCACGTGCTAAGCCGCTGGAAATAAGTGCGAAGCAGTTTCGCTTGGGCTTAAGACCGTGTCAACACACATACAAGTATATATACCGTGGAAACCTCATGTGTGTGTATATATATATATATATATGTTCCCTCTGCCAACTGATTATTGCGTGGTGCTGCATAAAGATTATTCAAAGGGAAGTGTTTGTTTGTGATTAATGCGCGTACGTGTCTAGATTTTTATCAAATATTTCACCGGTCACTCACGACCAACGTTGTATATATATAAATGAGTTTATAATCTTTAAAAACACACATCCACTGACACCTGCTTCCTGTTCTCATACAACTGACGTAATAAGCAACCTGTTTATGCTTTCTTTCCCAAGAAAATCTAATGGAAATAATAAACTTGCTCAAAGCTTGGATTTTTTTTTTCTCGCGTTGATTCGTCGGATTGTTTCTCTAATGCTCGACAGATCCCGATTACGTGCGCGAACAGACTTTGCCGCTGCTGTCGGCATTGATGCATTACTTCGTCGAACGGAAATGACTAAAGAGAGAGATGGAGAGAGAGAAATTGACGCAAGCTTGCACATCGCAATCAAAGCCCAACCGATTGATCGCTCCCTTTTTCTTTTACACATTTGTCTTTGCTTTTTCGATTATTGCTCTATTCTGAATGCTCCGTTTTCCTTTGTTGAGATCTGTTTTATTTATCATTTGTCATGGATATGCAACAGATAAATTGAAAATGTGTTGAAAATCTGAGAAACATTATTCATTATGCACTACGGTAACAAACTAACGTTTGACGTCCAAATTCATTCAAAATTACTATTACCAACAATTCGATTACAGTAGAAAAAAGAAGCAGATTAAAAAACGTTAACAATCCAATCTCTGTTTCGTGAAGCATATCCGATAAAAACTAATAAATTACATTAACTCTCAGCCCGCCGACTTTAGCAAAAGACAAAAAGAAATATAACTCTTTGGCAGAACACCAATTTTATTTTCGAACCCAGCTCAACGGCGATCGGGCCACCCATCGAACAAGTATAGTATAGCCCTTTCCGATATAATCGTCGTCGTCGTCGGTCCGGTAGCCAGTAGCCAGTAGCCAATCAGCCCCTAACCCTGTTGAAGACAAACAGCCACGCGTTCTTTCCTTTCTCTCTCTCTCTCTCTCTTTCACTCACTCTATATCTCTTCGTATAGGTATACGATCTTTCTTTTTTCTCTTTCGTGCTTGCTTCTACCGCTCTCTGTGCGGAGAGAGAGAGGACAAAGTGGGCTGCCCTCGCCTATTCATCTTCTTTGCAGACTCCACGCGCGTGCTTGGAAATTGAGAAAAAAGAAACAGATTTGAATCTTTGATGGATACAATATGGAAAGTTACGATACTTCGTCCGAAAATGCATATGGAATATCGCATTTTAAGTGATGGCGATAATGAAATTCACGATTTGACCATAACGGTAACGTTAAAGATCTTTATTGACGGGAGCATCCGTTATTGCCTTGCAACCATCACTTGCTATTTTTCATACATTACTTTTTACAAAGGCGTATAAAGGCGTACAATATTACTTCCTCGATCGATCGTACATATAATTTCTGTAATCAACCAATTTTAGAGATGCTTCATAAAACACAAAGTCCATAGCAAAAGCAACACGAACTAACAAGAGCTTGTTAGGTTATTGGTAGTTTGAAATGCCTATATGATTTGCCTAACAACAGCTCATTCTAAGCGCGCGCACGATGTCGATAATCTAGAATCGTATATATGGCTCTCTTTTATCTTTGCAGGCTCGAGGCTGAAAAGGTAGGTGTGCGGTGGCGTCGTCGTTCGGATCGGTATCGAGGCGATATATCTCGGGATTGGCCTGAGTGTGTGTGCATCGAGGGATCGCACTATTCAAGAAGAGACGGGCCCCGGAGGGCGGAAAGGGGGACGTGCTACCTTGATAAACGAGCCCATAAATAACGGTAACGTCTCCACCGAAAACTCACTGCGCTCGCGCACTAACGCACACTCTTGTGTTGGATATACCTACAGAGCATTCGCGTGTACATGTATGTGTCGATATAGAACTGACTAGCCAGATTGAGTACACGGATATGCCTTGGCGTTCGACATCCGGATGTTCATCTTGCTTTTGGTATTTTTGCTAAGGTACTTGAACAAAATGTATTATCGTAGTGATAAATAAATATTTTTGAGACTTCGAAATATATATATATATATATATATATATATATATATATATATTACGGTTCCCTAATTGTTTCGCTAACAGACACCTTTTTCGGCTCTTATAAGAAAATAGTCTTGTTGAAAAATGTGACAATAAATTACAGAAATAACTATCTCGATGGTACTCGTGAACATTGCCAAATGTAATAAAAGCCCATTCTCTCCTTTGAACTTTTAGTGCAGCATTAGCATTCAAAAGCACAAAAAGATAGTCAACATCGTATATTTCAAGAAAATCATTGACACTTTTTCTCTGTCACCTCTATATATCCCGCTTTTATGTGCGCGTATCCTCTTCTTTCGCAGTAAGCACACATGCACATAAGCGCTAGTGCGGTGTTGAACCAGTACATTCGAGAAAAAAAAAACAGGCGCAAGAAGGCGGGAAGGCGGAGGCCAAACTTGGGAGGGTAATTTAAGACCCTATTGACATATTTATGGGAGCATAAAAGCGCAGAAGCGAAATATACAGCTTCATCGTATCTCTAAGCTCATCGTTTCAACATTACACATACGTCCATTTTACGATCATCGTCGACGATATCAAAAAAGTAAAAAGAAAAAACAACAACAATCGGCGTTATTATTGTAAATTATAAGAGTGCGTGCGACGCCAACACCTTTTACGACTAAAGATTTATAGTCGCGATGCTGATAAAATCGACGCAAGCTCTCTTTCCCTCTCTCACTCTCGTTAATACGTAATTGCTATATAGCGCGAGTATCAATTTTAGCCGACGTGAAATTGCACGTCTTTTGCGATGGTATAAAGTGCGTCTTCGTGCGCCCTCTTTTAACGACGCCTGATAATTTAGCGAATTCATTGACAAGAGAGGGGGACACGTAAGAAAACTTACGGCTTTACTGCGCTTTTTCCAAGGAGACCGCGCTTGTGTACACTCTGACGTTGATGTCGCGACTTTTTTTTACGAGCTACAACCGATCGATCGACCATCTCTCGTGAAACTAAACTTGCGTACTGAAAAAAAAATTACGCACGTGCTTATGCCAGCTCGAGGTTTAAGTGCATTTATAAATTTTTAGGTATATTGCAGCTACTAAACTGAAAGTTACCGCTGGTGTCGCCAATTTCTTTACCTTAGTCATTATTTCACGTATCCGACTTTCTTTGACGGTATAAACCGAATCTTGACCAACTGATCATTAATTTATTTACTGTCATTATTATTGTTTTAATGATAAGACGCGTCTTGAAATCATGCATTTACGATAATAGCTTCCGTTGTATGCAGTTGCGCGCATTTTTAAAAACCTTTAATGAGCAGGAAGCCATGCAGCTTCGGCAACTCCATTTTTATCGCCTATTTTGTTTCTCATAATTTTTCAGTGTGAAATTTTTCATGATTTTTTTCCTCTTCACTCTGCGGTTTTAATATTCATTTTTCGTGCCTTAATTCTCCTCTGTTTTACAGCTTGTCGCTCGTTAGTCGGGACGCGTCGAGCCTGTTTGCGCGCATAAAAGCCCAACTGCAGCTGAAAATCATTATATACGGGGGCATAAAGCTGCAAAAAATTTTCCTTGCCAAGGTGGTAATCGGCAGCTGCAGCTCGAGCGATGCTATAAATTATAGCTTTGCACAGCACCTCTTTTTTTCGTTGGATAAATTAGGTAGCGATGATTACATACATATTCATTCTTGTGTATAGCAAGAATGAAACTTTTATCGTCGGATTTTTTGTCGGACTTGTGATCAAACAACGATTGATGTACTCAAAATAATGGGGTTTCAGTTAAATAATAGATCGAAAATAAGTATATATATGATATTAGAATCATTCATAATATATTTTCAACTTCAATTTCCAGAAAAATAACGTGCTACTTGGAAAAAAAACTTTCATCGCAGATAGCAAGGTCTACCGAAAAAGGGCCACCACCTTGGTATCAAAAAAGCAAAAAAAAAGAAAAGGGGGATCGGCTAGTAGGCAGCATCGACAGGCCGTATAGTTGGTGAGCGCGCGAAAGAGGTCGGTTCGTGTCGGTAACGAGCGGATTATACTCTGAGCTCTCGCGCGCGCGATTCGAAGCAATATCAGATGGTCCCGAAGCTCGCTTGCTTGGTTGTTAATTAGGATGGATGCCCGCGCCTTCGGGCGACTTTTACGAGCGGATGCCGCATAGCAATCCTCCTTTCCCTTTCGGAGAATCTGCCTTTTTTCTCTTTCCTTTGAGCACTGCACACTTCGCGAAGTCATTGTTCAACTCGTTGGTATAATTGATATGCACACACTCACCTGGCCTATTCATTTTCACCTTCAATTGCTGTAATTTTTAGGCACGCCATGAACACCCCTTTTCTCTGCAGATGGAACTTCATATGTTTGGGAACAGAGAAGTATAGTACTTGAGAAAAAGATTGTGCCAAAATTTGAATATATTCTGTTTGTCGAAGAATTATTTACGTTGATGACGGTAATTGTATAGCCAGACACCTGGCCTCAGGCTCTTCACGTCAATTGGCTCCGTCTCAATAATTATTTTCGTTGAATAATATAACTATTACCGAATTTACTGCCTGATGAGAGATCTCTTCTAACGATAGTGCACTTTGGAGTTTTTAAAGTTAATATTATACCGCTGCTGCCAAACAGATGTTACAAGAATAATTTCCGAATACCGACTTTTCGAGTCGTCAAGATATTTTTCCGAGCTCATTATGAAGTTTTTATTGACGAGCGCGATTACATTTTTACGATGGGGAAACTTTCAGAAAATGCAACGATTTATTAGATTTTAAAGTGTTTCAACGTGTCTTGAGCCAACGAGGATATAGTATATACATGGCCGGGATAGTAAAACTTCGTGACGAATGGCCTTCCTATGATGGAATATCGTAAACGTCGTAAAATCTTTTTTTTATCCAAGCTCGATCAAAAACATGAAACTGTTACATAATGCAAATTAATTAGTGATTTACGCTCGGCGCTCATGAAAATTCTATTTGAAAAACAAGCCCCGCTCGTAAAAGCTCGCGCAAATGTCGTAAAAGCCGCGACAATAAAAACAACTATATATATGCACGAAATAAAAAAATATTTTTACGAGTTTAGAAACTCCTCTATTCACACTTCAATCTTGAAAAATATACAGTTATTAATCGTTTAGAAAACTTAAACTGTGAAATATTATTCATCAGTGGAGTACGTCGATAAACGAAATTATTTCGTCTGCAATATACAGTTATATATTGGCAACGGTATACCGAGGAGTGCAATAAAAATACACGAGTTTTCCCAGTGCGAGCTGTTGACAGCCGGACAGCGATCGATTTTCACGCGCTCGCGCTAAATCAGTGTCGATCGTAATTTTTAATCCGTGTGCGAGACGGGGGCCAATCGGCGACGGGGTCGCGCCACTACGCCGTCGGGCGACACACGCGAAAGAGTAACGAGCGGCCGCCCATGGCGGGATGAAATCGTACGCCACGGTCGACTATAAATCAGCCCACTACTGCAACCAGCTGCTGTCTTGCTCTTTCTCTTTATAGCACGCGCATGCTTTGTTGGAATTCGATTGAAGAGCTTTGCTGAGAGATGTTTGCCGACTGTATGTATATTGCTTTTATTCGTTTTGAGATCGTAAAATTCGTTGTGCCGACAGGTTTACTTATTGGGAACTGAAAACTCACTATTTTTATTTTCCAGGCATCTCGCAATTTAACCAAAAATTTATTTTAAGTAATTATACAATATTTATTCCATTATTTTTTGTAAAAGCTTCGCTTTGGTACTAAGAAGTGTTTTTCGGGTAAATAATTTAATGTATTTATTGATATACATAGTAGGTATACTTAAGGACAGCAAGTAAATTAGTATACGTGAATGTTCATTTTCTATGTACAGAATTGTAATTTGAGAGAGAAAATGTTCAATCTATTGCAGTTACGAATGATGCGCCTATAATATGCAAAAAAATCTGGATAGAAATGGAAGTTTATGTTCTAAGAGACCGAATTATAGGCGATGATTATGATACAACGGAGTAATATGTTAAATAGCAATTCTCAGTCAGCGCGATCAGCCAACGAAAAGCCATAATTCTACATTATAAAGATAAATTGGCTGTAAGTTAACCGTTTAATAGACGACACACATATAAATTTAAGATTAAAATCTCGAAAAGACACACGACATTTTAAATATTAAAAAAGCAGAGACATTTATTCCAAAAGATTACTCGCGCATAAATTCCAAAAGAGCCATAAAAAAGTTAGTCGATATAAAAGCCGTATCTCTTTCTCTCATGGCGTAACGAATTTTGAAAAATCCATTTGGTCGGAGATTAAAGCAGAAGGCTTCCCGCGGTGTGTTGGCCGTATATAAAATAGGCGAGAACTAGAAGTCGATAAATTGCGCGCCTCCCCCCCCCCCCTCTCTTTTACAGGTCGGCAATTCGAAAACGAGTTTCCAGAATCTAGTCCGTGTGTCGGGTCTCCGCACTTTATTATACAAGAGAGAAGAATGAGAAAAAAGAGTCATAAAGTAAACAAGGAATGGTTCTTTTGACACTCGCTAACTCGACCTCTTTCCCATCTCTCTGCCAGGTATATCACCCGCAGCTGCTTATCGTGTCAGAAGCAGAAGAAATGAAAAAAACGAAGGAAACATTTTCGCGCGCGTAGGGCTCTCTTGTTCTTTGTTGCGGAGCGTCAGGGTGTGTAATAATATAAGCTGCGGCCTTTGCTAATCTGGGCAAGTCGTAAAACGTGTCAGGACGTCGGACAAACACCTACTCATTAGACGGGTAGCAGGTAAAGGGCCGTTGTACGTCGGTGATGGTCGTCGGGCCGGGTGGCGAGCGCGAGAGCGCGCACGAGCAGGATTACGCAAGCATAAACTGGCCGCAGAGAGTGAATTATGAGCCAGGGCCGCAGAACATTATTTACCGACCAGCAGCAACACCAGCAACAGCAGTAACGGCCCCATGTTATACTGAAGATGGTGTCTGATTTAGAAGCACTCAACCAACTTTATTTGTTTATTTATCCCCTTGGGAGACCCTGATTTTCTTTTAGATTCCTGTCCGCACTAACTACCGATCTTTCGGTCTTGTCTGGGGATTACGGTGGTTAGACCTAACTATATGAATGTTAAGTAGAAAGGTGGGAGAGAAAAGAAGAGAGAGAGAGCACGAAGGACAAAATTGCAGAGGGGAAAAGTTGAGTGATCCTATGAGGTAGGCATATGTGGGTTTTGATCAGGTAATAGCAAAATTTGTTAACAATTTTTTTGGCTCGAACATTAATTCGTTAGTATATATTCGTTAGCATATAATATATTTCTTGAAATATTAGATTCTTTCTCACGTAAGCTGATGGGTCACGTATGATTTCATTGGGTTCGCGGATAAAACCTCACTTCTTTAAAATATTAAATTCAAACATTAACATAAAAAGAAGGCCTTAATCACTTCGTTAAACCTCTTTTATAAAATCGTTCGAATATGAAATTATTCAAATATATTCATAAAAATTCTCGTTCACCTTTCAGTTTCAGTTTTAATCGTCAAATAGCATGTTGCAAGTTTAGACATTATTATCATATGAACCCGACTGCAACTTGATTGCAATGTTAATCGTAGTTTCCGTATGATTTACCGATCATCTGCTTTATACTGACCATCTAAGATCAATAAACCAAAAAAATAGAAGAGTTACAGAATGTGCTTTTCATCTTTTGCAAACCCATATTACACGTTTGGTTTGGTCGTTCATAGTGAACATACGCGAACATGATAGTCTCTGGAGGGCTCGCTTTGGCGTATGGACTCATTTTCTTGGCGGTATTTGTGAACGCGTCTGTATGTGTGCAGAATGAGAAACGATCGCGGGGCGAGCGACTCTTGATTCATCTTGCATTATCGTGACGTACGATCGACCCGTATCGCTGGAGATTAATGCGTTGCCTCCATGTGACGGATGTGACAGCTTGTCGCTTGTTATCTCCGACGCGCTGCTCTCTCTCTCTCTCTCTCCCTCTCTTCTCTTTTTCGCCAACTCGATATTTTATAGCAAGCGGCGTTCTTCTATATTACTTGCGGGAGCTCGTTTGCCGCAGAAAAGAGAGCCGCTACATATTGCAAAGATACGTACCTTTTGCCAAGCAAGTTTGAGAGACATGCAGCTAAGATGAGTATAAACTTTGGTGATTTAATGTTAACGACGGTCTAGCTAGATTACTATGTTATAAATAAAGTTAATAATTAGTTATTTAAGCTGATGTTTTTATTTTAATGCCCGGATAATTATTAAAAATTGTATAATAAATTTTATTTGTAAAAAATCAATTGTCAAAGACATAATAAATAAATCGTTCCCTTAAGCGACAAATGTATTTTTCAAGAGGATTAACGCATGTAATGTGCTAATTGAACTCTAACAATAAAACATATATGGAAAATAATTTTCGCGACGTCCCAGCCATAGTCCAACACATAAGAAGAAACTGCAGTGGAATCTCCCGAAGCTCTAAAGCGATTAAGCGCGCGCGAGTGATAGAGAGAGAGAGAGACAAAGAAAAAGGGAGAATCACGAGAACGTCATTGCCGGCCGCGAACTAACGCCTACGGGGTCTCTCTTATACATCTCAAGATAGGAATCTCGTCGCGCGCGGCGACGGCGGCGGCTTGTAGAAGCCTGTCGCCCGAGTAATTGGCTACTGAATTACACGCCACGATAGCGCGCGCGAGACTCGTTTCTACTACCTATATATTGCTTGCTAACTATGACTTTGCGACGCTTATACACTTACTGTCAGAATCCTGTTTTCTTTTTTCGTTCATCTTCTGTTTTTTCCACAAGCGAATGATGTCTGCGTGCGCGTACAACGATGTTTCACTGTTTATTTCCAAGTTTATGAGACAATTTATTGCAAAGCCAGCGTCTACTTGTAGGGGGTTCTATATATATGGCGATGCACCTGCGGCTGTACGCCCTGTTGTTATACATGCAATAATCAGCACGGACAAAATGGAACGCGAGCGATAATGCAGATATAATGAGAATTTGAAATCATTTTCAAAATTATATACTTTAAAATTTCCAATTTGTAAGCTGATCGATTGATTTCAATTTTACGTTCAAAGTTACAACATTCTCACTCGCGAATAAATAATAAAATAAAACGCCATTCCAAGCATACACTTTCTGTGGCATTGCAAAATATCTTCACATTCTATTACAGTATCGCAGCCTATTATTAGGTTCTCTTGCTCGCGCCATAAGAGAAAGAGACGAGCCGAGCACTGATTGAAATGTGGTGAGGCCGATCATCGATTAACCCCTTGTAACTTGAGAAAGAGAGAGAAAAAGTGGCGTTCATCGATTACGGCTTGGCCGATGATTGCGCACCGCAAAGGAGAGATAAATGGGCCGAGGTTCTTTGAAATTGCAACGTAAAGAAAGGAAAAAGAAAGAGGAGGTCATCCTCATTATCGCACGTGTGTTGTGCCGGCTATTTTTTTATTCTTTTATAAATAATATCGTGCGCTTTATCGCGCGCTTTCTCCTGTTATTACCGTGTGATTACGCTCGTTTGTAACTGTTTGCGGCGGCATGCCCGGGTATATCTCGTATTTATCTTTTCAGCGCGTTAGCATTTCACATGAGCGCGTGCACGGATTATGTGGCACGTTCTTTATGCTACGTTTATTTAATTAATATTTATCGCATCGCATTCATTGTATCCTCTTTGTTAAAGAGGACCGACGTGATACATCTTCCTTTTTTTTATTTGGCTCGTGGATGAATGATGACAGCGAACACAATGATATTCCCTTTTTTTGTTCGAGTTTAGTGCCACTCGAAACATTGAAACTTCAATTTACAATCCTCGTCGCGTCACGTGTATGAATACGTTTTCCCGATAGCACAAAAAGTGTCAATCTACATTCATAAATTCACGTCGAAAGTTGATCGATCAATCATCGACCGATCGGTTATGTATTGCGATATACCGCGTACGTTTATAGTTAGTTTGTGGGGTCTGCAGAATTGTCTCCGGGTTATTTCGATTATATGGTTACTAAAACAAGGACCGACACCACAACGCAATGTAAGCGCGTACACTGAACGCTCCATCCTTGTATGCAAGTTAAGCGAGAGGGAAACCTTGTCGATTGTGGAATCGAGAGGAAGAAAAAGAGGTTCTCGAGAATAAGGAGCGAAGAATCGGAAATGAGAGAGATCGGAATGCACTCGGTCTCGATAAATCTGTGCTGATTGGTTGTCTTTTTCTCTTCTTGTTTTCTTTTTTTGTTACTGTGTGCAAATATGGACATTAAATTGAAGGATTTTTATGAAACGTTGAAAATTGTTCTTTGCGTCGCAAACGAGATACTTTCTATTTTAGAATCAACCATTATTATTCAATGATACTCTTTACGAGAATGAACAATTAATATAAAGCAAATTATTTAATTATTAAGTATCGTATGATAAGACCTTATTCGTGGATATTACGTGTAAGAGAAAAATGCACTAGTGACATTATATGTTCTTGCATTCAAGATTGATTTTACTTGCTATAGAATGATTGTTACTTGTACCACTTTAAATAATGTAACAAAATCAATATTACGTAAAGTTTTTTTTAGATAAACATATAACCATCTACAAAAAAAACGCAAGTCGCAAAAAAAACATTTCAGGAGGTGCAAACACAGAAAAAATAGAAGACTGGCATCGCATGCTTACAGGGTGGGCCTTTGTCGGGGTTGATGTACGGCCTGGTGCGATACGCCGACGCTGAAGGGCTTAACGAGCATCTTTGTCTATGCTACCGAGTAAACAGGACGTGGCTTATCTTGTCACGAAAAATCTGCGCGCTAACTTTTTCTTCTACCAACTCACCAAATGCGTGTTGGTAAGGATAATAGGGCAAAGTGAATTTGAAGACCTCAGCAAATTTTCTTTCTTCTTTTTTTATATATTTAACAGCGTTACCGCCACGGCGAGATTAAGATAGCGCGGCAAGCGACGAAAGTTACACTGAAACCTTAAGTGGTGTATAAAAGTCCGATTGGCCGATAGTCCTGGATATTTATCGTGAGTAGACGCCGCTCAGAATTAAAGGATGACATCCTCGCGGTTTACGGTCATTTTAAGCTCGTGAACGCGATGCTGAATTTTACGACACTTTAAAAATCATATCTGCTCTCTCTCTCTCTCTCTCTCTCTCTCTCTCTCTCTCTCTCTTTCTGTCTGTTGGGATCTTACTTGTGATGATAAATATTTTATGATAACTTTATATACGTTAATTTTATTGGGCAAGGTATTTAATTTGGAATTGTTTAAGATGAACAGCCAGGTAAATTAAATTTGATCGTACGAGGCCACGTAAAATAATACAAATAAATAGTCTATTAAAATTCTTAGGTTGTTTATTGTAGCTTGAAAAAAACGTCGTTTTTATTTGTAGATAAAGATGTAATAGCCTAAAAAAAGGAAGATAAATCAATTGTTTGCTTTTAATTTTTACAACAGAAAGTTCTGCTTCAACGAATATAATAACGACAACAGTCACAGCTGTCTTTCTGAATCAATTTTTTCTCTTTCGAAGCGTCTCTTTTATCAAATAACGTAAACGACTTATCCACGTCGTTCGCAATCGAATCATTTCATTCACAGACGTTCAGGAAATGATCACTTCTCTTAATTATTCAAACCTAACAATGAAATAATCCATTTGAATTGATAGCTAACTTAGTCTAGTTTCAAATGCCAGTGTCAACATTTCAACAGTACGGCCGAATTACGACACGTGTCGCTTGATTTTATATTCCCTATAAAGAATTCCCGGACAGGTTGTTAACTTAGCAACTAGCCAGGCACATAAAGCTGTCACCTGCACCATCAGTTACTCTTCATTAACTTTCCCACGTCATCGCAGGGTTTGTGGTTGATCACGCATTCTGCGCGTACATATACATACGCCGTGAAAATCAACGTTTGAAAGTATACAAGGAAGGTTGACAAAAAAATATTTCAAGTTTATATATACAGGTACGACATTTTATTCACTTTTCGCGCTATGACGTGAATAAAACTATTCTTAACGTTGATAAGACATAACAAACACTGTGAATCAAAGAAACAATAATATTAGCTCGAATTTGTTTAATATGAACATGCTCAGGCGTTCTCATTAAATGTAGAATAAACTTTAAAACTTCTTACGCAACGTTGAACTCCGGTGATTAGAAGACAATTTATTAGATAAGTTGATGTGTTTTAATTAAAATAACGTTAAAATTAACCTCATTTTGTTCGATGGATATGCTTAGTTTGAAGAAAAAACCTCTAAAACGACATCTTTCTGTAATTACAAGAGCGAGAAAACGCAGGGAGAAAGGTGACACGTCGAAGCGGCAATTAGTAACCAGACATCTTAGTAGATGTTCGCAGGTGCAGCAAAGCATATATTAATCTTCGCTGAAGACGGAGATATCGTTTATGTTCTTTTTATCAACGGTTATACACGTGCACGGCGAAAAGTCATCGATTAAAACAGGCTTGATGAATGTTAGTTTTTTTCCACTCATACGTGTTCTTTTCAACAGCACTTTCGATTTTTGGATATAATGACATTCGCGAGATGGGCCTTGCATAATTGGTCCGATCTTGTCTTCTTTATAGCTTGTCGTTATGTCGTTACTCACCTTATGCGATGAAATTGCAATTTGCTAAATTTATATATTGACATCTTGTTCTTTTAACGATATTATTGATTGGTAGTCTTTTAGGCTAATTACGAAACTCCGATATGAAAAGTACGAGAATTGACAATAAATTTTACTTTATTATTCTGCATTATATCGCCAGACATTCCGATCGATGAAAATATACTTTTAATTACATTTTATCAAAAATGTACAATTTTGAACCTTAAAATTTTAAATATCATTTTAAAATACATTTGTATATTCTTATTGGATAGAATACACTTCTAACATTTATGATAAAATATTATCGCCACTCAAAAGGAACGATTGAATTTAAGTTACCTTAAGTTGCAAAAGTGTGTTGAGGTTAATGCCAGTTTCAGTACGTTACTTCAATCAAATTTGACGTTTCAAGTATCGAGAATTTTTGAAAGTTCGGAAATTGGGTACCAAACTACAATCACAAATACGAAAAATACGTTTCAAACATAATGAAAGACTCATTATCATTGAAAGCCAAACTCGTAAATCATAATTTACGATCACAAGCGGCATCATTCCTTGCGGAGATCTCTGATTATCCATAACGAGCGTAATAAAAGTTATACGAAGAACAGTAAAGAAGAAAAGGAACAAACCAACCGGAGAAATACGTGCAATCACGTAACGATATTTTAATAAATGCGTGAAAAATAAAAAGAGGTGCACTTCTTTTGCCATAAGATTGAAAATTGCCTGAAGCAAGCAATCGAGGACGTGCGACAAAAAAAATTATTCCTCTCGCCGCGCGCGTCGATTGAAACTTGTATGCGGCTAATAACAGGTGAAGCGATTCACGAACTTCGTAATTACGCGCTTTTGCGCGAGAATTATTTATGAAGTCGAAAAAAATGAAAGAAAAAAACGCACGAGAAGCTTTATTATAGGCTATGCGATGATTAACCGGTTCATCGCTTTCACGCGGCCCTGACGGCATATAACGAGAAAGGTAATTGAATGGCGACAGGTCTCCTTTTTCGGTGGACGCGAGGACTAATTTCCATCATTTTCGATATACGTATTATTTAACAGCGTCACCAAACTCTACTTTAGCTGGGTTCGTTGCCTACAATCTGTCCATTTTCACATCAAATTATAATAATTGATTCTTTGCGCTACACTCAACTTTCTGATAATTAATTTTTTTACGATCGGCGTGTGTATGTGCGTGTCAGATTTTATTTTTAATCCAGACTGATTGACATTTTTCTGAAAGCTATTGAAGGCTGTTAATAATCAATGACATCAAGTTAATTCTTTATGGTTTTAATAATAAACTGTCATATTGGACAGTCTTGTAAAGGGGAAATTCTTTCTCAATAATAAATCTTTATTGCCGTTAAAAGGAAAATTCAAGCACATGCCTTTACATAAAATTACACTTTATGACACTGCTCACCTCGAATATCTCATATACCAACAAATTTTACTCAATTTATTTTGAAATTATGATGTAAATTGGGCGTACAATATATATAACTTTACATATAAATTCACGGCTGCCAGCATGCCGCCATCGCCTTACTTCACAAGACGTTATTATGCTTCAATTAAAATATGATCATCGAAGCGAAACCAACGTCGTCGTAGGATATACATGTATACACGTAAATAAGACGGCGATGATAGGCATTATATATACGACAGGCACATGTCATTCACCTTCATATTTGAGACGGTTCTCGTCGACAGTTTACATGAATCATGTCGACCATCAGACTTACGAAAACATCAATAACGAGCGCGTTGTGAAAAAAAAAGTCGGTGGCGCGCGGCAACAAAGGCAGCTCAGTTATAATTAAGGCCAATATCTTGTCTGTACCGCGATATAAATCAGTTGCTAAGTAAAAATTTTGCTCCAGGCAGAACTTTTTTCATCGCTCATTACTTAGCATTTATGCTTTAATTTGTACTGTCATAAATACTGCTTCAATGCTTTTCCATCCAGCGCCACACTTTAAGTACAATAATTTAATGTATGCATCTAGACACTTTGGATATAATATGCCAATTCAATTACACAAATATAAAAAAGATTAGTTTAATAAACAATCATTCTTTTTAAGTGCAGTATTTCATTATTTGAATGATTAAATTGAAAACGTATGAACACGAGCGAAATGTAATTAAAAAAACAATTCATACATATACATATATGTAAATCAAGGGAGTATATATTCACGAATATTTGTGTAAGAAAAAAAGCATACGGTTGAGTTGCAACAACTGTAGTAGGGGTGTGTAACGATCCACCTCTCCCACGCTTAATCCATGAACTCATAACCGCGGCAATCTCTCAACACGAGTTAAGGGTTAGTTTACTTAGATACAGTAGCCGCATGTATATACTATCGATAATCTGTTCGCATGGTGAAAAGCATACCCGCGAATGAAAAAAAATACTCAATAAATTAAAGATACACACATACATTAGAGAAAGAAAGAAAGAGAGAGAGAGAGAGAGAGAGAGAGAGAAAGCGAGAGAGGCTGAAAAAGCAATCTCGGCTTTGGTTGCTGAAATATGCAAAGGGCGCGGGTGGCCGTAACTCGGAGCCGATAAAATGCCTGCGGCAGCGTAACCACCTGTGCGTCAAGACTCTTTCACAGGCATAGAGTGAGAGAGAGAGAGAGAGAGAGAGAGAGAAGAGCTGCGCCTATCCACGTTGTAAATCGCCCAGTCCAAGATAATGACGACATGTTTATACTGTTCATTCGTATGCTAGGCATGGCGGTATATACGGTGGCAAGAGAGTGAGAGAGAGAGAGAGAGAAACAGAGAGAGAGAGAGAAGACTTGCTCACCTCTTTTCTCAAGCAACGACTATCGTTGACGATTTATGTGTACGTATTGTATTACGACTGTCTCTGATATAGGCAGCTTTTTAATGACTGAATGGATAAAGCTGAAACGAATGTCTTTTTTCGGTTTTTACTTTTGCCTTTGCGAAAGTATGCTGCGCGGCAGCTGGTGTTCAAGTCTTGTATATGTATATATGGAGGCAATGTGTTTTCTGGGCTGTAAAGTAGACGTACAGTATAATTAAACGTATAGCCTCGCTCCGTGTTGTAGCGCGCGAATCTTATGTATACCGATATTATTCTTTCACACGTGCACCAAGAGAACTTTTACAACTTCCTGACGATGCGTAAACACGTCAATCTATCATATATGCCTTCCACGCGTACGCATGAGCAAGCGCAAATGTCGTGAAATATTCAATAACAATAATTTTTTATTTATTGTTAGCGTGAAAAGATTCTAACGATCGTAGTTTATTTTCTTTTGACAAAATATGTAACATAAGTCTTTGTAACAAACTTTTTATTCGAATGATGGTTGAAACTTTATCTCCCTTTTAAATTGTCCGCTAAACATTATTTTGCATACCAAGGGTAAACGTTTGGTAACTTATATTCAATATATATTGAAAAAAGGTACATAAAAATTCGGCGGGTTTTTTGTGTGTTTTATAACACCATAATGCATCACTTTAAAACCATATAAAGTCAACAATAATGTCGGCTGAAAAAAGGGTTTATTTGGAGTCTTGTCGCCTAAAATGAAAAGAAAATAAGTTGTAATAAAAAGAGCATTCACGAAAAAAAGAAATCCTGATGTACCTTTGACAAAAGTATAAGTGTAAAGTAATTTAGGTGGCACACATCCGAAATACACATGGCTCATTATACCGATTCACGTTCGTTCCAAGTAACTCGCTTTTTCTTCTTTTTTGATGGAAGGAGGAGGTGAGGGACGCGTAGCCAAATTACCAAAAACTTAGGTATTCTACAGGAGGCGAAGCATATATACGTCAGTCAGCGGGAAGAGCTTGTCGAGTTGAAGCGGTACTTTCGTTTCGTCCTCACGAACCACGTTTATGCGCCAATAACGAGCCTCGCTACCGGTCTTTCACTCATTCGTCTCATATGGACTATGGACGAAGTTTTTAACCGCACTCGTGTACGTATTTCTTTTTTTTGTTTTTCATTCGCGTTCATGTAACGAGTTTTGAACACAATGAGATAATAAGGTCGTAAAACAAGACGCGCGCGAAAATTGCCGATCGTTAAATGCTCCAGCAAACAATGCTTTATTCGCGGCGACGAAGAGAAAAAACGGCTCTCGGCAGCACAATAAAGAGAACAGCGTTATGTTTTATTTGTCTTTATTCTAAGCGAGAGATAGAGTGAGCAAGACAGAGAGAAAAAAGTAACGTATAAATCAGCGGTGATATACGAGCTTGAAGCGTAAACCGAGCGCATAAATTATTCATGATAATTGCTATCGGGTGGTCGTGTGCGTTACGTGTGTATGTGAACCATCTTAGAATATAAAAATTACTCTCAACCGCGTCGCATCAGACTGTACGTTATTATTAATTTGCATGCTTAATTGTAAATAAATCTGGAAATCTCAGCACGGCAATTAATTACTGCAAGTCTGGGAAAACTAATTAACACGCCGACAGATAAAGCCGCGTACTTTATGTCGACGATTAATGCAGGATTCCTAAAACAACACTCTATACACCAGAGACAGCGCGGATGATTCAATCGAATCTGATTTAGGATACATTATTCGAGGTGTAATTCGGAACTTGCAATATCCCACTGTCTCATTAAACCGATCACGCCGATGGTGTATATTTAAGCTAGCCGTGGCTGTATATATAGAGAGGATATTTTCTCCATCTCTCCCTTTCTTTTTTTTTTTATCAGCACACATTAATTTGGTTTTATTGGTGTGCGGCGCGCGTGAACATGTTACGGATGCGCACGTATAGGTTAAGTGCGATAAGGTGAAGAGAGGAAGAGGAAAACGGGTATAGTCGCGAGTAAAGCTCGATCGTGAGGTGCAATTATAATGGTTGTGCTAAGGAGGATAACGACCAACTTGAATGGTATGTGTCTGTGTTCGGTTAAACGTGTGGTATAACGCTGATGCGGCGTTCAGCATTATTAGCCCGGAGAGCGCAAACCACTTGGCGAATAAAGGACGTGATTATCAACGCGCACACATATACATACGTGACGATATCGCGTTGATTGTGCTTTAAGCGTTATTTCATTTTAAAGGATTCGCGACGGATTTCAATGCTAATGATATTTGAGTATAAAATAAGATTTTTTAATAAAGTTTTCTATTTTCGGAAATTACAATTCAAGCTGTTAAAGAAATGGACATATCTGTAAGGGTAGTCCTAGAAGTATCACGAAACATTTGAGAAAGAATATCTTTATTTCTCTTCAACAGCCTCGACACCATATTTATAGTGAGAGTCGTCGAGCTTCTTGAAACAGCAGGTTGCACCATTTCGTCGTTGGTAAATCTCTTATCACCGAGTCATTTTTTCAAGTTTTGAAATAAAAAATAATCTGAACAGACCAAATCTAGTGAATAGGGTATGTGAGAAAGCAATTAAAAGTTGAACTCCTTGATTTTAGCCATCGTAATAACGGATGTGTGAATTAGTGCGTTGTCTTGATGAAACAAAATTTTCTTTTTCGCTAAATTCGGTCAGTTTTTTTTAATTTTGTCACTTAAATGCGGTAATAAATTTGCATAATACTCGTCGTTGATCCTCTCTTCTTTCGGAAAATAATCAATGAAAATTATCCCACACGCATTCCAAAATAATTACGCCTAGACGGCCGATGGAACGGTCTTGGCCTTCATTGGAGCCGATACCACCCTTTCAATCCATTGTTTTGACTGGTCCTTCAACTCAGGTGTAAAGTAATGCTTACTGCTGTAAATGAAGGAGCAGACTTACCAAAAATGAAATCTAGCGCCGTTTTGAAATATTTTGGATTTGGACTTTTCAAATGAAAGTATTATATTACAAAATGATGGTCAATTTTTTTCTGTTTTTACGAATCCACTAAAAGTGTTCACTAATGATGACTCCAAAATATATACTGAATAATGAAGCGTTGCGAAACTTTAAACTTCAACTTTATAAGGTTGGTACCTTCAACCAAAATCATATCTTTCAAACAGCAATCACCATCATCAGAAACACCTGAACATTATCAGCCACCAGCAATACCTGTCGTCGCATCTCTCGACTAGTTATTATATATATTTTACAGGCGGGTCGGCGCTACAGAAGCACCACGTAGAAGAATTTTATATTGCAATAGCAGCTGTGAGGGAGGACAAGAACTTACGAAGGTGGAATAAAATATCTTTATTATACGAGAATACATGCAAATTACTTTATTTACGATTAGGACGGCTAATTATGCTGGAGCTCTTATATGTAAAAATGTCAAAGCGGCGTCGACCAATGCGTTTGGCGCTTTACGAGCTTATATATATATATATATATAGTTTGCCTGCTCTGTTGTCCCCTTATCTTCTCGTCTTTAAGGGCTTCTTTACTTTGCTCATGTATGCATGTATACCGAACGATAAGTGAACGTATAGTGCATTTAATGTTTCGCTAAATATCCTTCATTATCGAGGCAGGATGCGTGGTCCTGTCGTACTTGGCTATTTGAGTGTTGTTTCTTCCTGCAGTAGAATATGTGGTGGGCACTTGTAAGTATAAGTTTTCCTATTTGCGTTATTTCACACAACTTTTGGTCGTTTTAAATACTAGTCGATAATAAGCACGCTGTGCGCGCACATATTTCGTTTCCTTTTCTATTTTTTAAGTAAATTGAAGCTACAGATGTATGTATAATAATTAAATCTTCTTTACTTTCATTGAATTTCTCATGAATAAATTGTCTTCACTTTCAAAGACACCAAATTTTGTTTAAGGGTCGTTTTAAGGTTGATGATTTAATTATAGACTATCTTTTCTTCACTCGTATTTTTTGTTTCATTATAAACAACAAAAAGTTGATATTCATTACTAAAAGTATTCGTTATTTTTTATAGGTAATAGAGTTTACTAATTTCAAGGAAACTGTTAAGAGCTAGAGAGGTAATGAACGTCTAATAAATAATTGAGATTGCATTGATTATCTCTACTCACCGTTTGATTTATAATACTTGCCGAGTACACTCGAGGTTCACGTGAGAAGTAAAACTTTAATTGATATCGCAATCGTTTTGGAACTTGGAATATCTTATCGAAGAAATAAGAATAATTGTATTTGACGAAATGGCAAACATGCACACGAGTATCATTGAGCCAAGACATTCTAATTATCGAAGGGTATAATGAACACTAATTTATATATTCTATTAATTTGTCGTTTAATTTCCACTATCTCTTTGTGTAAGTTATTTGAATAACCTTCTAAACTATTGTAATTGTTTTCAACTACCATGAGTAAACTGAACATATTCTAAAACAAGAAAATTCATGTATTCATTTTTTAATGTTAAGTGATATGTAGTGTTCGAGTTAATTGCACTAACATCTATCGGCTTTAATTAGTTCCTTGAGTAGTAATGGGACACACGTGTTATCACTTGTTTTTAAACAATATTTAAATTTGAAAAGTTAGGCGAGTTGATCAACTTCTCATAATCTCTATAGCTTCTAAGAAAACATTCTATTTTGACAAATTTGGGAGTCTACCATTTAAATAAGGTAAAATATTAACACTTAGTACAAATAATGAAGCTTATTTTAGTAATTAACTCGAAAATTTTCTTAATTTCATACAATTAAAAAAAATTATACTTATGAAATTTAAACAATAGTTAGTTCGTCAGAGAAGCTGAATTATGTTGTATAGCGTTTCAGATAAATTATATATGTTCGCTGGCGAGTCATCTTTGATTTACCGTTTTATTTATAAATTTCTTCTTTTATGGCCTCCAGAATGATCATGAATTCACAACTATACGCTCAAAAAATATTAAGTGATAATCATAGTAATAAACTTGTACTATAAAGAAAGAGCTTAACCTCCCTAAGCAAATATTACCGATCCTTTTTTACTCATTGCCTTGAAATATTTGAGTGAACCAATTCAGTTGTAAGTTAGTTACCTCCATAATGAAGGAGTCTCGTCGTCGCACTTCTCTTTTTCCCAAGTAGAGCGTCAATAACAAATATTAGGGACTTTGGAGGTAAAAAATAGCAGCAGCGAGCATTGTCATTGTACAGAGGCGGTGGTAAACAGAAAGAAACTCACGGGTACGTAATTACCAGTCTAGAGGTAACTTTGGGCTTTTACGACTCTGATGTTGTCGGCTCTTTTCCATACTGTGCTCATCCTACCACGGACAATAATCATAAATAACGATAATAGGTCATTTCCGCGAGAACCCTTATCTCTTTAATCGCCCGGCTCGCGAGGAGTGTCGCGTATATACCTTAATGTTTTTCGCGCAAATTTTCACGCGCATGAGTATACGGCAAATTGCTCCTTTTCACATTTTCTACGAAGCAGTAAAGATTATACGAGCAGCGGAGGGCTTTCGTCAGTTCAAACGAATTTTTTCCGTGAATTCGTTGGTGTACGTCGTGAGTGAATTTACGATTGAGCTGTGTTTATTCAACAATTCCTGTTTCTACGTTAAATTGCCTCGTCTGAATAGGTACAAATTAGATCAGGGAGACTTTGTACAAAAGTTTTTTCGACAATCTGAAGGTAAAACGATTGAATAGACCGTTTTCTAACGTGACTACCTAATGGAATAACATTATTTGTTATTGAATTCAATTACTTTAGGAACTTTGTTATATTTTGGAAGCAGAATAAGATAATCATTAAATTAATTACTTGAATAATTAAATTTGGTCAGAAATGTTCAAATATAGAATAATCATCGTTATCTAAAACAAAGTTAATGAATATGTCAAATCTGTATGAATTTACGAGGTAATGTAATTAAAGCCAATCGAAATAAATTTGACTGACACATCTTTCACTTAAAAAACTAACCAAAGCATCAGTATACATCAATGAGAATTATCCGAACATATTCAACGGTAAAACCTTGACAATAACTCAGCTCGTAAATCAGGAAATAAAAATCGTCGATAGAGGTTAACATAAAAAATAATAATAATAATAATAGTTAATATGCAGAGAGTGAGTGAACAAGAATCGATATGAATTTCCAAGTTTCACACGTTATTTACGAGCTTTTGATTGCCAAAGGCTTTTATCCTGGTTGACTCTCTGGCAAGATAAAGCAAGAGTCCTCGGCCAAAAGTAACGCTTACGTGATCAATATTGGCTCGATATCTGGTCAGAATATTAAAACGCGTAATTTACGACCTGCCATCAGGAACTTCACGGCTAATCGAATTTCATGCATCGACTTTGCCCGCCGGTTCGAGTGTGCGTCTCTCTCACTCACTCTCTCTCTCCTCCTCCTCCTCCTCCTCCTCTTCCTCCTTTCTCTAGTTCAGTATACATCCATCTGGTAGCCGCAAGTGGAAGTCGAGAAATATATACCTTTAAGATACTGAAATGAATCGCACGTCAAAGGAAAATAACCGCAAGATTTAAAAAGTCCATTTTCATGTCACCTTATTAGATTTGTAAAATAAAGATGGTATAGGCGGGATACGGCTGCATTCTCGATTTTGTTAAAATTGTGGGCAGGTTTTCATTGGTTTCTGTTATTCCTGTCACACACATTCTCGATTTTTGTCTCTTTGGCCAGAAATTAGTAGGATTCTTAAATATATCAATTCATAAAAAAACGTTGCGACCAAACTATTTTAAATTTATACTAAGGGGTTTGAAAAAACTAGCACCAAATCCGGTTCACACGTGGGTTCCTGGGGAGTTCCTTTCAACTTACTGTTTGCCTATATAAACCAAAGATGAGAGCCAAATGCTTCCAGACTACTTAAAAATATTCTTGTGAGAACGCAGCACACAGTAGTGCTGTCAGTGAAGTGTGTGTCACTTACGGAATACCGGTGACAATGAGTGGTGTAATATTTTATCTGACAATCTTAGCTGCAAGTACGTCTATCTGCTGGACCAAACCTTCCGAGCTTTTTACTCGAGTGCCTACGGAATATCCGCAGAGCATCAAGTGGGTGTCTTATAGGGATGACAGAACGACGGATCTCTCTTTTCAAGTGCCTCAAGTGAAGCGCATTGCGGAAGTTCTGAGTTGTAGAAGCCAGAAGCAACTTAATTTCGTTCACATGCAAGTTGAAATATCGACAACTGTTCCTACTATTGTTAACCCAGTGATTAATTCTGCGGGTCTTGTAAAATCAACTCATGATAAACTTCAAGAGAACAAAAATTCTTCTCAAGAATTTGTTCAGATTGTTTATAATGTACAAAATAATTCGTCTGCTAAATATTTTTCTGTTAATAAGAATTTACTTCAGAATCAAGAGAATCAAGAGATTGGAATGAGACCATTTTCTAAAGAAGCTGATTCTACAGTTGATATTGATACTCCTATTGAAGTAAATCTGGCCAATTCTGAAGACGTCAATTTTGAATTAAGCGGTTCAACAGATACTCCAGATCAACAAAGTAAATCATTTTTTTCTGTTAAGGCTACACCTGCAACTAATGTTTATCTTCCAGTAAGTTCTAGTTCAATAAATAAAATGCCAGACTATCGTGAAATACATTTGAGCGATAATGACACAGAGGTTGTTGAAAGTTTTCTACCCATTTATGTCGATGATGACACTGAAATCGTAGACAGTTATCCTGAGATGGATCAAGAACCTCAACAACCACAATATGATTATGATCAGCAACATCAACCAGAAGAGCCTCAGCAGCCGCAGTACGATTATGACGTACAAACTCAACCAGAAGAGTTTCAACAACCGCAGTACGACTATGACGTGCAAACTCAACCCGAAGAACCTCAGCAGCCACAGTACGATTATGATGTACAAACTCAACCAGGAGAACCACAGCAGCCGCAATACGACTTTGATGTACAAACTCAACCAGAGGAACCACACCAGCCACAATACAACTTTGATGTAGAGCCTCAACAACCGCAGTATGATTACGATATAGAACCACAACCAGAAGAGCCTCAGCAGTCTCAATATGACTATGATTCTCATAATGAACCTCAACAGACATCTTATGATGAAAATGCGAAAAGCCTCTACAGTCACAATACAACTATGGTAAGCAGCCTCAACCAGAAGGACTTCAGTGATATGACTGTGACGCTTTGAATCATTCTTATTTTTCATAGCAAAACGTCGCGAAAAATTAAGAAGTATCGTCATCGCAAAAATATTGAAAACATTTTGAATCGTTTATAATAAAAAATAAGTTTGATAAAACAAATCTATACTCCAATTTAGTAAGTTCTTGAAGGATGAATTGGTAAAAACAAATCTTTAAGAGCATAATGAAATATCGTGGAAGGAATCGATACAAACTATTAACGTGAAAATTACATTGTATCGATAAAAATGTTAAGTTGTTATTGTCTTATCAAAGCAAAGCTAATCTATCAGTTGGATATATTTTCTAATTGCTTACTTTATTCAGAACTATAAAGTATACCTCAATACTTCATTAAGAGGAAAGTCTTCTTTTAAATAAAGCAGCTCAATTCATTACTCATTGTATCAGCATCTGTATTAAGTGATTTTCTCGCAGAATCGATAGACGTTTGTGTGCGTCATACAATACATACCATAACTCACGTTTGTTTGAAGATCATTTTCATCTATGTTAAGATACGAATCTCTTTCATTTGCATAATGAGCTGTCATAACAGATTGCTCATGCCATTAACGTTACTGCTTATCATTATTGTGTTGAATGTAATTTTTGTGACGGTACAATAATCTGGACTTGATTTAATTCTTAATGACACTACTTTGTTGCATATTAGGATAATATTTTATCATGTGTTTGTAAAATGTTAACTTGACGTTTGTAGAGAAAGAAATTTACTAACACTACATTTGATATATAGATATGCGATTGAACATCCAAACAATTAGACCTAGAAGTCTGATAATTATTAAAATATCATATTATAAAACCGCCAATGACTATATTGTTTTAGTAAAATTATAATTTTTTACGAGTCAATCAATATTTTATGATTAACATCAAAATACACTTTTCACTATTATTTTGTATTAAGCATTAACACATACATTGCGTTTATATTATCCGTCATAAATAATGCTAGATAAAATGACGTACTGTTCACTGTACGTTATCTATCCTCTTAAATGTAACAAGCACAGAGGTTGATAACTGGAAACTTTACAAACCGACGTGACTACATGTATCATCAATGTCTTTCGACAATTCAAGTAAGAAAAAAAATAGCGTCATACTGATTAAAGGCATTGAAAATACATACTCTATCACACGCAGTAAATCTACTCATAAATCTTTTGTTTACTTTGAAAACAAATGATGTTACCCTTATCTTGTGTCGCTCATCATCTTGAATAACAAGCCCATATAATAAATCGGAGTTCAGTGACACTCGCGCGCAGTTACCTAATCGGCTGCCTACTGCCAGAGTGTCCATGCATTGGCAGTAGCACAAAAGGCTTATATATCTATATATATGGGCGGCAGCACTCTCGATGTAATAATAGCAGCGTCGAAGAAAAGCCAGCCGAGCGAAGAAGAAGGACGTTACAAAGCGGTGGAGTTAATTAAACGTCTCAATAGCAGACGTCCGCCCAGGGGTGATTAGGTATGCTGAGGCGTGGCAGTGGCTGCTGCTGCTGTTGCTGTTCTACCGGTGCAAGCCATTGTGTATATATAAAGAGACCGGGTGGGCGAGCGACGAGAGGGAGACAGGATTACGCGGCCCAAACAATGCAGGTGACAGCTCGCCTGCGGGCCTTGATCGACGCCACCACCACCGTCACTATCGCTGTGCTTACATGACCTGAACCTGTGTGTTCATACACTGATACTACGAACATTGACGCATATTCTGTTTCGATACGACCCATGTTTCGTCTTCTATTTTTTCTCGTTCATGCTTGATAATTTACGTTTTCATTGCATATTTGATTTTTATTCGCCTCTTTTCCACAAAGAAAAATTCAAATGATTATTCTTCTTTTTCTTTTTAGGCATTTACTTTATTTTTTTTATTGAAACAAATGATTTAAAAAATTTTTTTATTTTTGAATAGCATCACAGCGAATCTAAATGATCTATTCTAGCTATATTTTAATATTTGATGCGAGCTATGATTCTGTTGGTCCTACTTAATTTCTCGATTTCTTTCTCTTTTCCTTGACCTGTGTTTTTGACATTTTACGATCAACGAAATTACAAAGCCAACCCACTGTACTTACTGGTTTACTTGCTTGCTTGTGCACCCATGGTGCAGTACTTTCTTTGCCTCCCGTTGGTTTCCAAATCAAAGAGCACCAACACGTCGACATGCCGCAAAATTGTTCAGATGGAAACGAGCATGTCACTCTCACTCGAGCATTCGCTTTCACCTCTCTCACCCTTCTCTTTCTCGCTTGCTGTCGTGTTGTGCGACTTTGCGTTGACGTCGTGTTCTTGCGCTCAAATCCTTAGAGAGAACCCCCCCGTTTGAAGGGAGCCCAGCGTATATGGACTTTGATCGACCTTTCGATCTTCGTGCTCTCGGGATTTTTTGCAATTTCGACGTAGTCAACATACGAAATACGTTGTTGAAAAGAGAATATTTATTGGTAAAAGAATTTTTCGAACGGTGGTATATTTTTTAATTCACGATTGTAGCTATAGTTCGCTATGAAAAAGTTCATTGGCAGTCGATTTTAGAAACGAGTTTCCAATCGCTTCAAGGGAAACTTTATAAAAAAGACCGTTGTAACGAGGCTGTCAATGGTCTTTACAACGAATGCTCACAAAGACTTGGTCGTCATTTTTTATACGTTACCTCACGTAAACTGAATATACAGAGCTGATTTACAAGTCTGCAGGTAAAGACTTTCTATGTACAACTCACGTCATGCAAGCTCAATCAGGCATAATTGACAACAGGTTATACAAAATACTATTGATTTGACAATGTGCAAATAAAAATTGCATTAAACATAGAAGAATCAACGAGTGTCTGCAAGTCAATTCAAATAATAAATGATCTTAAATTATTCAACAGTTTAAATCGCTTGAAGGAACTCGGTGTATTTGAGTTTTTAACAGGAAGATGGAAATCCTAAATTGCCGGTCGCCTTAGCTTTGGCGAATAAAAAAACTAAATTTATTGGCCTCAGATCGGAAAGAAATATCGCCTCGCGGAGTTTTCGTATGTCATTGTCCTACCTAGTCATTAATTGGATTCTTGGCAGGACCTAAAGAGAGAAAGAGAGAGAGAGAGAGTTCTTGCTACAATAATACACTTCTATAAAATGTATGTTCACCTCAACTTCTAGTTGCATTACCCTATTCCAACATTGCGTGGACGTCAACAATTGATAGGAGAGCTCTTCGTTGCTCTGTGAATGCTAATTGTTCGTTTCCGTTCTTTTACTCGTAGCGTTATTTCACTTTGCGATTTTGTTCTCCTTATTCAAAGGAGATTTTTTATGCCTGCTATATTCTTATAATTTTGTAATATTAATCTTATTATATTATTTCATACAACCCACGCAGGCCTCGTACATTCACCTCGTTAACGCATTTGCCCTTTACCGTTTTATACGTTTAAAGAAATCATTATCAACATATATATACATTTACAAACAGGCTATTATATTGCGAGCAACAAAATTTGTATGGCGCTTTGTTAGAGAATATAAAGAATTAATCTCAATTTAATTATCTCCTTCAACGCGATAACCATCAGGTCATGATAGAAACAAAAGAAGACAAACGATCGCCCGGCTGTCAGATTTTCAAATACAACGAACTTACTCCTTTATCTATCTCTCTGATGGGCGTAACACACATATACACAACAGGTCACTTTTAATTTATATGGTATACGAAGGCGCAGCAGCAAAAATGCGTCGCGGCGCGAATGCGTAACGCGCAATTATTTTTCAGAGAAATTCAGTCACGCTTGGCTAGAAGCGAAATTCTCATGCATCACGAACCCTTCTCCCTCTCTTACTCTCCCCTTTTATTTACGTATTCAAACGCCGTGTGTATCTATGTATGTGTGTGTCACTGCCGCTCTCGCTCGCTTATCCGCAAGGAATCTGGCATACGCTAATGATCGCCCAGGCCGGATGTCGGCTACCTCTTCACATGCTAATGCCACACGAGAGAGAGAGAGAGAGAGAGAGAGAAAGAGAGAGAGAGCTTTTCACCGGACGCTATTTCGACGAGCCAGAGAGAGAGAGAGAGAGAAAGAGGACGAGTCAATTTACCATGATAATGCGCACTTGTAAGCTCTCGAGAAAACCACGTCGACGAGAGGGGACAGACATGTGTACACATGCGTTGCACTCACTCTGTTTTCATGTGCGAGAGTGCAGTTTTGGCACAAGATAAGGGACGCCTTTGTTAGCCGTGCGCGCTAATTTAAATTTATTTTGTCTGTCCGCTTGCTTGAGTGATGACAGGCTTTTAATATCTTGCACAGCGCCCAGCTTTGTCGCGAAAGAGAGAGAAAGGGGGGGCTCTGATTAATTTACGGGGATCATTATTTATAGTCAAACATTTTTTTTATCAAAACTTCAAATGTACTCCGAAGTCGCACTGGAGATTTGTAGTCGTTGGACTAATTGACTCGATCATTAATATTTCACTTTTACTGCTCTAACTTGAGATATAGTAAAAAATTAACTCGATTATAATCCTACACATTCATTTCAGGTATTTAAACGTCGTCCCCTATAAAATGAAAATTACGATTGTATAAAAATCACCCACATCGTCATTGAAATTCATGAAGAGTAAAACGTATGTTCCGAAATTTATCCGACAATAATTTGAAAAAAAAGATCACCCTCGCGGTTGTTCAACAAATTTCGCCAAAGCCCGCGCAGAATCGAAAATCCTTGTCATTTCACGTGAGAGTCACGTTCAGGCCAATCCATCCAACGTGACTCTCGAGTAAAAAAGAAAAAAGAATTTCATTAAAATGTACACGACGTATTATATAAAAAGCTTTTGCTAAGCTAGACGAGACGCTCGTTAAAGCAAATTTTTTAGTTCGTGACCACCTTACCGAAAAATTTACCTTGAACAATGCGATTGATTTAACGAGTTTAAGCACCATTCCCATTCGGGCCTAGGACAGGAAGAGTTTTTATATAGCCATCAGGTATGCGCGAGCACATGCACTAACGCTTTTGCCTTTCAATGAAATGACGCAAGTTCGAGTCGGAGATGCCCTCTAGATTGCCATCTACGTACCCTTTTCAATTAGCTTGTTAGAATTTTGTCGGCTGGATACTTTCAATATAGTGCTGTACATGTTAAAAGTACCGCTTGACTTTCGCTTGACTGGTATTCGATTAATTTGATCTTAAAGCTATGTACGGTGATGTACATTGAAAACATAATCTTGTCGACAATATACTTTTCTAGTTGATAATTTGTATTCTCATCTAATTGACAAGGAAAAGAAAACAAATTCTTACATGTCATGCACCGTCTAAAAGAAAAAATGATGAAGAATCTACGTAAAAAATGCAACAAATCCATTTATCTCTATTCTCCTACATGCCAGTACGTTTCTTGTCTCTAAGCGAACAGGAGCCTAGCTCCTCCCCGAGGGACGTTCGCCCGACGGAAGACATCAGAGTGAGTGAGGGGGGAGAGAGAGATATACTCACGTATAGGTATGGTACATGTAGGATACGAATGAGAGCCATAGTTATTATGCGATCTGTCAGTCCCCATGGGGTACAGACAAATGAACGGCGTCGGCGAGTGAGTCCATATAATTAGCGCCACATTTCCGCTCGAGCGAGAGTCTCATTTTCGTCGCCCGGAAGACGTGTAAGTTGATTAACGGTCCTTATAGGCCTGCAGACCTGCAATTACCTATCGCCAAGACGATAAGACCTTTTCGGATTTCCGTAAATTTGAAATCATCGTGGCTTTCCCAACAGATTCGCGAAAATTTTGTATATATCTCTTTCTCTTTTTCTCTGTCTTTTCATCTTATTTGCAACTTGTTATATGGCAAAAACTAATGACGCACGATTAGACCTCAATCAATCAGTAAAGTGAAAATAGCTGCGTAAAAAGAATAAAAATGAGCGAGTAAGATTAATCTTCGTTGCAATGATTAAAGATGGGACGACGTCTTTGGCATCAATCCATTATAATTGCGCAGTCGAAGAAAAGCCCTTGCCTAGCAAAGCCCGACACCTTAATAAATGAGTGGACAAACAGCCGATAAATCATCTCTCTCTCTTTCTCTCTCTCTCTCTCTCTCTCTCTCTCTCTCTCTTCTCAAGACACCAGGTGTCCAACGTCGTGTATCGTGCGAGCTGCCTCATCATGCTCGACTTTGTGAATCGTGCGAATTTGCCAGAGACCTATCTGTCGGTTTAACGCCTGGACACCTTGAGTGCGGATTTCTGTGAGTAACGATGCTCAGCGATATACATCGACAATGTCAACAGGATGCGATGGCCATTATTAACACTTGTATAAATATAAGCAATTGTGAGCTGATGTCACATCAATTTAACGCGTAGACTAATAAAAACCATGTGATCAATCACATTGGTATAGTTGGAAACGCAGTATCTAATTTATGTATTACGTGAGAGAAGAGCTTTTACGAAGATTAAATAGAAATCTATGAAATCATCCTACTATTCATAGGCGAATAAAATGAAAAATATGGTATGTTATGATCGAGCTTAAATAACACTTCTATTAAATTATTATTAAACAACATTAATGTCATTGTAAAAATTATTATCTTCATTCCCGTTCAACAATAGCATTTTGTAGAAGAGCAGCCAGTAATTTTCAATATAACTACATGGCAAGACAGTAATCTTAGCTTTCTTAAAAACAATAACATCGCAGGCAGTCATCTGCGACTAGCCTCGTCCCCACAGCTGTAACAATGTCCAGTGTGACAATATTCGCCAAAATATAGCGTTTTAATAATCGTCGTATACGTTTGCACCAATAGGCCGAGAAAGCGAAAGAGAGGGAGAGATAGAGAGAGAGAGAGAGAGAGAGAGAGAGAGAACACATCACGTAGCGGTGGTAGCGGAGCAGAGAAGCTACGCTCGCAGAACGGCCTCTCATAAAGTTAATTGCGGTCGTTCTAACGGTGCTCTGTGCAAGGTTGCTGCTATACGAGAGAAACTCGTTATTATCCTCTCCGGGGGGATAATGTGCAATAAGAGCACCAATAATTGGCGCCGCGTCGCACAAATATAAGTTAACGGTGCGCGCATATGTGGTGTAATCGATCCACACGCGAATTGCGCTTTTGATCTTTTACGTAACTAGTCATTACAGACCGTCGCTTAAAGAACTCTGCAACTGCACTGTCCGTGGATTTATATACCACGACGAGACGTCATGCTGTGATTGGTAAATACATTTTTCAAGCATCTAATCTACATCCAAACGATGCCTATAACTCGAACGTTCAAACATAATCTTTCAACATCTAGCTCAATAGCGTCACTATAATAATAAAAAAGAGAGGCAACGATTAAAACTAAACAAAATTATATTCTGGGAAAGATACCGTCGCATTAATCAAAACTGACAATGAATTTTTATCTAACCAGCTGATATAGATTGGCTACGCGTTTAATTAAGTTTCCACGTGTATGTAGTATTTGGTTTTTATTATACCATTTTAGATAATTCAACACCTGTTCGTCAATATTAATAGAAGTAACGATGAATTATTTACATTTATCCATTTTAAAATCAACGTGTCATCCAATAACTACAACTGTTCAATTAGGACGATGCATTTATTTAAAAATTTCAACATTTGTGCAGACATTCATAAATCTAGTGACGTATAGTTAATTGACAAAAACTGATAAGACATTCAAAAGCAAATATGACAAATGGTTTTCAAATTCTGGAGAAGTTTCAACGATTTTGACCTCACAAATGGTTCGATGCATGCATGTGCCACACCGCTAAAATTGCTGAACAATTTGTGTGATGGTGACACGTATTTTCCCAAGGCGTTCTCGACAATGTTTTTCTTTTCTCAACGTCAAAGATTTCCCTTGAAGCTCTAGGGGTCTTGCTGCCTATGCTTGCTGGATAAACAGAGCAAGCAGCGCAGATGGCCTCAGAACTGCAATGTCTAACAAACAAACGCCATACCCGTTTCATATTGAAAGGAAACGCCACCGCGACTTCCTTCCAGAAAAATCACTTTGATAAAAATTACCTTCTGCGGCACTCACTTTAAGTAATACTGTATATTTTATTTTTTCGAGGAACAATTTCTGTTAAGTTTTATTTACAAGAGACGGTGTAAATTGATTAATTATGTTTAAACTTACATATTCAGTTTCACCTTATAAATTATGACAATTTTCCATTATTGTTGAATGAAACGATGACAAGACGATAATGTTGAGATAAATGATTTATCAACGCACACTGGGTTGCAGAGTTGATAAAAAGACTGTTTACAATAATATAAAAAGAAGACAATAGTCTTCAATAGTCATCGACTGCTGTGAGCGTCGATGATGGTGCTTCTTTCGATTGGTGGGGGAAGTAAGCGAAAATATTGTAGCCTTTTCACTTTAAAAATGATGAACTGAAAACATTTTTTTAAATCAGCTTTACAAACCAATTCCACTGAAATCAGCATTCGTTTCAAAAGAACTTACGGTAATAAAAGTAAAAAGTTTAACAAGTCTTTCAGTAATAGCAAACATATCCGTTAATGAGAAAAGTAAAAAAAAACGTAATGCAATCACGACTCTCGATGTATGTGTCGTTGGAGGGCCCTCTCTCTCTGTCTCTCTTTCTCTCTGGATCTCTTCGACAGAGAGCCGCAGAGGATCACGTCGTGCAAATGTCTCTCAACAGTTCTCGAGGCAGCTTTCTAAAAGGAAAAGAGGTAAGAGGAGAGTATACATTCAAGAGTATAGTTGCATGCGCGACGACAGATGAACGACAGCAAAGCCAGACGCCAAGTGATGAGCCGTCGCCAAAGGCGGTCATGCCAAAAAGACAGTACATCAGTTTGTGTTCATTATTCCACTTTTGCTCGCACTCGCTTCATTCTCTTATTGATATATGATGTATGCGAGTCTTGTCGTAATTAAGATTGCTGCTCCGGGACATCCTTTCCTTGCAAACACGTATTATTAATACTTTGTCGATTGCGTACTCGATAATGAATTGGCTGATTTTTGTTCTCTGCTTGAGTTATGCAAGCAACCGGGATAATAGATGTGTTTGTGTTGTTTAATCGATTGCTTGATGTATAGAGCAGTGTTAGATGATACTTTTCTGACGATGATATGATCTTTTGATTCAGGTCTTACGTTATGGTAATTACGTTTCGTAGAATTTAGCTGGCACGTCATTTTAGTTTTCACAAACGAGTTAGATTTTGCGTATTGCCATTCATTAGATCAATTTTTTGTTGATTAGATATTTCCGTAATATGCACAATTTTTATTTGAAAATCATACTAACTATTAGAAAGATATTAATACTGCTTAAGTATCCAGTTCAGATTGTATTTATAGATATGTGGCAACGAAATTATGTTCATAAAAATAAACAAAAATGTATTTGATTATATTCATTCATCATTCATATAGATAATTTCGGAATTTTCCGACACTTCAGAAAGACTACTAATTTACAATAGTTAATTTATGTCATTCTTTCCTACAAATATAGATTTGATTATCTTTTATCAGCGAATATGGAAATTATAATACGTACGACTGAGCGTTAGTTACGACGTATTTCAATCAATAAAACCAATTGAAGTTTGTACATTGAAATCGTACACGTGCTATTTGACGACAAAAGAAACGATAAGAGATAATCATAATAATTGATCAATTAATCAAAAGATCTAAAATGTCTCGTAAATTTTCTATGTAATATTTGAAATATATCAGAAACTTGTAGCCTCTAACGATTGTTCAGTTATGTCCATAGAAGATGTTTTTCTATGTTGTGCAAACTTCTGGAGTGTGTCATTTTACAATGAATCATTTTGCATACTTAGTATTAGAAGATCGTATGATCATCACACAACTTGTTTCATTTGTATTTACTGTGCAATTTTAAATCATGCATGAGATAGAAAATATTACTTTCCTTTATTCGATCAAATGATTAATGCTTGAACGATGAACAGTTTCGAGGCAATATTGTGGTTTTAAGCAAACACTGCAACAATTTATGAAACCATTGTTCTGTTTTTAGTTTAGTACACTTTTATTTGCCGATATGAGGAGTATAAAAATTTAGAGAAGCTAAATTTGTAAAAACATTCGAATCAAATATTTACCTGCAATATTTTTTCTTGATATGATGATTTATACGCCTTATTCTTCAATTATATATAAATTTTACAACTTCGTCAGGCTCGATAATACAAAAAGCATTTTTGATTTGCAATTAAAATTTTATTAGCAAAGGTAAAATATTTCATTTCGGACTTAAAACTTCATTGGATACATTATCATGTTAAATGTTTCATGTAATCGAACAAATTTATGACATTTCTGTTCAGTGTATATTCATTATTTGAAATTATGCTATTATAATTTTATCTCAATGCAATGCGATCTTTTGGGACAAAAGTTATTGAGGACAACATAATCATACATATTTGACGAGCGAACGAGAATTGCAACAAAGCTGCAACATGCATTGCTATTAAGCCGCCATGACCATTCATTTTCGAAACTCTCACCTTCTCCTTTATTATGTACCTGCTGTAATTATAACATATACTATAGTATTACTGAAACTAGGATCAGAACGAAAGAAAAGTTTTTTCTCGCTTTTGTATACTTTTTTGCAACGAAAAATTTTTAAGAGTACGGATGGGAAATATTCAAGCCAATATATATAAATTCTGGCAGACCCAGCAATAAATTTCGTAAGCATATATATCAATACCTGTCCCGAATTGACATAATTCGAAAAGTATACACCAGATATCCTCAAATTATCCCAGAGAGCCGACGAAAACGCTTGGTTGTAAAACCTACAAACATCGAGAACCTCTCGCCGTCACGACGGTGTCGTAATAATGGCTAATCGCATAGCGGCATGGAAAGACGATCTTCGTCTAAGAAATTAGGGGAAGAGAGCCTATATAGACCTTCTGGAAGCGTTTTTGTTTAACGAGCGTAGGCGCCAGATAAGTAGAGGCCTCGAAGGTACCGCGTCGTCCCATATATCTATTATGTTCCAAAATGGAATTATGGATTTTTTTCACAGATGACATGACAGACAGAGCAACCTGCGAGCATCCGGTTCTCGCGCGATGTGAAGTGCTACCACACCCATTTCTTTCGGAGCATAGTAATTTCGCGTCATTAAGCCCGCAAGCGAAAATCGACGCTTTCGGAGAAATCAATTCTCAAAAGCATTAGCTTGCAACACGCGCTTCATCATTTTGTCGGCCTCTCCTTCAGGTATTGTATTTCGAATGGCTTTACACACATACAGAAACTATCATCTACCTGCGGTGTAATTTTTTAGGTCATTAGATATTTTATTATTCTGTGGCTGAATTATATACACTTTAATTCTTTCCTGACTGAGCAAAATACCATATTTTCGCACTGGAAATTACAATGGTTTTTGAAAAACGAAATCACTTTCTTTAGCAATTCCACTATTATTTGATATGAATTGAAGAATATGGTTTTCATCTATCAAAAAACAAATAATACGGAAAATAGTAAATTAGACTTTGTGTCTCGAATAAAGATAAAGGAGGGGAAACGAGCGCAACGGCTTTCAAAGTTGTACGTCCTGTCATACATATTCAGCTGTTCGGAAAAAAATACACACAAGGATAGCATTTTCTTTACGACACTCGGACGTTTCCGCCCACATGGATATTCGTTTACCCAGAAACTCCCAGAAAAAAAATTAGCATTCACCAGTCGAAAAGACAAGCTTTTCCAGGCAGGCGCGAAAGTTTAGAAACAAGAGAGAAAAAAAGAAACGTTAAACGTCATTTGATTTGTATCCTCTTTGATGAAAAGGAAAGGAGACAACAAAAACTTGTTCTCTCGTAAGAGAACGAGAGAGAGAGAGAGAGAGAGAGAAGGGCTCCAAGATTTTATCGAGATCTCACGCGAAGTAGCCTCGCCAGTTGTTTACAGCATCGGATCGAGCATATTTTTCGTTTTCGAGAAAATCTTTACACGGATCTGCGCGCATAAAAATGCAGGTCGTGCGCTCTTTCGAGTTGGTGCGCTACAAGCACTATCTTTCTCTCTCCCTCTCTTTCGCTCTCGGTGGCCGCGGCGATGTTTTATGGTCGAGCGTGTTTCGTGTAGTAGGCAGCATTATTTTTTCCGTCCTAAAACTCCGTTATACCTGGAACAATGGAGAGATTAAAACGTAAAATATGAGGCCCCCAAAGGCCCCATATACCACCACCGCAGTTGCTGGTGCTGCATTAGTATATGCGCCGAAAGTTAAATTCGCCGAAATACCCCGCTTGTCTCCTCTGTTCCTTCATATTTTTTTCCCTTTTTATATCCCGGCGAGTTGCCTTTCATGCTATATCGCGCGAGAGCGTATATACTCACCTTGTTTTTTGGCTTTCTTTTTATTTCGCGCGAACAAGCTCGACACCCCGTTTGATTTCCTGTTTTTAGGTACAGGGGAAAGAGACTTGACAAGTAATTGGATGAGTCAAGTTGTAATTGGACAGCCAGTTGACAGGATTATTATTTTGCCTAATGAAAGATGCGAAGAAGAGAAAGATCTATAAATTCTTGCAGAAGTATCGAATGCAATGTACATAAAGTGGAGTAAACAGGAATGGTAGGTACTTTAATGTTCGAGCTAAGTTCATTCAGGTTATAGTTTCAACTTTACCTTGTTTGGTCATAAAACGCTTTGTTATGTTTCATTAAAATAATAAAAGGAATATGTGATTTCGAATCATCAAAAGTGGCAATAATATCAGCTTTTCTGCGACGAGCGATAAACTATTATAAAGAACTATTTGAATTAAAGATGGGGACAAAGTTCACCCCACAATCCCAGCCAATATTCATGAGCAACCCCAATGAAAAGTATAACGACATTAATTTAATGTCAATAGTCCCCACGACTGTAATGGCTGTACGATAAATTTTTTCTTCAAATAAATAAAAGTAACACTAGGACTGTAGACACCCGGGCAATAATGAAATTAGGCTGATTGTCGTTAATATTTCAAAATAAAAGGCTATAAGCTCCTTATTCTGAATCGAAGTTATACAACCATAAATCTCTCGGTGTGTTTTATAGAACGTACCGCGAAGTTTTGTGCGATAATGTATTATATCCATATCTCTTTTTACCCTCACTATGTAATACAATGACAAAAAAATATACGCGCGCGCGCGTCTGTTGCGTTCAACACATTCAACTTGTTATGGTTGTTGAATAATAAATGCCATAATAATAGTCGATTTGCGAGGTAAAATGCAAACGAGGATAGAAAACAATGTTCTCGTTAAAAGCGTGTTATTACCAAAGAAAGAAGTAGCTAGCAAAGTCTAAAAAAGGCGATGGATGTTTTTATCTTCTTTCGCATGTACACGTAACGCGTATATTAGAACGCTAATTGCAGCCCCCGCGAAGGTATACTTAATGATCACGTATAGTAGGCTTGTGCATGCGACGATAGATGCGTACGCGAGACACGTACAGAAGTTTTTTTCTCTCCCGATGCAGAAAAAAGTTGCAACTGTACACCTATATCATTAGCCAACTCGCAATTACAAACATAAAGACAGCGAAAAGAGAGAGAGAGAGAGAGAGAGAGAGAGAGACGGTGGAGTCAATAATGTAATAAGGGCGGTTGTGCATTTATGTAAGCGTGACACGAAATCATGCCTGTCGAAAGGGTGTACACAGCAAGAGAGAGAGAGAGAGCGTGCGAGAGATACATGTATACATAGTATGTGCTGCGGCGGGAAAATACGGCTGTCTCATGTTTAAATCAGCGATAACGAGGAGCCCCGGTGACATATGTCACTGTCGCCGTCAGCTGCCTACACAATCAATATACTCTGCTGCCGCTGCAGCCTTTTCACTCTCCCCACGGATGATAATGTATTCGATACGTGACTCTCTCTCTCCCTCTCCACGTACTCGACAAATACAACCGACCTGCCACCTCTCCCTTTCTCTATGTGTGGCGCTTTTCTTTCGCGCGCGATGATGCCACTTCCTGTGCCTGTGTGTGGAAGAGTTGCTTTTCGTGATTTAAATTTAAAGCAGATTGTTTACACAGACACGCACGCTTGTTGGTTGGTTGATTTGAATTGATAATTCTGTGGAACGCTCATATCCCTTCAAATGACTTGGACTATGAGGAGTGCTGAAATTTAACACGTGTGGAAAGATTGTGACGTGTGTGATTAAAATGCCAATGAGTTTTAATACACAGCGATGCTTCTATAAAGTGAAAAGTATAAAGAAATGTTTTGAATATCGAAGGTGTACAATTCGAATGTTTTGCTAACTTTCTATTATTAATTCTATATTTTATATTATATCTATCTCATTTGGAATTGTTCCGGACTTAATATTTTATTGAGCTAGATAAATAATACAAACGTTTTAAAATAAGAGTATATTATCGTGGAATTTCATCAAACCACACCTAAACTTCAAAGTTGTGTGACTTGAGTTTGAATAGATCCAATATCAATTAATTTGAAGAGTGATGTTTAAAAGTAATCTAAATTAAGAAGGGCAAATCACATCAATTCCGCTCACCTCAGTGTCTTATAAATTATCCATCATTCATTTCGCAAAAGTTTCTTTCCTTATTTGTCGGTACTGTCGCACGCACACACCTCAAAGGCATCAATTGAATTATTACGAAGTCAATGAAACATTGACACGTGGAATGAATTAATTGATTGCGAAAAGCATAACATTTAAAACCAACGCAGACTTTTCTCATTGTTGGTGATGCGCGTATTTGACTTTCAAATTTTCGTTATGCCCACTAATCAATGACGATGATGATTGCCGTGAATAGTCGCACAAGTTGTAACATTCAACTTGTCGACACAATGCCAAACGAATTAATTATAATCTGGTCTTTTCTCAAAGCTTACAATACTATCTTTAAACAATTTTTTTTTTGTTTGTTACCAAACCGACTTTTTCGTGTTTTTGCATAAAACTCCTCACCTGACCACACATATGCTCAGTTAAAAGACAAACAAACCCCCTAATATTTGATCAGTTGAATTTTTCAAATAATTCGTGTTTTAAATATTTCAATTTGACCTTAATTATCTAATGTAGTAACAAAGTGATAATATGTAATACTCAAATTTCCCTAAATAGTTCTTTTTTGTTAATAAAGAATGTAACCAAAAACATAACAAAAAAAAATGGAAGAAAATGAGTCGGCGTCTTTGTAAATAGAATGTGCGTCGAAGGCAAAAAACAATGAAATTTCTTAATTGAAATTTATTAAAGCGTCAGGCAAGCGGAGAATCAAAGGTCCCCTTTCGGCGAATCAATCTTGCGTGCCATTGATGCTGCGGTAGCTTTTTTCGGTGCGCTGCAGCCATTTGCATTGAATGCTCCATCGCACCGAGCGGCAACGAACTCGCTTTCTCGTCACTTTGATTGACCTGTCGACGAGCAACGATGCAGTGCATTTTAGCAACCGGCTTCGTTCGTTATTCCAAAAGGGCCAGGAGAGAGAAAGAGAGAGAGAGAGAGAGAGAGAGAGAGAGAGAAAGAGAACTTGTGTTGATTGTATCGCGCATGCAGTTGTCCCAGAAATAACGATGCGTTTGAATTTTTTACTATTATTTGATATGAGTTTATACAGTTTTGCAGTTATTGTGTATTGGGCAATGTAGAAATTGATTGTAAATTGATATATAAATAGATCGGCATGTGTTATGAATATACTATCAACTTTTTAATTTATGAGATTTGATAGTTGGAAATCCTATTTTTGTTATTACAGAATGTCTAAGTTAGAGGTTTAATTAAAATCATAAGTAGAAAATTATATACAATCATTTATTACAAATGAGTCTTAGTGCACTTCGTAATTTTTTACACTTATTTGCAATACATTAAATTAATTCTATTAGTAGCAGTAATACAAAAAATGAAAAAAAAAATTAATAAGAAAAATCAGAAAAAGAAGTTTCGAAAAGTTACGGACAGTCAATCGTAACATCTAGAGCATTATACTCGCGCGTACAAGATTGACGCTTCCTTGTCACTTAATAACCCTCAGAAGATCTGCGCGAACAGAAAAAGAAATAAGGAACCCAAGAGATTCATACTCACCGAGGGGGGTGGCAATCAATCTTGCTCTCACTCTTGTCATATTTCTACCTCTCACGAATATGAAGCTTTACACAGTGTGCTCAGCTCGCGCATAGAGGATGTAGACGCGATTAACCTTTGTTGTAAATCGTACGCGCAAAAGTTAAATCATTCATTAAAGAGTCTTCGCTATTTAACAATTGATCTCTCTATTTCTCTCTCTTTTGTTCATTCTTCTATGCATATGTGCGATAAAAAAAATTACAAAATTTACATAATGACTTGTCGCGCTCGCGTTGAATGATAGATGCAATTTGTGTAAACACATGGTTTGCGTCAAGCTGTCGTTTCACTCTCTCCCTCTCTCTCTCTCTCTCTCTCTCTCTCTCATAGACTTCTCTTATAAGCACGAACAAAGTGAAAAATAGCTTCATTGTTTTGTACGAGTATTTTCATAACCTGCATAACGATCCAACCTAATAACTGGTGGCGCTAATGATCGTATGCCAACGCGTTATTTTCCAACGCCTGACAAAGTCAGACGTAGAAAAACAGGCTAATTGGAGGTTGAAGATCTATGTGATTTGTAATTCTCTCCAAGTGTCGTGATAAAGCATCGAGAGTGAGAAAATAAAAAATAGAAACCTAGAGGTGTTACGTAGTGTTATGTTAATATGACTTTTGAATTACACGTTTGGTGCATATAAGCCGCTCCTCGATCCAGTTCAAGTTAATTTCCAACAATGTAATATATACGCAAGTGCTCGCGTTGTTTCGCGCTTAAGTCACCTCTACACAGCCAGCCCAGTGAATATCATGTAAATTCTTAAGTGCTATTGCTGATTCGCTATTAACAAATGCTCGGCAATGTGCTCTAAGCTAATGCCGCCTATGAATATTTCAAGTTTTTTTGCAATGCTGAATGTGCTTCCTATAGTTAGAAAAAAAAATCAAAGTATAAATTAAAGACTCCATAAGATTAACGGCTACCTATTAATTTTTCAACGTCTTATTGACGGGATCATTCGTACAGCAAATTGAACGGTTCAATTCGATAGCGATGTGTAATTCCCATGTTTCGACCAGTAATTAGTCACATGCACTCCAAAGCGAAAAGCCTGCGAATGAATAACAAAAAAAAAACAAAAAAAAGACATTCGAAAAAGCCCCTCGGGCAATCAAACAAAGATCGCATGCGCGTACGAAACTATCAATTCTCGATCGAGCGTTGAAAAATGGTTTTGCTTTGCTCTTCTTTCTCTCTCTCTCTCATATACATTCACGTCGCATCTTCGTGCACACAGGGGCTACATACTTGACGCAGAGGAAGGGAGAGCAAGAGAGAGAGAGAGAGAGAGAAAGTACGCGATCGCTATGATTTATTACCCGCCGCAAATTCTGTTTCTCCTTGCGCGCGAGCTAACCGCGTTTGCGTTCATCCATCTTTTTCCCTTTCATGCCTCAACGACGACGGCAGCAGCAGCAGCAGCAGCAACCCCTATGTTCTGCGCCATCTTTCAAACTGACTGACTACCTCCTTTATTATCCGCTTGTCAGCATTTTTACACATTCATCCGACCAATACATACGTACATAGACACACATGCACCTATTCTTCGTATATGCCACGCATTAATGGTAACTCTCTTAGGCCCACAATTTTTACCTGTGAGTATACGTAGTGTTTTATATGAATCAAATCGAATCACCATTTATGAATTATGAATATGTATATAGGTGATGATCAAGATATATATTAAATTTTGAAACGAACTATGTTGGAAAAAGAGCAAATGAGAGATTATTGATGAAAATTCTTTAAAAATTTAAAAATTGCTTTGTAAGACGTGGACATGCTTATTTACTCTTGCATGTCTTCTATTGTTTATTAGGTAGATTATTGAATCGATTTATAATTGTAGTACTTACTGGAGGTAAGTACTTAAACGATTAATCAAGATAATGATTACTAGACTTTACATAGTTTACCGAGGAGTCAAGTAAGAAGCTGTTCCAATCGAACAATCACGAGCGAGATGCTCGAAACTGGTTACCCCAATGGATTAATATCTTTCTAGTAAATAGCTGTCCAGCATTGTTATTCCTTCTTAAGAAATTTCGTGACCTAGAAAGTGAAGTCAACTTATTTGTGATATAATTGTTTAAAAGAGAGTTACATGAGATACTGTTACGTGAAAGCATATATGTGTATAGAAACAAAATTGTTATTCATATCTATTAATCAGGAAAAATGCTCAACGCTGATTGGCTTAAACGAACCAATCGTATTGTTCATAATTTTTGTATTTTTGCGTATTGGTAATAATAAGTATAGCCCGTATAAGATGAAATAAAATATGCTTTAAGTCACCATAAGTCATCATTTCCCGAAATGATGTTATCCATCATTTAGGGAAAGATTCTTTTTCAAATGTTGTTATAACCAAAAACATAACCTTTTCTCACACACCTCACGATAAAAATACTTTTAAAGTATACATCATTTATACATCATGAACACAAAAAAGTAAAAACCCGTATAAGATGGAATAAGTCTAAATACAATACATAGGGACTTAGATTCTTATTATTGGTTTGTTTTATGATTAATTAAGAATAAATATATTTACATTCTGTATAATATTATCAATTTTTTAATTGTTATAGATGAAACTATATCTTCTATTAGCCAGTGTTTACTCGTATCTTTGAGTATTATGTTTCAACGTTTTCGTATTTATGGCTTTTGCTATAGTGAGTTGGCCAATCTTGTTTTTATCATTTGTAACAACAACTATTTAGAGACATTGTCCTACAAATAATAAATGCAAACATTGAAAAATAAACAAACATAACCCGTTACATCATTTCGCTTTTTAAGAAAGTTCTTCGTCGGTAGTTGTAGCGATGTTTATATGCACGTGGATACTGATAAATAGAAAATGTAAAAAATGATAATGTTTAAACCCTTTAGTTCGGTATAAAATTTATTGATGATTTCAAATTTTCTTTTCATCCAACTTAAAAATGTTCCTAATAAAAAGAAAATATTTTTGCTAATATCCGTCCTCGCCAATAGTTTTATGAGAACTTTGCGTGTTAAACAAACGTTAGAATCTAGCAAGGTCAAAAGGGCTGCATTACTCATTTCTTTCTTTTTGTTTCAGTGCGTAATTGTACTAGATTACATACACGCAGGTACAACTAACCTATAATAACAAAACACAGCGCACATAATTTTCTCGTTGTAAATTGCAAAGAGTTTATTTGAAAGAGAACAAAAAAGCGAAAACATTCTTCTCACGCACGTTCAATGTTATTATTACTCTTGGAGTAGCATAAATACGAGTCGGCAGCGATAATTGTCATAGTTTTCACATTGTATTTATTACTGCTCAATATCAATAAAGATTAATTAGAAATAATTAATCCGTTGGAAAGTCATTTAGTGAACAATAAGAAGTCAAATTCTAACAATGAAAATAGCAGTTAGTAATCGTAATTGCACTATTTAAATTTTAACCAAATATGACCACTGTTGACTAATTGATTTACGAGTTCGTGAAGGCCAGTGAGACCTTTTCACAAACTTTCAGCGCCGTCATAAATCAATGTTTTTGAATTTGCTTACTGAACATTTGGCTTCTAAGAGAAAGGAAAATTTGTCATACAACTTCGCACGCTGTGTGCACCTTTCATAATAAATTTAATCGCCCGTTGCGTGTAAGAGAGAGAGAGAGAGAGAGAGAGAACGCCCATCGAGCGGGTTTACACCGCAGAAATTTATCGAAGCAACAATTACACTGCGTGTGTGCGTGCTTGTGCGGCCTCTTTTTTCTCTTTTCGTCAATTAGAAGTTGAAAATCACAGGGACTTTCAAGAGATCGCCCCCCTCTCTCTCTTTCTCAATGGCTTACATTTCAATTTGTGTGGTGGGCTCTTGATAAACAATGAACATATATTTGCCGAGTGGCAATTAAGCGTGAGCTCTTTGCAGAAGTCAAGAGATTCTACTGTGCATGCCGGCTTTGTTCCGATCATGCATCTCTTTTGTTCTTCTACTTCTTTTCGCAAGGCATCGCTCAGAAGCCAACCCTTTAGTTGATTTATGAGGCGTGTGATTTATGCATCAGCACACAGTTATTGGTTCTACCATTCGCATAGATCTTTCCTACTTATAACATGAACTTGTAGAGGCCGTAAATTCTGCTCCTCACTTTTACCTTGCTTTTTTTTCATTCTGCTCCAAGTTTCGCAAAATTACACGGGTGATCTTTCTATTCTATTTTTTTTTCTCTCTCTCTTTTTCTTGCCAATCAGTCAATCAAACTCTGTTCGTGGGATACATATCTAAAAAACATTTTTTACATTTCAATTCGTTTTTGTTGTAGTCTGAATGTATGAAAAGTTTAAATCAGTATTCTAATAAATCATAATATTACTGGTTAGAATCTAACAATAATTATTATTTATTTAGGTACTACTATAAACATTATGACGAAAGCCATTCGCAAGACGAGACACTCGAAATAAGGGATTTAAAGGCAATGGAGGTAATACGTTACAGCTTTGTAAAATCAATAGACCCATTTAAACCACTAGGGAGGCCAATCACATTTATAAAAAATATATGGGAATATCATTTTTGGAGGCCGAAGAGAATTGACAGAGCGAAAATTATTACTTTGTCGCAACAATCGAGCGTAACGATGACTTTCATAATGGCGGGGGGTCTCTGTCTTTCTTTCTATCTCTCTCGTGCCAAAGAAACAGACAGTAATTTCCAACAGAGTTAGTTAGGTTTCATTGGCCGTGATTTGACTTTCCTTCAATGCTTACCTGTTCACACAATAATCTTGAACACTCATACAATGCTGTAGGTATATATTTTTAACGTGAAAATTTATAATTTTGGAACCGTAATATATGTATCTTCAGTTTATATTTGTTTTTATTTTTTATCGTGATTTGTTTGAATAAATTTATTGCACGCATGTTCTCTTTGCATCAATTACCAAAAAGTTTCATTTTTTTTTCATCACACGTGCCAAACAAACACATACAAAAGGCTCACATACGTGTGTGCAGGTTTTGTCGTTTATAACTTCCGTCGAACTGCACTAACCAAGATTTACTACAGCAGTCGTGGGAGGCTTTTAGCGCGCGTACAAACGCGCGGCTCCTTTTATCCCTCTCTCTTTCTCTCTCCCTCTTTCTCTCTCTCAGTATATTTTTATTTTGAGTCGTCGTGTGAAATCTGCCATTTACACAAAACTATACGTACACGCGAGTGAAATAGAGAGAGAAAGATTGTATGATCCTTCGATTAGTCAGCACTAAACACTTCATTTAACGCAAACTCCCGAAAACCGCCTATCACAGCGTGAAATTTGCCGTGGCGACTTCTCATCCATCATCATTCTCGCTTTCTATGAAAGAAAAAGAAAATAAAAAACGAGATTCGTTCCATTAACACAATTGATTTTATTGCGCGCGAGACTTGAGAATAGATTAATACGTTTTTCCGCTGTCACTTCTGTTCTGACTCTCATTCTTGAGAGAGAGAGAGAGAGAGAGAGAGAGAGAGAGAAAGAGAGATGATTAATGTCAGCAATTTTTTCGACAGCGTGTTCTTCGGTTAGAAAACAAGTCGTGCTGAAATAAATCAGCCGATGTCGGTTCGGCCTTTTTTCTTCTCTCTCTCTCTCTTCATTCTTTTGGTCCTCGGCAGGCGGTAGCTCGACATAGCCTCGTTATTTCTACATTCGATAGCGCCAACGGGACCTGAAAATTCAATGAAGAACGAGGGAACAATCAATTTTCATCGCGTGAGCTTTTCCAGCTAGCGCGCATTCTTTGCCCTTGTTCCTATATCTATATATGTGCAAGAGTATAAGTGTTTACGCCCTGCGAGATGCCTAGCCAAGCGCAAAAAGCCGGATTGAGAAAAGAGGCTTTACTCTGTTTTGCTCCATGAACGACGATTTTGTACGTATATGCGTTATTGTTGTCGTCATAGAGACTTCGCAGGAAATGAGTTTTTACCTTTTCCCAACGCACTAGGTGGGTGACCATGAGTTACCAAAACGTAAATTTATTATTTTTATACATAAAAGTCGTTTTACGACTTCTACTAAGGCAAATCATTCAACAAACCTAATTAAGCCATTTGCAGGAATTAACTAAAGATCATATTCTTACTACCTGCACCATATGTATAAAGATTTTTTTATCCTGGCGGACGTATTCGAGTTTTAGAAACATCCTTTTAAAGTATAATCACGCTTTTCTTGTCCAAGGCGTCAAATCCATTTTCGGTACTTGACTAGTTTTTAAATATGAGCCGAATATTAAAAAAAAATCATTAGAACAATTTGGAATGAAAAGAAACGTTATTTTAAGAAAATATAAAAAACTGTTCTGTTTGATCTATCGATTAAATTATTAGTTTCATACATATCCACTCATTTTTAATAAATTAAAAAAAATTTGAATCGATAACACGTGTAGAACCGTTACAACGATGTACAAGTATAACCAACATTTTATATTTGGATTTTTCGCGATGTCTAAGAGTCGATATTCAAGAAAAATCGGTGTTAAACAATTCGCAAGTACAAGCAAATGCAAAAACATCATAAATAATGCATTTAGAAGGATGCAAAACAAAATAAGCATCTATTACGACGATGGATGTTGGCGTAGAAGGACCAAACGGAAGTATAGCTCTGCAAAGTTTACTAAGTGGATTTTAAATGTAATATTACGTATAGAAATGTTTACGCCTCCGTGTTTTACATGTGGTGCAATATTTTTGTAACAAAAAACAGTTTCATAGTTCCAAAAAGCAAAGAAATAGAGAGTAACAAGAGTCAGTACACTCGCGATTTGCCATCTAGAAAGGAGTAAGCTTGGCAGATTCAGCAGAAAAGAGAAAGAAGCAGAAAGCGAGGAGGAGATGCAGAAGATCGGAATCAGAGAGAGAGAGAGAGAGAGAGAGAGATAGGAGGGGGGGGGAGAGAAAGAAAGAGCGCGGTGCACTTCAAAGGTCCGGCTACATTAGCTGTAAACTCATCCGTCAGCGTCGAGACGTGAGCGCAACATCTCGGCGTTAGGTCGTTAGCAGCGCCGTCCGTCCGTTCACTCTCTTGCACTGACAGGAAGGATGACGGAACGATTCGAATAACAACCTCTGACGGCAACCGAGTGGCTGACTTTGCTGCTGCTCGAGTTGTTTGAACAAAAGTAGAGGGACAAAAAATGTAGACAAGCAGTGTGTGTGAGCACTAGAGATATACCATTGGATGACTTTTTAAAAGTAAATGGATAGAGTGTTGATATTGAAGAAAATGATTCGTCTTCTGAATCCTGTTCAAATTATACGGACGAGAAACAAAATGACAACAAAGTGAATAATAATGCAAAATTGTATAAAAGAATAAATTATTCGCAGTCATGGCGATGAATTATACGCGTCACCGCGAATTTATATCTCTTAGGCTTATCTGCTCAGTTGGGGCTCATGCATGTCGAGATATAAGTCTCGCGCCAGTGAATTCTCTCGGTTGGCGTGAGACATGTAAAACGAAAACGGAAGAAAAAAAGAAGAGCGGGTGAGAGAAGCCCAAGGAAATTAAGAGGCTCGCTTCTTGCTAATCTCTACGGAGTATCGAAAGCCCGGTAGCGATCAAGAAAAAGACTCTCGAGAGAGAGAAAGAGGCGACGACGACGAATACTGAGGAGATTTGAAGCTTTGAAGATATCCGCCTGCTCGCTAAAGAAACTCGCCGATAATTGGATGCAATCAAAAAAGATTTCTCTCCACGCGAGATTTAATTGATGCTTTCGGGGTCCATACACTTCGCGAGAATGAATTAGCGATACTGAGAATAACACGCCCGCGGTTCTGCACGTTCTCGTAATACATATATATATAAGAGAATGGGAGAGACAAAGAGAGGGAGAAACAGACAGACAGAGACAAGAGAAAGAGCTTAACCAAGTGAGTTGTAATAAGGTTAAGTGCCTTTAATGACATTAAATTACTATTTATTGAATGTTTCTTTGCTCGATTTCTTTGGTTGTTAAACAGATGAGTCAAGATGAAAGCTTTTTATTAACTGACAATCAGTCGACAGTCAATTTCGAGCGAGAATTTACTGTGGACCGAATTTTAAATTTACGATGATGAAACAAAAATTGATACAAATAATATTTTAATCAACACACAGTATATACATCGATGATGTATTTTGATGTCACGACGTCCGCGTTGATATATAGTTATTAATTGCTATTTCAACAACATAAAATATTTCATACCCCATTATATCGAGACTAAATTTTTTATTCAATAATCGCGCGTTAATCTTGTTTTAGACGTTGAGATATACTCAATGTACAGAGCAATGCACTTGGTACGGTGCATCATAAATTCACGCAGACAACGTTATCAATAAATATACTTGAGAGATAAAGAACTTGCCAGACAAGAAATTTGTATAACGACGATTGATTATCCATTCATAAAGTACACGATACGCATTCGCTGATAATTGCAGAACCTTTTTCGCCCAAAGCATTCAGTTAAATTATTATATAGCAGGCGAATCAGAATAAAAAGACAGAGAGAGAAGGCATTGTTGATGAGAAAAAAAGCGTCTCATCACTCTTAGCGTGGTTGGAGAATGCAAGATGGTTTGTGTGGTCGGGGCGATAATTAAAACGCTCGGTTGAAATTGTAGGCAAACACGAGGGCTTAAGTGGCTGTCATTCGTTTATACGGGTCGTGGTGGCAGGAGAACGCAGTCAGTAAGTCGGTTGGACGGGCAATCAATCACCCTCAGGGTGTGCGCGCGCGCGCGCGCGCATCGTTGCTCGATCCTTGCTTGTCTCTCTCGCGAGTAAGAGAGAGAGAGAGAGAGAGAGAGAGAGCTCCGGCCCATTACATTTCTATTTTGAAAGCTGCTTATTAAGCGCACTCGCGCGGGGCCCTTTCACAGGCGGCGGCTGAGGCAGGTTTCACGGGCATATAAAATATCGGGTTGCCGAGGGCGCTGAAATATCAAAGCCAGGATGGGAGCTGTCATCGTCGAACCAACATCATGGGTGGCGTGTTGAATTAGAATGCGCATCCCCACTTTGGCTCAGCGCACTGCGCTGGTGTATATTCGAAATGGGAGAGGGGGGCTTATGGAGAAGGGGAAAGAGGGGAACATAGATGGCGTTGCTGAAGTGAAGCGCTCAGTCGCCAGAGTAGTCACTGCCGTGCGATCACTGTTCTCCCGGATCTCAAGCGGTATACGTCGCTTTGTCAATACCTCACCAGCATCGATCGGGTGTATATCTCTGAAAGAATTTTCATTTTACTTTGCACTTTGCATTGCAATTATTTGGAATTCTGAAGAATAAGTGCGAAGAAATTTGTTTACAAGTTTGTTTTATTTTGGCGTTCTATTGTGGTGCTGTGATTAACATTCAGTGTGAATAAAACCAAATGGTTGTGCTCGAAGAGGGCAGTATGCTTACCACTGGACCAAATCAGTACCTGCAGCCGGACTACCTTTCTCCGGTTTCAACAACGGTTAGCATTTTTTCCCTTTTATACTTCGATTAATTAGAAATTTGTTGGAGTTCTTGAATTACTTTTTTTTTGTTAAGAGATTGGTTGAATAAAAGATAAAAATGATACGATACTTTAACGTTAGAAGATTTGTGTTAGAAATTTTAAATTTGATACAAAACTTTACGAATTTTGGAGCAAAGTTTGTATACACGACGGTAAATGACTTGATCTTCGTGTCGAGTTACTGAAAATATGCCTTAAATTACAAAGAATATAATTTAATATATTTTTTACAATAAATATTTTATAATCAACATATGGAAGAAATCACATAGTAATCGTAGAGATTTCTTTGAAAAGGTCAATAAGAAATATAAATCAGTCTATTACAAAGTGATACGAAAGAAAACTAAGAGAAAATTTTTTTAATTTGTTTTACTACAGTTGGATGCGAAGAAAAGTCCCCTGGCCCTGTTAGCTCAGACATGCAGCCAAATTGGTGCAGACTCGCCTACAAAGCCACTCCCCTTAGCTTTGGACAAATCATCCAAAGGTCCATCAACAGCATCTAGCGCACGTTCACCGCCAGCTGCTAAATTGGAGCGCTCGCGCGGCAGTCCATCCGACGGCAGCAGTAGCAAATCAAATTCGACGTCATCGTCGTCGTCGTCATCGTCATCGTCGTCGTTGGCATTCAAGCCATACGAGACGAACGTAGTGACAAAACGAAACGAGGAATCGCGTCCCGCTTCGAAAGCAAGTGTACACAGTGCAAGTGGTGGACCCGACAGTGCTAGTGTCAGTGACGAGACCAACAACAATCATAAAAAGTCAAGTCATCGCGGTACACCAATTGGTCGTAAATCAGCATCGCCAGCTCAGACGAGTCCGTGTAATAGTAGTAAAAGTCCAAATGTCGAGCGTAAAACGCCAGCGCAAGAGAGAGACAAGTCAAGTGCGTCGCCAAAAAATGGCAGTGGAGCCAGTCCCATAATCCGTTCAGGTATGGAAATTCTCTCGGGTCACAAAGACACAGCAAGCATGTACAAGCATGGTGGTTTACCTTTTGGTGCCGCTGGTGCTTTGTGCTGTCCACCAAGTATAGCTGACAATCCAGCATTTAGACCATCGTTCGCCGGTGCATTGCCATTTTCGCATCATCACGCCGCGGCGTTGCTCGGTTACCCAGGCACCAACAATCCATACCTCAGTTACGCAAGAGTTAAGACGCCGTCGGGCGGTGAGACACTTGTGCCAGTGTGCAAAGATCCGTACTGCGCTGGATGCCAATACAGTGTACACAATCTCATGGCAGCACCTGCCGCAGCCGCCACCGCGTGTCCCAGTGGTTGTACTCAGTGTGATCATCAGAAATATGGACTGATGGGCCTCTCGTCTTTGGGACCCATGCCACCACCACCAATAGCAGGATATCCACTACCCGCAGCAGCAGCTGCGGCGGCGGCAGCAGCAGGAAAACCACACGTGTGCAGTTGGATCGCCGGTGATGCGTACTGTGGAAAAAGATTCGCCACCTCGGAAGAGCTGCTTCAGCATCTACGTACCCACACGGGTCTTGGTGCCGAAGCACTCCATCCACTTCTCTCGCCACGTGGTTATCCAGCACCGTCACTCAGTCCGTTGAGTGCCAGATATCACCCTTATGGGAAACCACCGACGGGACCATTGCCAGCGTCGCTTGCTGCCTCGCCTTACAGTGCATTTAATGCTCTGGGCCCATACTATTCTCCGTATGCAGTCTACAGTCAGAGACTTGGAGCTGCTGTGCATCCTTAAGAAAATGTGCGGTGCAATAAGCAATGACACAAATAGACTGCGCGCGTGTGTTTGTGTGTGTGTGAGAGGGCGCTTCGTTTCGAAAGGGGTTTCGCTTTCTCACCCCGATCGTGAATGTAACTGTGATATTACGTACCCGAAGAGGATAAGAAAAAAAAACGTGCGTGAATGTGTGATGAACGCCCTGAGAGAAGCGTGCATGTCATGTTGTATTTATAGCGGCTAATTTATTGTTTATCGTTGACCGCAAGAGAGATTGATTATTGTGAGAGAAAGGATCGTTGTTCTATATTGAAAGAAACTACGATTAAAGATTGCCATTTGACATCAAAAGCGATCACAATTGCGTCGACGATTTCCTTCTTTTTTTTGAATATTAAACTTATTATTATGTCATGTGCACTTGTAAATATGATCTGTAAATATCGTTGAGTTTCCATACCGCTTTAATAAACACGTTTGTAGAATCATAATTTTCTGAGTTTTCTAATTGAAGTTATCCCTAAACCTTTATACCATCTCCATAAGTTATTCCACTACATAAAATTATTATATTTATCTATTGATAATTGATCAAAAAAGCTTATATTATTTAATTACATCATCACTTTACACGCTTACTCACCCTATTTACAACAACCATTGCTTTACATTCCGAAAAAGATTTTTACAAATAATTAAAATTTAACTTGACAACGTGAGACCTAATTGACTGCATGAAGTTGGTTCAATCAGATCGTATTATATTTTCTACAGACCTCAATGTTCCGGCTTTTATCGATTTATATTGTTAATTTAGAATAAATCTTATGTATTATTTCGACACAAATTTTATTAATAATTCAAAATGGAAGCTAATAGTACAAAGTAAAAAATAACACGTAACATACTTTAATTCTATATATAACATATACCTTATATTAAACTACAACTGTCCATCGCCTCGGCTACTTGTCAATTGAATTCTTGCACTCATAAAAGTGGATTCTTAAAAAAATCCTCTAGATAATCCTTAGAAAACAATAAGGTAATAAAATGTAGTCTCATGAAAAAAATTCTAATCTACCTTTCTCGTTTGAAAAAATGGCAAAGCTATTTAATTATGTTCTGTAGTTGCCATGTTGCAACAATTGATAATGACGTTTATTAATATTAGTTATGGGACAGTTACTTTATTATTCTTATATACAATGAATCAAATTGTAAACATTGATGAGATAAAACTTGCGTTTTCCATAAGGCCGTGAAACATATAAAATGTATCCTCAAAAATCTTTCAGAAAACTGGAAACCCCAAATAGCTTTGAAAAAAGAAGAAGATATAGGCGAAGATAATCGTAAAGATTTCAGCTCTGAAAAGTCAAAAGCAAAGAGCTCTACAACAGCGAGAAGTAGAGAGGGTGGTAAATGAGAGACACATAGGCGAAAAGCAATTAAGAGGTCTTTTACGAGGCTCTAATTTACCTCGCATGTGTCGAATAACACGAACCCCACGTCGGCGGCGGGTAACCTTCCGAAGAAAAGATAAAGAGCCTGCGGAGAAACTTTAAAGTTGTATATGCCTCACTCGGTGGTGGCGGCGGCGGCGGATTTCCCATCCCCGGTACGGCGTCGGCTGCTCTCCGCCGAGTAAATTTATTTCTTTCATTACGAGCGAAGCGGGTCGTGAGTTCTCGGATATCAGCGGTGCAAGGCGGGGCGCATAAATCTGCAGCTCTCTCTCTCTCTCTTTCTCTCTGAGGGTGGGAAAGAGAAAGATATAGATATATACATCTTCACTTTCCGCGTCGCTCGCTCGCTTGCTTCCTTCTTCTTTTTCCCGCCGGTAGCGCGCGGAAGAGTGAAATATTCGGTGATTTTACCGCGACGATTAATGGCCACGGCCATATTTTTCCCGGCCATTCCTCAGATTGGAATTCGTGTTATTTCGGACGATTACGCGCCTTGCTGAATCTCAATTAGTAACGATGTCGCACACCAGCCCGCCCGCGTATGAGAGAGAGAGAGAGAGAGAGAGAGAGAAAGGCTACTTTGTTCTGTTTATCTTTTTTATTTCGCTCTCTTATTATTTTCTTCTCCACACGAAAGCCATGTGACTGATGATTTTTTTTACCGTAGCTTCGAGATGGCAGAGCAGCATTGAATTGTGCAAATAGCGCGTCATTGTTTAGCACGTTTAATTCATCATTTTTTTTATATTTTGAAGAAAAAAGTAGTTGTTTGGCATCGGTCAACCATTGCTATTTATTACTTGCCACTATTTTATGGCTTTGTTTTTTAAAACGTTAGTGAAAAGATCAACGGCGATGAAATTATACAGTCGCTTAAATGACATCCTAATTAATTACTCGTATAGCGAGGGTGCGTTTGTTATGTTCCGTTGACAATGTACGTATATCATTATATTTGGAAACTTAAAACGATGTCTTTATAAACATCCGACAACAAAGGCGTACAATGGTAAAATAGCGCTTATAGGAAAAGTGTTAGCAGTAGGACGCCCCCATGAACACTACGAGGGAATTGCGCGGCTCGGACTTTACTTCGGTGATGCTTTCTGACGTCGACAAGTCATTATTTACTTCCGCATTTACATACAATGCACTTTGGCAACACGAAGTGAATTTCGTGCATGTCAGTCAAGTTCTATCCGCCGACAAGAGCAGTTGTTTATATACCTCAAGCCTACGAACATTGTTTAATCCACAATTATTCACTTGGTCTATTATAAGGCAGGACTTGCAGCCAATTTTTTTTGACGTTGTATTTATCTTTTTAGTGAGTGATCGATGATTTTTTGTACTTAAATTTATACAAAACCAATCGTCAAGACGTCGGGGTGATAATGTGCGAGAGCTGTTACTAATAATATAAGTTCAATATTTTCACTTTTGTAAATATCAAACTTCAGCAGCACATTCCATTGGCTTTGATGTTTATCGGATTTCTGTGTTGTGAATTCTGACATTTCTATTCTTGAACAGAACATGTCATTCGCTCGCACAACGCATAACCTCATGCCAGTATTGATGCCAAATATTTTTACGAGCATCTTAATTGATGGCACAATTTAATGTACGCCTTTTTTATATCTTGTTATCTCGTAATACGTCTAATAAATGTCATCGTCGGCAATAAGACGCACAACACGCAGATGATATTAACGGAATTGTTACAAAAAACATGTATATATGTATTCTTATTTATCACATACTTAACCCAAATATATTCTGCTTTACAATAAAAATGTGGAAAATAAATTTTGAAATAACGCATATTTCATAATCAATAAATGTAATCACGTGAATATTAATGACCCTGTATAACATTTCCAATTCCCTCATTTTTTCTTGCGGTAAACAACTTTTACACAATTCGTGAATTTTATTTATAAAACGTGAAATATTTTAGTCGATTACTAGCGCGAATATTTCGCAAACAATTCATCGAAACTACTTGTACGTTTATTGTTTCTAACGCGTGAAAGTGATTGATTATTTTTTTGTCTTCTTTACAGATTGGCGAAAGTCCAACACAAACTAATTACATTACGAAGTCGATGTCAAATCATCAGCTAAAGTTCTAAATTAAAACCATGACAGTTACACAACAAAACTGTTATTAGCACAGCTTGATGAAAGAGATAAAGCGCCTATGCAAAACCATTGTAACAAATGAGAAAGAGATAAAAAAGAATAGTCGGTCATCAGCTATGCACTCATCGCTCTGACACAAATACCGCCACTCTCAATCCAGCTCTCAAAACAAATAGTGGCCACACCTATACATGAGATGCAGTTCATGCTGGCGCCAAAAAACTAAAATCTGTTATTTTCGTGACAAAGTTTCACATTATTATTTTTTTACATCTTCAATGAAAACATAAGTATAAACAAAGAAAGAAAAATAATTTACGGTTTCATTTTCACATCCAAGAAATTTTTGTAAATGGGTCACTCAAAAATAAATTTCAAAAATTGTTAACTAGGTATTAAATGATCAAAAATAACCCTGTATAAGGATTGGTATTCAAATTTTTCCTAAAAAATCTCGTACCGATAGATCAATCATTTTTGCTAGTTAACAAAGCGAAACTAAAAAGTAAGCCGAAGAAAAATGATTGCTGGCGCCAAGAGCTACAGTGTATATAGCCACATCCATTATAAGTGTTGGAGCACAATAAACACGCATATCAGAAGCAACAGATCCTTTACAAGATGGCTCAGGTATATATATCACGGGCATATATATATATACAATGTATAAAAACGTTGCTGGTGTGCCATGCGCGAGAGAAAGATCGAGCATCAGGCGTCCATCAAAGCGAGAAGCCCCGAGTCAGCTTGCGGACAATGTAGCGCATCAATAACGTGCAGCATAAAAGCCTTCGCGTCGGCGGCGGTGGTGGCGGCACTGGTTCTCTGACGTATCGTTTGTAATAAAACACAAAGGGGGCCAAGCCGCATCTGGAGTTCGTTCATCCGTCAGCGCAGTCATAATTCATCTATCGACGTTTTTTTTCGTCTCTCTCACTCGGTCTATAACAAATTGAACTACACGAACGAAGATTTACGCTATCCTCGAATTCGCATATAAAGATATTGTGAATAACTAATGCTACACGAAGCCATGGTAATAATGATTGTTTCCTATTTTTGAATTAACCTTTTCGCGCGTGTAAATGCAGACAGAAAAATACGTTATACAGGGATTCCCACTCAACTCTCTTAAAGGTTGGTTAATCACACTTGTCTTTCTCTCCCACAATCCATTGTGTGTTTCGCGCCCTGCTATTGACTTCGATTGCTTAAACGTTGTATTGCCGCGGAACGATGTTTGTTCGTTTTGTTTGTTTTTAAGCATGGAAAAAGCATTATGATAGACAAGCCGCTTGTTTATTAAGAATACGCGATTGTAAATTTTCTTGACACTCAATAAAGAAACTATTTTCATGTAAAAAAGAGAGAGAGAGGAGGGGGAGCAGCAATGATTTATGAATACGTGACGTAACGATGTTTCTGTGCTGATTGCCAGAGATTCATTATTTATACTTCATTGTCTGCCATGCTCTGTAGAAGAATAAGTTAATTATTTACAGTGAAGTTTTATTTTATAAATAACATCGAGATACATTATCAGAAATCTGAGCATGATTAATATTAATGCTCAGCATTTATCAAGACTTTGTATTATATATCCGGAGATCCTTATTCATATTCTGCTGACATGGAAGATATTTCCATTAAAAAAGTAACATTTTTGCAAACGTGTGATTTTTATTTAACTGTTAAATTTGCTAAATAAACTTGTTTTAAAATGGTACGAAATGGATGTTTTATGGTTGGCTAATTGCCTAACCGTATATTATATTTGTATAATGTAAATGGATTATACGATTTTATTTCAAATTGACGAATAAAAATACTCAATTATTCTTTCTCACTTATTCTTTCAGTTACAGAATAATTATGGAAGGTAAACATGCCGAAAACAAAAGTTTACTTTCACCCAAAAATATACGAAGTGTAAGAGCTGACATTGAAAAGTACAATAGCCAACTTTTAAATTACATCCTACACTCCCTACTTCTATTGTAGTAAACTTCAGTCTGACCAAAACCCGGCATTATCCACTGATATGCAGCTATAAAGTACACAACAACCAACGAACATTGTACGTCGGCAATATCAATCTTGTGCTTGGATTTTCGACGTCGTCCTCTTTATCAGAGAACGCGACGATGAAGGATCGCGCGTAGCGTTGCCACCACCCGCCGTGAGCAAATGCGCGAGATACGCCGACGTGTAATGCGCGCGTGTCCCGTTCCCATTTACACCCCAGTGTGGGGTCGGTATTCCTCTTTCACTTAGGACGCTTTCGACTTCATTTTTATTTTTATTTCAGACTCCTTCGTTGATGTGGTATAATTAGGCATTTACTTTGTTTTTTTATCTTCTTTTGGGTGGCAAGTCTTCTGTGATGCTGAAGCTTTATTTTGAGAGTGTGAGTTGTATTCGCTGAGTCATTGTGACTCGGATCTATTATATTTTCAGGCGATAGTGACTTGTGAAACGATGGCAATTAATCTTTTGTAACAGCGATAGGAGATTCGAAAAGTTAGAGTCGCAGAAATGATTTTAGACACAGATACTAAAGTATTTCAAAGTAAGAATTTTAACAATCTCCCATTATTTTGTTCTGACAATCAAATTAGCAAATAATAATATTCAACTTATTCTTCCAGTCACAGAAGACTGGTTAAAGTGGACAATGTTGTACGCATAAAAAATAGGAAGAGTAAAAGCTACAGTGAAAAGTATAAGTAATGCACAATTAAACTACTTTATATATATATATGATATATCGTGACGGAAACGTCAATCACCGTCAACACAAACAGGAACAAACATCTTGGCAATATAAACTTCTTCGAAGGCCTTGCACATCATCAGACATTCAAGCTTAATGCAAAGTGAATATTTCGCATATATACATCCTCATGCGTGAGCATCTCATTAAAAACCCGCGTATATACATATAGCTGCGATGTCGGGACGCATTTGTATCACGTAAAGCAGTGATCTCACGTACGCCCGAATAATTTTACAACGCGAGTGCACGCGTAATTGCGGCGAAGATGAATTTTTATGCATTTTTCGTAGCGTCGTATCTTGATTCTACCGCGTTCTTGTAGGATAAAGAAGCAGTATAAAAGTAAAAGAGGGAGGAAATCTTTTCCTCTTTCGCGAGTGAACGCGTGCTGCATCAGTGACGATTAATCACTACGGACGCGCTTTTACTTTAATAGACGTACCCACGAGTGTGCTATATGTATCGTTGTGTAATTCACGCGCGAGCTCGAATTAATGATCCCGTGAACTCGATGCGACGTCGGCGATTTTTCGCTGCTTAAAAGGAGAACGTTCTTTTTTTCTTAGCGCTTGCTGTACACTCGCTCTGTACGTGTTCTGATTGTGTAATGGGGGATAGTAATGAGGTGAGACAGCGTTTGAAAAATTGTTATGGGAGGTCAATACTCGGTAGAGTACTCTCCAACTATTGCAAATCCTGCACGCTGGAAAAACTTGTTCGTTTTTTTTTTAATTATTGACTGTGCCGAGTGCTTATGTTTCTCAATGTTTTCTTTGTTTGGCTCTAGAAGTGACTTCGATAGTTAAATTTTAAATTACGCTTAATTATTATAATACGAAACTTATACAAACAAGGAAAATTAATTCTAAAGGAAGGAACCAATCTGTATAGCAGTGGTAATAAAAATTGATAGTGCGTAACAATAGAGTATTTTTCAAGCAGTTAGACGTTTAAAAAAAGTACAGCTGATATGGTTCTATAAAGTTAAAGCACTTAAAAGATCATGAACTAAAGAACGTAAGAGAAAAAAAGTGCAACGTAAGAATGGGAGGATCTACACCTTTAAAAATCGTGACTTCGCGCTCAGGCACCCGTACTCAGCTTGCGCTATACAAGCGAGTATATATAGATAAGACGAAATTGATGATTTAAAAAAAAAGTTCTGTGACGAACTTTGTAAAACGCCGCGCCCGATCCTGTCGATCAGTCTGAGATAAAAAGGGTAATTCAGCTCGAGCAGGTTGAGATCAGCTGCAGATTCATCACGGCATGACCGAGCGCATCGCGTGCTGCGTCAATCGATCAACTTGACTGTATATATATATATATATATATATATATATATATATATATATATATATATATATACATGTTGGTCGTGGCTGTCTCTTTTGTGGTGTAATCCGACAGGCGTTGGCCAAGCCATGCAAAGCAGTTCTCAATTTTTCTTTCGTTGATTTTTGCAGTAGTGAATTCATAAATTTTGTGCACCTAGGCGACTATTTAAGAGTATTCGTTTGAATGGAAAAGTAGTGACATATATTTATAAAAAGATCTGTTCATCAAAATAACAAAATATAATGTATTGTAACCGATTTCGGTGTTGGGTATTGTGCCACCGTGTACGCGCCGACGAGACGTCCGCAGCCGCTCGAGGATGATGAATTGACTCAAACGGATATCGTGGTAGGTATAAGATTGTACAGCTTTGGCTGTATAAGCTCTCGACAAAGTGCGCGAGTTATAAACGCGCCGGCAGCAGCAGAGGCTTGATGATGGATCACCCACGACCCCATTCATCACTAAGCACTCACTCACCTTTATATCCTCTTTTCGGAACCAACTACTACTACTGCTACGAATGTAGTGATTAATGCCGACTTTTCGCGGCTGCTGCATTGGTTTTATGGGCTCTTATGTTGTGATAACTTGCAGATGTAGGTAAATGTCGTTATCTTCAGGATATACTTAATAGCTTGTGTGTTGCACTTTCTGTCATTTTTTGCTTGCGGTTTTTGATAAATTGATTGGCGCTCCGCTTGACATTTGACGAATTTTTCGTTAATAATATATATGAGAGAAATGCCGGACATTATTAATCATCGTTCCGAGTGACTAAATGCTGTGTTATTACCATTGCTCGTAAATAACCTTAATGGACAGTTCGGCTGTTAAAACCAAATTTATTAACATACTCTACATTAATCACAGTGCAACACGATTGCAAACTCGTGTCCTCTCGCTCTCTTTCTCTTTCTTTCTTTCTCTCTCTCACTCTCTCTCTCTCTCTCTCTCTCTCTCTCTCTCTCTCGCCATACATATAAACCTGTTGCAAATCACCTTCCCATGTTTTCCTATACATTATTATACATTTCGACACTGAATTTTCAATCGTATTTATAATGGATAATCTCACGTGGATAATCGATTTTGTCGTTCGCAGCGGGTGTACGGAAGATACTCTTGTCTAGAGCTACTTATTAATTACCCCCATTAAAACGTCGTAGTTAATAAGTTTCCAGGACATTAAACAACTCGCAAGCGCTCACGAGTCGCCGAGCGAAAAAACTCGGAGGGCTCGCACGTAATGAGGGAGAATATAACATAGAACATACAATCGTATATTCATCTACAGCACGCAAAACGCATATACTCATATGTATATATAATTACACTGAATTATTGGATTAGACGAAACGAGTATATTCGCGTAAGTTATATTATAGTTATATTTCAATCTCAAAGACCCACAGAATCGCATGAAATGTGACTAGTCGTGCGGATGCGTTTCTTGTTCTTACGTTACTTATGTTATAAAGTTATGGCTAGAAGTTAATGGTTCAGTGATAGGTAAATAATAGAAAGTAAGCGTTCAGGAGTGCATGGTAATTGTTTATCTAATTAGATATTTTAAACAAAAGAATGAACGTGCGAAAAATTACAGTCACGTGTTATTCTTATTGACGTTTGTCATTCGTATTGAAAATTAAGCGGTCGTACGCATAGGAGTGAGATTGAGACAAATATATATAATTTTATTGCTGTTGTTGTATAGTCTCTATCTTGAATGACATATTATATGGATGTATGTATATATTACGATATATATGCATGGGCCGCTCTATAACGCATACATGCCTGATTCAATTACGAAGATGATGGAGTAAGTAGAGCATATGAAACCGCATCAGTCAGCGAGTGAGTTATTTGTCTTGCATATATCCGATTATTAATTGTAATTAATTCGTTTCAACTGCCACATACATACGGGTAGACATTTGTTGTATCGTTCTGTGGTTACATCTGGCATAATATTACTACATGCCCGTTGGAAATGTCTAGCATTTCCAAACCATTATCGTAACTCTTAACTATTATGAAAGATACTATACTACATCTTCTTCGTAAATTGACAAAAAGAAATATATATAAATGCAATAATATGCGTATTCCAAAAAAAGAAGTATTGTAGTCATTACAGGAAAAGTGATAGTCTTCATATAATATCTCATCTGCATTATTTATTCGAAATGATTAACACCTACCTGTAACGCCAGTCCCACTCGTATATTTTTTTTATCAAGCAGATCGAGCAAGAAAATGTTTTGAAATCTATTTGAAGCAACCATCAAAAGCGGTATAATAACCAAACTTGACAATATTCACGTTAAACGTTCATTCATACTATTACATACATACAACTCTAAATCCTCACAAAGGACTCAATGGCTTAGCAGGCGAAATCTCTCGTCTAAAAGCATTTAAGCTGCGCGAAGTTCTCTGCCTGGCTGGGCACGGATGGGACATTGATGAGCAAAGTTCGTCAGAGGTATTAAAAGCCCCGTAGAGCCTTGAGCCCTCGGTCTGATAAGCTAAAGGACTGCGGCTGTGCTTGCTAGATATCCGCCGCTTCAATGTACGTGCTTATCTACATTTCAACAAGTCGCGCTGCGATCGGCAGAAAATAAAGAAAGAAAAAAATTCTAATGGGGTCTGTACGGCCCTTTTCTCGTCTTATCTTTTTACCCGATTAGCTAAAGCACGGGCAAGGAATTCGTTCGTTCTTCTGTCTTTCTTTTTCGGTGTAGACTGAATTTCAATAGGATTGTATTTTCATTTTATCGTACTCCGCTGATTGTTCGTGTTACTTGGCTTCTTTATGCACATCGATTATTTCATGGGCTATAGTGGAAAATTAGCTGAGATTCTGATAAGTATCGTTTAATGACGTTATCAAATCGCTTTATTGATGCGCACTTAGCTTCTTGCGATATATCCGTATATTGTATAATTTTTAATATAATTCGTTAAATTCAATATGCGAATTATCAGTAAGCCCTTGAAAGTATAAGTAATATATTTTGCAATATTTCAGGAAAAGTTGTGATTTATGACATTTATCAGACATTATCAATGTTTTATTACTGTTTTCTTAAAAAGAAATAAGGTAATGTATATTATTGAGTGAAATGTAGCAGAAACAAACCAAATCATCGAAATTTTAATGCCTGCACTGTCATTAATATAAACACTTTAGAAAAATATTAGTCGTGGAATTAACATTTTTCGGCAAGTAAAAGCAATTCTTCGAAACAAACCGAATAAAACCTCGTTTTGATTTGACAGATGCTCCTCTGCAACCTCAACAACAGATTCAATCGCATCGAATAAAAAGAAACACAACTCAATTCTCGTTATTCTCAAACGTTCACATCAATTAAGCTGACAATACGGCAGTCGAATTTCGAAATTAAATCATGAGACCTCCTTCTAATTGTCCATTTCAATTTTCCCTGGAACTGTTTAAAAGCTATTTGTATACTCGGCTTTTCTCGCGCGACGCGTCACGCGACCCTTAATGGAGATCGATATATATATATATATATATGTACGTGTGGTGAAGGGTCAGTAACACGCGTTATACAATTGACCGTCACACGTTCTATGTATACTGTGCGGCTTGTTCACGCGTGGACATGCCGTAGCAAAATTCCCTCGTATGTGTGTTGGAGGCGTATTTAGGGGAACTGCCCTAGCGATATGGGATTAACGTCTCAACTATTGCAACCCTCTGACCCCCACTCTCGCCAATTCTAACTTAATGGCTACATTGTGCGCTTGATTTATTCTTGTGTTAAATACTATTTCTATACGGAATAACCATGTGATTTATACCAATCTGAAGCCTAAATTCACTTTGTAAATGGACACTAAGTAATAGATATATTGTACACTTTTCTCAGTGTGCGCCATATATTTTTCATAGGAGATTCGAAATTGTAAAGTGATTAAATAAATCGTAGACATTCTTTTGGTAGTTTAAAATCCATAGATCTGCAATCTTCAATCGTCTATTCGTTGCCATAAAACACCTCAATTTGAATGGAACTTAAACAGATTAGGCAGATAAATAGGGCTGTAGCATAAACAAGCTCAAAATTAAAAAAAATTGTGAGGTATAACACATATCCTTTAAATGGACGATTAATAAGCCTTTCACAAAGCATATTCACCCTTAATTCTGATGATACAAAGCACCCATTGCATCTTTATGTTACGTCAGAAAAAGAAAGAGAGATAGAGAGCAATCAACAATTAACTATAATGAGGGTAGTCCCTGAAACTAACGCATTTGGTACTCATAGTGAACCTCGTGGGTTACCACATAGTGCAAACCATTACGATCTTTCAATTAAACGCTCACATCAATAGATAAAAGTCTTGATATTATAAATAATGCGCTCTTTGAAAGTAACCTAATATATAACGTTTCCCAGTAAGCTATATATAAATATATTGTGTAATGACATAATCCAAACCACCGCTGTCTCTGTTTCCTTGAGTTTTCACTCGTTACGACTGATTTATAATCGACACGTCAGGTGTTGTAAATCTCTCCGACTCAATTACGCTGCTGCGCGTTTTCTTCGTCCGATCCTTGCTTGCTGAACATTAGAGGTTAATAATATCGCTATCCTACATCGCAGCTCTTTCCATCCATCGAGGATACATTAATTATATTGATCCTGTCAGTTGAATTGATTGCTTAGATATTTGAATTACAAAAATAAACGCGCTGGAGTAAAATTTATCGTGTAAGATAGCGATTATAATGATTGAAATTTTCCGAGTATCGAAAATATAATTGAAAAACTTTTTCTTTACATCATGGATAAGTGCAAATGTTGTGGTTTATAACTTCTAAACGAGATGAAGAGTCAACACCTGCAGGTCAATATTTTTATAGAAAACTAAAATAATCAGATAAGGAATTATTGTAGTTCTATGTATAATGACAAATGATCTCAAACGAAGATTCGATCTATTACAAAATGAACTCTTTCGTGATAGAAAGCTTACTGAAAGCCAACAATGTTGCATTTCTGCATTTATTGTCAGAAATCCTTGGCATTTGCGCACAAAACATAAATCCGCAACATGAAAGCGGCCTGCAAGCTATACATATATTTTCTCCGTGTAATGCAGTCATATGTTCAAGTATAATTTATGGCCAGGTTTGTGGTGGATGAAGGAGGCGGTAATTAATTTATCAGCTCGTTAATGCCTAATTATCGGCAGTGTCGATATTTCGAGAATGGGGCCACCAACAATTCATTAATATTCAAAGCGACGTTGTCATGAAGAAAGTCAAGCGTCAGGTTTAGAATTATTTTGGCAATTTAATAAATGACATCTTGATATAGGTGTGACAAGCTCAATTTCACTTATTTAAATCCTGATTTAGGAATGACAGATTTTACTCACGAAATAAAAATGTCTACTGAAATTTAAGCGGCATTGTTTTATCATTTTATTCAAATGCTCAACTTAATGAAAATAATAAAAATGATGAATACTCGGTTGTATTGATTTGCAATTTTCAGTTTATTAACAATAGTATTTTTTTTTAAGATCATTCACATGCTAAAAAATGTTCGTTATAAATCACTACAATCAAGTGTCAGCCTGAAATAATGTACAAAGCAATCAACGACCACCGCAAACAATAGTAGGACACATATATGGATACCATATAGTGACGTGCAATCAATGAGGCAGATTCAGTCACTCACTCATTCACACGCCACATACACGAAAAACCGTCGTCGTGCGTCAGTGTAAATGATACGGGGAACGATGACAGGCGAAAGAGAATACAGCTTTGGCGAATGGGTTTGAATGCAGCGGGTGTATAGATACATATATATATATATATATATATATATATATATATCGCACCCGCAGCCGTGGCTCGCCGCAAAGTGAGCTATCAAAGGCCGCCCCCGCGCATAGGGCGTGATGTCCCCTGTGATGTCGTCCGTATATATATGTACGTATTAAATGCCTTGTGGCTGTTTTGCGTGCTCATAATTACGAGCGCCTTCTTTGTCTTTCTATTATATTGCTTTTTCGTTTTTGGTATCTTTTCGGCAAAAGAAAATTCTTTGATTTACGTCTGACGCGCGTGCGAGAGCGTAAAAATAGTGCCACCGCGGAAAAGCGAGCCGCCTGCCGCAATATTGCGAGCTTTTTACGAGGCGGGCTTATACTGCACGTGGCTATGAGAGCGCGCTGAGTTATGTGTGTTGTGGGCTGTTCTTTGTTATTTTTTTTGTTTTTAGCGTGACATTAGCAAAAACCAGAAAAATTATTTTTCTCGCGCAAGACGATTGTGGTATAATGCCATTTTTCACGGGTGTTGACTGTAAGTCTAAATATTAAGTATATAACATCATGTTGTCGTTAACCTACTGATTAGTTATTATATTAATAATTTTCTATCGAAAATTAATTTGTATTCAAAGGTAAGACGAATATTCGCTTTATGAAAAAAACTGTTTTTTCAACTGATTGCATTCTATCTTCTCCAGTTAGCATGTTCAAAGTTACACTAAGCTTGTTTGTAGCTTGTAGTTATTAAATTTCTAAATGCCGGCTAACATTTGTCGATATAATCCTGATAAAAGCACTCTGAGCCCTATAATAAATAAAATTCACTTCTCTTTCTCTCGCTCTCTTGGTTATAAGAGTACTACATTTGGAATTCTCAAGGTCGTATATTTGCCAGCTTGGCAATCATAACGCTTACTAGCGCGCGCGAGGCATTTTACAGTTTATGAGCGTATTCGCGATCGTCATAAACAACCGCATAATTACAGTAAAACGCTTGAAATATTCACGTGCGAGAGAGCGAGTGAGAGCGAGAGCAAGAGAGAGAGAGAGAGAGAGAGTTGGCGGCCGATAAGCGCTCTCTCGAAAAGGAAGGAAGCAAATTACGGCACACCGCGCAACAATTCGCCGCGCCACGGCGGCCACTGCTAAGCTCCAAATTAATGGCGCTCTTAAATAGTGCAAGCGGATCGTAAAGCTAACGAATTAATAGACAAAGTCGCGCGCCTGCATGACTCGTCGCACAAGCAGTTGGATGTTTTTTTCCACTGGCTTTTATTTCTTGATTGATGATTTTTTTATTTTGTGGACTTTCATGTCATGGCTTGACTGTAGCAATTTCGTGAAATACTTTACGGTATTTGACTGATTTCGCAATGAAAACATAATCTTTATCGACTTACAAAGTGTATTTAATAATGTTATTATAAACTTGAGAATCAAAGATAAATTCTTTATTCATTATTTATGCAAATGATCGTGATAATGCACTTATTATGTAAAATGTGCTGCTGTTAATCACTCTGTATAATTTTGTTTTTCACGAAAAAATTCCAAATTGCATATCATTTATGATATATTCGAAACCCTCGAAGGGATCTTCGAATACTTTATCTGGTGTAAAAATAACAAAAAGTCTATTTACAAAAAAATGTTCACATACGAAAAAATCCTCTACTTTTACATGTTAAAACTGCAATAAGTTTCCATACTAAACTTGTAACTAGTCGTTTGACTAGTCAGCAGCAAAACACTGTGACACTATAGCCATCATCACCAAAAACGCCAGCCGTCGCGTTCAGTTCACTTGTAACTTGTCAAGATTCCGCAAAAGATCTACCTCGTCATCGCGTCAATTAGCGATGAAAACACGCGGAACGACAAAAACGGAGAGCCGACGCGTCTAACAGCAGAACGGCTCGTAAAAAACGACATGGTGCTGTTAAATAAATTGAGTTATTAACACGACGTTGTTACGATAAATTATGATGAAACTGTTAGGCTGATTGTTGCATACAGCTCGTTTATCTCCGTGAAAATACGCACGGCTACGGTATGCAGGTATGTGTGGATGCATATGGGGGTTCTATATCGAGAAATTTATTGAAATGTTTCGGGGCTCTACATTGTAAAGCTGTCGGTTTTACAGTATACTCCTAAGAGGGGATAGTTTCTAGGTACATATGTGTGGATATAATGTAGTCTACATGCAGGGAAGGCTCGCTTTCAGTTTGTCGGTATTTTACGGAATGTTTTTTAGTTATGACCAGAATTGGATTTATATGTTTGCTCTATCTATAACACGTTTACTTGACATCTGCTCTAAAGATTTATTATAATCTGTTATATCGAGATTCACAAATCATTATTAATGGATACCTTCTATCTAAATTGAACAATGAGCATAGTTTTTTATGAATAATTATCTGTCTAAAAAGTGAAATTTACTGTTCGATACAAATTTTCAGAAGTCTACACTACTGATCAGCAAAAATATTTTAATCTACATTTACCTATTGTTTTCTTCAAGCGGACCAATTAATAGTACACATTTCAAGTAGATAATACTTCTTGGATTTACATCATGAACTCATGACCCTTGAAATATATACTTTTGCAATAAATGCGAACCAGGGACTGTTAGAAGAAATAAAAGAGATTTTTGTCTGGCATGCATTGCTTAAATATTCTTTTTATTGTCAATGACACTGCGAAATATTATTAAGAGGTATTTTTAGTATATTAATCTAAAATATTTATAAATTTATTTGGTGAAACAGAAGGAAAAAATATACCATATCAGAACACGTCCAAACTAGAATTCCCTAGTTAGAGTTCAATTAACTTTATATATCCAAACTATAAGTAATCTAAGGAATCCTAGAGCGAAAAGAAAAGGGAAAAGATCCAAATCATGTTAATTCCTAAATAAAATATATAGGACATTGCGTTTTCTCGCATATAAAAAGTGAGAGAATGCGTACGCGAGAGATTGAATGCACGTCCGATAATTTTTTTCCCATCACCGTCCTCTTTTACACTCGAAGTATACTCGTACACGCTATATAAACGTGAGCGCACGCATAGTTTTGTTGGCTGCCGTTAGCTCGTTGCTGTTGCTGCGGTAATTAGCGCTGTCCATAGATTGAAACAAATGGCGCGTGCTATACCAACCAGTTGCGCGCGCTCGCGCTACGGCGACATATCACGAGCGCGACTGAGATACGTGCCTTGAATTCCTTCTCACGTGTCGACCTGCTGTTGCTAGCTGCTGCTACTTTTCTCTCTATTAATTTTCCTGCTCGACGGTTTATTACGCTTTCGTCGCCCGAAACTTTTAATTAGCAATAAGTTTCTCCATCGAGTTTTTCTCATGGATTATAACGAGCGGATGCTTTTTTCTTTCTTTCTTTCTTGCGAGGTATTGGAATTGAAGATTGAGTGCCAATGGTCAAGCCTACACGGACATTGGCAAATCACTGCAGACTGATGATAATTATAGCGATTATGCTAATCGCCCGAGCAGTGTTATAAAGTGCCTGGGTTTCTTAGAGGCTCGTAAAGTTGGCTGTTTATTTCGAAACGATATGCTAAAAATTTACGCCTGAAAGAACGAGAGAGAGAGAGAGAGGCAAGAGTGCCAGCGATAAATACATTCCTATATGAATGTTGCGGCTTGAAAATTTATTCATTCAACAAGAGACTGGCACTGTTGGATGATTCCATTGAAAGTTATCAAGTGACGATCAGCGAGGGAAAAAAACACGCGTGCGCGCACACACACACATTATAGTGACAATACAAAAACATGCACACAATGTGCCACAATATCGCGTGTGATCTTATCAATTCGCTTGATCTCGACCGACAATTCCCCTTCGCACGCAGCTGCGTGTGTGAGCGCGAGATCTTTCCCTTTCTCTCTTTTGTAAATCACTTTGGTGCGTAATGAACGATGACAGTCTCTTTGCGAATCAGCTGCTGCTGCTGCTTCTGCTACCGGACGTACGCGAATGACATCGTCAAAAAAAGTAGGTTTAGAATATAAATTATCTCTCTCGCAGCCTTCGACATTACGAGATTGCCATGCTGACGAGTTTACGAGCGATCGTAAAGTCCAACTTACGAGTGCGACACACACATATACACGTGAGACATAAAATCGGGTAATTGACGACTTTACATGTACGGACAGTTTGTTGCTTTTTTTGTGAGCACGAGAACTCTTTTTTTCTTGTTCATATTTTTCAGTGAAACTTCTTTCCTAGGTTATGTTTTTTTTTGTAGCGTAACTTTGCATAAGTTGCTGCGATATCTCTTTATCTTTATTGACTGACAGTGCATTGTTAACGTACATTTGACGTATTTGTTGATCATTTAATTATTTTTTGTGTTAATTTTAGAAATGAATTGTTCAAAAGCAAATAGTTTTCTTCTTTCAAATAGTTAGAGGTTATGATGCAAACAATGTTTCTAAAATACATATAATTCGTAATAACTTGTATTAAATATGAATTCTCAATAGAACTTATACAAAATCCGTAAAGATCTATTTTACGATTACATGATTTATTCGGTGGACTCTAGGTTAAAATAAATGTGCTAATATTTATACAACGAATTATGTCTACAGAAAAAGAAAAGCGTTTGAATTAACAAGAGAACACAATCATCTATAAGCATTGTAATTTCACCATGAAGTAAGGATTTTTTTGCAAAAGAAAACAAATCGCTAGCCGTAACAAATGGCTTTAACCAACCACCGTAAAAATACGAAAGTTCTCTAACATCAAGTGGAAATGAAAGAAGAAAACATTCCCGCAAATCCATTAACAAATCTGCAATCCGGCCTGACGTCATGCGAATGCATCGCAACGGAATCCCGCGAGACGTTATAGCACTTTTTGTACGTGTTTCAAGCGTGAAATATACGAGCTCGCGTCTCGCGAGTGTATATATGTAGACACATATACACGTTCGCATAAAGAATAAAGGCTTTAGAAAAAGTCTTTTAAGAGATTAAAAAGGGTATCACAGAGAGAGGCCGCTTAATTACCATTTTCAGAGGATGCCGCTCTCCTTTTTCGGCAGATCCTATCGTCGTGGCGATCGATCTTCGGACGCGTCTGCCATCGATCGGATATCGGCAATCTCTTCCACTGAAACAATGGACAAAACAGGAGGCTACCGGCTCTTTCTCGTTGTCCGTCAATCGTATAGGTAGACGTCCGCTCGTCCGTTTTACATGTTCGTTATGCGCCTCGGCTGTTTACACACGTCTATAACCGGCTACCGTATGTGTCCCTTTTGGCAAAGACCAACTTTTTTTCCTTTTTACTCCAATACGAATTTATTTGCCGACATAGTCCATCGTGATCGAAATCTAGATTACGTAAAACTATTTATATAGTATTCGTTTGCTGGAATTTCTTTCCGATACACTTCATTTCTTTCTTTTTTGACAGATAAGAATCTATGTTCAGTTTCCCGCAAAAAATTTCGAAATAGACATTTCGACGCTTATTCGTTTCAATATTTTAACATAAATAAAATGAAAATAACATACTATTTACGAAAACTGTTGTCATTGAAAAATGCTTGTTAATTGAATGTCAGCATGTCACCTCGTCGTTATTTCAAATAAATTAGCACAGGAAGTTTTGCTATATAGACGAAAGGGCTTATCAAAGTCAATACAATAGCCGCCCAACTTGCTACTCTTTCTCTCTCTCTCTCTCTCTCAGTGCGAGTAGTAAACAGAAGCGTACTTGCTGAGTTTAATAGACAGATGCCCATGAAGATTAGGACGATCGACAAGCGGCGCAACATCCTCTCTCTTCTCTTGATGCATTAGCCCCATGCACGCCCGTCAGTAAATGCCAATTATTGGCCCCGATCGACAAGTACATAGGATTAACGTTCGCTTTAATCTCGTTACACTTCTTTTTTCTCTAGCATGGCTAAGCGACTTAGCGAAACGTGACAAATGTCGACTGTCGACAGATAATACTTGATCAGCAACGGAGAGAGAAGCTGGAATATATGCGGGTCGCTTAGAGAATAGGACTGCTCTTTGTGATGAAGTTTTTGACATTTATTGGATTTGCCGAGTCGTTGATTCTGACCCAACATACTTTATATATTTCTCGCTCTCGACGATGACTCTGGATGAGGCTATTCTCGGCTACTAATTGATTTATCCCGACTTTACAGTACTTCGTTCATACTTTTAGCACACGTCACCCCATTTTCATTGTCTTCATTAGCATCCATTTTCATTTTTTTAGAATGTGAGCGAAAAAAAAATTCACGTCAGGCTTTGACCGCAGGTAAAATTGGCAACATTCATCAGGTTCTAATCGCCTGTCGCGCACCACGGAATGAAAAATTCATTCCAGTCTCGAATTTAATATAACAAAAGAGAGCTCCTTGTCACCGGTTTAGAGGGACAAAATTTTTTTTGTTCACAGTAGCGCAGCACGTCAGCGTTTGACACAGGCTGTTCGTTACATTTTAATCCGTGCGCGTGATTAAATTTCGTACCTCTACATATTTTCTCGCTTTTAGCCGCCGGCGACGGCTAGAGGTCCTCGTTTTTTTCCTTTTCCTTCTTTCCGCGTCGTGCGCAATATTCTTCGTTAGTAATTGCTCAAGTAATTGCGGCTTGCGTGCCTCGAGAAAAAGAGTGATTTCTGTTTATTTTATAATAAAGGAAAAAAACGAGACTCTACGTGGAAATTCCGTGCGCGGCTGTGTATACGTAGTGAAAAATGCGAGCAAGACATTTAAATGCTATACTTATTTTGCTTTTAAACAATTTACATTGTAATACAAAATAGGAATTGAATTATCTTAGATTCAGTTATACATGTTTTCAGAAGGCAAAAGAAAAACAATATTTAGCGAATCGTAAAATCTAGTTCAGGAGTGATCAATGCTGTCGTATGCATTGAATATTTCCCAAGATAAAAAATTGAGCAACCATAAAATTTTGAAAAAGGAATATATTGAAACGAATTTTATCTAATCAGTTTATTTTGGAGTGTTAATTTATCGGAAAACTTAGATTTCGGACAATCAAAAATTCGGAAACTTAAAATTTCAAAAGAATATAGATTCGGAATACTCCTTGTTTTAATAATGAAAAGATAACAAATATTAACTTAATCAATACACAAATTTCTGGATTTCTATAGCTGAAAAATTTTAATTTCGGAAAATTAAAGTTCACAATATGCTTTACGAAAAAATCTCTTGTTAAATCGCGTTTATTGAAACAAAATATCAATGAATGGTTTTTTTGATCTAGATAGTTTTTTATATTTCTATATGGCTCATTTTAAGAAGAAAAGGACTCTTATAATGTTTTTGTACAATGCATATTTTAAAAGTTACACAATTGTTAATGTCGGAAATGTCTCTTTTTTACTGACTTCTAATAGTAATAACGTATGACCTATTTAATAATTCTTAAAATTTGAAAAACCTACTCATTCTTTGAATCAAATTCTGTAAATTGATATAATTCAATTTTAGCGCAGGTGTCTCCAAAACGTACTTTTTGCGATTTGCAATTGCCGCTTTTTCGGCATTTCAGCGTGCTTACGTACGCCTGAGTGAACCAAGCGTTGGCGGACCCCCGATGCTTGCTTCGCTAAATAATACAATACCATAACGAATTGTTATTAATATTGAGAATCCTATATTAATTAACAATCTCCATTATTCCGTATCCAAATAAATCGCAAACTAAAACATTCATTTGTATGGTATTGGTCGAATGAATATCTTCTGAAATATTATAATTATTGGAAAATAATACAATAATATATATTTCTTGACAGATATACTTTCGAATAATTTATTTCTAAAGTAAATATACGTTTAATATACATAAATACATTTTATCTTAGACAGTATTACGTCTATGTGCATGCTGCTGTACAATGATAGGTTAATGTAATGTTTATTTTTAAATATTTTTAAGTCGTATTATTGTAAGTAAATATCAGAATTTTTAATTTCAAATTTTCAGTATTTTTATTTTTATGCTAGGGAAGGTCCATCAGCCCTTTGTGCGACCAAGCTTGTGTAAGCACGTTACAATTCCGAAAAAGCGCCAATTATCAATCGAAAAAGTTCATCTTGCAGAGACTTGCTCTAAAATTGGACATTATTACCCTGTAGCCTAAGATACAACAAATAAGTAGGCTTTATCGATTTTTAGAAATATTAAATAGTTAATAAGTTGTTATTATTATTCTAAAGTTAATAAAAATCTGAACTTTCGAACCATTAAAATTCTACAATTTTTAAAATATACATTGTACAAAAAAATTACAAGAGAATTTTTCTCCTTAAAATTAACCATATTTTCTGAAAGGATGTGTTCAGATAGACAAAACCATTTATTCATATTTTGTTTAAACAATCGCAACTAAACAAAAGGTACCATTTTTTCGCAAAAAGGCCAGCAATATTCGGATTCAGCGGCTAAAAATGCGTAAGAATATCACTTTTCACAGCATTGATCGCTCTCGGGCATTGATAATTCCAATGCAACATTTACCGCAAAAACATCAAAACATGGCAAATGATAAAAGCCACGTCGAAATTTCCAGTGTCAAATGAAAATAAAAAACTGAAGCAAATCGCCGTGAGAGAAGGAGGAGGGGAAAAAGCGCATTCGCAATGCACGCTTGAACGCAGTTAATGGACTCGGCGATTGATCGGGCTTAGGCGAGCTGTGATGGCGTATATATACGTCGCGTCAATACATCGTGTCAGCGGCAGCATATTTTTTTCTGTCCGCGCACGCTCGCATTTGCGAGCTGTCGCCCCCAAGCTGAGAGAAAAGAGCATATAGCATGGCTGACAGTTTTCATTCCACGTACAGTCACTTGACGTTCGTTTCTGCGCGCGCGCTCTCTTCATAGTATATGTTATATGTGCTCGCTTCTTCCAAAGTGAATTTAGTAGTTGCCCAAGCATCGATAACGCTACTGTATCTTCCTTTTTTTACGTGCGCGTGAAAGCTTATTTATTATTTGACATGCGCACACGAAGAGAGCTTGGAACGCGTGCTTATATAGATCTACTCGCTGCCGTTTATTTATTGTTTGATGTCGACCGAACTATGAAATTGAACATGCATAGTGATGATGGAAAAGACGGCATGTATATATACATGTTGCTATTACTTTGTCACATTGTAGATGTGGCTTTTGTAAAATGATTGTTTAGTCTAATTATAAAATATTTTACTTTGATTTAATACGTGTTCCTAAAATTGTATACTATTGAATAAGATTCACCGGTCATCAAGAATCTTTATCACTCTCAGTTTCCGCGAAACAGTATTACAAATTAGATATTTTTTGGAAATCGGCAGGAATGTGTTGACACATATGTGTACCATCACTTTAATTGGACGAGTTGTTCCAACGAATATTTTTTGCTTCTCTTCATTTCTCGCATAGATTTTTCGGTTTGATGACTCGTAACGGTCGCCGCGAAGGGGACGGAATAATTTATGAAGTTTTTTTTTCGGCCTGCCGCCGCCACTGCTATATCTATTATTATGAAGTATAGACTCCCGTTTGCATTTTTAACAGCGCCGTGAGTGCTTCTTTTTTTATGTTGATATCTTCGGCGTTTGGGCCACTTCGATAATTGAGTCGTTTTGGAAATTTCTGACAAGAGTCGTAAATTATCGCGTGGCTGAGCAAGGTGGCAATCAGCTGAGTCAAAACGATAAATTACAAAGAACGATGCTCACAAAAAACCTTTTTCTCGAGCCGCTGATAAATGCTAATAATGTTTTAAAGGATGTTTCCCCATTAGAAACCAATGATAAATTGACATATCAAATTGTTATTTTATGCACGAATATGTATCATGTATTCTTAACAATTTATGCTCGAAGCTTTCATGTTTTTGATTCTTTTTTGGTTGAGTGTTGACTAATGCGAAAGACATTTTTTTAAATGCAGTTTCTTTTATATTGCTTATGTAAAATCAATTTAAATAACCAGAGAATCCGAGTTCACCCGACGGAAATATCGTTGAATTATACTTTATATTGTTGGTTCAGCTCAAATCAGCAGAATCGTTAAAATTGTTATTAAATACGACAAGTATAAATTCCTCAACTTAATATACAATTTTTAGAATATAATTTGGTGCACATTCCATTGAAACTTCATACAATTGTGAACGTAATAACGACATAATCATCATACGGTAATTCTACCACTAAGAGTGAAGAATGGGCGATAAGCGATGCCAAACATTTGCGTAGCACAAATCACTTCGCCGAAGCCGTAACAGCGTTGCATGGCGGCATTCCCACTATCGACCAAAGTCAGAACGGTATTTTCGACAATACCTCACTTCAGCGGCAATTTGGCTGGTCTGTTTGACTGTTCATTTTCGAATCGGCTGTGTGAATCATGCATACATAATAAACGGTATTCTCGTGTATATATGATAAAGGATATGGAGAGGGAGGAGAGTTAACACCCCATTCTCACGCGTGACGTTAATGATGACAGCCGCCTGCGGTTAGTTACGTCCGGCGATCACGCTCATCTAATTATTTCATTGAGAGGATGATCGCTTGGCTGTATGTGATTTCTCCGAGTCACTATTATTGGTAAATGTCTGGTAACAAGAAAAAAAGAACTCGAACGTTAATATTTTTAGCTCGGTAAATTATCAGTAGCGATTAGCGACAAATTAACGTCAAGGTGAGTATGCGTGACAGTGTAATACGAGACGTATCGAGTTTGACTGGCAGGTACATGTATGCGAATGAAAAATGTTATGAGTTGTGTGTGTGGAAAAATTAACTCCTTGCGTAAAACACTTTCACGAGCATTAATTTATACATAGTCCAGCAGTAAACACATGCCTTTTATGTGGGAATGGAAACACATAAAAATTCCTGAATTTTCCCATTAATTTAGAGGATGGATCCTGTTATCATTGCCGAGAATCAATGTTTTATTTGAAATTATAATTTCGTCGGCTCATAAAGCTTGTAAAAAAATGTTACGAATTTATATATGCTCAAGCTTCGTACATATACGTTTTGCTAAAAGATTAACTATGTGAGATAATCTCATGATTAGAACCTGCTAATTATGCTGTTCCAAAAAAAAAATTATTTGCATTGTAACGTCTGCAGTAGAGCCCTACTTTGTTTGTAACTCGAGCCTAAAACAGACGTAACCTCGAAAGAAAAAAATGCTTGGAATCTGATTTCGCAGCGATGGATCTTTCTATTTTAACTTTCTTAAGAAAAATGTAATCGACCAAAAATAATCTTGAATAATTACTGGCTAGTTAAATACATTAACAAGATTGCACGCGTGAAATAAATACATGCGAATTGCGCTTCGGATTATTCGTGCGGAGAAGTGCGTTTTCTATATATATATATATATATTCTTTGATTGGCGTCTCCGATAATCGGCCGTCGGCGAGTATTCACTTTCACGACAGCCACGCATAAATATGCGCGCATAACGACGCCGATCGACGACGGCAGGAATGGACAGACACTTAACGAGGGATCACAACTGGCGACGTCTTCGCATACTTTTGCTGTGTAGCCTCGTTAACGCGTTGCGATTTATGGGGAGCGCTGGGCAAGTACCGCAGATTAGAACTGCCGCGCAAACTGGAGCTAAGATGAAGATTATTTGAGGTTTCGTGGAAAATAAATTGTTTGCTGAGTTATTTATTTTGCAGAGAATTTTTTGAGTATTATTTGCCTGATCAGTTGCAGTTTTTTTATGAACCTGCTGTTTTGAGTTATCAGTAGAATTAATATCTGCTTTTCACATTTGAAGCTTATGTATATAATTGTTATGTAGTACATGTTTTCTGCTGTAGTCATCAATTATATACAAAAAAAAACTAGAATAAAAAAGATTGAAAAAATTGTTATAATTTCCAGTTGGTTCGATAACGTTCTAAAATCTCTTCAATTATATAGAACGAAACGAAAAATCTGGAGATAAACAAAGATTTTACTGAAAAAAAGTATAAAATTTACAGTAAATACATCAGTATAAGACATCAGTCGCGATACATTGATATGAACAAGAATATTCGTAGCTCTTGTATCGTCAGTTAATCCTCAGACAGTGATTTAGCAGAGTCAGTTTGAGAGCGAGAGAATCGTTTTGACATTGGCTGCGCTGACATAAATCGCGTGCGCGCTGGGGTTAATCTGCATCGCTAATCGCGCCTCCGTCATCGGTTCTCTTTCACGTCTCTCTGTAGCTAAGGCATGAATCACAAAAGACGGATTATCGTTTCCTGGATGCTGTGACACGAAATTGCGCGTTCACCCAGCCACAAGTATCGATGACCGAGCTGCTCTGCGCTGGTGCTGCTGTTAGTGCTGTAGCTATTGCGTCTGGAGGAACCTCTTTTGCACGAGTGATTTGTAGCGATGAAACCCCTCTCGCTGCTTCTATTCTCGTTGTTCTCTTGACTTTGATATTTATAGGCTTTTACTTTTCAACTGTGCGAGATGCATGTGGTATTAATTTTATGATCAGAAAAACTATTACCTGACGCGTTGGCTGATTGATATATACGACTTATAAATGCGCGTGAGATTTTATAAAATTGTACTCTTAAAGTTATACGTATACAATTATTGATTGAATGTTCATATATTGATAATGGTGAATAATCAGAAGAATATGCGATATTAATACTCGAATTAAATATCAAATTTTTTTCGAAAGTTCATCTTACGAAGGACACAAACTAATGCCGAAGCCGCGGGATTGAAATTCATTATAATAGGCCCGGCAGTCGGCAGCGGAAAATGGAGGCGCGGGATAGGATAGGTTGGAAGTTCGATTGGGGGCGAAAGGGAAGGATTAATGGTGCAAGCGGGACACTCGTGGGCCCATAAATCGCCGTACCGAGCGAGCGCCCACGAGGCTAGGAATTACCGGTTCGCAACTTGCGAAATATGACGGTCTCATAAATCCATTGTATGCCACCCCGATACGATATACCACCATTGCGTACTAATAATGCTTTTTTTCGATTTACATCACTATGCGCAACGTCTTTAACGATATAACGTTTGCAGCGTAAATATTGGAGTTATATCGGAGGAATTGATCGATATTAAAATACTAAATTAATTATCATTGCCTATTTTTCGGAGTAATGTTTGTAAGGATTTTTAGAAAGGACGTATTTTTTTCTCAACTTAGCTAGATTTGGTGGATTATCTATCATTGTCACATATAAATTCGTGTTTAAGGGACAATCTGAAACAAATATGCGTGTTTCGCACAATCAATTACTATTAATTGATTGTGCGAAATAAGGTCGAATATTTCACAGAATAAGGTCGATTATAACTTAAATACAAGCCAATAGTAAAATGTTTATTTTAAACATTTTTGCAGGCATTTCACAGTCTCATAATTTATATGAGTCTGCAAAACTCCGCGCTAATATCGTCCGGTATGGTCTAGTGGCTAGGATACCTGGCTTTCACCCAGGAGGCTCGGGTTCGATTCCCGGTACCGGAAGTTTTTTTATTTTTTCTATTTGATTAATCGAAATAATGCTATGAAATAAATAAACAAATAAAATAAAATTTTTTATTAATATAATATTCTAAATCCTGTTCTACACATACTACTAAGTCTTTCCAACAATAAAAGTTCACCGTTAAATTGGTAAACTTTTTAAAAATATTTAACCAATGTTAAACTATTTTCTCAATTATGAAAATAAATAGTTAAAAAATAAAATTAAAATCTGACGTAGAAAATTGAAGTCTTGTAAACGGATAGACAGAATATCCAATTAGATAAGAAAAGTATGATTGAAGGCTAACAGACGCTATACAGATTTGGCTTGGAATATCTAACGAATGAGTTTATGTAAAAATTAATTGGAAACAATTTTAAAGGCCACCGAATAACAATTAACACTAGTATAATACGTACGGAAATTTTTTACGAAAATATGGTGTAGTAAATCTACTAATTATTTGATTTTTGATATTTGCATATTTCAGCACTAAATTATTACACCATATTGATAATTGTGGTAAAATATGAGAAACGTAGAAATATGGATCACCGAAATATTTGATACATTCTCTCAGTTATAATATAAATGTTTGCGTTATTACCTAAGCCCTTCGTTTTCTCAGGTGTACTGACGCATTTCGAAGAAAATTAATATTATTATCGATTACTCTAGCTGTGCAAAGAATAATAGGCCCTGATTTACTCAAGCAGGAAAGGCCGATTATTTACTCCTTTTGAAGTAATGCCGCGTGAGCCTCGATGTAGTTACGCAAAACATTATTCACGCGCAAAGTTCTCGCGTTCATACACTCGCCATTAGGTCAGGATATATAATTTCTTTGGAAGCAGACTACGTCTGCGCCCCATATATTTATAGATCAATTCCGATTTGACGCGCTGGAAGCGTTATGTCGAGAACCTGATTTAGGACTATGAAGGATAGCGCGCCGAAAGATTTAGACGCATTAAATAGCTGATAAAGTGCAGCAGCAGCAAACGCGAGATATCGGGGCAACGTCTCGCAGTTTTTACGACTCTGGCGAAATACCACTTTCTGTTTACATTCTAATTTGCGCTTGATTAATTCCAACCGGTGTTCAGCAGACTTACTATGCGAAAAAAAATTACGAAAATTTTTTTTTTCTACTTCTTCCTAATGGGTGCGGTCAGTTATAGGATTTATAGTAATTGACTAAGTGAACGTTTATTTTTCTTTGCAATATAAATTTAAAAATACCTCGATATATATTTATAAAAATTGATGTGGTTAAGTATCAATGAAAATCAATGTTTGATAATCGAATAATTCGACGATTCTATATCAAAATGACCAACGTCTGGCGGTACCTAATGATTCTATTTTTTATGTGACGTGACTAAATTCACTGGCAGAAATTACTTTATAAATATATCTGTGTCGTATTTCTGTCAGTTAGCGTTAAGAATATTTTTCATAATCAAATGGCAATTTAGAGGAGTATTTCTATCGGATTAATACGCCGATAAAACTAAATTGACTTACTGAGTGATGTTTGTATAAATTGCCGAGAAAACATCAAATATGAAAAGTTATCTGCAATCTCGTGACTTGATGGATTAATTGAAGTAAGACTTTCCCATTGGAATGAAATCGAATTATGTAATTGAAATTTCACTAATTCATTTCCCAGATTCGAGCTTGTGTCAATTTATTTTTGTTTTGCTTTTTTATTTTAAATAAAGTTAAATTGTGTACGCTTCAAATCTAGTTAAAAAAAAGAAGAAAAGAAATAAAAGATTTTCCATCGTCAAGATTTGAAATCGATTCATCGGGAAAGCCCCGCTGCTGATCGTGCCTGTCAAGCATTTCTCGGCGACTGTATGGCAGCATGAAATCCCCAACAGCTCAGAGCCGTCAATTAATGGCAGTAAGTAAAGCTCGATGTCCGTCGTCGGTGGTACAAGGCTTGCTTGGGCCACTTTTTAACTGGTACAGTATCAAGCCAAGAGTTATGGCTGTCCATATACAGCGTCAAGCAGCACTCAGCCGCATGTCCGATTAGCTGTTGATCGAAGATACGTATAATGGCCGTCGACAATTTTTTTCTTTGGAGAGTGATATTATTTGAGGAACGAAAGAACTTATCGGCAAAAGTCGTACATCATGTGTGTATTTGAGAGGAGCAGGGGGAGTCTAAAAGCGACGTGTGGGCTTGTCAATGCAGTGTGAAAGTTATCGGCTCTCGCTTTCCCGCAAATTAATGACACTGTCAGATACAGTCGCACTTTGTTATCTCAACAAGTGCTTTTCGTATACTTTTACGCGCCCATAAGCGTAATTGATCTGCTCGGAATATTTACGATACTAAAATCGGTACGTTTATTTTCCATCGTCCCATTAAAGATCATTAAATTGGTATATCACTTGTTTGTTTAAATGTATATTAGCAATTTTCTTCAATAAATTTGCCATATAAACATGTAGCACAGCAACCATCATCAATACGCACGTATGTATACACATATACATACATACAATCCGCACGTCAACCCCGATCTACTTGTCACTCGTCCAATTCGTACAAAGCCAAGTGAGAAGCGAGCATAGCTTTAGCTCTCGCGCGTTCGATAAATTCCTTGACAGAAAAGCAGCAACGACAAGCTGCCATCGTACACAAACACATATACAGCTCAATTACTGCCACGTACCGGTAATTGCCTTGGCATTTATAATTACCTGGGGATCTATAGTCTTTTTCTTTTTTCTAATGAATACACGTGGTTATCATTAGCTCCGTCATGTATGTCATATAAAGATATCGTGCGACCTTATAGATAGACAGTTATATTCTGCCGGCTTATCGGATAATTAATCAAGAGGAACTGGTTTTTCCCATCGATTAGGAATGTCGAGCGAGGTAGATTTCTAATTTGCACGCTTGCTTAACGATTTGTAAATAATTACGTTATTTATTGAGAATTCCGAGCTGTTAGTTATTGTAACCTACTTGTTTGTTTTTCGGTCTACGCATTCACACACACGAGTATAATTATTTATTATCGCGACGAAAAAAAACTACAACGTCGTCGGTGTAGGCAGTAATTACCGTTTATTCATTTGTATTGCACGTCTAGAAGTAGCAGTCATTAGCAAGCTAGTAATTTACTATTGGCGTATAATATTCGAATGAAAAAAAACGAAAAAAACTGCATTTCCGTTTGGTTTGTACGCAATAAGGCTTATTAGACTTTTAATGTTATCGTAAATAATTGTTACATAAAACTACGATGCTTATTTATGACGATACTTTAGTTTGCGAGTAAAATTAACATATCAATTTTTCATTATACTATATGCAAAACAAATAGCTCGAAAAAGTAATCGAAAGCTCGTGCGATGTACATATATAACGTAAAATGACAAGGACGAGTTGCATCAACGTCATCTAATTAAGTCGTGTACCTGTCCTGCAACACAGATATTACATTTGAAAGAAAACTGAAACTGATAAAAAAACCGAGACTGAGAGGGAGAACATCTCCTGATTTAGGCGTCTGTAAATGGAATTTACTGGAGCGCGATTTCTCGCGAGGCGTTTTTAGCTGTAGCGAAACAGCGAAAATAGAACGGCGTCGTCGAGCGACGACGTGTAGATTTCGTCGGGGCGACGAGCCAGCAGCAAGTGAGAGAGAACGATTAATCGACGCCTCGTTTGCTGTTCGTTCACTGGGTAAGACGTGAGCCAAATGCGTCTTTGTCTCGAATTGCACTGGCCAGATCAATCTTCGGCTTTTTGAACGCAAGCAGCTCGAAAGACGTGCGTTTGTATGTGTTGTGCAGCCTCTTTTTGCCCCCGAGACGGGACTTGATGAATGATGTACTAGCTAGGAGAGGATATTTTGCCTGGTTTTGTTTTTTTCCGTACTCTCTCGACCGAGCTGTATTTTTAGGTGTGAGATTGATGGGTTACGATTACAGACCATTTTAGTAAAAAAAAAATAACTTTTTTTCAAACTGCTCAATAGTAATCTAGACTATTGAGCATTCAATAATTAATTGTCATTTTTATTATTGTTATCAGGTAAAAATAAAAAAATGTATAAATGTTAATATGCTAAGGTATTTGATAACAAATCTGAAGATGTGTCCTTATACGTAATGATTGTATACAGTAGAAACTGTACTTGTAATAAGTTAGCATTGGTATGTTTTATATGCCACTTTCCATTTTTCCCTACTCATGAACATATCCTTGCACACGAGTATCATTAAAAAGAAGCATTTATACGTATAAACCAAGTTGATTTTTCGTGTTGTTTATTGAATGTTCAAAGCAATTAAGCGTACTGACGAAGGTAAAATGTGTAATTACTAGCGGTCACACAAGCCAATTTCGTTATCGACATAAATAAAAAAAGCTAACAAACTTTGCGTCTCTCAAGTGAGTCTGGCTTTGGCTTTTCGTGTCTTGTTTTACGCGTGAGCTATGTCAGCGCGATTTCTTTGCCAATAACGTTGTCGTAAGTCGTGCCAGAACAGTTTCCGGAAGCTCGTCGCTTTTTCGCTCGCCACCAAGAGTGACAGCTTTAAATCGACGCCCGTCGCTCATAAACAATCTCCTCTCAACCGCGTGTAAGAGAGCTGCTTCTGCTTTTTGTAATTAATGAGGGGCTTTGCTTGGCTCGAGCTCTCGAGCCATTTCAATTTTCAAAATAAACTTCACTTTCGACGAAGCCGTTAATGCTTAACTTTCTGTGAAATAAAGTTTGGCGATTATAACTCTCAGCGCTATTTCGGTAAATACACGCGAGTACGTGAGTGTGGATTTCCGTGATGGGTGTGCATGAAGTGAAACGGCGTGGATGTTTTAAGAACTTGCAATGAAATTACGATGACATACTTTTGTCTTTTATTGCTTTGTAATATACTTAATTTTATTATGATTCGTCGAAAGTGTTTAAACTTCAAATGAAATCTTGATCCAGAAATACATATGACAAATTGTCAAAAAGCGCGTATTCACTCAGTGTCGCCCATAACGATTATGAATATGAACACGGAACATCATATTAATTAATTGCTGAAACACACAGAACCAGATAATATTACTTCGGAAATTTCTACTACAACTTATTTTCTACATGGCTATCTCGTCAGTTAGTCACTAATTCGCGTCCCGCGTAATAATTAATATATATAGCGAGTCTTTTGTCATTCATGACCCGTATGATGTGTGTATATATATGTGTGTGTGTGCAATGCTGATCGGCACCTTTGGCCTCTCTTCTTTGGTGAGCGGCACTTTCTCATTAAATAAATAGCAGCCGTAAAGTGCGCGTCGATTTCACGCTGAAAATCCGGCGGAATGCCGGCTTTTATAGGTCCTCAACACTTGTGTTTATTGAGATTGCCGAAGCGCCGCGAGTTTATTATTATACTCCTCTCGGCGATCGCTTTCTCTTCGAAGCTGAAGCAGCGCGACTTTTGAGTGTCAAGAGATCTTACGGTTATTTGAGGCTATATATATGTGCATTGCTTTTAATTTACGCTTTTTATTACAATATTCCAAGCTTTTCCGTTAATTCGAATTGGATAACTATTTTGTTGAATTACTCGAATTTCAGTTTGTTCGACGACGATGTAGACGGTGAAATAGTATCTTGTTGAAGAATATTTAAATTGCTTACTGCGCTGTGAAGTAGTTACTTTCATAGGAGTTTCATGCTCTCACATCCAATAATATTTATCTTGAATATTTTATAGTAATTGTGACGAAAAAAGAACATTTTTTGTGGTATATTTTTGTACTTTCTAAAGACATTCTTAAGCATTGATACATACTAATTTTTGGCTTTTTACAACTCCGCGATAAAGTAGATTATAAAATAATAAACAAATTTTACGATCAATTAAAGATGTTTTAGTTTTTACTTTCAATATTAACTTTATGCTTTCGAAAGTTATTTTATTGATAAAAGAAATACTCTAGTAAAGATATTATTTTCAGTTTTTACAACCATGAAATAAAAAAAAAGTAATACTAAGCAATATTCGTTACTTGATGTATATTGTATTGCAAAAGAACTCACTTTTATCATTTAAAGTTACCATTGTGTTATGTCACTAATCATAAAATATTTGATAAGAAGGTACTTTAAACAAAATGTTGCTACTCGTCGTAAAAGTTATATTTATGTGAAAGTCCTTGTCATATCATATTGTATATAACTTACGTTGCGCAGCGAAAAGGCTGCACTCAATGAAGTCATCGTATCTTGTCAGTGTTAACGTATGAACGATATTTTCGCACTCGAATTAAAATGGTTTTGGCATCGTAGAAATCGTACACGAAAAACTCATCTCTTATTTAACGTGACAACAAACATCGCTAAATTCGCTTAAGTATCAATATATTTTCCAAGGAAGGTTCGCTCGACATTACAAAGACTCTTTCTCCCACCCGAGATGCGAGAAAAAAGAGAAAGACGCTATACAGCATCATTCGGGGCCTCGGAAATGGCTTCACATTTTACATTTCGAGTCTCATTTCGGAGGCAGTATGCACCGATCTGAGAGAAAGACTACCGAATATACATAACGGTCGTAGAGTTTTGCGCGTTTTATTGCCACGTTTGCATGAGATTACCAGTCGATCGCCTATTCCCCGCAAGAAATAGTCGGCAACGAACAAGTTGAAGTCGTAAATTTAACAAACGTGTCAATTTCAATCGTCTCTTGCCAAAGGATATGCGTATAGTTATCGCGTTCGATGTTTTTTATTAAACTCGATTACAAATGAGTACCTCGAGCTTGTGACATTTTACGTGTTAATTTTTGTATCGTACCAAATGAGTTTTAATAAAGGTGTGTAGTTTACGAGCGATTGCGAATTTTTTTATTGATACGACGAAATGGAGCCCGCTGCCAATATTGAACGACATATTTTAAGGGATAATGCAGGCATACGTGAAAAAATTGCTCGAATACATGTCGAGACTTTCAATATTGGTCGGCTTTAATCTTCCTCGTGCGTAAGTGCATGTCCCTTCTCTTTTTTTCTTTCACTTTGGTGGTCGTATTTTTTTCTGGTTATTTCGTTGTTCATAAGAGCGAAATTAATTTAACGTTGAGACTGTATTACATAAGCTACTTTAGTTTAACGATTTACGAACTCTCGGGAATTTTAATATATAACGATTCCTATTACTTGCATTTATATTTTACGACTGTTTTCTTGAAATGAAAATAAATTTCCTTAGTTACTGAAAAATAGTATTTCTAAATAAAACATATTAAAGAAATGTACATTTATTCATAACGTGTAATATATAATCTCGCATACACCTATCAAATCCATATGTAGAACATCGGCATTAAATCCTATTAGTGTACGACAAGCATCGAAATGTGGAGTAGAACTTTGGATATTCGGAATACAAAAGAATAATTTGGAAGAAAAACGAAACACTCAGAAATTCAACAAGACGTAAAGGTGATATATTGTTTCCCCAAACCGAAGCGATATCCATCTCTCACATTAGAATGCTTCATCGTTCAAACGTAAACAGGTGTACATCCCTTAACAAGCCAAACGAGCATCCATGTGTACAAACGCCATTTTTCAATCTGCTCTTTTTTCCGACCCTCCATAAATTACCGAAGAGAAAAGTGAAACAGTCGCCTCTTTTTCCCCTTATAATACGTGACGTCTTGCGAGGCGCCAACTTTCGTAAAAATCTTTTAGTGAATCTTTGATTTTATGGAAATGCGTATATATGACAGACGAGAAGGGCCTGCCGTAACGGAAAACAGTTTTTGTCAGCTTTTACTTAAGCGATAATATCGTCAAGATATCTATATCTTAAACACGTCGAGGGTACGTGTGTACGGAAAAGCGATAAGGCCTAGATTAGAAGGTGTACAGGTGATGGCGCTGAGATGAGCAACATATTGCAACTACAACAGCAGTGGCGGTGTGGCGTTGGTGGTGGTAGTAGTAGTGGCGGTCCGTAGGCAGCTCTTATCGAGAGGCCGTCAGACAGATTTACGAGGAGCGCTCGGATGGCGAATGATAAACGCCCCGAGAGATAACTTTATTTATTTGCAGCAGCCGCGTATAGCTCCTTCCTACATGTCTCTCGCATGTTGCTTTTTTGATTTGCCCGACGCCGGCCGCGATGCCGCTTTACACCACGCGCAATTATCGTAAATTTTAAATTTAGCGCCAAAGTACCAAGAGAAAGAAGGAGAGAGATCGGACTTTGACTAATAGTATCGCTAGTCAGACTGCGCCAATGTCAGATGAATTATTGAGAATGCGAGGCTATGATTTAATACGCTTCTTTCGTGAACACTGACTATATTGGAGAGAGAAACGAGCTGCGCCCGCCGACGACTTTGACATATGTGCTGCGTTCACTATAATATGACGGGCGCTTTTGTTTTGATGAGTGCGTGAAAAATGAACTCGAGAACGAAGATGTCGGTTATTGTTATAGTGAGCTGTTGATGAGATAAAAAAATTATCATTTATTTTTATTGCTGTAGTGTAATCAAGCTAAGAATGTATACATCATAAACCAATTTCATTAACATATGATGTAAGAATGTATTTCAAAAAATACACATGTATCTTAACATTATCTGCAGGGAAATATTATTTTTTGAAATTCAGCAAAATTAAAGTTTCACTTGTCTCATTAAAAAGTATAACTTTCTGAAAGTTAATTTACTGTATGTATGCGGTAAACATCGATCGAACGGTTTCGATAAAACTCCATTATCATAAAACACGCGGCACGCAAAGTTGCGCACGTTTATAGTATAAATTATTAATTTTTAATACAAGATTCACTTATAAATATCAGCGATCCAATGTACTTACGGGATTAAACCCTGAAAAATGTCGAAGTATAATTGAAAACCTCAATTAACTTATCATTACCGTATGGTGTGGGCTTCTTACGATGTTTGTTTCTCGCCGCCGTCGCCGTCGTCGTCGGCGGCATACATCCATTAACGTAAATGAATTTATATTGCAGTATAGAGCCAGAGAGAGAGAGAGAGAGAGAGAGAGAGAGAGAAAGAGAGAGCGCGCGCAACAGCCGCATTGAGCGCGAAATACTCGTAAATTTGTTGTGCAGTTGGTTTCCCCCTTTTCGCGTGTGGTTGTAGGCCTATCAAGATCGACTGTTAATGCAATATTGACACGAATAAGCGTCTCTCTCTCTCTCTTTCTCTCGTATGTTCAAACGAAAAGACATGAAAATAAAACGTGCGGTTGCATTTACAAATCGTGTATATATATAGATCCACTTTATTACTTTTCACGAAAAAAATTATTTAACATGCATGGTTTCTTACACTCGACGGGAATCAAAAGGTGCGCAAAACCCTGCAGATGTATTATACAGCTCTGTGAATTGAAACATCGCTGCATGGCGTTAATCTTCGCGCTCGCAACCGCCGCGTCGAGGACGATCGGATTACCATACTACAACCCTAACTTTTCCGTAGAAAAGTATATAATATACTGCTTTTTCGAAGGGTTTATCTGCTTGTAATTCGATCCTTTCTGTGCTCTCACCGTTTTGTTATGTCTTGTCGTCGACTATAGAGAAATCTTTTTGTAGCTGCTTGAGCGAAAATGAAGTGGACACAATGGTATGCTTTGTGGTTGCATTTGTTGCGACGGTTAGGAAGACAATTTTCAGTTTTAAGTTTTGGATTGAAAAACTGACTATTGTTGATCTACAGATACTTATCGATATTTTTAACATCTCATGACTACATTTATACCATGTCACATAGATGTATTTTGATTTTCAATAATAATGCATTTAGTTAAAACAATTGGAGCAAATCTAACGATACTTTATTAAACTCATCCAATTCTGAAATACGAAAAATATCAATTTTACCAATTCACTTTTAATTATTTTGTAAAAATACAGACTGTGATAAACAAATAAAAACCCATATGGTAGCGGATTATTTGATTTCAACAAATCTCTAAGTGCTTCTGTTTAAAATTAATAATTCACATCCTTTATCAAGAACTAACTTTCTAAACCAATTATCTCGTATACGTGCTTTCGTGTATAATTATAGCAAACCTCTTGAATTTAACAACCTTATACGAATAATTTGTCGTGTATTTCAGTGAACCATACAACAACCTCCCTCATCAATTTCTCTCAATAAAGCGCAATCGGGTGGGCACACTTGCGATTCTCCTCATTTTAATAGGCTGTTTTTTTTAATGCAAATTGAATCGGATAGTCTTTGGTGCGTTTGGTGGCATTCGATTAGCATAAAAATTGCCGAAGGTGTAAGTTTCCGGTGTTGTTCTTTCTCTCTCTTTTTCTTGGTGCTATAACACCACTTTACGAGGGGCGATCCACGTCGAAGATGGTGCGTGGATCATCATGTGCTATGCTGTCATTATACGCGCGCGCAAGGTAATTGGCAAGCTCTCACCGATATTAACACGGGGTATATACTCTCCGCATTTACCAGCGAATATCAATTTTCATCTCCTCGCTTGCGGCACGCTACTGGATATATGTACTTTTTTTCTTTTGCTTCTCGTGCCTTGTTTTATTACCAGCTGTGCAGCCTCGTTATGAGACTACGTGTATACGTGTGCTTTTCAATTTTCTTGCTTCCGCAGTTAGCGAGTCGCCCATGTGTTTATCTAGGAGATTATTAGTTTGCCACTCGATGTCGTGCTGGCAGCAACAAAAAGTCGCAATAAATCAATGTATCCTGCGCTAGAAATGTGAGCATATGAAATCTGAATTATGTGATCTTGCACACATTCAATGAAAACAAAAACAATTATTCGAATTGACGCACATGTGATTGACTTTTAGTGTTATGTCATTGCTGCAAATAAAATAAAGTTGTTTAAAGATGCAAGCCAACGAATTATGCGCTATCCATTTGACTATAAAAATAATCATGAACTCTTATATCAATGAATTATGGCTGCGTAACGACAATCCAACAGCAGAAGAATGACGGTCAAGATCATTCACATTTGCACGTAAAAGCGCAATTTATAGATTTGAAATAATTTAATTTTTAATTGCGCTTGAACGTTAGAAAATCGTATGCGTATTGATAAAAAAAAGTGTTGTTGGCCATCCAACAACACTTTTTTCATCCATTTGACTCTTTAATACTAAAAAGTCGGTTGCATTATGAACTTTATATTTATTTGAAAGGCCTTATTATATTATGTACATAACAGTTTTCGACAAAGTTCGTTGAAAGTTATTCAAGAAACTACCTAACGCGAATTACCGGAACGTTCAACACATTCCATCTGACAATGACCATTGCAACATTGTAACCAAAAAAATCGGTGACAATCGCGATGGGCCATAAAAATCCATGACCAAGCAAAAGAACTGTTCCCCTTCATAGTTTTTCCAAAGAAAAGAAAGAAAAAAGGCAAAACTATCAATTTCCTTATACGACAAGCAGCTTTTTCCATATACCTATATATTATTCGGCGTACGCCCACAATGCTTATTTACTCGCATGAAGGCAGATGCGGCATCAAACTCGTAAAGAAAGTCATTCGATTTTCAGGACTAAAAAGAAGAAAGAACTGGCAGTAGTTGTCCCCTTTCGAAGAAGAAGAAGACAGGGAGAGAGTGAAAAGAGGACAGAGAATGAATGAGTAATAGGTAACACACCCGCCGTGCACTAAGTGCCCAGGATTACGTCACCTTGGCTATACGACGCGACACGACGCGTGCAATAGAGAGAGATCTCACCTATGCGAACACCCGTGGTGAACCTTCCAAGCACTAACACCGACAAAGCAACGACCAAGGGATGTACTAATGATCTTTTCTTTCATAGGGTAAGACGTGTGGCTGCCCGCGCGCGACGAATCGTTTATAGGAATCCGAATAATTTGTTAGTTCTTCAAGGTTCTATCTGATTGTCTGTCTAACTGTCGGCGGAAATTCGATTTTTCATCGTTCCGACCTTAACGAATGCTTGCTGTAGGATAAACATTATTAGAGCGTGAGCTATAGGGAAAAATCGTGATTTTACATGCTACTATAAAATGACTGCTGTGTGTGTATATACATCTGCGTTATAAATCATACGGATAATTTATGCGCGCTCGAAATAAATCATGCGAGAGCTTTATAATCTCTTAAGAGGCATTAAATAGAGCGGTAGTAACTTTCTCTGTCACAACCGAGTGTGTGTCATACATTTAAGTACTCGAACGATAACGACCGCCGTTCGTCGTAAATTCAGCTCTCGACTTTTTTCCTTTCCTTCCCCGTACGCGCTAACACCTTATCAAATTCATAGCGAACTAACTTGTAAAAGTAGGTCAAACGAATTGTGCAAATCGAATCTTGCACTTCTCTCTCTCTCTCTCATTGTTTACAAAAGAAGCGCAATACTTAAATCAAGTTAACGACGACGACGTTTTTTGAAAAGGAGCCATACGATATTCACACTCTACTCATTGTGTATACGTAGTGCCGACACGAATATGCTTCTGAACTTACGTATTTATCTTGCCCGAGAATCGCGACAAAGCAAACTCTATGCTCCCACCTCGTATGTAGGGGTGATTGGCGGTGAGACACTTTCCTTTTTCTCGTCGCGCTCGCGAGAACTAATGACCAAGTGGCACTTTTGTTATGTAAGCTCGAGAGTAGCGAGAAGCGAATGAAATGATTTCTTTTATTTGTATATTTTCCTTTTTTGACTTGAAATCGAAATTCAATTGAGACAAATGAGTTATATTGTTGATAAAAAAATCATTATTTTAATGTTTTCAAATAGCAAAATTTGTGAGTTTTAAGGAAACGCTCAAGCACATATGTATAAATGCTTTCCTTCCTGAAACTGAAGAAGATATTTGTATTTAGCTCGTGTTTTACAACATATAACTATTCAGAGTACTCGATGGCATAAATAATCACAAATTATTTAATCCTACTGCAATATAGTACGTACAAGTCGAACTCTAAAATCCAATAATTCAGTCAACTTTTATGAGCAAATATAATATAGCGCGCTTCAGTGTTTCCTTACCACTGGCACCTTTTAAAACAGTATTCCTGTAAATCATTGTTTAGCTGTATACATGATGTATCCACTAACAATGAAATCCACACATATTCTCAGTTGAATGGAGCACAGTCGCAGTAAGTGTGTGAGTGTATTTCACACCTATGCCTTGTAGTACGTTTTCAAGCCATAGAACACGCCAACCAATAAACATTGTTAACCGAGGCATTAACGTTCGGGTCACTTAACAATGCCGCGAAACTCAGCCGCAAATAGCTATATAGCTGATGATGTATCGCCTCTCTCTCTCTCTTTCTTTCTCTTGGATAAGTTTTATCCTTGGAATTAACCTACTTGCATACTTACCTGTAGAGATTACGATTAATTTTGCTAAAAGGAGTCGCGGCAGACAAAAGCGATTAACGTAAGTAAAAGCGTAAACAAGAGCATGACATTAAAATGCGTTAAGAGCTCTATATAGCCTACCTGTATCTGTCGACACCGTATTAATCTCTCCTTTCATTTTCCTAATTTGGTTCGCGGATGTACATTCGTGCACGCTGATTTATCGTACCGGCGTGAGCGATATTTCCGCAAGTAAGCCATGTTCAGTGCAACTGATTCATGAATGTGTATATATCATTCATCTTTATGATTTATGGGCTCTTCAAGTTACAATTAATGAATAAAATGGGAATATTCGATGAGTGGTTTTCTCAATATTTTAATTTTATCCGATACTACAGTGGCAAGAGATTGGTTATTCTCCACTGCGAATCCATAGATTTTGCATAGGTAATCATATTTGATGAGCTCGCCATCTAGTAATTAGGTAAGAAAGCACGCCATATTTGATCGTTTTAAGAAATCGTTGTTGGTTGATATTAAATTTGTTATCAAATATTTGATTAAATAATATAGAAATAATACGTAATTTTAATGTAACTACTTAAGATTTCCCGAAAAATATATTAGATTGATGTATATTTGTGCAGTTTAAAATTAGGCATGTACATCGAATGGATGTGGCTACTTGTATAATTTGGAGTGCCTCTCTATTCAGTAATGCGAGTTGACAAGAATATAAAGGGTTTTGTAGAAGAATAAAAATTTGATAAATTCGTTCTTCCATGGGTCGACTTTAATCATAAGTACTAAAGTAAGATAATCAAAGCGGTAAAACTAAAAAAAGTATGTCTAATCTTGAATTTCCGCTGTAATCTCCGATAAGCTGAAATCTCCAAAATAAACAAATAAAATCCTATACACAAATGCAGCTGTTAACTCAAAGAGAGGTAGAGCGAGAGAAAGCAAGAGAGAGAGAGAGAGAGAGAGAGAGAGAGAGAGAGTGAAACGAACGTGTCCAGTGGCCGAGTTAACGTGCGCGACGAAATGAGTGTCACCGGGCTTATCACGGTGAGATAGTCATTAGCGTTGGCGTGTATGTGTGTGTGTGTGTGTGTGTGTGTGTGTGTGTGCAGTAGTTGTTGGATATGTCAAGTCACGGTAGTTGTCTGACAGGCTCTGGCTCTATCTCTCTCTCGCTCTCATACGGCGGATATCTGCCCGCGAGAATCTTTATAAGAGCAGTGTAGAGATCGTGTGGGCGAAATGGTGATGATTGGCGGCCGTGATGTTCTTCTGTCCGACGGACTAACAGACAGACATGCTGCACCCTCGTTACACATCGACACGTGCTCTGTGCTTCATGTCTATCATATCGATATAAGGCCTTTCACCTTTATTTAATTTTTGAAGTCTCTTCATCATTATGCAAGCACTGCAATTTGAATTCGTTGCGTCTTTACTTTATGCGCATGCAAAAGTTTTATTGAATATATTTAAAAAATATAATTGAGATGATACAGGCAAATTTCTTGTTAGAAGTTTTATTGTGAAACTAAAAAGTATGTAATTTTCTATTTAACTTTGCTGCTTTCCTATATAACTCGAAAATATCCTTTTTTACATCAAATTATTTTATAATAGAATATACAATTATATTTTTAAATGGTAAACATTTTAAAGCAAAATTGTATTTCTTCAATTATTAACGCTATTCATATACAAAGTTTTACGGAGTTTTAATTATGAAATGTAATCTAAAAACTAATTCAGCTTAGGCAAAAATTCTTTTGTCTACTGAAAAAAATCTCACCACCGTGAATAATACCGAAACTAAACACCCAAGAGCTAAAATTATAAACCACCTTATAGGTGGGCACATTTCATTCATCAAGAGTGTATTCATGTATACATGAGAATCGTAACTCTGATCCTTGCCTTTCCATCGTCAAAATAATAAAAGATCTTACCTCTGCAAAAAAGGGCATCTGGCAGCAATTGAAAAGCACAGAAAGACAAGCATCGTATGGCGCAGCCATCAACTGATACAATGAAAGAGAGAAGAGGATTCCTGCCTGTCGAGCAGTCAGTAGCAGCTGAAAAGTCGAGACATACGAAAAACGCCCCATTCATCGTCCTGTACAATTAAGCTCGAATTTGCGACAGCCACTTAGCGCCGTAACATATCGGGCTACGTGCTCACGCTTTTTCAGCAGCGACACGGAGAATGAGAAAGAGAAAGATAGAGAGAAAGAGAGACCATGCTGATTTCTGCGCGTTTCGTCGCTTTAAATAGCATACCCCTCTTCGAAAATCCTACATCCGGCTTCTGATCTGTCTTGAGCATTTTCTTGTTCGTCTGTCTCGTGCTTTTAAATCATTTTGATTACTCCTTCATTTTATGAAATTGTTTGTTTAAATGGCAGCTATTAGCTTTCTGGAAAGATTATCAATTAATGTCTGTTGGCACTATTACAAACTTGTTTTTACACCTACCATCTCGTTCCTGTATTTACATAAATTATGGAAATACCTAATTGAAAATTTTTTGAAAAACATTGAGTCACAGTAAATATTTATAAATATAAAGTATTAATTCGTATTATTACAGATTATTCTGTCATGTTATAAGAGTTAAATGGATGACTTTCCAACATCAAAGTAACTTTTGAAGCAGTGACTTTGTGCGACGCATAAATTGCGAACGTCAGCGGTAACTGTCAACTCGTGTAATCGCACACTTTGTAACACCCACGCTTAGACATATACCAACACAAAGATATAGGGAGAGGCACACGAGAAAGACAAAAAGGATTAGTGAAACAGCAATTGAAACAGGCTTGAAAGGCATAGCGTTGTCATGTCTCATTGAAAGTCCTCCCTCGTGATATCGAGTCGCTGCTGCTTACGATTTAATTTGTCTCTGGCGTGCTCGCGAGAATCCATCTTCTCGCTGCGTTATGGTGGTGAACTGCTAAGAAATCGGATATTTTGATGGGCTCCCTCGTGTGTAATGCAGTCGTCAATGCCTGTATATACCGCCTCAAATTTCGAAGAGAGCTGCTGCTATTGCTGCTTGCTTCCATCTTTCTCGAGTGTGCGCATCACTCGTATCCTTCTTTTTCATTCTTTCCTGTTGCACGTAGTTGAGGAAGCGAGTACATAGACTTCTACCTGTGTAACGTGACACGCTTGACACTAACTCCATGGATCGCTCCTGCTGCTGTTGAATAACTATGGAGTGTTTGCGCGTAGGCAGGCGTTTCACCTCTCAAACAAGATTACTCTTGTTCATTGAAAACTTTGAGATAAGAGGAATTATTTTGTAGAAGAAACACATAACTATCTAGTTACTCCTACGTTAGAGGAGTGCCTTTTTAATGAGTTTACATTTTTAATATAATGGTGGCTAAATTTTCTTCGACTGATCGATTTCCTTGAATATTGCGAGATGGTTATAACAACATTAAGAAGAAAAGTGATGCTCCCACATCAACCACTTTAAACATACCTATTTCATTAATATTAACAAACGTCGTGTAAGAGCCAAATTCCCATTAGAATTTCTCGCATGGTATACATGTGTATGTGTAAAACTTATACAGCAAACGTGTATAGGTTGTTTCATCGACTTCCTCATTCAAATGGCAGGCGAAAACGTATACGGGTTTTAAAGAGCTGCGCGCGCGGCGAAAATAAAATCTCGAGCTTTTACACGCATGGATTACAACGACTCGCTCGGGATACATAATGCAGCAGGCATTGTGCCCCGCTATACGATGCATACAATCGGGTACCTCGATGCATTCTATTGTTGTTTTCTCTCTCTCTCTTTCTTCGTCTTTCTGGTGAATGCTATACGTGTAGGCCCCACGATCTCTGTATATATATATATATATCTCTCTTTCGCCAATGCTATAAGGTGCCGATTCAGATCCATAAGCATAAGACGTTTCGAAGGCACACTTTTATCGACAGTATATATCTTTTACTTAACGGCTTGGTTTGACTGCGATTTTTTCAGACTGCTGCTGAATAAATAAGATTGTTTTCTGTAATGAATATTTTCACGGTACCCGTGAATATTTGTCGAATTGAAATAAGCTGTACGTCCACATTTTTGGAACGTTTAAAAAATGTCAATACATAGATGGAAATAGAAAAAGAATATTTTTATTTTAACGAAAATCAAATGAAAGAACCGCCTCTAACCTAAATATTGCAATCTAGTATTTAAAAAAGGGCCTTATCTCTTTCGTGATCATCTACGATGAGGCGGTATACGATGAAAGGTACAAATTAAGATTAAAACGTCGTAAAAATATTCACGCAGAAACGAACATTCGCCGGTTAATCCCAGTTTTGAAAAAAAATGTCGATCAGCTGAGTAGCGAAGCGATGAATAATTCGCTCAGGTTTCTCCAAAAACGGTATTAGAACAGAATCGCATACCTTAGGGTCGAGTGAAAAAAATCGGAGCAAGTCGAGCATGCAAGCCACGGAATTAAAGGCTTGGTGGGCTACAGAGAGTAAGCGCAAAAAGGCGCGAGAATGACAGGCCAAGAGAAGAGAAAGAGAGAGAGAGAGAGATTAAATCCGTGTCTCTTCCGCCACAGCTGGCTTCCGTCACTCACTGTGCGGCCTGCCAGGCCTTTGATCCTCTCGAGCGCGCACGTTTAAGCCCCTTGACTTCAGTCTGCGTCTGGTAATTGATACGTGAACGGTCTTTTTCAAAATCACTCGCAAGATTTTTCAGTGAGTGTTCCACAACGTAGTTCAAAGGCTCGGGTATACCGGAAAGTATAAATTATCGTTTAGAGGGTGAGTAGGATCCCGCTATCACCTTGACATACGTGTCTGGTACTTGTTTGCTTAGAGATGTTGTACTTGTTTACACTCGTGAGGACGTTAAGCATGAAAAATTTACTCGCTTGCTTAGTCAATTAATTTTGTATGCTCTGCTTTGATGTCTGCCTTGGCTTTAGAAAAAAATACATTATTCAATCGTAAATCATCTGATCCATAACCAATCGCGTGCTGTATATGCAAAATATTTCGAAATAGAAGAAAAAGTCTGTCACTCAGAATCGTTATAACGTTTCGACAAGCGTATCAAGAATTGAATACGTACCAGCTCTACTCCACCACAAAAGCTATGAATACATAAAAGCCACGCTGGTGGCGTAGACACAGAGAGAAAATAATAAATCTGAAGCACGTTTGCATTCGCTCGCGAATTTCAAAGCGTACCTACATCCCCGAAAGGAAAAATGGATTCGCGCAAACTTTTTTTCTTCTTTCTTTTCAAAAAAAGAAACAACAAAAAAAAAGAAAGAAAAGCCGTCTGGGGAAATCCAATTTGTAGCTTGTTTGTCCGCGACGCGTACGTCCCACGCAAATCTCTTGTTCGTCTTTGAAAAGTCTTTTGGAGGTGCTAAGTACTTTACGACGAGCGATAATCCCTTGGCGTAAGCCGGAAAGAAGTCTCGAGCAACAGCAGCTATTGTGGATAAGATATATTCTCGAAACCAAACTCGCGCGCCGTGTCAGACGATCTCACTTTTGTCCAAAGCTGAGTGCTCACCTGACAGGCTCCGCTTTGACTGACGGACCCTCACCCATCGCTCTCGTTCTCGCGGTATATATAATAATATACGGAGTCGCTAGTTTCCACAATCTCTTTCTATTGTGTGTGTCTTTCGACCGGGAACAGACTATTATTGAGCCTTCCATTGTGGGTTTGTATGCTGCATTCTATTGCAAATTATTATTGTATATTATTGGAAGATTCGATATACTGTCACTTTTACTTGTTTCCGACTTGATTATTTTTCTTATTGATCGAGTTTGGCAGCTTGATTCGAGACAGTTGGAGTTTTCAAGTGGCATTCACGTACCATAGAAGTGTATCAATAGTGACACTGTAGTGTATATGCGACGCTAATTGAGGATGATACGTTAGTGATTTCAACGGTTGCGAATATTATTTCAAATATGAATGCGATGAATACGGGAAATAAAAAATCTTAAAGATGATAACTGTTAAAATATATTTATAATTCGATCAAGCATTTATTATTCACCAATATCCTCACATAGAAATGTGTATCCATGAACGTAAGATCAAGTACAAACTTTCGGATTTGCGAGATTTATTAATTTTATTGTGTTTTCGATGAACATTTATTGCAAAATTCAGGTTGTTCTTAACATCCTTCAACATCAAGTTTAAATAAAAATCGATTTAAATTATCTTGCGTAATTGATCGTTTACTTCCTTCGAACGCCAAGTTAATGCAATCATTGTTGCAAGACACTGAAAAATATATAAATATTAAGTAAGACGAAGTAATTGACAGGCAATTCTCTCTTTCGAAAAGTGAAGCATTAGACATTCACAAACAAAGAGTAAAAGACACATAATTGTAGTCGATAATAACTTGTCATAACGCCTAGCGCGCATTGGCAAATTAATTTAACATTGAACTAACCGCGCCACCGCTGAAGCTGAAGCGCGAGGAGTGTCTGCGGTATCTTGACAAAAGAAAGAACACGCCTCTTTGAGAACATAATAAGAGCCGTCGTTTCAAAAGCCGATGCAAGGCAAGCCGGATGAAGCACGACAGGCGGCGGTAATTCTTGTGGCCACTGCTGCGCGATTTGTTTGGTTGTCCTTTGCGCTCTCGCTCTTTCTTTCTCTCCCAGCTAATCACCCAGCATTGTCCGGTAATGGATACCCGTACAACTGATTGGCAGCTGCCATGACGATTATTGTGAGGCTGCTAAACGCACAGGCTTAAAGATCAACGATAAATGCTTTTGAGTGGTTCTTATTTCCGCCGACAACAGAAATCTATAAAGTGACTTTTCGATTATATACGTATGTTTGATTTGCTCTACGTTGGTATGAATCGGTATATATTGGAAAGTTAGGTTTCAGAAAGGTTTCAAAAATCTGGAATTACGGATATTTTAAGTTCGCGCTTAGAATTTTACTGTATGCACTATAATGTTTCATTGATATAACTAAATATTGTATTCAATCAATTTAGCTTTTGTGCATGCCTTATTGTTTTTATAAATTGAATTCTATCATAATATTCATTGTTTAAAAGTAAAATTTACTTCGATTAGATGGATTTATAAATAAAAATGATGTAAGAGTTCATTCCATTGAAGTCTTATGTTTTCTATGAAATAGGTGTCTAATACAGAACTATTTACAGACAAATACAAACTTTTTCTGCTTGCATCAGCAGTTTTAATGCAGCCAAATAAGTAATACATCAAAGTGCATATAAAGCATCCAAAGATAGAATCTTATCGTTGTCTTCTTCAGAGAAGCTGTGCGCTAGCACACGTATATACTCGTGTTCTTCGTCCAAGGATTTATGGATCGGATAAAGAAATCTTATATTGGAAGCGACGTATGTTTTTTTTATTCTGTTAATCTCACAGTGATCAGCTGCAGCAGCAGCAGGAACAGTCGACGTTTAGGTGTCGACGACTTGTATACGATACTACTTGGAAGCATGAGTTTTATTGCTGCCTCGTGCGTGGTTTAGCTGTAGGCGCAGCAAGCATCTCGCACGTGCGCGAGCATAAATTTTCATGATGGATGAGAAACTGAGTCGTCACTATTCGCCGGCGTTAAGCCAGTTAGATTACCAAAGAGATTTTTGAGTTTGTCACGCTTTTCTTTTAAGGAGAAAGAAAAGATGGGTGTAATGGATGAGACGATTAGTTCGTGACTATGATTTCTTTTAAAATTTTGATGACTATTTCCAGGTTACACATAACACGAAGAAGTTTTCATTTTTAATTTTCATAGATGCTTGAAACGTTTCAAATTCAATTTTCCGCTTACCTTGAGAATTTCAATTGGATTCTTATCCCTGATTCTTTGTGAGGGCACAATGAAATATAATATTAGTTTGAAAATATTTTTTCCCGTTCCGTTGAAGAATTATCGACGGGTATAATTACTGTAGTAATGAAAATTCTATTATGTAAGAAGATTATTACTAATAAAGAGATATAAACGATATAACTGAAATATTCGGAATTTATTTCTAATTCAGTTGATCTTAAACTATAAAATACAATAGAATCAAACCGGTGATTCGCTTAACGTCTTGCTTTCTCTATGACCGGTCACTAACTGAGTTATGAGCGTCCCCTTACAAACCACAAGTCTTTTTTTTATCTTTTGAGTACAACCCTTGGCTGTCGACACTTTCTTATCGACCAAGTATAAGAGCATATCGCTTGGAGCTGGTCTTATAGAATATGATTCTGTTTTTCACAATGATTACAAACAAACAATAGTTATCGCGCAATAGTCAACGTCGATGAGGAAACCTCATTCGTAAAAAATTCTATATAGAAATAACTTACGCCTAATGCCTTGCATAAATTTTCACTGGCAAAGTACTACATCATCATTAAAATAAATAAACGCATACATCCCGGTACGCCTTATAAAACATATATGATCTCCACCCTTTAAAAAATTACAGCAATCCAAATCAGCAGCACACAAGGTGAACATTGTTTTGGCATGCGTGCACGTAAATCTTGGAAATCGGAGACTTTACGCCAAAAGTCGTGCAGTAGTTAAAGAAGAACCCCCGAGGAGAAAGAGAGAGAGAGAGAGAGAGAGAGAGGAAAGGAAGAGAAAAGAATGGCGGACGCTTTGGGTCCTTATTTATCGCGACCGCCGAGCGTCTACGGCGGCTGTAGCCGCGGTGGCTTTGTAGATACATTCGGTAAGATATCATTTTATTATACCTGCAGAAGGCGCTTTGCGAATGGTAGTTTATCAAGCGCTTCTCGCTTCCCTTGTAAGCGAGTCTCCTTTATCTCATTATTTATTTCCTCGAGCCGATATTGATATTAACGAGGCGGTACCCACGCACTATCCAGCTGATGAGAGGGTGCAGCTCTTTTATTTTGATATGTCATGTTTTTTTATTAGCGCGATCTTCTTTGTAAATGGAGATCTTGACGTTTTGAGTTATTGCCGAGAGAGATCACAGGAAGGATTTGTTGGCTACGACTGATTTCAGGAGAAAAACAGAAGTTATAATTGTGTTTGGATATCAGATTTAAAAAAGTTTGTGTCCCATATTTTTTGCATAGTTGATGTTTGCTTTTTTATTTGATAGTAGATGGAAATGATGATAAAATATTAGTGGAACATTATAAAGACTTACCTCTATACTTAATACTTAAAGAAGATATTAAATTATAAAATTTACATTAACTTTCATGTTATTATATATTAATTTATAAGGTTTTAGAAATGGTACTTTTCAGATTAATTATCTGCTAGAGATAATGTATACAATTTTTAATTGTGAAAATGGATCACGACTGAATATGATATATTTTAACTGTGAGACAGTAAAAGGGATATTGTGATAAGCAGTATAACATTGAAAATAATAATGCTCAAATTAGATATGCAACGTAATTTCATATATATTTAATTCCTCTCATTTATTGAAACCATTTTTATTGCGAATGATTTTTCGTCTTTTTCTACTGAGAGTCGCTAATAATGTAAACTAATAAAGTTAACATAAAAATTCATGGTTACAAATACTTCAGCTGTACAGAGCGTCATATACACCACCCATTAAACTTGAATTACACTTGAAAAAAAAATTTTTTTTTTCCTTTCCGCATCCGATTGTTTCCCGTTTGAATAAGCCATAAAAATAAAAAATACGACTCAATTAGAGTGTTGCTTGCCTGGACGCTTAATGGAGTTGTCATTAAGATGAGCTCTCGTCCTGTTTTTCTTGCGGGTTTTGCGTCAGAAGAATGCGTCTTTATTAAAGCAGCGCATTCTCATTCAAAATAATTCTAACTATCTCTCTCTCTCTCTCTCTCTCTCTCTCTCTTTCGTTCTCTTAATTATCGCCTACCGAATCTTAATGGAGAAAAAAATCCTGCAGAGTCATTTCCGCTGAGTTTTCGTCTTCCTGCCTCTTCCTCCTCAACAGCAACGCATCCTTCTATGCACGCGACATTTTTCGCATATCTCACTTGCGCGTTCAACGTCGCGGCTCTTTAACGCCATGGCACGTCTAATGTATGGCAGACATGCTGCTGTGCCAGCAAAAAAAATGCACCACGACGCAAGGGACGATCCACTTCGTCATGCGGGGATGCTTTCGTTCGTTTCTTCTTTTTCTTCCTTCGAATATTTTTTCTCTTTATTTTCGCTCATTCTTTATCTGTCTGTCTGTCTGCCTGCTAAGTCTTTGTGGAATAGTTGCACAACCGCAATTAACGTGTTTATGATTTGCTCATTTTAGTCGTGCGTTGAATAAAAAATGAATCTTTGAGTTATCCCTGGCGGGCACGTTGAGGATTTTAATATTTTTAGTAATGAAGTTTTATTGTGAAAATTGTTATTATTTGTTGATAATGCCAGATGAATTATAGATGCGATGAAGAAGAGCTATCGAGAAAATTATATTTAATTCTATTGTAACGAGTGTAATTGTCAGTAATAATCCAGCAAGTCGACAATTATAATTTCATATTCAACATTCAATTAAGACAGTTGCCGCAGCGATTCTTCAAACATAATTTAGTCGGTAATATTTAAACTATATTATGTAATTGAGTTTTTTTTATAATTAAAATTGAATTGAACGTAATGTATATATTAGACTCAAAATACCAATAAAATTCTACTTAAAGTCCTAACCATGCGTTTTTCCAAAATTAACAGTTAAAAAGTAAGTGGGTATCAAACTTTCTTCTTCCGTCTGCAGTACTTGTCGAGAGCAGATTATAGCGCGACGTTCTCACCCAAGGGGAACGATTTGTTATTCGTGCTCAGCCGTTAACGAGTCAAGTGGGACTATACGAGAGTGAGAGAAACAAAAGGCGTTGTTCAAGTTTTGATCACCGAGCCATGCTGAAATATATCGCACTGAAATGTATGTGTGTGTGTGTGTGTGTGTATGAACTGATTAAAAAGCTCGGCAAACCGTGTCAGATATGAAAGTGACTTGGGTTCTCTGACGCGTGGCAGCGCACGGTAAGCGTCAAAGTTACTATTACTTCCTTGATCTTGTTAATGATTGGCCATTAGTCCCGGACTTTTATGAAAAGCGCAGATTGCGTGTCGCGATTAGTCTGCGAGAAATTTCTTTTTCCTTTTGCCTTCTCTCTCTCTCTTTTTTTTATGAATGAATTTTACTTCACTGCCGTTTGTTAGTTCATTTTTATTACCCAAGTCGTACATACCGTTTGGCAAGTCGTTACATTGATCTATTGCGACATGTTAGATAATTATTTTACTACAGTACTGTTTTTAACGTCCGCTATCAAGACATATTTATTTACGGCTTCGTTGCTAACGTATTTCAGAATTGACATTGCCAAATTGAAGTGACAGGTACTACATTTTACAAATAGAACAATTAGACAAAAAAGAATGGAAAATTCGTCTGCTAACATTGTTTAGCTAATTGTCGTAAGAGCATTTTATCACGAGCAAGAGAATAACAAAGCACCAGTAAGTTCATTCACTTGAACGAATGAGAAGAAACAGAATGAAAGAATGGCTCCTCTCGTGCGAAGCAGCAGCGAAAGAGCAGTGATAGCCCGTGTTCTCGTACGTAATTAAAGTGACGCGTATCGGGACTAATAAATTCGCGCACGAGGGTCATAAAAGGAGAGTTGCAACTTTATCAGGGTAATTGCAAACGGCCACGCCTCGATGCCCTGGCCTCTCTTTCTCCCCCTCTCTTACTCCTTCGCTGTCTTTATCCTTCGCGCGTAAACACGCGGACATTGATACACGCAGCCTGCTTACGCTTTTTATATCACTTACTATCCCCTTAAATGTGCGAGCTGTATTTCCTTTTTTTAACTACCGCATGAATTTAGGCTATAAATACTTGTATTGCGCTTCATATGTACCGTGAAAACACTTATCTATTTCGATCATTTGCATATATTTTAGGTTAATATTTTTTTTCTTTAGAAAAGTACTCGTGACTGTAAAATGTTCAAGGAAGACATAGTTGCTTGAAAAATCTAAAATGACTATAACCATATGTAAATAAAAATTTGATACAGAGTTGCGCTTAAACACGAGATTCATTTGCACGATAGATGCAATTATCAGTTTCCTAACAGAATTGAAGAACGACGAAAAATTCAAGATATAAGAACCAAGAAATAAATCCGTGATAAAACTCCTTGATAATGGTTCTATAATACAAAAAAGCTTTTCTTTTTATTTACATCTGTTAAGTGGTCGTTAAATCTTTGAAAACTTTACCATAGTCGCTACAATGAACCCTTGACATTTTTCGTTCACTCAGAATTTCATCTAACAAAAACACCCCACCGACGACATTATCCACTTGAATCATTCGCTTTTCCGCATAGTATCACAGAATGGCGGCAGCTCTCTTATTCCTATACACATACATATACACTCACATAGTCACAGACAAGCAAGAGAGGAGAGAGAGAGAGAGAGAGAACAGCAGGCAGGGTGGGCAGCATGCGCGGCGCGAGCTATCATAACTCAACTAGGAGCGGACAGCCGGCGCTTGTTCGCCGCATTCGAAACACAGCGCCGACAAACCAGGTTCTAGACCGCCACGACGAGAGAGAGACAGCCTTGCGAACACGCGTATGCGCTCGAAATTTTATTTTGTCAAATGGGATTTTTATTCGGTTAACAATTTCATTCGTGTTTTATTTGGAAAAACTGATTTTGACCCTTTGTTAAATCTTTCGAGACCGGCCCTACCATTATTGGATAGATCCATTTAGTTGCAAATTGTTTAATGTATAGGTATTGTATTTTCTTTGGCCATCATTAATCAATTACAATTTGTAGTGGAATGTGATTTGCATAAGCTATAGTTATCGTACGTCGCGTTATTTATAAAAATATAGACACGTTCAAAGAGAAACTATGATGGTAATTATCTGTCATAAGATATTTTGATTGTATGAAAAATTCCGTTCAAGTCTCGAATTATCATAATTCAACCGAAATTACAGTTTATTACTATGTGATACTTACATTTTATACAAAGTGTCGAATTAATACTTTCATGGTTTGGTAATTTCTGATTATCATGAGAATACGAGAAACAAAATCTTCAACGAGTGCGTATAAATCTGCAAACATTTGTAATATATCGTGTATGAAAAACTTATGTATTTTTTTGGTCAAAAATGATATTTTTTAAAAAGCCAACCTAAAGCCAGAAGTAAATTCAGTCACACCTAAGAATAGAGACACATATTTCCGTGGTAACGATGGGCCATTGCGGCTATAAGGCATATCATAGATCACCCTGGACAGTTTACAGCCGAATGCGCTATACAACGACAGGCGGATATTGCCAAGACAGAGAAAGACCGAGCGGGAACAACAGAGCAGCAGTTGCTGCGTCTGTATGATATGCATTAGGATATGGATGCACTGTTATGGCTCGCACATAAAGCTACTGCTGGCATCGCCCCCATACTCTCTGTCTCTCTCTTTCTCTCTATATCTTCGCGCCGCTATACCGATTTACTAACGGCTTGCTGTCGATAAATCAGTCTGCACTATATACTTTCCGCCTCGTAATTCGATTTGCTATAAAAGACCACGTGGGTTGTCTTTCTTCAACTGCACATTCGAGTCTCGCCAAAACACTTTTCTCTCCAACCAAGTTACTTTATCCTATTTTTCAAGATATAATAAATAAATTACTGATCTAAGCATTTGCTTGCTGCTATCTTTTATATTGAAGGTTGATACGTTTCTCGAACGATGTTAATAGTTGGTGAATTTTTTTAATGATTCAAAATGTTTTATAATCAATCCACTGACGCAGTAGTCAAGTCTACTCAGGATAATTCACATCCTCGGTTTATCTCCCAAGTATGATTCTTTCCAAAATAACTGATGGTTTATCACATCGTCCAATCACAATCGACGTTATGAGCACAGTGGGTCATTAAAATGATACATAAGCCTGCATTTTTCTTTTTTCGAAAGTCATTTAATTATATTGGCTGGGCGTCACTTGTCTATCGGCAATTTTTAAATGGTGGCATTTTAAAAAACACACCATTCATCATCGAAGGCGGACAAGAAGAAGCTGCTCGATGACATATCTTTGACAGTTCATATCGAGTTCCAGACATCTTGCTCCCGTATAAGTATATACGTATATATATGTATATATACATACCTCTTGATACGTCGATTCTCTTTCGTGATAGTCGGATTAATAAAGTGACAATAAATGTGATCGATCGACGCTACAGCCACTGCATTAATTAGCTACCAGTGTCGGTCTTGATGTTTTTTGAGTAAAGCTGCTACATTCTTTGAATATTTACGTACTTTTTCCCTTAATCTATTTCAATAACAAACTCAATCATTGTACTTTATATCGGACTCCCCATAAAAATTCTTAACGAATATAGGAATATAGCCGTTAGAAAATCTAATAGATAGATCTGTACTAAACATCAACTTAGATATATCTATTATAAATAGTATCGACATGAGTCCCATTGAATTGTTAATAATTTTATCAAAATAACACATGTATCGCATAAAATGATCGTATCCTGAGCAATTAATTACTTGATTTCATACGATTCAAAGTGCTTGCATATCATCAGATCTCAATTAAAAAAAGTATAGATACTTCTAAAGAGGAGATATTGATTAATGTGCGATAGTCTCATCGACAGAGAAAGGATGTTCTAAGTCGCCACGTAGAGGTGTTTAAATTATTTATAATGCCTTGACGCGCGCTCGCGAGAGAGTCTTTGTTTCACGCGCAAAGCGAAAAGAAAAATATTCGATGAAGGGGAAAAAGGAAAAAATGACGCGAGATGATCGTAAAGAGATTTGATTTAGACCTCATTTCTTTTGCAAGCATATAGTTCGAGACGTCTGCTAAATCTCTCCTGAAGGTTTTCGCGCAAATTTCTCTGTAGATGTGCCACATCAATTATGTATGGTTACTTGCCTCGTCGCTATGACCTTTGATCTAAGCTGGAATCATGTTTATGATTTCGCTAGTCGTTTGAAAATTGAATAAAATGAGAACTTCGTAAATATTTCATAACTCAACATGTGTAATAAGAAAACGACGTTTCACATAAATTTTAAGACGTCGCTATGTATAAAAGAACGTCAAATACATTGAATCATTAAGTGTCACGGTACTATAATCGTTCAAACTATACAACATCCATCGCAAGGAAATTCGTTCAGGGTTTAATCGTGCACATAAGAAACATATTATAACTTCATGGCCTCGTTGCGCTATCATGCTCAAACATTCAAGTCGTAAATAGCTCTACAAATAGTTGTATTCCAGGCAAGATTTACGATGCCACACGAGACGACAATGGACGCAAATATTTGATATAATATAAAAGAACCCGAAGATTCGTCGATAAATACAGCATGGAACAGTGTATAAAATGATTTCATTGCCACAGACTCATTGTTAGAGAGATTGCGAGGGAACGAAGATTTAATTTGAGGGCAAATCTCTTTTTTCCCCTTCTACGAAAAAGACGTGCGTCGCGCGCGATAATGTAACGGGCTATCTGCAGACACACTCGCCGAGGTGGAAGGTGGACTTCGTTTTCTCTCTCTCTTGTTCGCATATGCCACCCTGCCACCGTCGTGAGGATGCGGCCGTAAATTACGGTTTTACGAGGGAGATAAAATGCCGCGTTATTATCTAAACGGCTGCGCCGTCACGCGGAGAGATCGCCGCCCGCGTATATAGCTTTCCGTCTCTCTCTCTCTCTCTCTCTCTCTCTTCCGTCGCTTACTACTATACTAGCTCTTCTCTTTATTTTCTCGTCGTTCGAGAGAGATCCAACGTACATCCATTTACCATTGCTTCTTTCGCGAATTTCGCGTATGGTGTTACTTTTTTACTGTCGTTCTCGGAAATGTCTACGGCAATTTTTTTGAAATTTTGTTTTTTTTTGAAGGTTAATAATAATTACTTTTCCATTTTTTATTAGTATTGTAGATAATTATTTTCGAATTTGATCTAATAATTAATTTTTTATAAAATACAGCAATATCTTTACAAATATTGTATGGATGCTAGAAAATACAATTATTAATTTTATTAATTATCGATTCGAATTTTTGGTTTTATAACTTGCGAATATAATCGTGAGTATAGTAAATAATGGAAGCAAGTACACGTAGTCAACTAGTGATCATTGGTCTTTTTGTATTAAAAAGGTTTCATATAATTTAAGTTAAACAAAATATAATTATATCTCAGCAATTCGAAACAAGTTGGACAATCAGTCACTGAAATCCTTGGACATTCCTGGGCACCTATCAATTACCTCTCCAAACATTAAGCGAAGAAGAACTCGCACTAACGAAGAAAAATTATCCGGAGTAGAATTTGAAAACGAAACACGTTTCTTTCAGTGTCCATTTCCTGCCGAGCTATCTGTGCAGCACGCAACACGAGACGGCGAGAAGTGAATCAGGACATAGTATATAGAGGATAGGAAGCGGAGGAAAGAGAGATCTACTAACGGCTGCCTCGTTTATCTCAGTACGTCTTTACTGTTATTGCTCCCCTGCCGGATATTGATTCTCTTAAAAGGACTCATAGAGCAATGTCATTAAATTGCCTGCATATAAATCATTGCGCATACCCGAGATTATACGCCGCTTCCTGCACGGTGATCGCGCCTTCAAGACCGATCGAGAACTGTCGGATGTGAACGTTTAATACATGTGAAATCGCTCTCGCTCGATCTTTTTCGCGCTACTTTGATGGCTGATGTTGCACGCTGTTAATTTCGATGTGTCGACTTTTACGACTTTTTACATTCGTGCCAGCAAATTTGCCGTTAATTTTTATTAATCCTCGAGGGGTGTCAAGGAATCCAATGAAAATATTATACCGCAAAAGCGAAAATGAATTTACGATTATTATATCAGAATAATTGCTTTGAGCCGCAAGATTCCTTTAAGCAAACGCTTACATGACAAATAGGCTATCGGGCGAAAACGACTTTCTATGCGTTGCTGCTTGCAACGACGTACGACGTGAACAACTTCCTGGCGCATCAATCTTTCTTTCTCTCTCTCTCTCTCTCTCTCTGTCTTTGTCGATATATCGGTGTGGTGCATCCTCTTGCCGCGAAAGACGAGGCGCTGATGTATCGCCTCTTTAATGTTTCGCTTCATCAAGCCGTTATGACTGAACATCCTTTACCCCAGCTGCTGGTAATTTCGCGCGAGCGCGAGTGCAAAAGAGAGACCCTTAATGGCGGAATGTGTCGCCGTAAATTACCTCGTAGTTGCGAGTTTTGCGGTGAAATCGCCTGCGCTGTTTTAACGCGCTCCTACCCCACTCCCTCTCCTTTAAGCGAATGAATAGGTTATGGTTTTTCTTTTAATTTTCAGCGTGTTGAATTTTAATTGCACGTGAGTTACGATGCATCACGTGAATTTACTGCGGTTTTGTTTCATTGGAGGAGGATAGATTTACATACGAATCATTTTGTACGCGGTAAATAGGTATATTATTAATATCTCAATAATCATAAAATTTAAAAATTGATTGGATTAATTTTTTTTACATTTTTGTTTTTTTTTTCGTCACAAAAATATCAGTAGTGACACGAAAATGAAATACCTACAGAATATTCTCAGTTTTACGAATTTTAAATAATTAAAAAGTTAAGTTACAACGTTGATAATCTGTTATTTATCACTCATCCACCGAGTAGAGTGATATTTCTTCGCTATAAAGAACGTTATAAAGCGATATAAAGAACGAACGACTGTAGCTTATGTTTGTTTAATTTTAGAAAACATCGAAAATATCGTAGACGATCGTTTTAATACTAGCAAATATACTGCCAGCAATAAACTGCACTTCACGTAAAAGATAACTCATAGGAACGGAGAAAACGCACCAAAAGTTCGTAAACAAACTCGCACTTCTCTGCGCACGTAAGAATATAGATATATATGAACAATGACTTTCAAATTTTCCAGCGCATCACTTCGATACCAATATAAAACATAATACGCAAAAAGATTGGCGCTCATCTCAGTGAGCACACGATTAATCTGGAGCCTATAAAGGCTGGAACATTGTTAATGAGGCATTCATCCGATCACCAGAAGTCTTTACATTTGTAATAATATCCAAATGTATTTTTGCAGTGAGGCGATTTAACTTCGTTATCGCACAAATGCCTAGAATTATTCTACGGCCTATAAAAATGATAATGAATTCTTGGTAACGAACTTATTTTTATACGAACGAATACACTTGTCTTTTATTTAATTTTGTTTCATATCATTATGGAAATATGTAAGCGTCAAACTACAGCGCTGCTCATCGCGACGTTGTGGTAGTGGGGCCGTATATCTCAATATACGAAGCTTCGTAAAGTATAATGGCTGTGCAGCACACGTTCTCTGACAAAGTAAGAACTTGCTCGTCCCTTTTTTTAAAGACGTCATCATAAGCGACGAGGGTTTATTGACACTGGATAGCTAGGATACTTTATGGTTAATACTTGTATGTGCCTTTTTCGACGCGCTTACTTTCTGCCATGGCGTTTGGAATTAGCTACTCGGGAATGGTTGTCTTAATTTCGTGTTAAATAAATCGACTGCCTTCATTTTTTTTATTATAAGAACGTTGTTTTAATTTAATGTATATTCCAGTAAATGGGTTGAACGAAAGCTCGCCGATAGTTTGCAATCTACTTTGAGCGCAGAGATAATGACGTGCGATTGATAGGCAGGTGCGAGTAGCAGCAGCAGCAGAAGCGTATACTTATAGCAGTTCTCTCACTTCCAATGGTTAATCGCACTTTGCAAAACGAGCTGGAAACAAGTTTTCCGTTTACGCGCTAAACACAGAGGACTGAGAAAGTGAGTATCTATCGATCGCGGTTCATTAATCATCGGCCGCCTCAGAAATTAGACTTGCGCTGCCGTGTTGCAAACGAGATCTAGAGCATGACGTGTAATTATTTTCTTGCGACGACGACGAAAATAAGACTTTTATAGATACTAGCCGTTGACACTTCTTAAATCATCCGATCAATATATCTTTCAACTATATTTCGTGTACTTTTATTGATGATAACCATAGATAGATATAGTACCGATATTTTTGCACAATTTATAGACGCCCATTTTTCGATAATGATAGGTGACTCTCATGCCAACATATCGTGCTCACACTTCAATACCGTTAAACGATAAATTTTACTTTCCTGTCGCTTTGGTCTTTGTGCGAATTTAATTACTCGCGGAATGTCTCGAAAAGCTTCATACATCAATATTTCGAATATTTAGTATCTAACTTAAAAGATTACATATTTTGCCGCTCTATTAAGTAACTAATTAGATATTCATCACAACACGGTGCAAAGTCGCCTCTTTATGTATATGCTAGACTGACGATCTTGAGTACAGCACCCGCAAGATCATAAATCCAAAGAGTAGCAAATAAAGTGTCTACCAATATAGATGACCCGCGTATACACTCAAGTCAACACGCGAAGGCTCCGCCTGTATAACTCAATTGATATCTCGATGACGCTGTCGTATACGATAACTGTAAAACAGGATCATTATTTTCGCGCGATGTGGTGTATATACATACGCCTCGACGTACTCTTTATCGCGTGCATGCGTGCACCCAACGTATATATGCGGGCCATAAATATATTTCCGCCACTCGCCTTTTCTTACAAACTGTGTCAGGCGTACATCCACGCCTTATGTTGCGCCTCTATTTCGTCCGACGTTTTTCGCGTTTATCGGAGAAAGACTGATGAAAGTGCTACTTTGATCATGTAAACTGTTTATCATTTTAATGGACGATTTAGGTTTCGCTATTAGAAGATATACCTTGATTAATCTTTTTTGAAGGATTCATCTACTGTATCCATCCAGCTATGGTAATTATTAATTTTTTTTAGATTGATTTATTAAAAATGTATAAGAAATATTTATTGAAGGATGAACAATATGATTAAAATAAGATTTGAATTTCTTAATGCTTACAAACATTAACATTACAATATGAAACATAAAAATTCGTTGAGTTTGATCGTTAATATTCTAAAATATACTTTTAATACTTGTCATGATGTACTTGACATTTTTTGTCGATATTAGTAAAAAGTATCACTGTTGCATAATAAATCTAAGCTCATTTTTTTTTCAGTTTCGTGACATTATTTTATATTTTTATGTATATTAGTTTCATATACACCTTTCTTGTGAAAGTTATTATTACCATGAACGTCTTGATGGTTTCATAAAATATTTTTTTTTTAAAGGTGTATACCATTACGCTATCAATCATTAGTTTGTAATTTATGAATGGATTTGCTTGATAGAAAACCTTTCATGAATAAATATTAGCCAAGATTAATACCCGTTGACACTCCGTTATATAACTGTGTCAAAAAGATTTATGTACCACAAGGAATTTTTAAAGTTGTAGATTAAGTGCGACGAGATTGCCGCAATCATTAACAACGTAACATGATTCAAGCAGAAAAAAATACAAAACAAAACCAAAAACAAAAATACTTCACTTTACAAGTATTTTCTACGTAGAGTATTACGAGATCTTCCTTATAATTTATCATCATGGCTGTTTCTTATTAATAGTTAATTATCTTTCTTTGTATCTACAGTATTAATTCTGATACCAATCTTATTCTTTACTACGCAGTGTCTGTCTGATGCATTAACTATGAAATTTATCTCTGGCATAATGTTACTGCAAATTGATCGTAATAGACAAATGATGCAGCTAAGCTGAATTTCAATACGCATACTTATGGACAAGCATATATTTTAGATTGCCTTTCGATTGGAAACAAGGTGAGCGGATTAACGTCGTGGATTTGTACGTTTACGAGGCATTAATCTGACAGGCTACTGGCAACTCATATACGCATATACGAAGTATATTACTCGTATAACTTCGCTTGCGTTGATAGGTGAAAATTTCCTTAACCTCTTTTTTAACATATTTTGATATTTATTTTAAACGAGCATCCTTGTGTCATGCCAAATTGCACACGGTAGAACATTCGATATATTACGTTATCACACATATGTCCTCTCATTTTACGTTTTCAATTTGACCGTTTTCAAATTTTCTCATCTGTAGCAGCTACATTTGCGAAAGTAGCATTTACTTTGGTCTGATGACAATTTATGTGCCTCTTACATTATATTTAGAAGAATAATGGATTTTAAATTATTTATATATTATACTTATTACAAGTGATTTTCCAAGTGAATTTGAAAGTGAATTTGAAAGTGAATTTTGAAAAATAAATTGTTAGAATTTCTGTAGAATGTAAAATAATATGGAAGTGGTTTTAATTTAAGAGTTAAGCGTTTATCTTCGTTGAACCATTGAAAATTGATATAAAGTATTGAAAGTCATTGAAATAGGAAGGTATATTATTCGGATTTCCGTATCATCAATATACTATTACGTGACTTCTAATAACTTAGACTTTCAGAATTAGAATTCGAAAATAAACCAGCTAAAGATGTAAGCATAGTGTAATCGGTGGGTCTAATAGAAAATTCCGATTATAAATAAGTCGCGCGTTATCGGAGCTTTCAACAATTTAACGCGGCAATATAAACGCTGCTATTGAGCGCTACTTGAGGAAAGCAGCAGCTCGATTTCCTACGTCGGACATTTGTCATTGGCGCGCATCTATTTGAACTGCTAATGAGCTGTAAAGAATCGAGAAACCACAGAGATTTATGCTGGCGATAATGTCACTCGCCGCACGTTGACTTGCCCAGGTTCTGTTCGAATGGTTTAGTGTTGAATAGATCAGAATGTGAATTCCGGATTGATATAACCGCCATGAAAGTAACGGTTAACCTTTTCTCTCTCTCTACAACCGCCGATACGTCGTTCGATTAAAGCCGGTAAAGAATGGGTCTCTAGATTCTTGTCGGCGATAAAATCGACTGCTCAGCACAGTAGGCACCTTAGATAAAGTAAGTGGTACAAGTCAGCTTTAAATAATAATGATTTCAACATTGCTCGTACTTGGACTTTTCTTGGCTTTCGAATAAATTTCAACGACTGATTTTTCTGCATTCTCAATGCTTTGCCTTATCTATACATTATGTAACTTGAGTTATTGAATAAACAACATAATACTTTAATAAAATTGCCTTGTTGATAAAAAGTAATCAACTAATATTCCACTATCAATTATTTATGATTATTACAGTAGTTATTCTTTACATTATATGCTTTGAACCTTGTATAAAGTAAATTTCAATTTTATATTATACTTAGTACATAATAAATAATGCAAATAAAAATTCTTATGTTCAATAATTTATTGCAAATATATTCAACAACATTTTTAACGTATATCAAACAATCTTGACAGCAAAACGAGCCAGACAATCGTGTGCGTATAAAAAGATTACAAAATCACTACTCGATGGCTAGTGTCAAAGCTACACTCACTATATATATATATTATATCTATATGTACACGAACAACTAACAAGGAGTCATCAGAAATCTTTTCCATAGTGAGCGTGGCGTTGATACTTGCCATCAAGTCCTATTAAGACGCCAAACGAGAAGACGTTACCTGTCACCACGACGCCACCGCCGCCAACGAGGAGCCGCCACTAAATTGATGCGAGGAGGAGGCATCGAATATGGCAAAGCCTGTTTTCCTTGTCTACGGCGCTTAGCCATCGTCCCGTCAAACGGCTATCGGCTTACTCGTAACACCAGATCCGAGTTGAAGTTTCTCCACATTATCGAAGTTGCTTTTGATGCTGATCTCTCGTCCTGTAATTATATTTTAGATGATAATCCTCCAACAAAAAGTGCAATGCAATTAGGATTTTAAAGGTGATTTCTGCGTGAAGCTTGGGCGAACTTTATGATTTCATCTACATATTTTTGAAGAAATATGCAACAGAGTATAAAAATAACATTCTTTCTAAGTACCTACAAACGATGTGCGTCAAACACTTTTAATTATTTACTTAGTAAAAATATTAAAAATCGGTAAGTATACTTATTAATTTATTATTTTTTAATATTTATTAAATAGAAAATCATTTTTATGAGCAGTATTACAAAGCAAAGAAATGCATAGGAACATTTTTTAATATTATTATAATGTAATACGCTTGGCAGTATGAATAGTAATAAGTTTGTTACCTGTAGAGATTTTTAAACTAATCCTCGAAAATATATTACGAAACTTAAATAACCACAACTCATCATGAAAGAAAGACAAACATCTAAACCGAAAATCAGTTTTGAAACCTAGCCACCAGAAAAACCCAACGAGTTGGGCGTATTTTTCAAGAAATCTTTTCCAGATGGATACCACGTTACATTAATCGCAAATCCTTTTGCAAAAGAAAACTTCCTAAAGATGCTTCATTCTTTGAAAACCACAAATTCTTTGTTAATCCCTTAGGATAAGGCATTTAAGTAAGGATAATACCATCTGTGTCAAGTGTCAACGTGTCGAATGCTCAAAGGTATTTATTTTCTCCACCTCCTTTTGTCTTCGACCGTCTATGAAGGATGACTAAACACGCTGTGTAACTAATTTGCCAAAGACGAATTCACCCAGGCAAACGAGCGCAAATCTTGGGGCGTGTCAGTCGTCGTAAATTAGTTGAGCTGAAAGCCAGACAATGGACGCTCGTTATTATTATCCGATTCCAAAAGTCGAGTTGAGCGTTTCGCTATAACTTATGACCCTAGCCGCTGTTGCTGTTGCTACTGCACTGCTGCTACTACTGCTGCTGTCGTCCGGCGTAATTGTCAGCGCCAATTCAATGTCTCGCTTGCTTCTATGTGATGGTACATCATTTATCGTGATCTTTTGAAATAAATAGCCTTTTTGAGTGTTCCTTGATGCTTATCATTTGTATTTAATCATGTTGTACGTTTGTTAACGATTTGATTTTTCAGATATCTATTTTTTAAATAAAAATACAAAGATTATCCTATCATTGTGGTTTTCCAAAACCATTTCAAATTTCAATAAGGTGAGTAATTTGTTTGTGTACCACTGATTATTAACTTTTTAATTGCACCATTTGTCAAAGAATGAGTTCACTATTGAATGTCTTTTGGAATTTTGAACCATTTTAAATATGGTATTTGGATGTTTGGCTTGGCTATTTCAATGGCTCTAGAGGCATTTGTCAATGGATTTTTTCCAAACTTGGTATTGTTATTACATATTACGGGATAAAGATGTTTTCAAATATTGATGTCAAAATATCATTTAAAACAAAAGTTATCAAATTTACAAAAAAAAAACGATACAATTCTTTGAAAAGTCCATATTTTGAAAAATAACTAAGGTATGGAAAAAAACAATATAACTTTTTTCCTAAAGTAATTAACTTTTTAAACGAGCGAAAGAAGGAAAGAAAGAAGACGTTTCGCTCAATGACGAGCATAGCGTTCTATTTCTTTCACTACTATTAATTGCCTAACGGCGGGCAGTTAAATTTTAATCATGATTTTTATAGAAAAACTCTCAGTAACACGTTGGTGTAAGAATTAAAAAAAAGATTTTTGAGATATCTGCAATCGTTTAAAAAGTTAATTACTTTAGGAAAAAGTTAATTAACTTTTTAAACGATTGCAGATATCTAAAAAATCTTTTTTTTATTGTTTTTCTCCATACCTTAGTTATTTTTCAAAATATGCACTTTTAAAAGAATTGTATCATTTTTTGGTAGATTTGATAACTTTTGTTTTAAATGATATTTTGACATCATCATTTGAAAACATCTTTATCCCGTAATATGTAATAACTATGCCAAGTTTGGAAAAAATCCATTGACCAATGCCTCTAGAGCCATTGAAATAGCCAAGTTCACCCATTTATAAAATGAAAACATAATAACTAAATTGAAGCGTGCGGTATTTGATAAATGAATTGAGAGTGAGTCTGTTAAACATTCCGAAAAACTTATTTTTTTATAATGTTTAGAAATAAACGAGAAAAATACATAATGGGAATTCTTAGAAGTCAGCAACGTGCAGCCTCTATCACGATAACAATGCATCTGAATGACGAACGATAATGTCGCACTTCCCGCGGTGCGACACAACGTGCAACTACAAAGCTCTTACTCTCTCTCTCTCTCTCTCTCTCTCTCTCCCTCAGCAATCTGCCTGTCTCTTTGCATGTATACACATATACTAACATATACATACAAGACTAACGGTCGAGGTACCGGGCGAATAACTCACCGGAAACATACGTGTCCGTAGCCAAGAAGTTGGCAAGTTACCCGGACGTCAAAGTTCTGTGCCTTGGTGTGGTGCTGCGGTATCATTCTTTTGTAATAGTTGAGAGAAGAGAGACAGAGAGAGAGGTGGGCTATCAAAAGAACCTGCGCGTCGCTTTTGACCTTATCGCCTCCTCCAGTATCCAATAAAGAAAAGTTATTTCCTTTGCTAGAAAATGCCGTTGGTATCACCGTTTCTTGGGCCGCCTCGTTATCTTACGTTTTTTTGCTCAAACAAACAGAGGATATTCTCTTTTTTTCCATAACATTTTGTAGGAGTGAGCAAACGCACGGCTATTGCTTTGCGCTGAATGAGAGAGAGACCCTTTTTTAGCAAGTTGAGATTGCGACTGCGGGTACAGGAAAATATCGTGTGAAAGGAAAATGTGGCGGTAGTTTTAAAAAGTTAATACTTTTTTTGGAGAAACTTTAATGCGTTTACAATTCTGTATACAGGATGCTATTTTTCAGTTTACAGGTTCTCTTTTAAATGCCTAGTCAGATTTTGGCGTGGAGCTAACTTTTCAAACATTACTTTTTATTAAAGCGAGTCTTCCAAGAGATGTCTTCAATAAGTGGCAGAACTTTTTCAATACGTGAATGTTGACACTTCAGTCTTGATGATATCTTGTAAAATGATAAAACAAAAGTAATAATATCAAATAATACGATTTTATTGTTTGTCTATCTAGAATATTCTACAAAATCTTGCGGATGAAGTACATATGTATTTAAGCGAGTGAAAACTAAACTGGAAAAACAATGTCTTAAATTTGGGGTGGCTAAAGCGTTGGCTTAGCACTTGAACAGAAAACATTTCTGCGGCGACGAAAAACCGTATACACACTTACATACATATATATATATATATATACGAACATACAAACGCGCAGCAAGTTTCATCCCTTGCAAGTCGTCCTCTTTACGATGGCAACTCGCTCCCGTCGCCTTAGTGACCATGTATTTTGCTGCTTCTTAATGTCGCTAAAGTATCCCCTTCCTGCTTTTGTTCCCTGTTTCGCTCTCTCACTCTCTCACCCTTCGCGGCAATTTCACCGTCTAGCTTATATGAAGTTTGTTGTCTTCTGCAGAAGAGCCATCGTGGCGCGAGCGCGCACACAGCCTGGCGTATTGTACTTTTGCGAAATTACCGGCTTGTTCTCTGCTTTTCTTGAAGGGCTTCTTCTTTTGAGGGAGATTGGGCTTTGTGAAGGTTCAATGGGACAGTTGTTATGAGCGTTGTGTGCTCATGTAGCACATTGGTGAGCGATAATATTACATCATAAATGTATGCAGTGAACTGAATATATGATACTAGAATTAATTGATAGAATTTTATGATATTGATACCTTGATGTATTAATGTAATTGAAAATAGTTACAAGAAGAATGTAATGAAAATATTACAAATACTTTGAATTATTTTAAGAAATTATGAATTTATATAAAGTCGAGCGTAAAATGTTTTGCACTTATGCAGCATAAATCTGTAGAAAGTACCGGAAAGTGTCGTACAAAAGAGCAATTTTATCGTAATGTTCGATCGATTCTCTCTCTCTCTCTCTCTCTCTTACCCAAGTTGTGCATTGGATTTTTAGGTCGGTTCTATAAGCGAACTGCGAGAAGAGGAAGCAAAACGGCGGAATAAGGAGCGGAAAGTGCAGACAGTAGAAGACGCTTACACACGTACTCTCTCTCTCTCTCTTTCTGACTGCACAGCTTTGCTTGAGAAAGATCTCTAGCAGATCTGGACGTTTGCCTATCGTTCTCTTTCTCTCTCGGTAAGACTTTTTCGTGGCTCTTTCCGGCTACTTGAATACGCGCTCTCTTTCTTCTCTTCCTCTCTGTTTCTCTCCTTCGTCCGATTACCATTTTAGCCCTGGAAGGCGAACGGATATTATGGGGGTTTTCCTGATAAAGCGTGATTTAGCCGAGCGATAATCTTTAACCTCCCTTTTGCCGTTGTATGCCTCTGAATAGAAATAAGAGAACTACTCTCTCACTCTCTTTTTGGCTCCCTCTTTACTTGGGTCGAACCTTTTTCGGACTTTCCGTATAATGAGCTACAAAAGCTTGCTTTACGTTTATGAGAAAATGGCCGACCCTACTGCACTGTATTACGAATTCTCCTCGATGACAGTAATGTTTAGCTGGCTAAAATATTTATCTCCAAATTTCTTTTTAAACTTCAGATTTACTGATATTGGTACCAAATATTGCTAACTTTTTGGAAATTGAAATATAATTTATCAATGGAGTTTTCAGTATTTAAGGACTTACTTTACAGTCTTGATGATTTTGAGAATGTGTCGATTGATAATTGTTTTCATTGAAAATATATGACAATGCTTAAAACACTAATTCGACATTCAATCTAGTAACTGGATTCCTCAGAGTAGAAAATATTTGCCTTTGGTACACAGTACGTATCGGTGTATTCTTTGGGCGTTCAAATACTAGATCCAGTTCTTTTCGAAAAAAAATTCACGTCGCAGAATACGTAGCTTTGAGCTGGCTCCTCTTTCAAAACTCACCGTTGCTAGCGGTAAAAAAAAAGAAAAAACTGGAGAGGAGTTGCCAAAAACCCGAACAAGAGTCGTAGGGACGTCTCGTACGCGGCTCGATTGCTAAAAGTGGCCTGGAATCGCACACCCATTCTCAGTTCTGCCTCTGCGTGTATGTATACATATACATTTATGTATGTGACCACCTGTCCTTCTCTTTTGGGTGTACGGTGCGCGCGCGACTTGACAGCTTGGCAAGCTACTGTGCGCCGCTGTGTAAACGACACTGTTACACCGAATACAAAGGCCCTCGATTTACTTTGGCTGTTGCTCACACTATACTTGCGTTTGATCGCTCACGGACAGCCTGCGTTTTCGCTCTTTTTAAATATACTGCCTAAAACTGTTATTAGTACGGAAAATGTTTTTTTTGGAAGGGAGAGAGTTAATGGATAACAGACAGCTGTTTGGTGTGAATGGTTATATTTGTGATATATTTTTTAAAGAAATCTTTGCTAATACAAAAAGCACAGTTTGAAAATTTACAAAATTAAATTAATTTTTATCCAACTATTTGCATGACTAATACTAATTAATAAAACATTTATATCATATCGAAGCATCAAATCTCATAATCCAATAAACAAAAAAGAAGACAAAAATAACGTATTCTCGTCTTATTCAAGCATTTTTCTCTCTGGCAAGACAATTATGGATATGTATACGTACACGTACGCATGCTAGCATTTCGTGCGTATGTATGCGCGGCGCATTCGTTAACGTTCGCGCGCGCTCCTTCTTTGCGCGTCGGGGCTATTGTGCGGCTTTTGTACAAACACGTCAACTTGTCGCGACACTGTCAGCTTGGCGAACGGGCAGCTCCCTGCTACTGCTGCTGTACTGCCGTTGGTCACTGTCGAGGCGAGTGTCACGATACGCCGCCTATTTAGCCTTCCATCAGCCACGTCCTTTTTATGCCACTCAGGTGACACGCGCCCCGCACGGAAATGGGTTTTCGACACTTGCCCGGCCTTCCTCCTCCTCTCTCTCTCTCTGCCTTTCTCCCACCCGCATGTCAAAGCGAGTTTCGTACATTTTTTTTGCATTCTCTTCATTTCTTTTTGTTTCGAGAGTGGTTTTGTTAAGTGTGCTGTTGCTTTTGACTGACGACTTTAAGAGAGGAAAAAAGTAGTGTGATTACACATCAGTCATGGAGAGAGAACAGCTGAGAGAGGGAATTTTGTATTTTAGCATACGACACATGATTGATTATGGAAATTTAATTTTCAATTACAAATCTGATCGACAAATATATAGGGGTTGGCGAGCGGTAACTGACGTTTAATATCAGCACTGACGCGCGCTTTGTCATGCTCTGCGGATAATCATTAGAAATTCAATCAAATGTTAAATTATGTAACATTATGTGCTTGACAGGTGAATAACAATAGCGTTTTATTCATATTTAATGAAAATGGTAGATGGATTCATATATAGCTTCTTACGATAATGAAGCTGTGTCCATTTTAAAGTATATTCATATTAGAAACGCATAATCCACAATAGAATTATTATGATATTCGTAATTATTTCGTCAAATACCTAATTTTTCTCTTCTATTTTTAATAAAAATATAGACTAAATATAGATATAAACAATTGAATATTAACAAATTTGTTTAATTTAGATGCAATTTTGTACAAAAAACCGTTCCATTCCAATGAAGTTAAAAACCTCTCTCTTCAATAACAGCATATATTTAAAAACAAGATGATTTGTCTAAAGTTATGATCTCTAACTATGTAGTATTGTATCCTCTAATCCAACGAATTTTCGACTCTATGTTGTTACAGATCTCTCTTTCTCTCTCTTTCTCTCTAGTCGATGTCGATTAAACTCTTAAGTCTTGCAGACAGTAGCACGTCTCATCGAATCTTTGTCAAGTGTATATAAAAACGTTATCTGCGTGGGTGCGACATAAATACATGCGCATGTCAGGGGGCAGTAGCAGCTGACGGATGTATAAAATACAAAAAAATAACGAAGCAGCAGTAGTAGCAGCGCGGCCTGCATAAATAATGATGTCTTCTTCTAGCTTGGCTCTATTCAAGTGTCAGTCCTCTGGCACGTATGTAGGGGATGTGGCTCTGAGCATAGTGTCAAGTGAGCCTGACTGACAAACCCCTGTGCCACCGTCGCCGTCACTGACTATACATGTAGTCTCTCTTTCTCTCTCTCTCTCTCTCATTCTCGCACACACGGTCCACGTTATACTTCATAATGCGCAACGAGATTAGGTCGCGCATTGTCACGGTATGGCTTCATCTACATGCTAATCTCTCGCTCACGACGTGACGGCTCTTTCTGTGCTAAAAAGAGCTACGCACCATCACTGAAGGGATGAACTTTTCTTTTTCTTTTTTCTTTTTTATTTTTGAGCGACGTGTAGATAAAGCTGTTGTAAATTGTTCCATTTTTTCTTTTTATTTCTATCTTATCTGCTTGGCATTGTCAGAGGTTGGCTCTATCTGGTGAACGATAAGATTGAAAAACCATTGAGACGTTCATTGCTGATTTTGTAAATTTGCCGTCTTTCTGTTCTTCGCCAACGATTATATGATAGAAAGTAAATTATTCGACGTTATGCAATCCATCTTAGATTTTGTATCGTCGTAAAATTCACAAAATCGATTATTATAAAATTGATTATAGAGCTTGTAACGTACGTATAAAACTTTGTTTACTTTAGAGCTGAACATTTTCGGTCGTCAGAAATGAGACAGTATGTGTTTGCCAAAGTAACTGAATAAGAAGTTCAAACAACAGCTGTCACAACAACCACTATCCAGATGACCATAGCCATTGATTTCTCTTGTTTAAATTGGCTATTTGTCTTTCAATTTAATTTAAAGAAAGCAAGCTTTTTTTATTGGGCGACCGAATGGATAGTAAATGTTGAATTATACATATTTGTAACATGCAAAGATCAATAAGAGTTGTTAATTTAACTAATTGATGCATCGCACGTAATGGTATTATTTTAATTGTAATTGTTAGTATTTGGCAGATGGGGTTGTACGTGTTTGTTTGCAAGCTGATTTTTAAATGCTAACGATTGCAAATTATTACAATCAAACATGCAAAAGTAGCGAGGGGTTGAAATGTTACACTGAAGTTTCGACTGGCGTCGCTCGATTATTAATAGTCGTAGCCTCGTAGGAGAAAATGAGTATAGATTTTAACAATTATCCGTGCACGACATCAGTCAAGTGACGAGCTTGCGCATGGACGCGCAATAGACCCGAGGTGGTCTCTCTCTCTCTCTCTTTCTCTCTCTGGCATCACGCGAAAGAGCACGCCAAGGGGAATTAGGTACGCCACTGCTGCTGCTACAGATTATGGGTGCGCTTGACATTGACGTGCCACCGGAGCGACTTGCTGTTTCCGCTTTATCGTGTGTATATAACACGAACCGGATCTGACGATCGGTATTGCTTTATCTTTTTACGCTACATAGGTATTTTTTTCTTTTCAACAGATTGTCTATGGATAACTGAGAAGTAGTTTATTAAAATGAATGTTGTCATTGACCGAATACTTATTGAGCGATATTTTTATTAATTTTTTAAATAAATACCTATATAGGAACGACAGTTTCGCAGAATATTCACATAATAATAGTCGTAAATATTTGTTTCCATTTTTTTAGAGTGTTTAAACAATATTTATAAACGAAGCTGAATGCATTAAGGTAATTAAACAAATAATCTAATTCGCATAATTGAAAATCAATTTTATGACAAAATTAAGTATTTTTAATCAATCCACTTTGAATTTAAAATAAATACTTATAAAGTTCTAATAGATTAAATATATCGTTGATTACCATCGTCGCAAGCCATTAAACGTCCAAAGTGCAATAGCACGCGCTCTCTTTCTCCCTCTTGGTGGACATCTATGAAGCGGTGGTTGTCATGAAGAGAGACGTACAGTGGCGTGGGCCTCCGCTTAACCGCGATGTGCATATTATATAGTGCGGGCGCGGTGGCTTGACGGTGGTGGTGTGGCCGCGCCGAGAATTTGTGGGATGAGGAATGGCAAGCGCATGGTAGAGTATAGTCTGCTGGGACCTCAACTCGAAATTGGTATACTATGCATGAAGCGATTTATACCGTAATATACCGATCACACACGCCAATACTACATTATTAATCTTATTCAACTTAAAAGATATATTTGCTACTTTTTTTTGTCAACCAGAAATTAGTTTTTGTTGATGATGAATAGATGAACGAACTATAATAAATATCGTATTTAATTTACTTTTTTTCCTTTGCGAAGCAAAATCCAATGTGGGACAAGATATAAGTCTACAAAGAGTAACGAAAAATTGACGAGCTTACAATGAGACAGCATATACGCTCATCAATCTTTCTTGGCGATCGATCATCTCGCATATAGCCATCTTCGATCAACCGATATATAGGTATATATTCTATATATATAATATATAGAGCGGATTGTTCGATACTTATCAAGCTTCTTCATAACGCTGTCACGCGAAGCTCATCCTCTAGCTTATAACCATCCATCTCTTTCGTACGTGCGCTGCTTGCTCGCGCGCCAGGAGAATGATTATCCGGGTACTCACTCAGCTATTATATACACATACATATATACACAGGCACTTGCATATCCGCGTTGGTTGATAATGATCAGGGAGGGGGCGCAGCTGCGCCCACAATTTGTGTTCACCGTCTAGCGCGAGTAAGAGAGCCGTCCGTCAACGTCGAGACTTAACGAGATGCGAAACTCGACACTGAATGAAAGCTTGATCGCCAGCCAGACAGAACAGGACTACTCGAGACACCTCCGCGATGTGTGTGTCTCGGTTACTTAGAACTCCTTACGGTATACGTATAAAGTCCAATGGAACATGTACGTATTTTACACGTCGACTGATCTGGTGCGACATTTCAAACGTACAGACATATATATATGCCCAACCTGTCTGATTCATTTTAAATTTTCAGAATATCCGCCGTATGCGCTAATACCGACAGTTGTAGAAAATTAAAATGTACGTATTTTGTTGCTGCTCGATAGGTTGTGCGAGATGTGTAATTTTGCTGGTTAACTGGAGCGACAGCTCGGTATTAAATCCGTACATACATAGCTTGTTTGAATGTACATGTGTGCGCCGCATAGGATTAAACGTCAAAACCAACTCGAGTTTTATCTTATACGCCGGCTAGGCATGAATGAGATAACGTGCAATTATGTAAATAGCGCTCGCGAGCTTTAACATTTAATTCTGAGTAGATTTCATTTAAAGCACAGATTGAGACGTACTGTAATTATTTCGTGTAGCTATGCAATTTTGCAGCACAGTTTTCAAATTATATGTTATTTAAATCCTTAATCCAGACCGTTTCTTTTTAAAAATACATGCAGTTTCTTTTAGATAACTTTCGAATCTTCTGTATGTTTTATATAATTAAAAGTATACGTCATTTACTAGTTCGTAGAAAAATCAATGTTTTATTTGTTTCAAAGTTTCAATGTTTCAAAGGTTTCATAATTAATAATAACATTCCCTTTTAAAGTGCTTGTTATTTCAATCAATAATTATTAAAATTAAATTCATTGTAACTAAAAGTAAGCAAAGACTTCTTTGGAAATACCACCAGGGAATTATTATCTTTCAAAATTGAAAAATGTGACTCGCCCACCTAGTCGTTAACATATCGAATCACTCATCTCGTTCGGTTCATCGTGCGCGCGAAAAAGAAGGATCAAGTCTCTCGAGCATATTTATACATGGCATATGACTTTTGTGTAGCCAGTCATCAATGGAAACGAATCTCAAGCACACAAGCCGATATACATACGGTAGCGCGTCCTCAATGCCAGTCAAAGGGCTCTCAAAGCAATAGTGACTGGACAGGTAACACGATCAGCCGTGACGGCAGCCTAAATAAACGCTTTTAGAATAAATAAAAGCGCTATTCGAGACGTCAGCCTTATGTATTTGTCTAGCTGTCAGACTGCCTTAACCTTCCCTTTTTCTCTGTGTGTGTGCATGTGCGCGCGTGTATGCTTATATCAATTGGCTGTGAGGCAAGCTGCCCACAATCTATCGCTGCGGGGTCATCAAAATAATAACATTTCCATCCTGTACGGAAGCGTAAGAAAACAGAACTGAGAATGGCCGTGAGTATGAAGCAGTTGACGAATCGCGCGGCACCCTTCGTTGTCAGGGATTATGTTTATACTGTGGATCACTTCTGCACCCGTCAGATTTTTGACTGGCTGATTATTTACCGGCAAGCTTCGCCGCCCAGAGTGACGTGCTTTTCGAAACCAGCTTGTCGACGAAGTGATGATCGTGAGGTTTATTTTCTTTTTCGGATTGAATGTCTAATAGTTAGCAAATCTTCACACAGAAGTAATAATATTTCACTTTCGCTTCGAATAAAAATTAAAGCTTTATTATAATAGAAAAACGTAGCTGTGTAAATATAACATTTGTTAATCGGTGGTGACAGACTGTTATGTATTTGAAATTATATCGCTGCTTTTGTTTTTAAAAATACAACGTATAATTTGAGCCTAATCAGACTAAACGAAGCTTCTCTCAGGTCTAATAGAATTTAGTCAAGCATTCACGTCAGAAATGTCAGAAATAAATGGTACTCTCTTATCAGTTCGTCTACATCGCAAAACGATACGTATCTCTAACATTTATCTGTACTAGATTCTGAAATTAAAGTTGTAAATAACGTTTATTCGATTTCCAATTAAATCGATTGTCAAGTCTCTTGGTGATCGGCGTATTGAAGAGAGCTTGCGCGTCGTAAACGTAAACGACAGAAAGCCGATCATTATTCGACCACTGACTCGATTCTCTTCCTCTCTCTCTCTCTCTCTCTCTCTCTCTCTCTCCCAAAGCAATAATTGACAGTAGTTATGGAGCTCTGCTGGGCCGTTAATTCATACCGTAAAGGACAATCGGTCTAATTCAATTTGGTTCGGGCACATGATGTCTTCATTATCCGTGGCAATTCTCTCTCTCTCTCTCCCTCTCTCTCTCTCTCTCTCTCTCTCTCTCTCGTTCTATTACTCTCGTTGAGAATGTCGTTAATACGCGAAAAACGAGAGAAGGCCAGATGAAAGTACGGCCGTCGAGGCGAAAATTGACAACCGACGTCTGTCTTTCCATTTCAGACGATCTGTCAACGTGACGCCGCGCCTCTTTATTATACATCCAATTATTAGGCACTGCGCTTGACAAGCCCTCCGTTGCATATTTATGTGAATTTAAGAGTCACGCGCGCGTCGCATTCAGTTATTTTTTTTTCTTCTACTGTTCGGTACCCTCCTCGCACCTTCGAATTAAAAACACGTCAAATCGTCCCTCTTGGATAGAGTGCCGACCAGCAAAATGCATTAGCCGCGCAATCTCTGAGAATTTTTTTTGCGTAGTCGACGGATTGAAGTGCTGCTTCGCGGTAATGTATTTCACGCCACTCTCGCAAGGATAATCTGGGAATTTGTTCTCTGTTCTCTTTTTCATCACGACTTTCTCCCTCTATCACCCCCTGTCTCTTTCAACTGCCTGGCATGGATTATTCAAGCGAGTGATTTACTTTCACCGAGGCACGTCTGACCTAACTGTCTACTACTACTGAATTTTCATTACGTGGACTTTTCATCTTGATAACGAAAACTTCAAAAAATTTGCACTTTAAAAGCTTTGACTTAAAGTTGTAAAGCAACACAATAAAGGCGTTTGTTACAATCTATACAGGTTTTAATTATATCTGAAACTCAGGCTTTGTCTAAAAAAAGTCTTTTGATGCAACATAGCCCTATTCATACTTGGGCATTGAATTGATCACACATTCTTTCATCACATTTCAATGAAAATGAGTATTTCATTTGCTTTGAAGTACGGACGAATTCAAAACGAATTGCAAATTTTATTCCGTTTCATGGAATTTTCAATTGCTCTCGATTTTCTCATTACATGAACAATATAATGTTTCACCAATTTTTTTCATCATACAAAAGAAATTATAAAACATGTGTGTGTGCCTGTGTCCGAAATTGCGTATTAAGGGGATTAGCTTACGCGAAGCATCGTTTTTCTAGAAAAAGACCAAGAATATCATGTGTCAAAGAGCTGGACACCGAATTGAAAGCTATAATCCGACGGCATCCCACTGGCAGCACGCGCTTGCTCTTTTTGATGGGCGCCGATAGTAGTGAACATTCTTTGTTATGCTGTGTGCGATGCTGATGGTATGCCGCTGAGCTTTTCATTCTGAATGTGGCTAAGATGTTGGGAGATGATTGATAAATAAAGACGAAAAGTTGATTTTCGTTTGTATGGAAAAAAACGGTTACTTTCGACTGAAAGTAAGTGATTTTTGAGCATAGGTATCTAAATAAAAATCAAACAAAATAACTTTAATGAAAAAAACAAATGATGCGATTTATCATTTTCAATTTTAAATTCTAGATGATTGATTAATTATTAGTTACAATTTAACTTGCCATATCTTAATTTGCAGATAAATATAAATTGGACTTAATGTTCAAGTAAATATTTACGTTCACCATAACTCACTACTTTTTATTAATAATTCAGTGCAAGATTCAATTACAATAACATCATGAAGTTTCTGTAAGGTATTTAGACGCATGTTACCTGAATACTATCGGTAAATTAATTCTATTTAATATTTGAATATTCATTGAGAATCATAAACGCATTTATGCACAATAATTGTAATGCTATCAATTTATTGGGGATTTTGCACACGAGCCATAACTTATATAATAGATCAATCAGACGTATTTTGTACAGACTCGTATAAAAACGATTTAATGCAATACGTAAGTGATATTCTATATAAGTTCGAGCATTGCCACAGTTGTGCATTATTAATCAACTACAAATTCATGAACGTACAGTTTTGAATAAGTTGCGAAGCGAGGTGTATTTATTTTGTATTATAATAAGCTTGAAAATATGACACTCCTCTCACTATCTCTCTCTCTCTCTATATATATATATATATATATATATATATATATATATACATGTGTACTTGCGCATCTCAACTCTTATACAAGTGTTGTATATTGTCAAAGGCATACACATATATATCCAAGGCATTTATCTACCTAGACGCGTTGACGTGGTGAGAGATTAATGACACACCTGCACACGAGGTGGCGCGCAAACAGAAGGGAGAGTGAAAAAGAAAGAGAGCTGCAGGAAAAGTCCATATTTCGCTCGACATTGCGCGTTTGCCATGTAAATAGGAAAGCAGGGCGTATAAGGTGACGAATAAATCAACGCGCCAGCCGCAAAAGCCCGAAGAATGGTTAGAGATAGAAAGGAAGAGAGAGAGAGAGAGAGAGAGAGAGAGAGAGAAAGAAAGAGCGTGCTGCACCGCTCATCTCTTGAAATATACATTGAGCCTTGAAAAATTGCTTGGCTTTCAATTCTTTGCTCCCCTTCGCTCTCTTTTTTTTTGCTTCCACGTCGCGAACACTGCGCCTTTTCTTTGTCGGGAACGAGATTTTCGCTTTGCTACCTGTCTGCCTTTGGTTACAGAGATAGAGACTATTTGTCGTGTTGAGTTAGAAAGGATAACGACATTTTTTTGCACTGCTGATTCGTTTACTAATGTTTAGTGGAGGAAAAAATCAATTTTCGTCAAACGCTTCAATTGAAACAAGCTGTTAAATAAAAATTCAAAGGCGTTGGCGATGTGTACACATGTATTCAGCATTCACATCGAACAATCTGTTAAAAATGAATTCTCCCCTCCTATGTATGTCTACGTTAACAATGAAATATATGTGCGCGTAAACATATAGCCGCAAAAAAATGCCACCGAAACAAAGATACATTTAGAAGCCCTTTTCATCTACCCTTCGCTTATGCCGTGGGAGACGCACTCGCGAGAGAGCACATTATTTGCAAACGCGCTGGCGATGTATTATGCCCGGCAGGCAGGTATAATATACCAAGCGAGGACGTGGCGGCGGTATATAGTATAGTATGATATGCAGCAGCGGCAGCAGCAGCAGTATATGATTGATGACAAGTCTTCTCACTGTTATGAATATAATATCGATCAATCACGCTATTTACCGGGCGAACGCATAGGACCACTCTATCATTCGGCTGCTCACTCTGTGTATGCGTATGTGTGTGCGCGAATATATATTAAAGCTCATCCATTTTTCACTGTCCCTATGACTTCTTGCTGATTTCCTAATGACGTGATTTATGCTCTTATAGCAGCTGTGTCTGAGTACATTTTTTATTTTTGAGAATGAAATCAATTTAAATATCCTAATTAGTGAATATAACGAACAAAAAATATCTTCTTCAATTGAGATATCTCGTCTCCCCTCCTATCCAATAGGGAAGAGGGAGAGAGAAAGAGAGAAGCTCCTTGAAAATTTTCGGAAGCCCAGCTATAGTAAAAACAAGGAGAACAAGCACGAAGCCTGGCTCGCATTAACAATTCCCAAGCGGCTCGCTAAAATTCTAATTGCAGTGTTTATTTTGACGCAATCTCGCGCGAGTTTATGAATTCTCGATGTAAACGACGAAAAATATACAATGTCATTTTATCGACAGGGCTAAGGTTGGAAAATTACACGTTAAACTGATTTTCAGATAAGTTGGCTTTTATCCTGAAGGTATAAAAGGCATTAACGATGATAGATGCTGCCTTTCGCGCCACGAGGATTTCTCGTAGTATTTTTGCGATAGCATCAGTTACGAGCACCGTCGATAAATCTCATCGGCGTGTTCCATGTAATCATGGAAATTCATAAAACTCGCATGGATAATTCATGCGTAGCCCCGATAAATTCGCCTACCGCCCTTCAATAACATAAAAAAAGTAAAGAAAAAACAACCCTCAACAACGCGGTTCATTACACTCGTCGTGAGCGCGAAGAGAGAAAAGGGAGCGATACTCGCATGATTTACGTTTGGTTGTGAGAAAAGATGCTGTTATATTGTCGGCGTGAAGATAAATGCGCACATAAAGCATTCGCTACCGCCACGCTCTATGGAAAGGGAAAGAATTTGTAGAACCTATGTGCAAATATATATCTGTACATTTGACGGTACGAATCTCTTGTCATCGCGTTTTTTCACTTCGTCTCTATTTGTATTTTCAAAAGAGCGAACGAGAGAGAGAGAGAGAGAGAGAGAGAGCGGGAGAAAGAAAGCTCGTTAAAAGTCCGTTAGATGTGAGCTGTCAGATATAGATGCTTTTGTGCGTGATTTGAATGCGATCGGAGGGCTAATCTCCGATCAGTGTCGAGGCGGCGTAACGCGATCCGACGTATGTACGCGAGGGTATGTATATCCGGTCGAATCCACCGACAGACATATACTCGCTGCGGATTTGTGCCGCCCGCGATCACACCTGCAAACTTTATCACGCTTGTGAATCTCGGCTTCTTTAGCTTTTGTTTTCGTTGTTTATCATGGCCAAATGCTCAAAGATTACCATCGATCTATATATATGCTATTGCTGTTGCTGTGGCTGTTGCTGACCATTACTGCTCCTTCAACGAAATTACAAATGTTTTCCTCTGTGTAGTCTTTTTTTTTGTTATCGCATAATTGTGATAATTTCCTCTATAGTCTTAATCTATTAATTTTTAAATTAATTTTTCTATGTTTTAAAAATAAATTTGTATACATAATAATTTCGACACCTTTGTCATTCGAGAAAAAAGCTTTAAAAAAATCTATAAAAATTCAATAGGTATGCGGTCGTTGAATCAATGGATTAGTACGTAAAGCCCTTTTGAAATGAACAAATCCGTGGTAGGATGAGTGGCTGACAGTGGAACAAAACTAGGCCCGATTGGAAGCTAATAAACGCCACGAGTGCATCAAACACGCGCACAGGCGTCGGAGGCAATAGGCATTGTTCGAGCATCGAGAGCGTCAAGAGTCGTCGGATATGTACATGTATGTGTAGAGAGTGCGGTGTTAGTTGCGCACACGCACAAGTGAACCGGTTATAGTGTATAGTTCGGAGGGTAGGTAGTGCGTATAACAGCTGCCGGCGTTGTAACCCACATACATCACCACGCGCGTCATTGTTCACACCGAAGGGCTCTGGGCGCTGTAGGTATATATAGGTATATACATATAATACGTGTGAGCCCCTGTCAACCATATGTCCGGTGTGGCGTGAAGAGGCCTGCAAAAAAAATAATAATAAATAGAAAAGAGAGAATGAGCACCGCCTTGTTGTTATGTCTCGTGGGTTTGAAGATACAATGATCACGTGAGAGTCGAGAAGTGAATTGATATGCAGTTGAGAGAAAGAATGAGAAAGAAAGAATGATGTATTGAGTCGAAAAGGATATGGCTTTTGAAAAAAAAAAACGATGCTGTAGACTTTTCAACTCTTCCACTGACGATGGGATGAGAAAACCTTTATTGGCTGTGGGAATGAGTCAATTCAGTATATGTTTTGAATGACGGACGTTTTTGACAACCTCTTATTCATGTATGAGTTGCAGATCGAATGTTCGAAACGAGTTCTCGTTAACATTTTCATTAGATACCTATGAGAAGACTAATATTGTCTACCTTAAATTAATAAGAATTATTCCATAACAAACAATTAAAAGTGATTTTTCAAATAGGAAATATAAGCAGGATTTTGCCAAAAGAAATATATTACAGATATAATTTCGAAAATGGACGTATCGTCGATATCCTGCTACAAAGAAATATCATAATCGCGGTAAAACCACAAAACATGTCAAAGTCAACATATGTCAGTTTATTTAAAAAAATTTGAACACGAATATGACATCGATGAAAAGGCATCGAAGTCAGAATCAATTTGGCGGATGGACTTTAACAAATAGCCTCGAAATTTTATTGTCATATAACAGTGAGAGAGAGAGAGAGAGAGAGAGAGAGAGAGAGAGAAAGGATACGCATGTGCCGTTTGCCGGACTGTATGGAACATGAAGCGACAGCATGTGGATGAGTAGTCGATATTTGTGAAACCGGAAGTTTTATTCCCATCACATACAGTATTTAATGAGAGAGGGGTCTGCGTGAAAAATTACAGGACGATGATCATGATGTTCTGATATGCCATTGAACTGGTAAATGGCTACTGCAGAGGGACGATTGGAACAGTATTGTTATCGTCTAATGACGATAGCCCTTCGTTATAGACACATACAGTGCGATATCGTGAGACTCGTTCCGTCCGTTTTACACAAATCAAGGGCACATTGTGTGGCTTAGTCTATTACTTGCTGTTGAAAAATGGCTGTTATCATTGCGACAAAGTCGCGGGAATTAGTTACGAGCCACGTGCACTTTCAATTTTCCTAATAGATACAATAGAAGTTGTTGTAAAATATATAATGCTTCAAAGCTTTTGTAAAAAATTATACAATTTTACATAGAATAAATATTCTAATCCACAAGCATGTGTCAACAGATATCTCTTAGTACAGTGGGAATTTTTCTTAGCAGAGAAAATGTAGGAAAGATACTTTACACTCGTGCTCACGCTCTTCGCAATTTCATACGAAAGATGACACTCAAGTAACCTAATCGAGCTTAACAAAAGCATAAATGGGAATTTTGATAATCGATAATTCGAACATTGTATTTGTAATTACCATAACGGAAAGATCTTTCACGTTTTTAATATTTGACTCGACTGATCCAGTATAGTCAAACTACTATAATACATTCATAAAAGCAGGTCGTATATCTTTCTCACTATGACAAACTTTCAATACACGAGAATTTTCTAAGAGGAAGCAGTTTTATTTTTTCCATTTTGAATAGCAAAGTTCAGTATAACCATAGCAGGTTGTATAATCCACGAAAAGCCACGAGAATTACCGAGTACAATAGTCTGCACTATAGCCTGCGGAAATCTCATGCTAACTCGTCGTGGAAAAGTGAATACAAAACTCGGGTAATAATAAAATAATTGCCAGCAGGAATATATCTCTACAGAACGTTACTAAAGAAAATCCCTTTTCGCGCCCTACCTCCGTTCAAAAAAAGAACCCAAAAAATGTCTCTCATATTCGCTGTAGATAATCCAAGAGAAATCCTGGACGGCAGTAGCCATATGTAAGGATTACCGTGAGCGTAGCAAAGTCGAGGCTAGCCATTAGCAAGACTCGCGCGAGCTTACGTTATCGGATGGCTAAAACCGAAAGAGCGAGAGAGACCCACCTTGCACTTCCGGCTTTACGTCGTGTAGGCTATATGTGATGTCACGGGCATTTCCTGACGAGATTTACGCTCTTCGGTTTCACGATCGGTTAGGAGCTTGTGGATATCCGTGATACTGCACACCATATTTATTGGTTTTGATGGGATCACCGCGGATAACTTGCTTGTTTACCTTTTTGAACATTTGCTCGGTAATCTTGACTTTTGCTACTTGAGTATCTTTTGATTTGAAACGACAGTTAGTATTTTTATTTTTGTTTGTCAAGTTTTAATGATGAGAAAGTAGTTGTTGAGAAAGTAGAACTAAAATCTTTCGACTCAACTGAACAATGCAACCGAGAGTTTTGAAAACGTGACGACACGTACAGTCTTATTTCCTTTCTTAACAGTGTTAGTATGGCGCGTTACTGCCCACTTTAATGTCCGCTCACGTGAGTACTGCTGATCTTAAGATGGCTATCTTCGTCATGAAGCTCGATAAGCAGAAAAAGGACGTGCATTCAGATAAGGCAATAGCTCGGGATTATGACTACGTTTCCATTTTTAATGTTTATCAGTTGTTTTTTAATAAATTTTAACGTTTCGTCGAATCGGTAGTTCGATATATTTTATTATCTATCTGATCGAAATATTTTTCACTGCGATAAGTACAATTTGAATTAGTTGCATATTTCGTAAATAAATGATTATATTTGAAAATTGAAAAGTATATTCATGATATATCATACACTAATCACTATAGTACCATTTCTTCACTGTAAATGAATAGTAGCTGAATAAGATCCTTATTATTTCATACGAACATATACATGTAAGTAAAAACATAACTACAATTATTCAATATAACAAAATAATTATTCGATGAAAGTGTTCTTTGGTGTTTCATCAAAGCCAAAATTTATAAAAATTCACTGAGTACTTCAATTTAATTTTCCAAAGCACGTCTCAGTCTTCGACTCGGCAAGCGATGGAGGCGCGTTACGTGCCCACAGGGGACGTGAACGAACGGACGGGTGCAAAGAGAGCGAAAGAAAAGAGAAAGAGAGAGAGAGAGAGAGAGAGAGCACGCGCGCGTGGGGAGGGGAGAATCAAGCAATTTATCAATCCACGGGACCGAGCGAACGACTCCCGGCCGGGTGGGTAATTTAACAAGATTGATGCGAGGCCGACATGCCACAGTTCGGTGGCGCGTGAGAGGTTACGTGTGAGCGACTGGTTATTAGGAGGCTCAAAATCACGCTCACACTCGCAAACTGCTAATGAGCCTCGCCCATGAGAAACCAATTCTTTTGACAATACACCCCAATTGAATTTTTATGAGTTCCGGCGCGATGTTAAATCGAAAAACAGTTTCTGCTAAACAATTTATCTTCAGATACGTTGACATCTGCGTGTATAACGAAGAAACATGGATTCATATATATTTTTTTTCTTTTTACCTTGCATGGGAAAACTTTCGCTGATAATGAAGTTTATCGGTGTTGATTCGTTGATGGATGATGCATCAGCATGCTTAGTAAACTCAGATTTCAAAACGATTTGTAAAGATCTGACGTAGATAATTTATCATTTTTACTTTTAACTTCGTTTTCACAACAAGTTTTTTTCGTTTTTAATTGTCTGCATGTGATGAGAGTTTATTCCATATTTTGATCCTCTTACAGCTGCCTATTAATTGACTCATCATGCTCGCAATCTTTATGAAAGATATTAAAATTAATGGTGGACTGAAGCAAAAAAACTGGTTCCAATAACGCGCGATGAATCTTTCAAATGATCGACGATAAATATTGCATACTTGCATGTAAGTAAATGGCATTTCTCAAAAACTTTCTGATTACAAGATGTGATGTGACGTGGAGTCAATTCAATTCTTAATGATTGATGCGAGTAAAAAGTTAAACTTATAAAAATCAAAGATCTGAGGTAATGTTTTAATTATCGAGAAATATTTACTCCTGTCAAATCAACTTTTATAGCTGTAAATTTAAGTTGTAATAGTTTTGAAATACTTATACTGAATATATCAATCTATTAGAATAAAAGAAAACGACTCGATAAGAAATCAACCGACTTATGGTGAAGACACAGGTAAGTATTGGCGTGTGAGACTATACATTACCGAGACGAGCCGAAGGCGTCACAACATCCTTCAGTGTGTTATGTGTTGGTGAAGGAAAATTGGCGATATCGAAGCCAATTTATCGGTGATGACTCGCCAAGAATTTGAATAATTCTATCGTTTCCAGGCGGACTCGTATTACGCGTTAGCCTGTAATGATGGCTACTTACGTTTCTCTACTGCTGCCGCTCAGCGATATACACATTGTCGGATAGAAAGGGGCACTTGGATACCCTCACAGGCGCGCAAGCAATGGAATGTATAGGCGTGCATTCGCCAAGGATACCAGTCTTTACGCCTCCAAAGGCCTTTTTCAATTCTGGACAATGGTGATGCGCTCCACAGATGTAGTCCACTTCGAGGCTTGGATTATTGTTACGGATATGGTTATGCGTTTGTTTTAACCTACTTTGTTCTCTCTTTTTTTTTGCAGCCTCGTAAACTGATAAGCATTGTATGGAAGTGTACGGCGTTTACATTTGGTTATTTTCATGGATATTATTGTGGAATGGTTTCTTCTTTTCTTTTAACATGGAAGGACATTTTTACTCGATATTTTTAAAGATATTTTCACGTTTTAAATTCATATCTTAAGCGTAAAATGTGATTATTTCATGACAGTACAACGTTGATTAGCAAATAGTATTTACTTTACAAATTCTGGACTCATTCTGATTATTATATCAGGTAACAAAAGTTGTAGAAATGATATTCTCGGCAATCAATTAAATGGTCAGTGATTAAGCCATCTGCAAATACTGACAGATATACATATGTTCTGACAGTTAGCAGGTCTTATATAATTAGTTTACAATCCAAGTGTAATTAGCTCTGGACAAAAATATTTGTGCAAGGATTTTTATTTTGAAATTGATCTTGATTTTGCGAAAGATCGACTTTGAAAACGGCAACTCTCGTTAATCTAGAACAAAAAAAACATAAATTTATCAGTCTAGCATATGCCGCTGGGTGCGACAGACGTGGAAACTGTTATTTCGTTACGGCGAATTTACGTTTGTGGATGGCGCTATCAAAACGCAAAGCGATAAGTTAAAAAATTTACGAGTTTTGTGGTAAATCATACGCTTCGTGCTTTTAAGGTTTTAACGCTCGCGTTTTTTGCGACGGACAGAGAGGAAGCAAATATTTTCCATACATCCTGGAAATGACCCGCTCGTATTAAGCAATAAAGCAACCAGCGCGAGTATGTGTGGCTTCAATCACGGGCTTGTGAGCTTTTTTTTCAAAAAAGTCGTATTTTTCGCTTTATTTGCGCAAGGCTGCATCGCAAATACAAAGGAAATTTATGAAAGCTTTGTTTGGCTATGAGAGCTCATTCTTATTTTGCAACGGAAACGTCGTAAACGTCAGGTTTTCCTAATGCTGCTTTTTATGAGTGCTAAAAACAGTTTGATTTATGAACTACACTTTGCCTGATTTTTTTGCTCTCGTTAGGAAAAAAATCATATATTATATATCACAATGATTGTATCTATAAATATGTAAATTATATTAAATACAAATAGTCACCTCATTTTCTCTGATATTAAACTTACTCATTTTCAAGAATCTATCTGATTATTTTTCAACTTAAAATTACTTTAACAATCGTCAATGGCTACGGAATATCATAGTTACATCAGTAGCCTACCACTTAATTATGAAAATTAATCGGGATAACAGGAACAGTTGGCACGTGCAAAATGTTAATTTCCTGCCAACGGTGAAACGTGTGTTCTCGAGCTCTCGTAAAAAAGCACCGAAAAATTGTTCTGAAAAATATAGTACTCGAGGCGCTAAAGTCATGCCACAGACTAACAAGCATTCTTTCTGTTGATGTTTTTTCTTTTATTTACTTTTTTTTCATTCTCCTCACGCGGTGGTGAGAAACCAAAGGAGGCGGCCATTTTTTGGCCTTTAATCTTCCTTTATTTTGCACCCTTCTCGGATGTGAGCGGTGCGGTGTGGCTCGTAATTTAGCCTTGAGCATTTATGGCATTGTTGTGCGCGAGTGCACGGCGTCTTATAAAACCAATTTCGCGGGTATTATGCAAGCTGTCAGTCCCATGGCAAAGTTATGGCGTCGTTGCCCGCAGCGCAAACATACATTACCGCCTCGCGGAAAATAACACAGCACTCTTTCTCTCTTTCTCAAGTATTCCCTGGAAGCGACTTCTCATTTTAATTTCGAATTAATCGCGCGAGGATTTCTTTTTATTTATTTCGTTTTCATGTAGAGATCCCTATCACTTTCTCGTATACGTATGCATCTTAGAAGCTAAACACGTCGGTCTGTATATAAATATATTTACCTCTCGCTGTGTATTTTTTTTCTCTCCTCTCGAGGAGGGTCGACGTCACATTAATATCGTATCTATTTTAATTTTAAATCCTCGAGGGGGCAAAGCAGAAAAAGCGCGGCGCGAGCTTAAAAATTTTCAAATTTATCGTTACGCGTAGAGACACTTGTCGCTCGAGCTTGGTATGGAAAAAGAGAAGAGGGTGCACGAGACTTAATTTTTATTAAGAGTCGTTCCATTCTTCATGCACGTAATTCCGATGTAGCAGAGCGATATTTTCTCGAGTTAATATTAAAGTGTGTTGTGATTGCACGCTTGATACTTTAGGAAAAGCTTATTATGCTGGTAATTTAAAGCGGAATCGTTTATAACAGCGCATTCATAATTTTTCTTGGAGAATCTGATTATAAGAGAAGAAAAAACGGCAGTAGGTAGAGGCTAAAATTGGTCAGACATTATTCGAACAATAGCTTATTATTTCACTTAACTTTTATGACTCCATATAAAATTCAGTGATTAATACGTGGCTTCAATTACTGCCAATTACCCTTGCGTATTAGTACTTCGTAAGATTTTCCATTACATTTGTCTACATTATTTTTAGAACGTAAAAAAAGGAACACCTTGTTTACCTCTTAGCCTGAAGCAAGAAAAAAAACACTCTTAATCTTCATTTGGCCAACACAGCTCCCTAATAAACATTCGCCATGGGCGCTGTCGCAAGATTGAGAGAGAGAAAGAGAGAACTGCGCGATATCAAGAAGTAATTAATCGCGAGTTCGCTCGCGCAAGCATATAAATCTCAGTGTTGGTCATTAAAACGAAAACGAATAAACGTAAGAACCGCCACCCACGATCGATTCGCGTTTCTCATTGCTTGATCCATCGCGTGATGCCGCCGTGAATGGATTGAATAATTTCTAGAAAATTTAACCAAGAGAAGGGAGATCATAAGGATCCAAAGTTAAGTGGTTGCAACGCCAAAGTGATGAAGTATTTACAAGATAGCTCTGTAGGATTTCTTGATTTTTTTATTCTTCTCTTTCGCCCCAAAGTGACTGAATGATTTATAGTACATCGTGTTTACTATTCACTGTGATAAGAGGTCTGTAACGATTAGACGCGCTAAATGCACGTGTTGCTTTATTCATATGGAGCATACAAAACTGATTGCTGTTATGGGTACGCGACTTTTATCGTCATTTTTTCATGAGAAAGATAATTACAAAAATTACAGAGCTACGAAGTATAGCGCATGGTTTTTTAAAATTAAATAATTAAATAATTGCTCGTGAAAATGATTTTGTAGAAACGGTACAGTATTTTTCAGAATATCGATTAACGAATTAATTTTTATATCCATGAAAGAACGATAATTATTGGTTTCGGAACAATATAAATAGGCGCAAAGAACGTAGACTCGATCGTTTTACCTCAATCAAACTAATTGCAAACTCATTTTTACCCAACGCAATAAAACAAACAAGCACTCGTGTTCGTGTTTCAGCTGACAGAAAAAAGTACTTGTTTATACAATGGCAGCTATCACCAGAGATGGTCAGAGCATTATGTGATCACGCACATACACATTTCGCGGATTCTGAAGTAAATTGATAGCAGAGCAAACGCATGGTACATGATATATAGTCGTCGAGTTTGCAACCATAAAAACGCTGTTCGAGCACTAGCAGCAGCTGCATTGGTAAGTCGTGTGTGTAAGACGTAGCCTTTTACGCATCGATCCAAGTCTGTCGCTGCTACTGCTGTCCGCTCGTTCAGCGCTATATAAGAATATATACGCCAACCATATCCGGCGACACTAGATTCTGCTTTATCGGCCGTCGTAATGGTTATACTCGCGCAACTTTTCCAATCTTATCTTCCTCCTCTTCCCTCTTTCTTTTCCTCTGTTTCTTTGGAGAGAATTGCACTACTATGCTGGGTTGTCCAAAGGGAGATTTGTAAGGAAGCATCTATTGCTGACTGCTGTAAAATGCCGCAAGTGACCACAGAGAATCGATACGTGCTTGGCATTTACACGCCCTGCGACGTGCTTGAAAGCCAAGCTGATGAGATTACCGCCAGGCCGATTTCCAATCGATGCTTGTACTACCAGCAAACTCGTCCGCCGAGGGAGGGTTAGAATGTGTTATTCGGTGGCTTAACGATTGATCCACGGCTCGATTGTCGGGCAGAGAAAAAAGAATTTCAGCACAAAGGCTTTTACTAAGTATGAATGCGATGTTATTCAACATTCTTTGGATTTGCGTAAAAAATTTTCAGGGATACTTGTCAATCTTACCTTATATAACAGATCGTTCGCAAAGAAGAACCGATTTGAAAAGTATATCTGTGTGGTATACGAATAAAGATTCTGTGTTTTATAAAGCTTATTTTAAGGATAAAGTAAAATTAAATAATAACAGTTCAATATGGTAAGCGCAATCAGAATAAAATTATTCCTTTTTTAATTACTAAACAAAAATTAAAGTACTATCGACGTTCCCTCAATAGAAATCGCATTTTCTTTTTATGTTCAAATAACAGAGTCATCGTCGAGTGAATCGTCTTGAATTTCACGCCTGCACCCTATTCCAGCAAATTTCTAGCTATCGCGTGCCTCCGGTAGATAAAGCGGAACGACACAAGCGTTATCAATCCCATCAGGAGGTGAGAAAGCAAGTCTACTAAGCTATAGCGATAAAACATTTGGCTCGAGTAAAGTCAAGAGTAACCAATGAAACAATAAACTTTCCGACATTCGTCTAGATGAATTTTATTCCTACACGATAAGATCGATACTTTATTTATTTATTTATTTTTTATTAGCGCGCTTTAATAATTCAGTTATTTGAAAAAATAAAATAAAAATACGTTCGATAGAAAATGGATTTGTCACTAATACAACTGCGGTATATATATGCTTTGTCAATTATCTCTTGCCGAACATTTGACGCAGAAAACTGAACCCTACTCTCACGATACTAATGACAGAAAAGTTATCCCACGAGACGTCATTTGTCATACCGTAGATTCATCACTTGCTTACGAATATTCAGTGGCTGAATTAATGGTGCGAGAATCATTTAGATCCTTTGTCATTTGCACGCACACACGGGGCATTTATTCGATGTGCAGACACAAAGCATAATAATAATATCAGCAATCTCCCTTGGCGGCAGCAAGAGAGTGAGAAAGAAGGCACATACAGCAACGAGTAGAGAGCTGACGTTGCGCAAAGATTTACGGTCACATACATCCTGCATGAATGGCGGACAGCTTGCGATAATTCAACTCTCTGGCGGTGGCGGCGGCCACACCTCGCGGCCACTTCCCGTCCGCACGTGTGCGCCCAGTCGACGAGTTTCCGGTAGTCTAACCGTAATTCTCTTTTCCTCCAGATTTCTCGCTCTTTTCCGACCGATTAAATTATGAATAAAAGCTCGTATAAACGCGTCACAGTTAGATAGAAGTGAAAATTCCTCGCTTTATTTACGTTAATTGAGTACTTGATCTTAGTAATTTTAATCTGCGCGTGTTTAATTCAATTAAGTATTTATCGCTTATCCATTCTTCAACTCGTTCGTGCTTTAATTTTATTTCAATTTTTCGGTGAATTGAAACTACTTCAAAAAAGGTTGAGTGAATTGACAAACAAAAATTATGTTGTAAAGATAAATATAGACAACTGTTGGAATATTTACCAATAGCCAAAAATCTAAAAACATAGGTTAAGACATTAAACTAAAATAACGATACGTAACAAATAATAATAATAAAATAATAATAATAATAATATTAAGAAAATTATTGCTGAAACTACATCGGTTTATAGTTGCAAAATTAATTCCAATTTGCATAGTGTATTGTAACATTTCTAAACCTTGATTGGTGATTATTTACCAATTGAATGATTATATATATTCATGAAGCACAAATGATTGTTTGATCATCAACATAATAGGAAAAAAAGACAAATTTTCTCTCGTGTTTGCAGACGCGTGACAACGTCTTTCAGCGATTTATTCGCGAGCAAAAGAGCTCTTCGGTTGCGAAAATTTACAGAGTCATGCGCGGAAGTCGAGGGGAAGAGGACGAAAGACGTTCATAACGGGATATATCGTGTACAAGCGTTCGCTCGCGTTTATAACCGCGGATATAAATTTTCCGATATTCGTGTGAGAGGAGAGAGAGAGAGAGAGAGAGAGAAAGCTAGCGCGGCCGTGTCGTTTGAAATGGGGCAGTTTTGCTGGGGACCTAATGGTTATTGCCTTTCTCGGGGGGTTCCGACATATTGCGTTCCATCCAGTGCAATGTGCGCTACCGATATATCAGCTCTCTCGTGCAGCCACCAACGGCCCTCCTTCGTTCGCCACTTTTCCTCGCTCTAAATTTTCTCTTGCCACCACCGTCGTCGTCGCTATACTGCTACTGCCTCTACTGCCTTGGTCTGCAAGCGACAGTTGAGCTACGGGGATACCAAGCCCCATCGACTGCTTTGCTCTTTCTATTTTTATTATTTTTTCATTTTTGATAAAATGAACGAGCATGTCGTTGTCGGAAAAAGCTCGTCGATTGAAATTTATTGGGACTTTTTGAACGCTTTACACTATCGGCGAATTTTCCTTATTACTTGGGAAATCAGGACTTTCCAATTGATAGCTCAGTTACAGCCTGCCGCTCAAAGCAAGGATCATAACATACAAAAACTATAGTTGGTCGTAGCATGTTTATGTTCACGTTTAATTGTTATACTATTTTAACTTGCTATGAATTAAATAACTCATATTTTATTAATTTTGAAATTAATTTTTCATACAACGATTCAGGTTAATAATCACGAGATACTTACAACAACTAAAGACACTAAGGGACACCACGATTTTATTGGGATATAATATGGCCTGTAGATTTTCTATTAGCATCAATTCAATGAACCTAAACCTCTCACTAGCTCCATTTAGCCGAGAACTCGAAGATGCTATCAAGCGATCCTCGTCCAGTCTGATCAAGTCTAATCCCATTACACTGAAGCCTTGCTCTCTCTCTCTCTCTCTCTCTCTCTTACTCTCGTATCCAAGCTTAAAAGTCATTGGAGTATAGAGTATATAAGGGTTATAGGAAAAAAGCATGCAATTTCCAGGCAGCTTTCGTGCAATCTATAACAAGCGTGCGCGTGGATTGCACTAAAATTAGAAGTTATACGCTTTAGCGCGCCCGTGCGAGTGAGAAAGAATCGAAGATTTCCGTTGGGGAAATTGCTCTTTCTCCCCTCCTCCGTCCCTATCTGTAAGGCGGCCATTATCACGCACCATCTTGCTGGAATGTGTCCGGCCTGTGGTCGCGCGCACCAGCAGCTCACCACATATATGAGATTGTGTTACTTTTTTTCTTTCGACGCGTACTGACCTTTTCTTCTCAGTTTCTTGTACGTTCTTTTCTTTTTTTCTTTTGCCTTGTGCCGTCGATATACACTTGCTATAGACTTGTATGTGTAGGAAGAGGATATTGCACAATTCTCTCTCTTTCTGTTACTGGCGCACATGCGGAGTAAAGGACACGTAATGGGACAACTCTGCCAAATTATGCCATTTATTTAATTTCTTGGAACGACTACTGTGCGACGACTTCTCTCTTTCTGGCTCTATTCGGGTAATATACCGGAAAAGAAAGAGAAGACATTTTTCGACGAAATATTGTCAATACGAGTATCGCGCCAAGCGACTTACACACTACTGATGTTTTGTCCTTGGCAATTTGAGTGCGAGCGTTTACTTCAGGGCTTCCTTGAGTGCCGCATAAGGTTTCTCGACTTTCGAGTTTTGAAGTCGTAAAGTACTCTGCAGTTCCATAGCAGTTTCACGTTCGTTAAAATCACGGTGCATGTATTTTCGCATGACAAGTCACACAATAATTATCATTTGGATAATAAATGCTAAATTCTAGAATGCTGAACACATTAAATTAAAATTGGCACGATCACAACTCTAGATGGGCATAATAGATTAGCCAATCTTCCAAAGACCTAAATCGGAAAAAGTGGTGATGGTGAGTATGAAAGACATTTATTCAAATAAATAAAGCATAAATCAGTGGGAACAAGCTAGCAAATTAATTGACAGCATTAGCTGACGGCTTCTACCCGCTCCCCAATCATGTCCCATAACATTGGCACGTAATAATGCGCGCGTCACAAATGTAAATCAAAAAGCTTTTGAAAAATGACATGCCCCCCCGTATGTAGCGCCCGTGACAAATTAACGAATGGGATGTATTGCATAAACAGTTGCAAAAGAATACGAGAATTACATGGAACGAATTGCACGCTGTCGCCCAGCCCTCGTTCTAGTTTTTTTTCAATATCATTCAAATCGGTAATTTATTGAGCTTACTGAACATCTGCGGCGTAGCTCTTTTTTTGAGGGATAGAGAGAGAGAGAGAGAGAGAGAGAGAGAGAGAGACGGATCCTGTATGAGTAATGAAGAGTTGACAGAGATGAAGTGGCCACCCTTATGCGCGTGTCACGAAAGGACACGACGACGAGAGTGAGTATATATAGCCACGTATTTGTCACTCGACGCATCGCCACGCAGCACCAACAGCCTTCCCAGAATAATATCCTCGTGTGTCTCTATTGTCGACCATCAGAGTACACACACACACACACACAAGCACGCACACATCATACATACGTATACGCACACGTATGTATCGTTGTCGTATCTCTTGCCAAGCCAGCAAAAGGTACTGTCTTTAAAAATAAAACTAAAAAAACATAAATGATTAATCATACGAAGCAGTGCTGACAATGGCCTCTGGGATTACAAAGTTTTCAGCGATGAATTACCTTTATGGACTCCCTGTGTATGTGCGTGTGCTCTACGGACGCTCGTTATACGTGCCAGTACTTTAATTTGACATGCTGACTTTGCTAAATTATTCAACCGAATTTTTCATTTTCTCCAGAGAATGGACGATAATAAATTGTTCGTTGATGATTTGAAATTTTTACTGCATATTTGAATAATATTTCACTTTTTTCGCTGACGCTGTACAAATATTACAGTTAAATATTTGTCATATGCAGTTAAATATAAACAATAATGACGAATTATATAAATAATATATTTTCCTCGCAAATTAAAAATCTCAGAGTTTGTCAAGTAACTAATAATCAGCATATCTAAAGTTGGAAGGTGCATTTCGTTTCACTTTCACGGCTGTCCGTTTCGGCATCAGAAAATGAGTTGGTACGCACTAGGGAGAGAGACGCTGTCATCATTTGAAACCGAAAACCCATGCGTGATGCCGAATATAACTCCCGTATTCGCTCATATGCATACACACATGCTCTACGCAGTCGTCCCTTTAAAATAAAGCACTCAATCACTAGAGGAAGAGAGAGCGGGATAGCTGGGCTAAAGCAATCACTTCTCGTTAGGTTGCGTGAGCGATGCAAATTGCTGGACACATTGGGATACGTTCATTAGCACGGCTGATATTCACATTGATGTAGGAAAAGGGGTAGGAGGGGGATATACTACTCCCCCCTACTGTGCGTGTATGTGTGGCTTTATAGCGGCATCGAGCTGATGAAAAACAGATGAGCTGTCGGATTCGATGCGCCGTTTATTTGTTAAGTTTATAACGCGCCTGCCTGTCGATGTGCGCCTGCCGAGTGACGCCAGGGATATTGTTGCTGTCTGCCAGGCCACATCAAACGCTTTTATAATGCCGTGTGGAATCGCCTGCATGTACACGATATATATATATGTACATAGTCCAGGATTTATACGCTCGATGTTATTTATTGACGTCTGCTACTGCTGTTACTTGCTGCTGCTACTGCTCTGAAGTTCTGTTATTGATGACGCTGCACATCGAACGGGTACTGCCATTCTTCGGTTGTTGATATGACCAGTATCATTGTATTTACATTCATAAGCTCTCAGGCAAATTGGAAAATATTGTCAATAATCGTGATAATTTGGATTGTAAATGCACAACGCCTATGATACTAAAATTTTATAGATGAATTATTCTTTATTAAACAAAATAATAATTTTTCTCAGACACTACAAATACAATCAAATACAAAGGCATAGGAACGACTAAAATATTGATAATCTATACTTAAAGACTCCCATACTTAAAGATCATACTTACAGTATATAAACGTGTGAATAAAATCATGAAGATCGCAAAAGAAAAAGATAGCGATAAACACGAAAGCCTCGGCAAACTGCTATCAATTTTTTGGCGAGCATCTATCCGTATTACAAGCGAGGTACCGACAAAAGGGTCAAGCTGCGAATAGTCCCATTTGTCATTTCGGTAGCGCGCTGTTGCAATAAAGAAAAGTACCTCTTAGAGGTGGCGTACCATTAGCCTGAGGGGAGGCGAAGTAGTATTGTCAGAGACGTGTGTAAAGAGTTGCTTCCCGCTGTGAGATTCCAGATAGGGTTAATGACGTAGTTCTCTCTCTCTCTCGACAATAAGACAACGTTATTTATGCTCTACTCGTTACTCTCGCGCAAGAGGTATATCCAAAGGATATAAACGGACTTTACTTCATTATCACGTTGAAAGCCACCCCGTGGCTTTTATTGCGGCTACCGAAGCCGATTGTGTTTTACGTTTAATGATCCTCTAAGGGGTCCTGACATGCGCTTCACTGGAGACCCGCTGCACATTTGCTAATGGTATCATTCAGAACTTCGGAATATTGCGCGACGAGATGGTTTATTTGATCGTTGAAAGACCACACATGAGTTACACTTCTATTCGCTTATGAACAGCTTTGTGACACAGTATTTCTAATTAGAAATAAAGAGATATATGGAGAGGGATTTGAAATTCGAAAAAACATGATGATACTTGAACATTAATAGCCAGACGATTCAATTACCAGCAATTCGAAGACAGATATTTACAAATCGTTCTTTGGGTCTTTGTCTTTCAAGCCGTTCATTAAATCAGCGTGAAAAACGCGCGAATCAAATGAATTCTCGAGAACACCCAGACGGTCTTTCCCAATCAATCCAAAGCATCTGCTACAAACGCTGGCCGATTCATTAAGAGAGAGAAAGAGAGAGACAATTCAGCCCCCAATGCTTGAAGTGTTGTCGTTCAGGCGTGGCGCGTACTTTTCCAATCTGCGCGACTTTTCGCGAAGAATCAGAGGGCGTGAACGTGATTAACGTGGACTTCTCCGACGCGAGAGCAACGCCCACATTTCTCTTCGATTCTTTTAATAAAGCTTCCGAGGGGGTGCCCTTTCCGCCCGATTAACGAGCTGCACGTTCTACAGACAGAAAAGACAAGTAGCCAAAAAGGAGGAGTTTTACTCTCGTCGAAAGATTCTTATGAGTTCCAAGAAGATTTTCAGTACATTCGAGTGGTCCTTGCTTGTTTGTGAATTTCAATAGCTTGATTATAACACTGAGTAGCAGAGATTTGTTTCGACGAAGAAAAAAGTTAATGCTATATAACATTATAGAAATTGAATTGTATTGATAAATTACCATATATTATCAATATTTCTATCAAACAATATTAACGTAGAGCAGAATATAACAAAAAGTTCCACCTTGAGTAGAAAGTACAGGTCGACGGGCTTTTTCAACTCAAAAGATCAAGCAAAAGGTAGGGAGGGGAAACTGCCCCATCGTCGCGGTTGAAGATAAAGACGCAACCCGAGGGAGCACTAAACAGAATTAGTGGCTGATTCCCGTTTGAGAAGAGAGACGTAAATTTTCCCAGGAAAAACGTGACTTCGGTGGGTACTTCCCTACACTTTTTTTTCGCTTTCTTACATATTCTGGCGTTATAGTAATCATACAAAACATCGCACGCGGCTTTTATTTTAAGTCTCTTATTTTTAGATTATATTATTGGTATATGTTGGCCTGAAATATTACGGATTAATTTAATCTTACTTTTCATAAATTCACAAAATACTCCTCAGATTATGTGGGATTCATCGGATTAATAGTTTTGGTGATTTCGAGGAAATGGAGATTTACGTGTATTGGCTTAGAGACTAATGTGCTTTACGAATAATTTTATTTTCGATGAATCTTCATGATGAAGTATCAGAACGAATGATATTGTAGATTAAGTGTTAAATTAATTATTCGCCTTTTTAGTACTTATACTAGGGTTTAATTATCATGCTTCAATAAATGACATTTTAAAGTACATCTGCTACGATATATTTATTAATTTTATTTTAATTCAAAATTTGGAAACTATCGAAAAACAAGAAAAACAACCGGAGGCCTTGCGATTTCATGACAAAACATTAGCAAGAACATAAATATATTAAATAAAGATCTGTTAAAATCTATTTATTCCAGAATGACATATCTACACCTCTTCATTATAGAAATATCTCAATGACTATGCATTTATCATACATGCAGTGTATATGAATAAATAATGCGCCAATTGCGTGTTCAGGTCTCGAGTCCCTTGTTAACACGGCCCAATACAAATGACGCCGATCAACAAATGAAACACGGACCATACGGCACATACACAACCACACCCGCGATCGCGCGTATATAAGCCCATAATCATCGTAAAACACGCAACATACGCTTTCTCTGCAATTCGCGAGGAAGAAGGGATGAGGGTAATGCCATTCATCGGAATCGCGTTATCATTTCATCGAAACTGTTACCCGCGGTAGTGCGTAGAAACTAGAAACGTTGTATGTACACATCGAGCTATTAAATTCGAAAGCGTATTTCCCCAACGTGTTGTCGCTTGCGCGCTCGCTCGTTCTCGTGCCAATTTGTAGGACCTCCCCAAGCGGCTGTTACCTGTTAACCGAAATTAATCCCCGAGCCGAAAGCATAAGCGATAAGCTCGACTATGTATATACGACGATAAGGGCATATATATACACGTAATGCCTGCCGAGTTTCTGCGCACCTCCGTTTCTACTATTTGCTACAAGCCCTTTTCCGAATCTTACTCGTTAAGAAAGATGTTTAATCAGGATCGGCGCGATTTTAATTAGAATAAACTGGATTTGTGGCCGGAGGGGTTGCTGCTGCTGCTGCTACGAGTCTTAATTACCATTGAATTTATTGCATGGCAGATGCTTACTCGGTGGTTAAAGTCATTTGGTTCTGTTTAATGAATGTACAATTTAAAATGGTAATTATGTTTACTTCATAGTTGGTTCATTCTTCAGGTTCAAGTAATTTTTATAAACATAATAATTCATTGAACTGATAAATTTCAATAAGAATTTCGTGAAAATCGATTTTTATTTTAAAATGTATTGAAATTATTTTTAATCAAAGATCTTAATTTCTCTGTTTAAGACTTTTCAACTATTTTATTATTTACATTTATATTATTTATATTTATACCTCTAGTTTATACATCAGAAAATCCTCATTTATTATTCAAAATATGAAAACTTAATGTTTCTAGTATTCAAAAAACTAATTGTGTTAATATAACAGCGACAGGAGATCGACGAAGTAGTAATAGCCTCATTTAGTCAGACCTAATTCGTCAAATCAATTCTCTTTGCCAGTACAATGAAAAATGTCATATCCCAATTAGTATAAATAAAAATGATGCCAGTATGTCCATTAAGAAGATTATTAAATCGAAAGAAAGAAAAAATTAAATAAAGTTATAGCGTCAGAAAGCGCGTCCAGCCGTGTCAAAAGCGTATTATAGTTGGAACTGCTAGCTGTCATCCTCGTCAAAATGGCACGTCGTGCGATTAATGAGCGACGGAGTAGCTCTCACTCGTCGACGATGGCGTAAATTCACGTCGGACTCGAGGCGGCGAGTGATTAATGCGCGGAGCTCGTCGCCTGGCCTGTCGGGACATCTGTGTTAATGGTGACGGATGGCCGCGGCTAATGGTGTCAGCACTCGCGCACGCCAGAGAACGCACCACCAGACTTCTCTTGCTGACTCTTACCTAAAGACAACGAGCGACGATGTGTACACTTGAGTAATGCGTACGCGCGCAACTTGTTTGCAGCTTTCAATTAGCTTCTGTTTATTATTACGGATGAAGAGACGTTCTGGATGACTGATCGCCAACCTATACATCACCGGCGTGAAAAATATATTATTTGAGTGACTTTGTTGGCTTCGCTGAGTCATTGGAGCTACTGGGATAACTTCAGCTTTGTCATTAGTTGCATCATTGAGATTTTGTTAAACAATTATAATTTGGAAACGAGAATGGACATCATCATCGCATTGAAGATTTAGGTGAAACTCTTATACCACAAATTTCTTCAATTACTGTATATAATTCCGCCGAATTAAAATTACTCTACGTGTTATCAATCGTTTCGAGTAATTTCACATCGATATTCACGCAATACCAATAAATTACTTTACTCTAAGACTGGCAATATAAGGCAAACACCGTATCTTGCGGACAAGCTTAATTAATTCCGGTAGTCAGATTGGGAATGTATTTCTCGCATAGCGAGACGAGGTTATAAGGAATTCCGTTTCGACACGAGAAAGCATCGTCATCGTAGTCGTAGTCGTCGGAAGAATAGTGAGACGGTGCGGCAAGGCAGATATTGAGCTCTATATTTCCATAAGCTGATATTTACGTGGCAATATACGCGGCCGTGGCCGCTACTTTACGAGCCTCGTAAATACTACGGCCCGCCGGGAATTGGCTGGCAAAGGCGGGCCCATTTAGCTCTATTCGCCGTTTTTTCTCTCTTTCTTTCCTTGCTGCCTCTTCTCTACTTCTTTCTTTTCTTGCGCCAACTTTGCTTTCTTGAGCTCTCCAACTTTAATTGTACATGTATGTATGTATGTGTATATATTTGCCAGTTGTATTTGCGAGTTTGACTCTAAATTCATACCAAAATATAAAAACCTACATGTTTATGTCCTATAAGTTGTTACCTTATTTGGATTGCTAAGGCATTTATGTTCTTTGTTCAAGCTTGAATAAGATCCGAGATTCCAAATGCGAGTCGATGATATTTATGGAGCGATTTTCTCGGTGAAAATGTATCTTAAGCTTTCAAGCCACTTTAATGAAGATACATCCGGTATTCACTGGTCGAATTTTTGTTGACCACGCATGAAAATTTCTTCAATAATTTCTCAAAAATGAAGTCAAATGTCTTACTTAACGATCGACTGCCATAATTAAACGCTTGATGAAAAATTCTGTTTTCAACGCAAGTACTTGTGATTATACTTGCAACGATTATCCGTGGCGATAAGGAGAAAGCGAGAAAGAGAGAGAGAGAGGGAGAGGACGATCACGAAAGATCTTACGGCACAGAGTATGATGGATGGAAGCGTCTTTTACCATCGATATTCCATGTCGCGCGAGCACCAACTCACTTTATCATCGTGGCGCATCCGCTCGGGCTCGTTCATCATTCGCAATCACTTCCTTGCGGCGGACGCGTAATTGATCGAGCGGATCAATGTTTGCTCATATAATTACTACAAGTAATTTCGCTGTGATGGCGATGAGAAAATTCCATATTAAATTGAGTCATTCTCTTCTCTTTTTTACTGTTTTTTTCGCATACGTACATTCACGTCGTTATATTCACTTGGGCTTGTTATTAAGTTTTAATACTTTAGATAAATTGATGATGGCTGCGCAGGGACGAGTTGTGCGTGATCCGAGATATAAGTTAAGTATAAACTTGTATAGGGAAATTGTGACACGATACACTTGATATAGTTATCAGAGACTTTGTATAACAAGTTATAAGAGAAAAATGCAATATCATTTGATACATAGAAATTAGGTAATTAATCAGCATCATACGAATGAGAGAATACATGAAAAAGTGCGTTATTTTGGTGTCCATTAGTTTGATATTTTAGTGAAACGTGCATGTCGATATATCTCCGTAACGAGCACATCTCAGAATAGGCAAAGACCATATAGTCTAAGACACTTGAGCACATAAAATAAAAAAAAGGAAAAAGCTCAAGACGCGTATACTCGCCTCTAAAATATATATATGTCGAGGCAACAAACCACGCCTTGGATCCCTCCTCCACTTCTGGCGAATGTACATAAGCTCGAGAGAACGCGCGCGAGAGGCGGCATTATTTACGGCTGCCTCTTGTTTTTCGGGCCCCGAATATATTTCACGCGGCGCGTCGCGGCGGCTATTATATTTATATTCATAACTGCGTACACCACCCAGAGAATAAGAGAGCGAGAGAGAGAGAGAGAGAGAGAGAGAGAGAGAAGGAGTATATAGAAGACAAAGGGAGCGCGTGGCGAGAAGACCGTATTGTTTGCGGCCACACTCCTGCCACCTTTTTCTCTGTTCAATATGTGTGTGTATGCGTATTTATCGAACGCTGGAATCTAAAAAAACTTTTTTGAAATGACACAGCGTGCTGAGTAAATTTAGTGCGCTTTATTTCTTTCTCACCACACAAGCCCGCGATTGGCCCCCAAATTTACGAGCTCCGAATTGTAAAATAACGTACTTTATCGGGTAAGAGGGTGCGCTATCTATTGGATAAAGTATTAGATTAGCGGCTGAGACTGTATTTACTGGGAAAATGCCCTTTATGTATCTACTGTGTTTTTTTTATAGATGAATTATTTATTTTTAAAAATTCAATGGGTTTGTTAGTAACAATGTTATTAAGTATATTCAAATCAAATCTGATATCTCAGTCTTGTTTTCCATTCTCAAATGAGTAATATTTTTATATAGTAGTATATATTATAGTAAGATAAAATCATATTAAGATAATTAGATAATATTACTTTTTCAATTAATCAAAAATAAGTGACGTAGTTTTGTTATTTTAACAACACTTTAAAGTCATTAGTAAAACGAACATGTCATATACGCTAGCTTACCTAGTCAAATTCGATTTATTTTGGAATATACAACAAAAACTAAATAAAATATAATACTGTCAAATATTTAATTAAATATCGTCAAGTTAGCTACCTTTATTCGATTGACTTTGATTTCGGTACTTCAAAAGCTCTTTCAGAAACTCTTGTTCATGTAATGCATAGTAAAGTAGATGCATCTAATCCACAAGTGTGCTGCTTGCTGTAATAAGTCTATGTTGAGATTGCAAGTTCAAATAGAGAGACAAGTGGAAAAACACTAATGAAAAAGATAGAGAGAAAGCTTGCGAAGGAGTAGGATGTAAATGAAGCAACTCATTAACATCGTGGCTTCGCGCTCGCTCGACTGCTCTTAATGCTCAAACTATTAGCGCTCTCGCCAAATTAGAATAGATACCTGCTCTCGTGGTACATTCTTATGTTACGTAAATAATACTCTTGTAATTCACACGGCTTTTCGGGGCGAGTTTCTGTTTAATCGATTCTTAATTTGAATGATTATGTCAAAATATTTATTCTATTACACGGTGAATCAAGGAGTTTCAGCATGCTACGGTAACAAAAACTATTTCATTACGTTTTTTTATATTATTGTATTTTTCAAACGTTTTCAAATATTTAAAGAATTGATTCATTAACATTGTCAACAGCCAAAAAAGTAAACACTGAAAATCGAAATCCTTAATTCAAGATACAAACGATAAAATATCGTCCCAAAGTGTCGCGATAAACTCAATTACCCTAAAGCTGCAACTCTATGATGCGGTGTGTGCAAAAAAAAATTCCGTAACTCTTGGGAATGTGCTGTTTCCGCGTCGATAAGCTGCGCTAGCGTATTAGAGCTTAACGCGCCGATCGTCGGATCGTTTATCAAGCTCTTTCGGCTCTTGTCTTTCTTTTCGGCCCATTAACCATGACAATTCGGCACATTCGTTTCCCTCTTATCCCCCTCCACCTCCCACATCATCATGTTTGCCATTAGTTTGCCAGCACTTAGTTACCACGCTCGAGAAAAGAGAAAAAATGCGATGTACTTTATACGTCCCATTCTCTCGGATGTAATAACTTTCGAGTGTCTTACGTAGCAGAGACAAAAAAAAATGACTCATCATCCAGCTGCTGAGTATAATTTCAATACGTCTAAGGAAAGCATTATACAAAGCTTCTCGACTTTTTAACATACAATTGTTCCATTACTTATTCTAGTATAATGGCATTTTACGCCAAATTTCAAGTTTATATACGTGTGTTGCAAGATTTTTAGGAAACATTAATTTGACGCTCGCAGGAAAACATAACATTCCATTCTTTGCGGTCACGCTCGAAAATTCAACTGGCGACTAATAGCTACGATAACTCGTGCGCGAAACCTCTACATAACAATTCTATTATTACCACACAGCGTGTAGAGGGCTCTCTCTCTCTTTCTTTCTCTCTCTCTCTCGGAAACATTTACTTAAGCTTTCTCGCGAGTAAGTTCACCATTAAATTATCAAACTCACTCTTACGTACAAAGAACTCGCCATAGCAATTTCTCGGCTGGTTAATGTGGAGCGACAGCTGCAACAGATTCGCGACGAGGAGGTGAGCTGTATTAACGTCAAACCGAGCACGTCGATTCTGCATTCGTGCTCGGTTATTTCTGGGGTATTAAACCATGCGTGGCATATATATGCTCTTGTTTGCTATTATATACACAGACAGAAGTGACAAAAATCATTTCTTTCAGCGGAAGTACTTCTCGTCTCTGATGAGTATAAATACACTTTGAGCTTCATTTTATGGGCGTCACTATGTTGCGACACGTTTGTTCTGCGCTAATAAAACAATATGACTTTGATGTTTTTTTCTTTCTTCCCAGTGATGTTGTTGAGGAAAGAACGTGAGCGGCAAATAACAGCAGAAGATCCAGAGTATTAACAATGTTTTCTTTAGTTTGTCGGCTATTTTGAGATCAGTTTGGTGATTGATCGTGTATTGTTTTGAGATCTTTCGTAAAGCCGATAGATTGAAGTGAAAAAGATCATTTAAATCAACGGAAACTTCCTTTTCTAATTGATATGTGTTTTTCTCGCTGTATATAAATAAACTAATTCATTAAAGCTTAATTTAACGATTCCTTAAAATACTTAACATCACCAAAAAAGAGTAAGCATGTGGAATTCGTTGAAATCATTTACTTACGAAAAGATACATTTTTATATTAAAATAATCTGGTTAAATTTTATATGAATATTTTTGCGTAAAGGCACGAGATAATTCAGTTGAAGACAGTGTAATACCTACACTCACAGACTGTTAACTTGTAATCTCATCCAGTAAATCAAAGGAAGAAGCTAAAATGAAAAGAGAAAAAAGAAAGTGTGATGCGAAAGGTCACGCCATTAAAAGTGAAACGGCGTTGCCGTCGGCTAAGCGTAATGGAACAATTCCTTTCGCGAGATTAGAGTTTATAGAAGCTCGTCGTTTGGCTACTCAATTTTCTGGTTGGTCGTCGTCGTTGCTTGGCATGAAGGATGCATACAGATGAGGCCGATTACAGTGGCCCACGATCATTTGCCACTGACAGCCGCAGCCAGCCCATTTGCTGTGGCAAACTCACACTGCTATAACAGATCTTTCGCCACTTTATGTGTGTTCACTAAACTTTTCACATAGACATATATTCGTCTCTTTTTATTTTCTTTTCAATTAACTTTCCTGCTTGTAAACATGCATTTCGGTCTCTCTTCGTAACTCACTAGTCGACGCGTCACGTCGACACCCATTACGGCTAAGCGTTCCTCCACGAATAAAACAGTTGCAAGCAACGTATATTTCGAGCGCCAAGTCCGAAAATAGAGAGGCCTCCTCTTTTTTTCTCGTGCGCTTGTAGAGATCCTGCTAGATTAACCTTGCTAGAGGTCTTTAGAGCAGCCGAATGTTGAACGATGCCTCAAAGACGAATTTAAGGCCAAGTTAATGGATTTATGTGATAGCTATGCTCTCTCGAGCTACGCTTTTTATTGATGTCGTTTAATTGCTCGACAATGTGTTTTATCAATCTTCGCCTCGACAGTTAGGTTTTTGGCAAGCTACATTAACTGGGACACATTTATTTTACTGATCCCAAATAATTCTGCTGTCTAGACGGTTGGCATGTATATTACATTATAATTTGTTGAATTCCAAATTATCGTCGAAGCTAATTTAAATGTCTCAATCGAGATAAACCAAAGTTGCAATACGCTAATTAAACGATTAAAGTTTCATTCCATATCATACACTGTGCTAATTAAAACTCGTTGACACTATTTCAATATTTATATAAAATAGACTGTTTGGAAAATAATTGAAGTAAATTCATAAAATTACGTCGATATAAAATTACTCTATTCTGTCAGTTAACACCTGGGAAACAAATTCGCAACTAAAATTTCACCTTCGTAACACTATACGATTCCGTCAGTGTTCGCCAATAAAAAAATCTCACCCAATAAAACGCTCCATTCGTCAGGCTGTTATTCGTCGCATTCACGACATGACTCGACAGTTGCGCGACAATGAACCGCGAAATAATAAACTTTGACGCGTTTATACCTCGCATGACGACGACGACGAGTTACGATCCCTCTTGAGAGCTGGATTATGTACTTACTTTAGTGAGCGTCAGCGTGAAACGACAGAAGTAGCTGCACTTGGAATTAGAAAGCGCAGGGGTACATGCATACACACATACACAAGTGAGGGCTCGTGTCGTACGTTTCTGTCAGTAACGCAGCAAGTTATATAAAGGAAGCTTCTGTTGCTGCTTCTGGAGTGTACACTCTCCGTAGGGTAATTGAGCAAGTACCGCTGCATTTATACTTTGCACTTTCGTATGCTACTACCGAGTTTAATACAATATATATGTATATATACACATTCTTGAGGTATAAATGTGTACATTGGTGAGTTGTGGAGAGATATGTGACAAGTTTTGACAGTTCGTCACTCGAGATGAGTATGCAGTTGTTATATAGCTTAAAGCTATTATTACACACCTAACTTTTTTGTTACGTGATGGATACTTCACTTGTGTTGTTGATGTCGAACATATGCAATATTAGTCGTTAAAAGTACCTGTGTATATATGGTAGAAAGATCTTGAATTTAATATCTTTTTGTATTTATTATTAATTAATTTTACAATAAATATTATTTATTAAAAAACTTCAACGTAATAATTGGTTACATTCGTTATTACTAAGCTTATAAAAGTACATTTTCAAATGTGTTACGAAACCTATACTAAACTTGCTTTATGTATACTATTAAACTAGGCGAATATTAAAAAACTTGACATACTTTTCATGCAAATAAATAATTAATAATAGTGCAACAAAATATATTCAAGAGTCGTCTTTCCGTCGTGGAATCACTCCTCACGAAAGTCATCGCAACGTTTCACGAGGTGAGCCATTAAAATGTGTCAGCATCACGGCGAAATGCGCGCGTGAGACGATAAGGAAAGAGGCATTAGTGTCGCCTGCACATTCGCCGCGTCATCCTTCCTGCAGTAGCGGTGGAGCACAGTACATAGTCGACAGGTGCACAAGTTCCTTTGACACGACTCCGTGAAATTGCCCGACCACGCGAAATCTTTTTATCGGCACTTTGCCGCTTTTTTTGCTACTCTGCAAGCTCGATAGACGTGGATATTTTTTTTACTGCGAGTTGCACGAAAAACTACCGAAGTAAGTGTTAGATTTTAATTGAGATTTTAAAGATTTAGCAAAAATCGTTATGTTTATTATTAAATTAGGTCTGAATAGTTTCAGTAATTTATTTGATTCTCCATTCATGTTTAATAATATCAAGTCTGTGCATATCTTCTTTGAGTATTTATAGTGACGGACTAAAGTCAACAAGAATACCTGACAATTTCTAGATCGATAATGAGTACTGAATTATGTATAATCACTAAAATTAGATTTTCTTTTAGGATTAGTCTTATTAACACTTCATTAAGAAACGTCTGCTATACGCGAGAGCTAGAATCAAGGGTTCTGGCTTGGCACGCACGTAACACGATATTGACTCTCTCTCACTCTTTCTCTTTCTCGGGCGGCAGCTCGATTCATTTGGGCCATTAATTATGCACGACATTCAATAAACGAACGGCTCATTCGCGACGATTTGCCGAATGAATCATTCTTTCGGATCGTTGCTGCGGTTGCTCCTGGCATAACTTTTTAATGCTACACCCGATCGTAACTCAAATTGAAGGCTCACGTACGATTTCGTAACGACTATTTAGTCGCTTGGGGTAACGATTTAATAAGCTAATGAGAAATATTAAAGTTTATTACTGGTAAGCCTATAAATTCTCAACGAAAGAGAGAGAGAGAGAGAGAGAGAGAGCAGAAGAAAGACCAACCAATCGATATTACGAGAGTACTGTTTCTTCATTTTACCTTGATATAAATCAAACGAACCATCGATTTATTTCCATTCGCTGGGATGATTTTATTTGTTTTTCTTTAAAAATTAAGTTTATATTCGCAATAAGGATTTCTTTTCCGTGATGTGGAGTGTTTCATTGATGTAGTTTAATTAAATTATGCAATCAATAATTGTTTTTTGATCGGGTGAAAAGAACTTTTTAAGTTGGCGTTAACAAGTAAATATTATACAGCGGTCAATTTTATAACCGATTGATCATAGTTTGAAATTAATGTCGATCACATAAATATGGTAAATCACTTATCATTATGATTTATTATCTACACGGTTCCGACTGTTAAAGAAGTATACAATGACCTTGATAATTAGTGACTACAAATTTCTAAGCGTCGCATTGAGAATTCTACGTTGACATCCATTAAAAAAAAAAAAAAATATGCAAAGTGAACGTGAACAGTGTCAACGATACGAGACATATACATATAGATACACAGTACTTCTCACCGCAACTAACGGTATCACGCAAATGGCCAATTTGTCGGAGCGTACAAGCAACACACTCGACTTGAGCGCGTTCGCAACGACATGCCACCATCAATTAAAAGCACGCGGTCGCGCATTCATAATGAGGGAATTGATGTGAGATACGGCAGAAGCGACGACCCGTTCGCCTCCGTCTACCGTGTGGCATGCAATGAATCTGCAACTTTGTTCAGTGGTTTTCTCATAGTCTTTTTTCGTGGTTATACTATCATTACTCTAGTGGCACAAGAAATACCGCGATAAAGTGACCGAGGGATGCTGCGGCCCTTAACTTACGGACATACAACTTTTTTCTCGTAGTTCGGTTAATGAATTTTAAACACTGTTGTATATTATTTTTAAATTATGGGAATATTGTGGTGGTCGTATGTACATTGAGTTAAATAGTTTTTACGAGTATTTTTTCAATAGTTTTAAAACTGTCAGTCAATATACTGAAATATTTGTATAAGAATCCAATCTATTTCATTACATATTTATCGATGTTGATAATACAAATACTTCTATTTTATATTTAAGTTTGTTTTTGAATAATCAATAACAATTAAACATTTCACTGTCTTATGTAATTATCATTCAAAGTATCTACAAAAAGAATCAAAGTCGAAAAAATATAAAAAATAATGTTAGAAAACAGATCACCATTCATTACGTAAATTCAAACCCATTGAAAAGTATTCAGAAAATAAAAGAAAGAAGTCGGAACATGGAGCACGTGTTTCCGTATATCCTGGCGTAAGAAGCTTTTTGCGAGTGAGAAAGAGGAGGAAGAGAGAGAGAGAGAGAGAGAGAGAGAAAGAGAGGGAGCACGTAAAACGAATAGGAAATACTACCACGAATCTCGGACGCCATAGATCGCGCAGTAGAGGTGTGCCGTGTGTAAAAAAAGAGATGACGTCTCTCGGCACTATGCTGCGTGGCGAAAGAAGAGTAAGAGCGAGAAAGTGCTGGCGTTCAGTCAGCGAGAAAAGCCGGAAGGAAGATGACTGCTCGCCTGAGTAATGGATCAATTTATCTCTTTGCTGGGATGCGGGCTTTTTTTGTTCTTCACTTGCGCACAGAGCGTATTTATTTCCCTGGTGCGTGAGAAAAGAGGCGAGTGATCTATGCGCCACACGGGCGCAGACACATCTCATTTACTCGCAGCGGAGCATAATTCCCCGACACTTTTTCGGCCGCGCCGTATATCTTGGTTACGCTTGTACGTGTATACGTATATATATGCACCAGAAAGAAAGTGCAAATTTCGCACGAGAGCGTGGAGCTGCATTTTTCTCGTCGCGCGGTGGCGATGGAAGTAGTAGCAGTCAGGATTTATTCATTATACCACAGCCAAACCTGACAGCTGCCTCGACACTTCATGCATAACTTCTTTTTAACGATATTGTTCGGTGTCTTGTCTCGTAAACATGCTTAATGTCTACGATTTCACTTTTTGCTAATGAATATGTTTATTGCGTTACTCGTCTGACGGATGAGTCGGGCGAAAACTTGTGTGTACTATATCTTTCGTCATTATTCCATGAGAGAACAATATTGACGTAACAACGTGTACAGTTAAAACACCTGGTTTCTCGACGTTGCTAATGGGGAAAGGCTTAATAGACATGTTCCAAAGTAAATGCGTAACGAGAAATTAACATTATCTTCAAACCAGCTGCAAGAAATAGAGAGAAAGAGAGAGAGAGAGAGAGAGAGTATCTGTAATTCACGTAGATGTCCCGCATAATTTGGATATTGTTGACGGGCACGCGGAAAGATGCGGCTCATAAAAGACAACGAATCACCGTCATTAAAGGAGGACCGCTCGTGCATCACTTTGTCAAAGTCGACCGAGCAACTTTTCATTCGACACGCCCGAATTTGCAAGAGGTCTCCGCGCACTGCCACCGTGACGATCATGCTTAATATATTCTGTGTCAAACTACTTTACTTTTCTCATGCTTCATTTACTACATGCGTATAAAGATGTTGTAAATTGTACGTTAGTGTTATTTTTGTTCAATTGATAAATTATGTTATATTTTATGAAAAATGAAATATTCTAAATATATGACATTTTCAATAATTAAATAAACGTCACTAATTCAAATTATTTCCGATTATTTCAGTCAACTTTTAAATTCTGCAATTCTATTTCTCAGCACACACACAGTCAAGATTGAAAAATCACTTAGCATATTATTCAAAGTAAATTGGTATCGTCTTTCTGTACAATCAATAACCTAGTCACATAAATCTAAGGGTTCGTTAGAAAACGTAGTATGTCGACAGCGGGCTGCCCGGAAAATCAATGCTCTCCTCTCGTAGCTTTGGCGCCCGCACCCTCCGGAGAAATCTAACGCCAATCGGACAACGGAGCGCGATAAACGCGAGATCTCTCTCTACGCGTACTTACGCGCGCGCGCGCGTGCGTGTGTGTACGTATGGTCAGATATGTGTGTATGTTTTCGAGTGGAAGTATCGGGTAGAGAAATATACGGCTTCTGCTGCTACTACTACTGCACTCGAGCAATTTGTTAGCTGCGTGACGATTTATATGGGCACCCCGGCCTATACCCATCTACAATCCACTCGTCCATAATTCGGATTAACACCGTATATCGACACGTAAATCCTCCCGCAGCCGATACATTTTTATCCGGCAGAAAAGAGAACTGTCTCCTCTCTGCTACGGGGTTGGTATCGCAAACGCTATACATAGCTTTTCTATTGAAACTGTTGTACTGCTGATTTATATCCATCAAATATTCATGGAGGCGGACTATAGTGTTGCTTTATGTATCGCCAACAAACTTCTCTTTTTTTGTTCTGTTATTACATCGATAATGCTTATGTCAATTTGATAAGCATGAATGACTTTTGATTGGTGACGTTTGTATCCTTATAATAGAATTATCGCTTAAATGTGTAAATGTGTAAACGGCAGAACAATCAAGTTGTACGTCAAGTTGTCAAGAGGCAATGTTAAATATTTCTTACAGCTAAATGAACAAATGAATGGTATTCGATTTATTTGTAAATAATAATTATTTGCTTTTACGAGTTTCATTCATTTAAAATAAATCATTTCTAATTTCTTGAAATATTCCAAAATATTTTCGGAGAATCTCCTCTATGACAAGTGTTCAAAGTTTCGTTTTGTTATAATTTTGACGAATCTTACGCATTTTTTAAGTGAAACTCATGATTTGATACTAAAAAACGTGAGAGGTTGATAGTAAATTGAACGAAATCAATAAATTCAAACTAGTATGTCGACAGTATAACTGATTCATTTCATCATCCTAAGAAACGTATCTGGCGTATCGATTTGATCGTTAGAAAAGTAATATGCGTACATCGCTTAGTTCAAAGATGGCGATAGATTGAGAAATACCTGAGGAGAGTATTTGAAAAGGCGCGACATATAGCGAGCGAATAAGGGGATCGGCCCCCTTTCTCACGAGAGACGTACTCGTAAATCACTCGGATTTACGATCTTAGTTAAAAAGGCCAACACAATATTTATCGGCATCTCTCTTCCGCTCTCTTATTGCGCACGCGGGCGCGGACTACCAGTTATATATAACAAATTTAACTTTTATACAAAGAAGACTGCTGTAATACACTTACACTTCTGTGCCCGGTAGATTTTAATAATCGATAGTGATTTATTGCCAATACATATTAATGCTGAGTATTATACCTATCATTCTGTCGGCGTTGTTTATTCGTACTGATAGCAGCTGAATGTATATAAGCGATGGACAACACGAGTCATCTGTTGAACGGACGTGTCGAGTTTTGTTTTGAGGTAGTTGACGTGAGCAGAATCTCACGATTCACGTGTTATCATTTGAATGAATTTGGTTTATTATAACCGAAAAAAATCCTTGTTTCAGCGAATATTTCTGAAAACTTTACATCTAATGTTCTATTATATTGGAACCATTAGGATCATAATTCAATTAAAAGGGTTTCAGTTCGTTCAAATAATAAAAATATTTATTGAAAAGGTATACCAGTTAACATAATTAGAGAAGGCCTAATTTGGTGAAAGTAAAAATAGGCTAGATTAGAGATACGATCGAGTAATTTTTTATACTAAAGTATAAGTATCCACAGCCCGACATTATTATTTTAGTTGTAACAAAATGCCATATTTAGAATATGAAATTTTTTAAATAAAGTGCATTCTACAACAACACTTCTTTATGTTATTATTCATAAATACTACGAGTATTGATTTATAAGTAATCCTTCAACAATGCTTATTTACTGAGTTGAATCAAGCTCGACTGTTACTAGTCAATCTTATAAAAGGTTACAATGGGTATACTCTTGCATAAAATAATTAGTAAACCAAGGATTCCTCAGATTCAATAATTAACTACAAATTTATTGGTATGATTATCGAATGACTCTGTAGATTTCGATGATAAATGAATTATTTTACTGTCCATCATTTTTCATTACGCGACGTCTAAAAATACAGGCGTCTTTAATTCTCATATCACTTTTAAATTGACAGGGCGATAAGCGTTCGATTACGCGTAATCAAACAATCTTAAAATACCCACTCCAATCGCTCACAAGCTGACAGCCAATATCGTTAGCCGTACATTGAGTAAAGAAAAAGAAGTTAAAAACGGCGATTATTATTTTTCCGTGGCTTGGCATTTTATCTGCGTCACGCTCGTGGACTTTTCGCCTGTACGAAGGCCGTGCGCGAGTGAGAACGAAAGAGAGAAAAAGAGAGAGAGAGAGAGAGAGAAAGCCAAAGCATATAGTCGGGTATTCTATCGTCGAGTAAAGTGAATGACAGGCAGGCAGACAGCAACCAGACAGGAGACTGACAGCGCGGCGGCGGCCTGACAGCTCTCGCGCTCTACTCGGCTACTGTAACGTGTTGATCCTCGTCCCATTCGTCAACAAAAAGCGATCAAACCTCGTAGCTCGTAGTCGCACATGAGCTTTTTTTGTTCTCTTTTACCAGGTGTGCGCGCGTTAAAGAGGTGATTAAATGACTGCGCACGCACACGCACACCAGTGAGTGAGCGCGAAAGAGAAGAAGAGATTGTCGGTGATATGAGTAGATATGTTAATGAGAGACTATATATACTACATATAGGCATGTACGAGATGACGTTTTGACACTTGGCTGTAACGGCGGTTAATTTTTGAAAGGCTTCAAGTGGTAGTGACGATAATTGCTCGACAGATGAGAGTTTGTGATTTGGATATTATTTCGGTAAGCTCGCAGAGATATGCTGATACAATTGAAGTCTTGATATTTTGTTATCCATTTAGTGATATGAATATTTTGTAAGATTTGAATGGAGATTATGGAAAACGAATTACTCGCTAGTAATATAAATATTTCAGACTTTATTTGTGTAAAAATTGTAATTGTAAAATGTCATATTCAATATTTTGTACATTTTTTAAGATAAGAAAAAAAATTGATTTCCTAATTTTATATTTTATGTTAACTATACTAAATGGATAAATCAAGTTTGAGAAAAGATTAAAAAAATACTCGTTAAAATTGAGAATCAGCTCTCGTTAATAACATCGTAAAACATGGGAGACTTAACAAAAAACCATAGGCGCTGTCTCTCATTCTCCAAGAGAAACAGAGAGAAAAACAAGAGCGGTGTAAAGTAGCGCCACTGGCACACACAAAGGTACTCTGCTGTTTCGCCGCCTCTCTCTTTCTCTTTTTTTTATTTTAATTTTTTTTGCAGCTCGTGCAAGATGAGGCAGCAACGCGCACTTGGGCCGCGGGGGTTGCCATTATGTCCATGGGCCTTGAATTAAAATGCCATATAATGACACAGGGGCTAGTCCCGGCCTCCTGTAATTTACGTCCATAAAAATAAAATCATAATTACAGAGGTGGTTGCCTGCGAAAAGGACGGTAATAACACGCTCGCGCTCGTTTGGCTTTTTTCAGCGAAGTTGCGTGCTGCTGCTGTTTTTTTTATTTTACGAAGCAACTTGCCTCTTCATTTTGGCCTGTTCATTATCGAGAGTCCCTCGAGTTATTTACATCGTGTGCTGTATTGTGCGCCTGGCGGTTGGATGATATGAACGTTTGCCAGCCCATATACGTGTATATACATACATATGCACACGTAGATACGTACCATGATTGACGTCGATCAACTCTGCCACTGAGTGAATAGTTGCGGCTACTGCGACCATCGTGTATTACGTTCTGCACGAGATCCTTTAAGGTGATTGCTTTTCAAACTATCTGCCTATTGATGCCTTGTTATATTTGCAACGTAAATTGACTGACGTTCTCACGGTTCATTCCAATACTATTTGTACTATTCGGTAGCAGTATCTGTACTATTCGATATTGAAAAACTATGCACATGTCCTTTTTATTCGAAAGGATCATACTGTACTGATTATATAAGAATCGAATTCTGAATTAGTAGTAAAATGTACTCCGAGTAATCAGCAGTCAAATACAAATAAAGAAAACGTAATAATTCTTAATCTGCATACTTTATTTGATCAATGTCTTATTAAAATATATAAGTACGATCCTTATTATGATAGTTATATATTGTATAAACTGAATATGTAAGTTTCAGATATATAGATGAACGCAACCACCTTAATCCTTTTAAGGTGGTTATACTTAATCCTTTTAGAAAACTCACAAATAGCTCTACTAGATCGAACAATTTATTACTTTTTGACAGGGATCCAGTGAGTTATCGAGCGTTTATAACCTTACAAACAGGAGATGTGACTATACGACCACTCTTGGTAAAAAAAAATATATATATATAGTTTTCGGAAAACCAAATCGAGCTATCGAGGCACTCAGGATAACGAGGCGATTGAAATCGAACATGCATTAGCAGAACGATACATTACGCTTTATTGAGGGAATAAATATCCTTCGTGTGTAAACGCGTCCGGTTTCTCTCTCTCTCTCTCTCTCTCTCTCTCTCTCTCTCTCTCTTGATATAAATGACGTGGTGCTGGGCAGCATCGCCACGAGGTGAAATAAAATAAATACAAATTTATCTTGCTTGGGCATCTGCTTCTTTCTCTTTCTCTTTCTATTCCTCTCAGACGATTCAATCCACCTGATAAATCTGAGCGATCAAACAGCGGCAACGTATCAATTATCAGACGTAAAAAAAGAGAGAAAAAAGCAAGCATGTATATAACTGCAGCAGCGCAGAAATCGTCAAGAGAGTGAGCGAGAGAGGCCCTTAAACGCGATCGCGTTGATGAATGTCCCCATTACACGAACACCGCTAGTTACTCCGCGGAGATAAACCGCGCTCATTATTCACTCGCTTGGCGTGACCTTATTCTCCCTCGCTCGCTCGCTCACTCGCGCCTATTAAACTAATGCAAATTAATATCGGTCTCTTTCATCTCTCTCTCTCTCTCTCTCTTTCTCCTCTGCAACAGCAACAGTGCGCTTATTAGCGCCGCGTGAATAAATTGTAAAACAACTGTTTTTCAAATCCCGTGTATTCAATGATTCTAGCAACAAGATGTTTCTTATTAAGAAATGTGTTAAATAAAGAAGAAATATTCCATATAAATTAATTTTTAGAGGAATTTAACGACCACATTGGTTTCTGTTTATTTTTTGTGTTTTTTACTATTAATTATTTTTTTAAAGACTTATTATTCAACTCAGTTCATTGAGGTACGTGAAGTTTTAGGTGTTTTCATATTCTGTGAATATGAATCAAGTGGAACTATTTAATTGTATTCAAAAAGGATTAATTGGCAGCTCATAAATAAAATCTTTGTGAAGAAAACGAGCACGTTGAAAAGTTTTTTCGAGAAATAAATTGGCTGTGCCGCTCAAATTAGAGCATAACAAATTAGAGCTGTCATGATTTATTTGATCTTGAGCCTATCTGCATCGCGGAGAGATAAGTGACCGGTAGTCATTAATACAAGTCATGAGTTCGTTAGGGAGAAATTATTAAATTTCTTACATAAATCTATCACAATTGGTAAAAATGGATAATATTTAATTTTGGTCCCTGAATACATGAATTTATAATCATGCGTTATTTATATTTACATAAAATATTCAGCTAAACGAAAGTCAAATAAATTACCGCTAATCTTGTTTTATGTTTCTTTTAAATTATACATAGTATAGCTGCCTAAAGACTTTCAATGTAAAATCTACTAACCACAGTTGCAATGTTCGTAATCGTGTCACTTTGTCAAGTAAACAATTATTTACATCGTTTTAAATTAGTGTTTAATTTATTAAAGCAAATTATTATTTACAATTTTATATCTATATTGACAATAATTATGTATAATAAATAATAAAAACTGAAAAAGAATCTATCATAACGGCAACGCACCTTGATAATCGGCAATCAAGCAATGTAAGTATCTATGACGCCGCAACTAAGCGAGTAATTGAGCGGCAGACGATATGACGTGCTGCACACAATGTTCGCGACAATGAACGCACCTGATTCACGCGAAGTATATGCGTAGATATACATATAATATATATGTATGCTCCGTTACGGCTATTGTGTACCAACGAGAGTAATGTTCCATTGTTTTTCGATGGTGATGATGCATGGTCTTTTTCTTTCTCTCGTTCTCTCTCTCCGATCACGGCTGTCCGCCTCGTAGGAGGTATATTTTTCGATTCGCTGGATTGTATAATTGTACATATGATCATTCTTAATTTATCGCGCCTATAATGTAGTTCTCCTTCCCTCACTCTCTCTCTCTCTCTCTCTCTCTCGCGCGCGTACGCGAGGTAATGATTTATGAATTTGATTTACGGCAAAGAAAGTATTTATTGCTAGAAAGTCCCATATTGTAAGAGCTTACGTGTGTTACTTTTAATACCGTGTATATAGAATACGTTGCGATGTTATTAGATATAATTCATCTTATGCCGGTAAGTGAATATTTTTTTTAATTGGATGAGAGCACTTGTTAATGTTATATTACTCAGACGTGTAACATGATTTATTGCCTGTTTTTTAAATCTTGTATGCGTGTACTTCATCTTTTATTATTTCCTGTTTTTAATTTTTCTATATTCTTAATAAAAGAAAGCTTTGTAATATACGTTCTTCACCTGATAGTAATATAATATCCTCAGCATCATGCACGTCAATCCAAGTCACAGAGTGTTACTTACCATTTAAGTAGACGTGCACTTATCTCTATCAGACATAATCAGCGAAGACAGCACTCGACACCCCTCCCTCTCTGAGTCTGTCGAAGTAATACAATATCTCGTCCTCGTCGACGACGTCGACGTGGAAACACAAAAAAGCCTCACGCCATTACGGATAATTGTGATCTATAACTACTATAAAGCATCGCGGGTTACCCGACGAAAAAGGGGCTCCACAGCAAGAGATTGTAGCCCGTAAATTTCCAACTCAAAACTTTTACCTTTCTCATTCTCTCTCTCTCTCTCTCTTTCTCTCTTGCGCGAGTGCGCCGTGCGTGAAATATTTTCACGTATAAGCCACCCCGAAAAATCAGGATGCGTGAAATGCGCGCACACTTTTCATGCTTCCATTACGGCTGCGCGATGCACTGTATAATGGATTATATTTCTGCCAAGTGATCTATGGCGGCCTTTCTCGTACGCTCTGTGGCGCGAAACGCTTGAATGGGAAATTTCATGCTTTGGGGTACTTGAGAGATGGTTACTTATTTGTTGACTTTTTTTCCTCTACGCTTGGAGCATAGAAATGATTAATTGGTATAATACTTCTTTTTGCTACGAGCAAGCAGTTTGGTTGTTACAGATTTTCAATCAAAGTAATATGATTTTATTCTTATGTATTTACAAATAAAATCCGCATGAAAATAAAAAAATTAAAAATATCAAATAACAGCAATAAATGATGTTGTTATCACTTTACAATGCTGAAGAAGTTGTAATAAAAAAACTTGATTTTTCAAATCTTGTCACAAACTGAATACCAATTAAAAATTGGCCAACATTCAAAAGTCTACTTTCTAATTTTCTTATGAATTCCTTATAAATCAATTTTCAAAAGACTTAAGTAACGTCTCAAAATCACATTGTGAAAGTTCATCAAAAGCCAGACCTAATAAAAGTGTCATCGATCTAGCAACGCAGTAAAAAGCGCCGTAACTCTATTTACAGAAACAAGTTTGGGCACACAAATTTCAAAGCGATTATTGCCACTCCATAGGCTGTCGACTCATGAAATCAGTAAGCGGCGCGCAGTTGGGCCGTGGAAAATGAGGGGAGGTTATATCGTTGACAGTTTCGTTCCGCACAAAACCATCAGTTCTCGTACTGTACATGTATACACACACATATATATATCTCGACGCTTTGGATGATGGATGATGCTAGTTGAGGGGGAGAAAAGGGTGGCGAAAGGAGACGTATTGTCCCCAACGGTGAGTTTATTTTACTAGCTTTCTCTCTTATCGATTGCAACGACGCCTTGATTAATCGAGTGCGGATGTTTACAAGCAGGCTAGAGCGTGTAACATGAATTATTGAAGTCATTACGGAACAATAGAGACGATGAAAATCATTCGCTTGAAAAATCGCATTGAACGTAATCAAGTCTTTCTTATTTGCTCTCTGTTTCTCTATATTTTTCCCAGTGAAGGATTTTCCGCTTAGGACCACGCGCATGTGTCTATAAGTAGTGCGATCATTTGTTATGAATATGGCAATGATCAATAGTGAATTATCGTGTTATTGCTCTGACTTTCAATGAAGAGGTGAGTTATATATCGCCACTTCGATTGGTAAGATGTGTGGACATGAATTATTAAAATGGAAAATGACAAGCCTTTTTAGAGCTAGTAAAAATTTCGAATGACTCTGATGGTAAGTATGTTTGAATATTCTTGGTTTGGTCTAACATTACTATCACGTGACGTGAAAAAGCCGTAGCTGCTCAAAAGATCATTACTCAGCATCAAAGTCAAAGCCGTCAAAGACATTGTTAAGCGACTCATCTCTCGACGGTATCGCTCTCGGATCTTAATATAGATCGCGATCCCACTTAGCGATAACTTTGAAAGTTGTATGAAATATAACAAGTTTAACTTTCTTTTCCCTCGTTAAGTCATATCATACAAGTATGGGGTAGACGACTTACCAAACGATTGAATCGTGAAAGAATACGTTTCTCTAGTAAGATCGCAATCTTTGTGTACGTTATTTTCAGTAAATACGCTAGTTGGATCTTTTCTCTGTCTTAGATTGATACAACCGTGTGCAGACACACGCGTGAGGCGCAGTGCATTAATCAGACATGAAAAGGGCGAGCACGGAAGAGGAATATACATACAAATGATGTTTTACGGTCCCGTAAATCTCAGCAACTGTCGTCTTTTTGTGACTTTCAGTGTTGCGCCTGTTATATATCCTCTGTGTGTTGCCTATATGCGCTTTTCTACTGCTGGATTGAGTATCCTATTCCTCACCTTAGGTTGTACTTTCATCTGTATATACGCATACACGCTTATAACTGTAATTAATGCAGCCAATTAAAATGATTTGAGGTATATACCTGATACGAGAAATAGATGTGGTCCACTGATATATTACATCTATAGATGTTCTTGCGTTAACTTTTGTGAACTACTGGCGCCACCTTGGAACAGGCTCATAAACCCTGATATTGAAATATGCTAAAAAAACAATATTTACATGATCGGGACGCTTCAGTTCAAATTTTAAACTCACATATTCGAATGTTAAGATTGATTATATTTTCATTTAAACTTAACATAATTTCACAACGTAAATGATGTATTATTGATCTTAATTTATCATTTATTCACCTTGAATTATAGTCTTTACCTCTGCTGAAAATGTTGTGAAATATAATCCGTACATACGAGCATTTATCAAAGTTAATTCAAATTCACTAAATATATGTATTTAATTAAAATCAAACAAAGATAATCGCTCGCAGGCTCAACATCACTCGACTGATAGCTTTTAGTGGGTTGAGCGGTCAGTATCTAAATCAGCGCATGCTTACAGTGAGCCCTGACTACATATATTTCTTGTAGCTTGTTTCGTCTGGCTCGGACGTCAAGCTCGCGGGCGTGTCAGAAGTGTACGGTGCAATGCAACTTTGAAATCAGTATCAGACGATTAATAATGCTCGGGCGATCCGCTGAAAAGACAGAGTAATGCCTGAGGCGAGGACGAATGGACAGACAAGAAAGATAGAGAGAGAGAGAGAGAGAGAGAGAGGCAGGGAGAGAGCGGAAAAGCTCGCTTATGAATGAGAGATGAAAGAAATTGCAGCTGATTTGACTGGCAGCCGCTTGTTAGCTGAGTGCATTTGCTTTAGTTCTGGTTCGTAGCTTTCCCGACGGACGTACACCTGCAATTGAGCTGTGCGAAGGATACGACTGAGCTTTTACTGTCTTGAATTAAAAAAAATTTGATTCACACAAACGCAATTTCTTTTTTCTTCCGTGAGATATCATCATATATAATTGAAAAAGTGTCCAACCAAAGATTATTATATGATTAAGTATTACAGGAAGCAACATGCAAACACAAATATATCATCTTAAAGTTTTTTCATTATGCGTTCAAAATACGTCATTCAAATATCTTAGATAATTAATTAGAATTATTTATAAAAAAAAATAACAATTTTCATTTTTTCATAATTACCCGAGTTCGGATAAATAATGTATTATTTACAAAAAAATATAGCTACTCAAGGAAAATCATTGAAAATGATTTTAAATATCAGATTTTCATTTATATTTAGTTTTCATATCCTTTGAAGCTATCACAGTACCACGTCGGTGAGACATCCATTCAATAAGTTTGATGATTCTATCTTAAGAGATATTTTTCCACTCTTCTTGAACTTTTTCTCATAAAGCAGATTTATTGTCACAATTTTCAATTCTTACTCTTAATTTTAACTCTTTCTATAACTATTCTATGGGATTAAAGTTTGAAGATTGACTCAGTCACTCAAAAACTTAGATGTTTTTCTTGCTGAAAATCTGATAAATGAGCTGTGATTAACAATCATTATCCTGTTGAAAAATCCACCTTCGTGGTATACTTTGACGTGCATAATCAAAATTATTTCTAATATAACATCTCTATACATAGCAGAGCCAATAGTGTTTTCAATTTTAAAGATTGAACTGACGCTTTTTCATGAAAATGCACTCTATATGCTCCCTCCATCAAGTTATACAGTTGGTATTAGATATCGCGAATCATTTCTAATATCTTTTAGTCGTCAAAAGTACCTTTATCCATATTTTTCAAAAAAATTAATTTTAGTTTCGTTCAAAAATAGCCATTTTTCCACTTAACAACAGTCCAGTTATGATATTTCTTTTGCAATTTCTTATCTGGCCTTATAATTTTCTTTACTACGATAACGTAAACGTAACAAAGCAAATTATACCTTATGGACTTGGGCACTATGAATGAGTCGTTATTTATGAAAAAGCAAACCGTGTTATTTTAATTACAAATAATTGTTAACAGTTGAAAATAATTGTTGAATTACAAGGTTTTATTGTATAATAAAAATACTTTACGTGATATATTTTTTGTCCCATTTTACATTCTTTAAAACTTTCTTATTCATAAAATATTCGAATAAAGAACAGAGAAGATTAATTCTTTTAGCAAAATTTATTTTTAAGTAGAAAGTATTGCGTTTAATCAGACAAAGTGTCCAATCCCATGAGAATGATTGAATACATCAGAATACTCTATGAACGATCTTAAAAAAGCTATCCACAATGACTTTGATCAATATCTCATAAATTTCCTTTGATTGTTTGATCCATGATTATGTTCGTTACCACAAGGGTAATTACATCTAGAAAAAGAAGTAGCCTTAATTTAATAAGGCACACGTACATTAAAGTTAGTTCCTAACTTTCCGTGCAGCGAACGCCAAAAATAAACATCTCTCAGCGAGGACGATGATTAAGTAACGCTCAGCAGCAGACTTTTTTTCGGATGAGGGAGAGGAGTGGGGTGGACTTGTAACTAATAACTCTCTCGGCTTGCACGGCCGCACTCTCTGCGCAAAAGTTATTGCACGGGCGCGCGAGCAAAGCTAAAATCGTGCGGCCATATGCGCGCACCTCGCAAGCCATTGACTTCTCTCTGGCAAACCAAGCCGATATATATCTCTTTAGGCTTGAGCCGCTGGTGCACGGGAAATGCGCGTATTTCAAGTGAAATCGGAAACGCGTCATGCGCGTCGTTGAAAAGTCGCGCATGCGCTCGACGTGATTTATGACAAATGTAAATAGCTAAACGAAAGGTTTACTGCGGCTGCGAAAAAAGATATATATATACATGTGTGTGTGTGTGTGTGTGTATGCATGTTTGTATTGCCTGCAGCATTCCTTTCACTTTTATGTAGGTATATACTCGCGATCACACACACATACGAGAGTGTTCGCGGTGTCAAAGATTTACGATAATAGCAAAGATACGGGTTTGCACACACACGCACAAACTGATTTATTGGCGCGCGATCAGTGGTCGCCTCGTTAGTTAGACAGAGAAAGAGTCTGGTGGTCGATATGGGCGTTAGTCTCTATTCGTTACCTAATTATAAGGACGCCAGCGATGTCGCGGCTTCTTGCTATACGCATATGATCTGATGTTAAGCGTTCTCTCGATTGTATACTAGTTGAAAACTTCCTCTGTATTACTTATTCTTTGTTTTATTCTTTGTTTCTTTATTTGAATTAATACATTTTTTTTCATACAAAGTATTTGGAATTTTGAAGCGGTTTAAAAATGAAATAACATATAGAAGAGGCGTCATGGTTCGTATAAGATTTAGTTTATCTTATCCGTTACTATAATCAGTTAAAAAGAAACATAATTACTTATCATTTTGATTAACATGAATGTAGCTGCAGATTAAAAGCGGTACGACCAGTATTGAGCAATTTTCAAGCTACTTCCGATATAATCCGTGACGATAGCACAAAGTTACGGTACTCATGAACAGAACTACTGCGACACCATGATTATAGCTAGTCTGGATATGTACAATCCAAGCCATAGCATGCCACGAGTTCAGAAATATTTTTAATAAACAGATTTTGTAATACGAAGATTGATCTTTAAGTTAACTAATTATTGTCGGAATAGTCCCAGTGGAAAGCAACAACAATAAAAAGAATATCATATAATGAAGAACGTTTGAAAATAAAACTGAATCTACCAAGCATAAAAACGTAATGGGGATTGCGATAAATAAACTGCGTTAATGCAGTCGCTCTATTAGCGCTAGAATAGCACCTGCTGCAATAAAAGCATAAAATCACGACGCTCACATGCTAATAGTATAGTCGGAGTGATTTGACTCATCGACGCTTAGACCCATATAATGAATGGCACCGAGTGATTTACGACTACTCTATACGCGCACGCCGAATGCCGAGATATTACGCGTCTGATAAGCTGCCTTTTCAATGCGTTATGTATTATACGTGCGTGTATATGTACGTGCAATGCCACCATCTCTCCTCCCCCACCTCTGTCTCTCTCTCTCTCTCTCTCTCTCTCTGTCGGTTATAGTCGTTAAATTCAATGGTGCGTGCACTGAATCAAATGTTGCTCGTTAATGAGCTTTATGCACGCTTTATGCCACACGTATATTGAAACTGGCGTTCGACAATTCGTGAATGTCTGATAAGACTGTCGAGTAAAGACATTAACGAGCTAATTGCCGTCTTTTCATATAAATTATGATCATGCTGAAGGTTGATCATTTTTTAAAGCTTGAGTGGTTAACTATAGAATAATTCTAAAAAATGGTTTATTTGTTGATTTCTATATGTAGATAGTAATTCTATTTATTCAATAAAAAAATGAATTCTTCTAATGGACATTTTCTCAATTCTTTTAATAATTCAAAAATTCCCCCTCCTATAAAAGCTACTTTAAACGACGTTTCAGTAAAATATAATAAAATTGAGCATATAGTTAACAAATAAAATATTTTGCAAAGGGAGATTGATTGCAAGTTATTAATACAAAAATAAGAATTTTTGCAAACTTTGACATTTTTTATACGTGACAGAATACTTCAAGAGCCTTTCACTACAGTACACATAAAACCCATTACAAAGTTTGAATAAATTTCAGGACTTAAAGGGTGTGGTATCTTCGTGCAAGTAACGCCACCTTGTAGTTTAACCTGAAAGGTCAATTGGTTTCATTTTGTACAGTATACTGAGCAGATGTCTACCTCGCCCACAGTTGCTAAACCTATAGGAATTGATTAATATAGCACTAATTTTCTGACTCTAGATGGCAGTTCAATTTACTACTTGAGTGTAAATGTTATAATACAAAGTATATATTCAATAATAAACAAATTTTGATTTATATTAACTTAAATGATTTAATAAAAAAAACTCTTTTAACTAATACATTGAAATCGAGAGTTATGAAATCATACTAGACAAGATACAAACTTACGATTATTAATACGTGATATTAGCATATTCATTAATCAATATTTTAAATGAATCGCCATTAAAAAATTAATGATAAGCCTCTTAATAATGATCTTTTAAAAATTATTCAACTTGTGGTTGATAAAACCTTCTTTGTCATACTTATTATAGAACAATAGTTTTCTTTTATTAATGAACAGTTTATAGTGTCAACACTGAATAGTTTCCTTATATAGTATGAAATTATTTTCACGTGCCTATTATAAAATAATGGAGTCCCATACAATAAAAACGATCATAAGTATATGCGGCACGAACAATCGAAATGAAATATAAGCAAAAGATGGACCAGATAAGAGGCCTCAATTTCAACTCAGAAATAAGACTGAATTCATGTGGCCGCGAATGAAACAATGGAGTGAGAGAACGATTTAAAAAAAGAGGGAAAATACGAAAGAACGAATGAACGCCACGGCCGTCAAGTGGGGTAACGAAATCGAGGTAGCGTGTTTCTTCATACAGGGCTCGCGTGTCGAATTCTGATATGCTTTGTTGAATCAAGTGTGTACGCGTGGGCCAAGTCGGTGAGGTCGTTACACAGAGAAAAGCGACGGTGCTGGTGGCAACTGGATAGTGCACTTTTCCCTTTATCCGCGTCTCCCTTTCTCGCGCGCGCCAGCTCGTTCCATTATCAACGCTAACGATTAGATTGGAAGCACGATCTAAGTGCAGTTAAACTTTAATCGCTTGCTGGCCGTGTACCACGCGAATGCTCTCTTTTTTAAATCGAACAAACAAAAGGCACCTTTAAGCGCAAACGCGCGCGCGTGAACGATAAAAAAATAGAATAAGGATAAACAAATTTTGCGAGAGCACACAAGAATTAACGAGTGCGAGTTAAACCGATATTACTCTTACGGTTAGATTTGTTTGAAGATATTTCTATGTTGAGTTTCCGTGTCGAAAAATTTATAGAGAATTTTAAGTATCAACGGTTATGAATACCATTATTTAATTGTCTCTCAATTTTAAAAAAGTAGTCAATTTCGCCAGAAAACTTTTAACGGAATCTCCGGCAAATTGCTGTTCTCGTTATTATGGTTAATATTGTTTTTCTGACCAACTCGTAGATAACATAGTATCTAAAATTAATATCTATAGTATCTAAAATAAGTACCTGTTAAATTTCGATAAATCGACAAAAATTTATTTATACATATTAGATATATGAATTTTCTTCTGTTTATATTATTTATTTTTATTAAAGAAACTTTACCTCGTTACGCAATATTATAACACATAAAACTCATCTCACGACGCTATAACCAAGTAAAATCTAAATATGTAAGCGTTAAAAAGTTTATTATAAATGAGATACTCCATTTAAAACGGCACACTTGTAGCTCCTAAAATTATATACACCGTAAATCTGTCAAAATTGTTAACAGGCAAATTTATTCTTCCAAAGCTTATCAATTCACTAACATTATTTTGCAGTACGTTTATTCTATTGTTAAAGCCACATTTCAAAAAGTCATAGAACAATAACGTTACTTATCGTGAAATATTTTGATGGAAATCAGGACTTGCGTGCATTTATAAGATCATATGCTTTCGTCGTCCCGAAGTAATTCGGGAATATCTTCACGGGGATATTGCAAAGACAATTTTCATGATTTATTGATAGGAAGTTTTGATTCTGAAAACGACCCATGCACTTCGATATGTGATATCCCACTTTATCAGGCTAGGATTAGTTTGCGTCTTTGCGTACTAGGTATCCCAGTTAATGCTTCTATAATGAACGTTACTCATCTACTAGATAGTTTCGCTATATCTATCTCGCGAAATAAAGCTCAACCTCTAGTCAGCGAGTCGTGAAATAGCATTTATAATTACAACGTAAAACATTACCTAACTAAATATTTATTCCACGATGGATTTGTTTACTGAACCATCAAAGAATCAGCAATTCAATATCAATTGAAAGACTTCGATTTTTAGGAATCACCCCTAAAATATTGACTGTATTTCAAAATAGTCGATCAAAATTCTTGGAATAATACTATGGGATTGGTGTTGGTGTTGGTGAGAAGAAGAATATTTAAACATGATATAAAAGAAGTGCTATTTTAATGCGATGTCCAATACAGATGCAAGTAGCATGTATGTTCACTATACAGAAGATCTCAAACAACTACCACGCTTTACCCTTTTCGCTGAGGGTTTTTTCTCTGTTCAACACATACTCCCACAATTTTACTTTTTTTTATAACAATTCCAAAGTCATGTTCAAACACAAGATACACAGCAAATGCCGACATAATGTAACTTTGCTCTATTGTCTCTCTGAAAATCTAACGACGAAAACATTCAATACATGAATTCTTTCTACTCATAAATGTCTGACTCTCGAGTTTTTCTAATCGTCATTATTCAACACTCACGCTGTGATAGATAATATAATTTCAATTATTCTGTTATCACTAATAATCGAATTTCTAAGAACCAATACTGATCAAATAGCAACACAAAAAATCAATCAGGTTTAATTATTTACTAGAATCGAGATCCTCTTTATTTCTAATATTAAACATCATTTCCCTGTCGTTCGAGAAAGAAGACCCCTTGGCTGTAAAAAAATCTAATCGAAACTGAAACGAAAAATTAAAAATACCCTGGAGCGCGATGGCCTGAAAAAAGAACTCCAAGCGCAGAGAATAGCTACAAACTCGATTGGAACCGCGTCATCGCCAGACTTTCTCTCTTTCTTTCTTTCCATTTTAATACTAAACTTATATTACCTTAAGGGGCTTACTAGTCGTATGCAAACATTTCCTGGTCACACTGCAAATAGTGTCAGCATCATGTGTCACTTCCCGCGCTTACTCATAATCGATATCCACGTATCACATCTTCTCTTTCTTTTTCCCGATATCGTATGCAAAAAATGAAAACGAAAGGTAGTACGGGGTGTCCATTCATGAATACGTGGGCGAACAGCCTGCACCACGAGCGTTACGGATTAGCTTTCTTTGTCCACTGAGTCGAGTGAAGCGCGGAAGACAGCACGTGTTACGATATAAGCGTGACGTCGAGTCTGTACACACGTCAGCTGCGTAAACACGTGCCATCGCGCCACCGTTGATTATATCAGAGAGTTACGAGAGTAGCGCTTGATATAGTTATATCAGGTTGCATTGTGAGCCAAAATGAAGAGGCTAATCAATTAGCGCAATGTTCCGTTAATTGATTCATTGAGAAGAAAAAAGACACAAAGAGAGAGAGAGATTCTATACGATCAAGATCGGAAATAACGCAAAACAAAAAAATTAAGGCGCAAATTAGTACTTTTCGAGAGACAATAGAAAGAATACACTAGAAGACAATAAAATGATGCCTTCGTTATCTCAGTCTATTGAAATCATAATCACCATTGATTCATCAAAATTCCAAAGCAAGTTGAGAAAGAGAGAGAAAAAGAAAGTGAAATAAAGAGAGAACGATGCAGTGAGAGATAGCAGAAGGGAGAGAGAGATAAGAGAGGAGAAGTAGTACTGGGCGACATACTAATGTAACCTAATTAAAAATTCAGCTATATCCGCGTTAAACTTGCGGCCTCGCGATTTGTATGGTACTGTACACGTTTACCCAAACCAGGAATCGACGTCTATTGGTTTTGATTGAATGCATCTCGCTAGGGATGAGGTAGACATGTTTTGCAAACCCCTCTATATACGAGGCAAGATAGTAAGCAAGCAAACAAGCTAGCACACAATATGCGAAGCATGAAAATAGCTCCGTACCTAGTATACGGATTCGCTCCATGAGGTGATACGCCACGTTTACGGATTCACCGTATGGCTATTATCGCTCTATCGCGTTACCAGCAATTTTCGATTCGAAACTTCGATATTTTGTTTGAGTTTAATCATTGGTAGACGCGATGAATACCGTTTACTTGCCAACGGAGTATTGAACCAATTTTATTGATATTTATTTTTATTGATGCTGGTGGAACGAACGCAAGTATAGTTTATGCATTTTGTCACGGATATACCATTTGTTACTTATTATTTCCACATAACCTTCATAAGCGACCCTGATTACTTTATTAATGCTTGCAGAAATTTGGAAATATAAACAATAAATATTCAGCATCGATGTTCTGTATATTAATTAATTAATATCGATTGAATAAACTATAGAAATTCTCCAAATACTTATAATAATGAATTAACGATTATTCATTATTTGAATGAAACCCTATTTAAGCATAAAGCCTCGTATATCAATGCAAACAAGTACGTTCAGTTAACAATCATTTGGTTTCTTCTCGATATTCGATATCAGCAACTAAACAATTGTCGTGCGCTAAAAAAAATAAAACTACAATCGTTTTGCATGTAATAAATCGCACAACAGCAATAATCATAGAGAGATTAATGAAAATAAAAAGATAAAATAAAAAAACAAAACAATAGAGCACATGAAAAACCTCAACATTTTCAATCTCTTTTTAATTTCCGCGCTTTCCGGGATAGGCAAGACCCTCGACGACGTAAAAGAAAGAAAAAACAAAAACAAACGAAAAAAAATCGACTGGTAGAAGCAGCAGTACAGTATACGTAATCGCTCGTCGTTGTCCGCGCAAACAAATGGTGCAAAAAAGCGCGTCATTCGGTATTTCCCGCGAAAAATCGCGAATCCAGTAGCAGCAGCAGTAGCGAACGCCGTAATCAAGCCTAGATGGTTCGTGCTGATTGACAATCTTCTGCGCTTCAGGGGGAGAGAAAGAGAGAGAGAGAGAGAGAGAGAGAGAAATGCATGTATGTGTTGGTATTCGTGTACGCGTCAACACTCGCTCTAGATACTCTCTCAGGCCTAAATTGCAGCTACTATGTGCGCAGAAATGCTGTTTTATCTCTCCTTCTCACTCTTTTCACCTGGACTTCATTTTTGGAGCACTTTAACACGATTGATGGATTTTACTAGATTGGTAGCCACTTGCTTTTGTGTTCTTTCCTAGTGGATTTCAATTTTGATCTACATCGTTTTTTTCTTTTTTGTCGTTCCTTCGCTATCTCTCTCTATCTCTCTTTCTCTCTCTCTCTTTCTCTCTCTCTCTCTTTCTCTCTCTTTCTCTCTCTCTCTCTTTCTCTCTCTCTCTCTTTCTCTCTCTCTCTCTTTCTCTCTCTCCCACTCTCTCTCTCAATGGGTATTTGCGATTGGGTATTGAAATTGGAATTGAATCGATACTTACTTGATTTTCGATAAATTGATTACTTCTCGGGAATAGTCTGACGAAATTCGATTTTTGGAAGAATGTTATCGTGAAATAGTGCAAGTTGCAAAAGAAAAAATGCATCAATTGATTGCTTGAAGCATTAAAAAAAATGAAACGGATGCTAGAAGAACACTCGAGAATCCTACGAAAAAAAGAAAGGATATTGGTTGGGATGCACTCGAGTTGACGGTGAATAAATCACATAGACTAGCTTACAGCAATGCGTTGACTGCTTTTTCGAGTACATCAGACACGATCCGTAAGCTCGTAATAAGCTATTGTGTGTGCCAAGTAGATCTCAAATGCTTTGCGCGAGCAGGAGAGAGTGTGTAAAGTAGCTTTACGCCCAAAGCCTTGCACGTATACATAAAGGCTGGGTGAGTGGAGATTAAGTGCCAGTACTCTTGATTAACAATAACCCCTTTCGGAACAAAAGACCTTTCGGCTGCTTTCTGTTTTCTGATGCAAATCACTTTTATAAGATGCCTCACGCTCCGATTTAGACATTATCATTGAACGCTTTCTCTCTATCTCTCTCTCTTGACCTATGCTCTCTTTCGCTGCTTCTCGCAATAATATTTATGAGGCTCTTGATGCATACGCTGTTCTTTTCACCGTTACGCTTTTTTATTTTAACAATTTCGCGTTTATCAGAATTTGATAATTATTTTGGATCGGCGGCTTCGAAACAATGAAATAAATAATAAAATTAATATAAATTGAGAACGTGATTAGAAAGACATAAAATATATTATAATTTCAAAGGAAAAACTATACGTTTGGATGTTTTAGATGTTTAATTTGAAATAGAATACAAAGTAACTTAGTGTTAAGAAAAATAATGTCGTTTTTCAACTATCAAAACGCTATAATCTTTGTTTATATATGATAAACAAATGTAATCAAATGACAAATGAACAATTTCTCAAAATAGATCAAATTAATTATGTAAATATAAGCTAGTCGGTGATAATGTAAAGAGCAGTTTGATAATATGTGGCCTCTAAGCATTGCAGTTGCGCTCGAGATCAGAAGCAAGATAGATTGTGAAGAATCATTCGATTCCATTCACTAGATCAACGTTCAATAACTTTGTAAAAAATATAATTGCCAGAACATGTTATTTTTGTATTTATATCTATCTTTAGGTAAGTATCTACAAAAGTTATAATTCAGAGTATACACCAAGTTGTTATAAATAATTTTTTATAAAAAATCTACGCGCATGCTAATTGAACAGTAAAAAGTAAATTCTGAAATATAAAAAACTAGGTATAAAGTTGAACTGTAGAGCAAGCTATATATATATATATACATCAAAAATTTTTGCCGGACTTACGAGAAAGAGACACGAGCGAGATAAGTACACAAAGCGAAAGAAATGCGAGTGGGAAGGCGCGCTCCTGTGTTTTCTGTCTCGGGCGAAGGCCTTTAGTCAGGATCAAAAGTTTTTAACGTAACGCCATTGGGCGACAGTGTCTGCAGTTCTTGTGACTACTACTGGTCAAGAGGAGTGTGCGACGACTACGACGACGACAACGAACGAACCTGATCCACCATGTAATTGCGACGATCTCTGTGGAGTAATTGGCTTGGGCAACACATCCAACGATGACGCTCTGGGACTTCTACGAGAGGATACCGACAACGATGGCGATCCAACGATTTGCGCTAGCAACCGGGAAATGAAGCATCGAACTTTTCACAGCGTCTGTCACATGATGTGTCACAATAGTTGCACCATTTATCGTGTCTTCAAGAAAATTCCAGGAGATAAGACAATTTCTTATGTTGCAGGTTACCGAAATAGTAAGTACTTGTTTGATTTTTATGAGTTTTAGTACCATACTATAATTAAGTATCGAATGATAAAACATAATTAAACATTATTGTAAAAAAACACTTGAATGGAACTTGCGCATTTTTTTGTGTGAAATAGTTATTCAAAACTGCGATAGAATGAAAATGTTATATTAAGCCATATAGCCACTTTGGGGTTAATAAAACATAAAGCGTAATTTTTGCTTTGACTGCACACTTGTTCATTTCATGCATAAATTGTTCACTTTGATCAATTAAAGAAGTTTACATTTCTGTTTAATTTTATGAGTGTTAATTTGTGAACACTGACTTGAATAAAATGCTTTTTTATCATAGTGATAACGTTGTCTCTTTAAGTTGAAAAAAATATTAAAACGTATTTTATCTTTTTGCAAAATAGCTGTTATTTGTGCAATATTTCTTTCACGACTCGCTATTATTACTTACCCTATATACTTACATAACACGGTTCGTATAATAGCGTCTTGATAACTATATTCAGGAAATGTATTATTAACATTTTACTGAAAACAATTATTCTTTTGCTAAAATAGTTCATTAAAATTGTTTGCTTCTGAAGATACCTCAACATTAATGTAATAATAGTAAAATATAACTGAATGTAATAATAAATTACTTGAAGAATTATCGCGATAATCACAAAATCTTTTTCTATAGATTTCTATAAACTTCACGAGGGTGCGTGCTAAAGAATAATATGCCACTCAAGCTCAGAGTGCGCGGGTAATCTACCACGGCAATAAAGTAAATGAAGAGGAATAAAAAGAAGATAATTTGGAGATGTAAAGAACAAGCAACAATAGAATCTACATCATACGTGCTATCGTTTACACAAAGACAAATAATCAAACGATGAAAGGGCTTTTAGCAATTATTCGCTTCTCCTAAGGTGCGATTCAACTAGGCATGGAAATTCTCATTAAGAAGCTAAATTTGTGTATGTGTGTATGCGTGTGTGGTCGTGTGGCAACCTCTCAGAAATAAACAGGCGATTAAAATGGCAGGTCGTGCGAGGCGCAAATGACGTCCTTTCTCAATTAGACGATACAGGGAAACACGTGAGGCACGCGGTGGTGACGACGTCGACAACAACAGTAGTATTTACTACCACACTCAAGGAATGCAACGTCGCGTGTGCGGCTCTTCAAGAATTAGCCGCTTGTTGGATATTTGCAACAACTCACTGTGTTAGAGAAAGAGAGAGTGAAATATGTATTCTGTATACACTCACAAACTAGCTGCCAAAGTTTTTGGTGCTGAAAATTCGTTGAAGCTCCAAAGACGATTATTCAGGCGATGCCAAATATTCATTCCGTGGAGTATTTCCGCATGGACGTGTTTTGATGAATTTATTCAGTGTTTATATTTATGCTATACCGTAAGATACGCTACATTTATTTTGTGTTACTTGCTTGATTACACTATTATGCTCGAAGAAATGTTTCAGCGCCATTTTTCACACAGGAATGAACATTGTGTGTAATAGGTTAATTTTATTTGCGTAATTGTGGTTTTTATCAGTAAATTTCAATGTGAAGACGCATTTATATTTTATTGTATGTATCTTTGTTTAGGAGATTCTTTAAAATAATTTTCAATCGCTGCAATAAGAAACATTTCGAGTGAGGCTGACGTTGCAAATTGAAATTATTAATAAAATGCTACTGAATGTTTAAAGTGAAGCCATATTAAAAAAACTTTTTTTCTCAAAATGATTTTTTTCCTCCGGACGAGGTTTTCAAAGAAAACACACTCTAGAGGAATGTAAAATGAGATTTTTAAAAACTAGGAAAGCGTCTGGCGAATATTAATTAGAAATTTTACTAACAAAGTGCAAAGCATAGAAATGAAAATAATGGAACAGCGAGGGAAATAGAGAAGCAAATGAGAATGAGAAGACGAGAGAAGGAGACAGAGAGATAGCACAATGCAGCTGCGATGAAAAGACCTCGAGCGAATTGAGTTGCGCGATGGTAGAATTTAAACATTCAAATTAACCCATTTAGCAAGTCAAAGGGTTTAATGCGTAATCCAGAAAGAGGGAGAGAGACAAAGAGAGAGAGAGAGAGAGAGAGCGCTCGCCAGATCAGACACCCAGGTGCCGACTAAGATCGTAATATTCAATCGATAATCTACCGTCTTATCTTAGTGCCCTGCTGCACGTTACCTATGTGCTGGGGTTAGCTGATAGCTTAGCGATACTCTATTGATCGTAATTGCATTGATTGTGCTATTCCATTCCTGGAAACTAGTTTCAATTCTTTTTTCTCCTCTCCGACTGTGTACTATATGTTCAGGGATCTATGTATATACATTCGATTGAACTCCTTCACATGCAATCGGAATTTACCTAATTTCGGTTTAAATGATAAATTCCACTAGACATTTACGAAACGAAAATGTACTTCGAAATTGGGAGAGAATCGACGATGAAAATTGCTCTGATATTGCTGGTATATTCAGATGCGGCGAAAATGACGTAACATTCTTTATTTAACCTTGCTCGTATTGTGAAAAGTTATGGATACTAAAGTTTTTTCTTTTTTTTATTGTCTGGGCATAACGAGCGACAGAAAAGTTTGCTTTTTCAATCTCATAAAGGAAAGACTTCACGCGGCTCTCGCATAATTGCCTATAAAACGAAAAAGAAACCAAGAGATAAATGGCATTGTAAGCATTTATACGGGTTGAAATTTTACAACAACGAACTTTTTATATTAACACTCTGGATATAAAATGTTTTTTTCTCCTCTAAGTACTCTTAACATTATCTAACTGACAAACAAACATTCTAGTATCTAACAAGTTTTATTGCACACTTTTACAGCTTTTGTTTTGTTATCAAAAGAATCTCAACTTGGTAAACCTATTTTATTCCCGACCATTTTGATTTTCTATAATGTATCCGGATGCGCATAGAGAGCCTGAAAATCTAACCCTCAAAACTCATTATATTTCTATATTCTCGATCGATTTTCCAAAGATTCCTTTCCTATTTCTTTCGTGTGAGTGCATCAATCGTTCAAAGTATTTTTACCCTCTGTTTTGTACAGAAGGAAAGAAAGAATCTAACGTGGTTTTGTTATTATTTGAATGTTTGTAAAATATAGTAGTGGCTTAAGAATTTACCCGAACTTTTATTTTATTAAGGTCAGATAACTTTGACAATGTCAAAGAGACAGAAGCAGATTTATTTCTGCTACGGGAGGAAGTCATTTTGACGAAAGCTTGAACTAATCCGTGTAACCAAACTAATATAAAAAATGATATTAAAAATTATTTTTTTTACAAAATAAAACGAAGGGGAAAATCGTTTGCGTTGGATCCCTGCAGTGTAATTCAAGTATATTTATACCAGTACAAATTTCGCTAATTACAAAGCAACGGCACACAGAGCAGAGCGAGTTTACGTTAATTCTGAAGTCTGAAAAAGGTAAGTTTATTCTTTAATTAAAGTAATCCTATTCTTCGCAACAGTCTCTCTCTCTCTCTCCCTCTCTGTCTATTTCCCTCGCTGAAATGTAATAAAAATCCCTTGACCCCAAAAGCAGCAAATCTCACGCAGAGAAACAGAGCCAAGACAAGCGGTTCAGCTTTGATTTACGAATGAAATAGTTTTATTCTTTCTCTCGAGCATCCGCGTATCTTTCTCCTCCGAGCAAACAACTGAATTTTCCTCGTTCGTTTGGATTATTGAGAAAATTGTCAAGTAACTGCGATTGGGAGTGGCTTGCGCGCAACGTCAAATAAAAAATGAAAAAATTAACAAAGAAAAAAGAAAAAAATAGAAAGAAAGAGAAGAACGCTTGAGGGAGGAAGGAAGAGAAAGCTCGCTTGCGAACGGACTAGAATCACGCAAGTCATTCCGTCCAATTCCAATACGCGCGTGAGTTAAACTTTCATACTCAGTGAGAGAGAAAGAGAGAAGGGGGATATTCTTATTATGCACCACCGCGGACGTGTAATCGGACGCACGCGATTGCAGACGATCGTCCTTACAACTTTTTTCTTTATTCTTTAGATCGCGTTCACTTGATTGCTGTTCTCCTCCTCTCCCCTCAATCTCCCTTGACCTGATGACTATATTTGGCATTGCTATTTTTTTTGAGGATGTATTTCAACGCAATGTCAAAATCCTTGATAAATGATAGTTATATTTTCTTTTTCGAATGAATTACCTGATGCTAATTAACTTGATAAAAGTTTGTGCGATGATAACGTTATATATTTTATGAGCTTACTGTTAGCATCACGAAGACTTAAAAGTCAAACGCAATTGACTTGCTGACGGTTTTGATCTATACATACTAATTGCAAACCTAGCCAATTCTATATCAAATTCCTTTATTACCTTCGTGTTTGCAGATATGAATGGTACCTTCTCATGCAAAACAAAAGATACAGCTGAAGCTTAGCAAAAACTTTATTTTTTAAAGTTCTCTAACTTCGTACAATTGTCGTTTGATTTTGTCAGGCAGACATTATCGAATTTATTGTAATTTGCTTTTGTAATTGAAGATATTTTCAATAACTTTTTTGTTCAATAAATTTTTACTGTAATAAAAATTGTGATTGACCCTGCTAGATGATATTACTTGTATTCACTGATGGAATAGTCATTGGAACTTCAAATTCATAAATGCTGCTGAAAATTTTAATTATTAGATATTTAAAATACGTCTGAATTATTGAAATAGTTTAGTATAGTTGTGTTATTAAATATTAAAGTCACTATGAACAATTATCTTGTAGGTTGCATTTACAGAAACAAAATGTTATTCGTACAATTTCAATTGTTGGAGAAAAGATACTGTTGACGAAAAATCTAAAAAAATATTTTCCGTATCATTATTAATTCAATTAAGTCTACAGTCGAATTATTAATTCGCAAGAACAACTATCCTATCAGAAATAAATCCATGATTTCGTAATCAATCACATGACAAATTGATCAATCTCTTCTGCAACATGCTCGATACATACATTTGTAGAACCTCGTGTCACCAAATTACAGTCGAGCACATCGACCCCGATTGGTATAGGTTATCGATCTGCGGTATTAGTCAATCTTTCTCTTAGTAAAGTAAGCACAAGTGGGAAATAAAAAGAACGAGCATCATCCACCTCGTCTCGTCGGGGTCGAGAGAGGGAGGGTAGTTGGTGCGCGCGTCGACTATACGGTGGGGATCGGGTAAAGAAGCGACAACCGAGAGCTACTGAACTTCAGTCTCGTCGCAACACGCGCACGTGTAATATCGAAAACCCTATCTGTGTTAGTGGCTCCCTTCAGTTATCATATCTATGAGTGAGTACTAAGAGAGACATCGCGCTACCAAAATGTTGCTGCAAACAAATTGCCGGAGGATTTTACTCGTTGGCATCTATCTGTTCTGGACTTTTGCTATAGTCGAGTCACAACTACCTGGTAAGTGTGTGTGTATTTTTTTCCATTGCTTGCAGACGAGAAAGTAATTAGTTCGACGAAGAAGAAATTTGTTCTTTTTGTCGTTCGTACACGTCGTGGTCGCTCTCTTCCTCTGGATTACTCTATTGGGGCGTCGATTTTAATTGCAAGTCGAGGAGTTTCACCGGTAATTAGCTCATCTCCTTGCACTGACGGTCGGTTGCCGTTCTGAAGCGTATGCTCAATTAATTATAAATAGTCATCTGGACGATACTGATCGTTCCTATAATCAAATTCAATCGAATAAATTTTTTGTCTCGTTGTCAGTCTCAGGTGCACTCTGTAAAGAGTCATGTGCTCCTGGGCGATCATTCAAAAGCTTCTCTATATTTCGCGGACTATAATGCTTTACTCTGTGAGCATTTTAGATTCTATTTTTCCAGAATTTGTTACTGCAATTCAGACCTTGATTTTCGGCGAGATTTTTCTTTTTCACGTTCGTCCCTTGATTCGTTTACTTATGACATGTCTGAAATCTAATCGAATTGCTGTTCTGGTACTGTTGTTATGACTATGTGTAGGCTATTCAGAAAACTGGATTAAATCGATCGAGTTGTAAACTCAATTTGAATTTAAAAAACCAACGTGTGAAAAAATATGGATTTCTTTTGCTCTCTATCTCTTTGTACCCTTGGGCATGATTCATTGCAAAAATATTGGTTGGAAATCTGGGATCCGTACAAGACTGCAGAAAATGGTATAGTTAAAGATTTTTTTTTATATTTCCCGAGGTAAATTGTTTTCTAAAAGTGAAAAATGTCATTTAACGAGGAAAAGAACTTAACCGTAATAAAAACAATAACCTAAAGAACACACATATGAACAGTTAATCCGTAATAAAATAAACGCATTTACATATATGCGTAATAAAACCTTGAGAACAATGCGTTTTGAAAACAGGAATTTTTAATAAACTCGCTTATAAATCATTCAAAAAGTTTTTATAAAAGTAATTTAAAATTATATTAATTTATCCAAACGTAAAGATTTTACATAACATCACGTTTTCCAACGTTAATTGCTATGGTTCACAGAATACTTGATACTTTAGTTTTCGGGAGAATAATTTAATACTGTTTTCTTATCCAATTCACATTTATATATTTCCATATGCTTTATTAATCTCGTCATATTTTTCTGTTAGATTTCGTGGCTTAAATACAGTACTTTACTTCGTTTGGAAATTATAATAATATAGTAATATGTAAATAGAACATTCATTCCATATTTGTCACGCATGGGTGAATTATTTGAATCAGTGAAAATCAGTGAAAGTTCTGGTTGTCTAGCGAAGGAAATACCGATTGTCCGGTGTCGATAAGAGTTAAATCGGTAACGACGGTGATAATTGTCCGCTTGGAAGTGGCGTGCACTAATACCTGGATTGAGGGGTAAAGAGGGAGAGAAAGGAGGGTGGTTTAACGGATCGATTTCCGAAATGAGACTTGCAAATGTAGGTGGCAAGGAGAAGAACTGTTTGACATCGCGAGTCGCGCGAGCGCGTCTGTATGTATGATCGCGTGTCTGGCTGGCTTGCGAATCGATACCATTACCGGTTGCCAGGATGTGTATTCGAAAATCCCGCGCTCGCTAGAGATAAGCTATGGCAACCTTTCGCGACACACACACAATAAACTATTTTTTTCAACGAAAAAAATTTATTTTCTGATGTCTTGACAAAATACTTTAGTTTCGACCAAATCCATCGAGTTTAAAAGTGGGGCTTATAAATAGAATTTCAACGCTAGTGAAAAGGGTCAAGCTGGACTGACACTGACGATTGTAATTATTTGAGACCTATTATTTAGATTTTATCCGTTAATTTTCTTATACGAGGGTATACTTGCTAAATCACTGAACGTATCTGTATGTAATCAATTATGTTTTTTGCAATTTTTCATTAGGAATTATCAGAAAAATTGTAATATTTTTTCAAACTTATATTCTTATATTTATAAGTTCTGAATAAGATAATGTTTCAGATTTTTATTTGGAAATCATGTAACTTGAATGGGAAATATTTCAGCGGACTGACAAAGATAAGGGGCTAAAAGAAATAGGGAGTTCCACTACGATTTTTGCGTGCAGCATTGAAACTCCTTTGTAAATACAATCTCATATGTTGCTTTCTTATGTCGTTTCTATATTATCCAAATTTCGCAAAATATTTATTCTTTGAGACGCTACCTTTCTTTCTGTAGGTATACTTGTAGCATTTCTTTTTCAGGGGTTTCAAAATTTTTTTAACTACCGTAAACAAAGTTTTTTATTTTTGAACACGAGTTTATACAAGTCAGTTTCTCAGTATCAACGAAATAACAATCCTCATTACTTCTATTTTATATGTATAATTAGACATTTTTGTAGTGTTCTTAAAACTAGCGTAGTTTATTCGGCCTACACTAAAAACATATTACAGCGACATAGAATGATAACAGCAGACACAGTCATGCAACATGCCGTATTTTCCAAAAGTAAGGATTCATAAAGAGCGCTCGTGTCGTACTTTCTCTTTCTCTATGAGTGTACGAGCAAAGTCCTTACCTGTGAGCGAAGAAATCGTAATCAGGCTGCGGTGCCAACTCATGCTGGGCAATAAAAGCCTCGTAAGCACGTATTATAGGAAACGCGTGCCTTCGGCCTTGCTTAAGACAGGAGAAGGGGAGAGTTGGTAGGACTTTTATTTCGCTTTTATATCGTCTCCTTCTTTCTCTCTCTATTCCTTGCTTCGCCAAAATAGTGTGTTCCGGGGACTTGACATCAAGATAACGAAAAAGAGAATTCGATTATGGGACACGATGAAATTTCATGTGATATAACACCGATTAGTTTATTCACACTGACCCAAACGCAACTGGCGAACAAAATTAACAGATGCCTCTTTCAATCTTTTGAGGCTTCGGCTTTTGATAATCATTAGTGTTAAAATATCAAGGCAACCGTGCATTTTTTTCCAGTATGTATATTTTCTTTATATTATAATTCTTTATATAAATCTTTATATTAAAAAGGTTCTCTTAAAAAGTTTTTATTTACATACTCTTTATTAAATTCCATTCTGATAAAATACTATTCTTTTCAAAGTTTTTAAGACTAATCTTATATAAAATAAAAAACTTCATTTGAAATATTGTTTCAACTTACTAGATAAAAATTCTACTCTTAAATTTCAAACTTGATTATAAATTGCTTAAAAGCAAAGATGCTACATATGAAAGAATGTCCTACTTTTGTTTTTCTCAAAAACTTTCTACAAGTATACTCCCAAAATTTACATTGTATTTGCTATTACATCCCTTTCGCAGTACATTATGAACTCCTCAAAAGAAGTAGCAAAACTATAAGAAAGCTGAGTATAGTAGAGAAAGAAAGCAAGAGAGAAATGTATCTATTATTTTTATTCTAGGAGAGCAATAGGATGAAAATTCGTAAAAGCGTGTGTAAGCGAGCGCGGTTCTATCGAATGCAAATCCGCGGACTTTCTTGGGCGCGGCGGTGGCGGTGGCGGCGGCCAAGCCCGTAAATTCACATGGAATTCTTTAAACGTCGCCATAACTCAGGTTCCGACGTGGGAACATCGATTGAAGCGATTGGCCGCTACGCTCCACGCCTCGGAGAAATGAAAACCAATAAGCGAGGCAATACTTTTTGGCTAGCTGTAGATCGGTCTTGATTATCCTTTTGTTACATTCAACCAATTCAACAAGTTACGCATTATCAGATTTTTTTTCGCCAACAACGCAAAACATAATTATACGATTGATGATTTCTCTTATTCATCTTAGCTTGACTTTTATTCGCAAGTTATTAAGATTGTCACCACTACATACAATTTCTCTCTTCTGAACACGAGCTGCTAGCTTTGTGCGCGCAACGTTGTGGCTGCAATGCCGCCACGCTTGTTCTTTGAGAGAAGCTGCTCGATGTGGACGGATTTTGCCAAATAAATGAGCAAAGTGTCGAAAACCAGCTTAATTAAACGACTTTAATCTACTTTAAAACTACGTTTAAATGCTGATGAAAAGCATGTACTAAGACTTCTAAGACTTTAAATAATGATATTTTATCTTACGATTTTACGATAAATAGAAATGTTAAATCTCTTATTAAATGTAAAAACTCGATTTATCCCTATTTAAATTAAGTTTCTCAATTAGAAATTATGTCCTCTAAAATGTTTGATTAATTGAGGTTGACGTTTGGATTGGAGATCAAATTACGATGTTAGTAAGACATATAGGCAGGTGTACTGTCAAGCAATGTGTATCTTAATTACTAGTATTAAATAATACAATGTCATATAAGCTATATTATACTTTCAATCGATTATTAAGATAGATAGACCATGACATACTAACCATCATAATTAGTTAAATTTACAAAAAGTTAATTTTATTAATTTTTATGAGATAAACATTATCTTATAGTTGAAATTCCATATTTTGCATTTTTAAAAGTACTTTCAAATCATTCATTCGGAACATATGTGCAATTCTGATGTCCAAACTACTTGAATAAGTTCTATTCCTTGGTATAACTTTTGGGTATGAGCACAGTATTGCGGCTGCCGGCCAAGTCTGAAAGAAAATTCAGATGTATCAGGAAAAAAAACGACATGTTGGGCGAAAAATATATAGAGTTTCTTCTGATATCGAAAGGTAGCGTAGCCAGTAGAGTGCATGAGTGATCTCCGCAGATATCCATGCGAATTCGAAAATAATTCATGCAGTCGCGGCGGAAAGTGAGACTCCATCTTGAAGGTATTATATATGAGTCATACGCGACATTTTCGCTATAGTGCGCTGCGGGTACTTACAAAAGATACTCAATTCCGAATACGTGCAATTCAATTTGCAATTGGCTTTTTTTCTCAGCATAAATAAATTTATAAGTTGTTTTTTTAACAAAAAGAAATTTGTTGAAAACAATAATTACTCTCTAAATTATATTCAAATGTGTCATTTCCTTAAGAAAATTGATGTACAAATGGAATTTCATGAAATTAAAACAATATTTACAGAATCGTAAATCGTAAAGAGCCTGCAAAGTTTAATTTAGCTCAATTTCAGGAAGTTACAGCTGCTAATTATTAATTATTTTGGATTAATTACATTACTGCATGATCTCGTAGATTTTGATACAAATACTTTAACAGTTTCAAACTTTCGAAAAATAATTAATCAGCCAAACATGATTGTAATTTGATATTTTTTACATATTAAAAAACTTGATGTCGAAGTATCTTATCGTGAACAAACTCGAACCCGAATGTCGTATTATCACTCTATTTTACACGTCCATGTTATCAAAATAAGAAGAAATAAGTCTTTATAGTCATACAAAAAAAAAAGCATCACAGCATGTTTATTTTTTGTAATTCGCCAGCAGTTGGCACGAGATAAATATTTGTTACCGTTATCGACAATTGTTCAAATGAAAAGCAAAAAAATTGCTCTAGCAAAATCAGTAATTTGACCTCTTCTCCAAACAAAGGTTTACAAAGCAAACACTTTTTTTCAAGTTTGTATTCAATTTAAATCAGGAGCAATTCATCGCTCAGGGCAGACCAAACAAATAACGATCGACCCCGCATAAAGACGAAGATCGAGTTTCGTTGGGCATCAGGTGATTTTTCAAGAAGAGCAGAAGAGAGAGAAAATTCGTTTGCCCCTTGAGATTGAAGTAGCAAGGAAGACTTCATTCATTCCTGGGGCCTCGACACGCATGATTGGGTCAGCATTTACGAGCGGGATAAACAACACTCACCAATTCGTTGCACGCCAAAGCTCTTTTCTCGCCAACCTTTTCCCCTCTCGGTTGTTGTTACTTTCCTTACTTTTTTGTTCTCTTTGCCATACTCTGGTGTGAGATCGAGCTTACTTACCTGTTAAATGTACTCTCGACTCCTAGATACCGAGAAAGCGGTTTCTTTAATTCGTTGCAACTACTTGCTGCGGGCAGTAAAAGCAACCCGACCTCTTGCATGATTGCAAGCTGCGATAGAGATAGCTTTTAGTAGCGTTCGAAATTAGCAAGTATGTCTGCGTATGGTTGGCTTTACTGAATGGCAAAGAATTTTCATTGGTTATATCGAGTGTTCGTTAGCTAAAATTGTATGCGAGCATCATCGTGAAATATCGTTTATAGGCGTGCTTCTCTTGTTGATTACATCAGCGAAGCTATTTACATGCATACACTTTTTTCAAAAGAGTTTTTTTCGTATATACTGCAAATAAAGTTGATTGGGGATATGTAAGTGTATTTATCGGTATAGGCCCTCGGTACATTCAATTTACTCAATTAAGAATGTGTTAAAAATCTGGAAAATAAATAAGTATAAAATAGTTTATAAGTATACTTCGATTATTAAGAACAATATGAATTTGATCTAAAAAACAATTCACCTTTTAATTAAATATTTCTTATCCGAGTAAAAATGCAGTGTTCCACTTGAGTTTCCCATAATGACTACTGGATATAAAGAAGCTAATCGCCAGGCTCATTAAGTAGTAACTACAGAATTATTAAGTAATTACTGAGAGTAATCCGATGCAGAGCTTGAATACAGAATAATAACCATTCAAATATCTTATTTTCCATTTCGTTATGACGCAATAAAGGAGTGAAACGAAAAACTTCAAAGTAGCAATTACTCTAGTTTTCCATTTTGCACGTGAATACAGCATTCAAAAAGATCGGAGGAATTGCACTTTTTCTCTTCATCCATTGTTCAAAAATCGAGGAGCAACGCGGCGTGCATATGGACGCGTAATTTGCAGTTTCAATGTGTAGGGAAGGGGCCGAGTCAAGTCAATTCGCAAAAATGAGAACTGCCAATTTGCTAAAAGTAGTATAATTCCGCTGGCCAATGTTTCCCCCTTTTTACGTTTTATGTATATATATACTCAAAAGTAAAACTAGCGACGAATGATTATAATGTAAAGTGTCTGGGTCTAATTTGAAAGCGTTCGTGCGGGTGGTGCTGCGTTGCTCGAATACCAAGAGACGCACATGAGCTATATACTGATATATATATATATATATAATCTTACAAGTTTGCGCGCGGGGTCACGCGGAATGTGTAATTTCCCGGGGCGAATCTCGGCCCGAAGAAAATAGCTTTGTTATCTTGTTCTCATAAGTTTAGTCGTGCGATCTCGTTCTTTCTCTCTCTCTCTCTCTCTCTCCCTTTCACCCCACGTTTATTTTTTTTCTTCCACGATCGTGCATGCATAGGCTTCAACGAGTATTAGACGTGACCAAATTGCATCTACTCTCATAATTTGGTTGTTACGTATATCATGAACAACATTGCGTTTTTTCCTGTTGTTGCTAGGATTTTCGCATTTCGTAAGCATAAGTTAATTGCAATATATACAATGGGCCAAGTGTACAAGATTACATCCGCTTAATAAGATGAGTTACACTACAGACCGGTGTTTTCTCTTTATAAATGAGCTATGTTAATTTCCTTTGAATTTATTTATGTTTCACTTGTGTTTCTAGCTAAGCTTACTTTGAACTTAAAGTTTTTACAAATAAATGAATTCATTACCCTCTTATCAACTTTTTTTATATATGATTTAATGAAAAGAGTATTTTATAACGAGAAAAGTCAATTGATAATGTCAAAATGATCGATTTTAAACATACAATTGACATTTCAGTTAAAAATTATAACAATTTTGATAATAATAGTTTTTTTCCTTTATTTATTCATGATGAAATATATGAATTACTTAATATTAATTTTGTTCAAGAAACCCTATCATATTTTGTATGTAATTTACATTTAAATTTGTTGCTTTACAAGATTTTTAAGTACTGGTGTTTCTTTTTATTCGCTAGCTTGAGCTGGCTACTAGAGTACATGCGAAGCTCTTTTCGTATACCTATTCGTTTATGTAAATATTTTCTTTTTGTTTTCTAAAAGAAAAATGGAATTTAATACCTTAAATGTTCTTTATATTCTCCGACAAATATATCCCATTATTGTACCGAATAATCTAAATTCATTCATTGCTGTATCTGTCTTTCCTTCACTAACCTGAACATTTACCAAAACTTCTCCCATCTAAAACAATTCCATAACTTATGAAACACAACTGATATTCTTAAAATACGCAATAAAAGCTATCGTTGCATGCAATAATCCACAGAACTTTTTATCGGCGCAGCGGAGAGTCGACGATTAACCATCATTGAATCTTTGATCGAGAGCCCGAAAATAGATTTCCCACTTGAAATCGCATTATAAAATCAATTTCACATGAATTTACAAGCCAGTCTATATATCCGACGCACGCGTGAAAGCTCGCTGGCGATAGAGGCCGATATACAAAATATTCGGCAGAATAGTCCCGGTTTAAATAAAGAAGATGCAGAGAAATACTAGAGAGAATACGCACCTCGATTCTGCCAACCATGGTAGCGCAACACCTCTCTTTATTATTTTCTTTGTACGATACGAAACATTTCGTCGCGGCGCGCATGTATTGTACATATAAAGACGCGCGCGCTCTATGTAAAAGGGGAAATCAGGCGTTTTGTACCTTATTGCTGCATGCTCCAGAGATGTTCTGTGTTCATTTAAGATTATTTTTCCTCTTCTTATTCTTCTCGAGGAATCTACTAAGGCATTATGTAGTTTAATTTTGATGACGATTGTTGAAAATTTATGGTATTTAAAAAAATGGTGTCTACTGCAAATACATGAACTTTTGGATAAAATTTTTGCTACTAAGCAATCATTAATCGTTAGTAGATTTAGTAAGAGATTTATTTTTGCTAATAATAACGAAAATAAACAAATTAAAATTGAATTTAAACTTTAGACGACTATTGAATTCATAACTAAAACAATATTAATCAAATGTTCTCGTGAATTTTGTTGACACAGTAATTATTGTTGAAGGTCTTGCATAAAAAAGAAATGAAAATTTGGCAACTTCTTTGAATATGACATATACAATGCGTATCTCAAAATAGATTTTTTTATTAATTAATCCATGATCGAATTGCCATTAGCAGAAAACATTGATACAAATATTATAACAATATACAAGCATATTTTGTTTTAAATTTATATTCATTTTAATCTCAATTGCAGTCCTTCAACAAACAAAATGAATAGAATGCAGCTACGAACGCTCGATAAGTGACTATAAAAATAATGCACTATGAAATGCATAAAATAATGTTGTTGACTAGGAGCAGCATCGTTAATATCTCTTTCTCTATGAGCGCACGCGTATGTACGTTGTGTTTGTGGTATATCTCTCGAGGGGAGAGATAACTTTACCTCCTTTACCAAGTGACACTTCCGTTTGTTAGGAGCATTCAGTCGTAAACGTCTCTCTCTATCCCCTTTCCCCAATTTAGCGTTTACATTAGGTGCAGCTCTCGGGACACACGACCAATGTGCCCTTTAGTAAGCCTCGAAAGGGAAAGACAAGAAAAGAGAGGGGATGTGAACTTACCATTCACGCGCATTAATGAGCAGATTATGTACATGTATTCGTGCATCTGACAAGCTGTCTATTGCACTCGCTAATATCTTCTTGTCTCTATTTTTCCAAACTATGTTTACAGTTTTATGTGGGGTCATCTATGTTATTTGCATGTATCATTCACAACACTTCTTAAACGAAATACACTAACTTTGTAAATAGATTAAAAATATTATAAATAACTTAACACGTTTAAAATCGGGAACACAAATATTCATCTGTATCATATTGCGCAACCAATATTATAAAATTATTTTAATGCAATACATTATATCTCAATCTAATATCTACTATTCTGTTTCAGAATCAGGAATTTCCGAGTTTGATTGTGACGACAATGGTGTGTGTTATTAGTTAAATTCGTGGCGTGAATAACCCGTACTAACATGTTGCTTATGTAAAATACTTAATATATTAAATTATACACTGGTTTGATCCCTGTAGAGTAAAATTTGTTAGTTTATAAAAAAAGTAGATCTCGACTGAGTATAGTTGGATAATAAACGTCATTATCGAATAAATTTGTATTGGTAAATGAATTTGAATAGTAAGATATTATCTTCACTATTAACATAATTTGTATTCTATTATTCCAAAAAACTCTATGTTGCATATTAATATCTTTCTTTTAATATGGTTTTCTATGTACAGTTAATGAATATCAAGTGTATAAAAAAGTAGATAAAATGGGTGATATCCAAAGAATACGAGGTCAAAATACTCATATTTTGACATTTTTTTTAAACATAAATTGTCAATAATTCAGGTTCATTTGAAGTATATCATTTTCAAATCACTAACAAATTTTCAAAAATATATAATTTATCAAGATCTTAATTCATTTGACCGTCAACTGGAAAAAGTAGATTGGCGACACTCAAAGAAATTAACGCTTCTGAATTATCACCCAAGTTATTATCGTCTCGTGAGAATAGTTGCGTCTCTTTATATATATATATATATATATCGTAAGAATAGTATTACTCTTGAGGGCTTAAGAAAAAGAGATAGTTACAGTAAAAAATAAAAGTTAATAGACCCAGAAAGATAGGAACATTTTCTTGGTTTCATAATTCATTACTTAAATAACATTATCCCCGTCTATTTATTCACAATTGAATAACATAACAGAAAACTAATAACAATCATATGCAAAATGATTAATTTACTTTTCTCAATTAATCAATCCACTGTTTCTGTGCAACAGCGTAAATTGAAGTTTTAATCCAAGGTTGCTGACAGCTTAATTTTAAACAAAGAAAAGGGCGGTAGGGGAAAAAATGAAAGAAAGAGAGAAAAAAATAGACGATCGAGCGCATTCAAACGTAGCGCACGCGGGTTGCAAGACTTTTCTTGAACTTAATTAAACGAGGGCGCGTGGAGTTGTACGCGCGGCTTTACTGAAGTGGCGGCACGCGACTTGAAGAGCGTGCGCGCCCGCTGAAAAATAATTTCCCGGGTTAATTGTGAGCTTCATTTACTCCTCTACGTGAGGCTATTTGCAGCTCAAGCGCATCCGTGAATATGAAAATTTTTCTGTGAAAAATACGACGATCGTGAAAAATTTGCGCGCTCACCTTCCTGTTATTATTGCTCTCAGCTACTATCATTATTGCCTAGCTCCCGAGCAAGAAAATATTATAACCTACTGTAATTAATTTGCATTGATTAAAAAATTTGATTATTTGCGCTTTCCTTTACCTTCCTTTATTAAATAGCTGTAACGTCAAGATGTTAGGCGAGTAATTCTTCTCGGAAGATATTCAATTAAAATGATTAAACGAAAGTACAGACAATTTTTTCCTTTAATCAAATGAGCTGTAACGTAATTTGTATTTTATTATGTTTGTAAATTATCAATCAAATATTAAAGCGTAATTGAAAACTTCATTTCTTTTCACATTGAAAACACTCGTGGAAGTGCTCTTTGATACTTCACTTATTCAACTCAACTTTTTAAAATTCCGCCCGTGATTTACTTAATCCGCGCTTTATTCCACGATCCGACGGCCGCTGTGGTTTTTTGAGTGTCAGCCGGCGACAGCGCCTTGGGAACACAGTTTTATTCAGTGAGTCTTGTATAAAAGAAGGCAAGCAAATTTGACTTGGTTCCAAGTTGGCTTGCCTGTGGCTGCCGGCTGCATTCATATTTGCAAATACGACAATTCGTTCTGCTTACTCGAAACTATGTCGATCTACAAAATTACGCACAATACTTTTTATTTTCTTGGTTACCAAGAAAAACAAGTGGCTATGCTATAGGGCTAGAAACAAATCTTCTAAAGTATTATAACTTTATCTCGATTACGCATAAATGTTGTAGAAAAAAATCGCTACGGCATATTAGTGACACATACGGGTCATATCAGAACTATTCGAAATTCGAAAATGAAGAATCCATTTCATGCGATATGGATTTTTCATTTATAAAAACACGCGCTTGCTCAAAAGCACAAAAAAAACAGAAAAAGAGAGAGGAAAGGATTTCAATATTCATCGAGTAAATGGTAAGCGCTTTAACCATCGGTGAGAGTTAAATAAAACAAGCGCAGCAGAGCGCGCCATACAATCCCCTTCAATCTCGTTTGGCTAAACATTCGGGATACGTCCCTGCAGACTTGTTGCTGCTTTCGAATCTAGAATGTCGACTCCAGTCCTGGAGGCGCGCAGCTATTATTCGGATAAAATGCAACATGCAACTCTGCAACGATAGAGACGCATGACTTCTTCTTTCCCAAGGGTCTCCAAGGAAGAGAACGAGGAAGAGAATCGAGGAAGAGAACGAAGTGAAAGAGGGAGAGGGAGATAACCAAACTTTTCTTATCGATCGGCCAAAGCCGATATGGACGTGGAATACAATTTATGTTACAAATTAGCCTTGGCATTCACTACCGCTCCATTAGCTATCTACTCTCGTGTTGTGTCTTATTATCGACTATTCAAACGGCGCTCTAAATCGATATTTTATCAGGAGTTATTAAAGGATTTTTTCTACTCTTCGAGTTTTTACTTTTAATGGATTTTGTTTTTTCTTTGTTTTTGTGTTTTTGTGTTTTCTGTTTTGAAAAGCCTTGAAAAAATACTAAATAATTGGCAAGTAATCTTTCAGTTTATAAATGGTTTCAACAACTGAAAATAAACAAAAATTATGAAAAAGTCAACGAAAAACTAGATGCATGCGTTAAAAAAGTAATTATTTTGAAATGAAGTGAAAAATTCATTAAAGTCTGTTTTTTTTAATTCCGACCTACCCTGACATGTCAGCTCCCATTATATTTACCGTGAAATTTTTTTGTCAAAAAAAAAGGCTTAGATTAAATTCTTCGCTCTCGATGTACAAGCTAATTTTTTTACGGCCCCAAAGGATGAAGCGACTGAAAAACACATCCAGGACCCAGAGGCACACACACGTACGAGGATGTTTGTGAAAGTGATATTTAAAGACTCGAGGGTACAGTACGTGGGCTGAGAGTTGGCTAGTTAATTTTTTTTGACTAAAAAAGAAATAAAAATTAAATCCAACATGTTGGTGAAAAGTAGTATATAACAGAGCGCCTGGACTACTGCCACTAGAGTAGTAGAATTTACCTTGTCATACTCGAATGCGTTCAGGTAGTCATATAACTACATAGTAGATTTGTGATAAGACGTACAACAACAAAGTCGAGTTTATAGTCCCCTACTGTTCTGTGGGTTTACGAGTTGTTTTCATTATCAAATTTGATTCATATCTGCTTTTTCAAATAAAGCTGATTTTGTGTACTATGTAGTGTAGAATAGCGAATAAATGTTAGTTTTACATGAACCAACTGATATTTCTAATAACAACTATTCAGTCATTGAATAGTTTTCGATCAAAAAATCTCACGCGTTCGATTTAGTAAAAGAGAACAAAATTATTTTCAATTGAATTGTTGCATTGTTCAAACATGCACATAACGTATCAATTTTATTCATCCATAAATAACGCATTTTGCATGCGATTTTTACTTTTCAGATTGACATGCATCGGATAGATATTAATTGCATATATTTTCCAATGAAACGTAAATTCAATTTGCGGTTGAGACCTATAAATTCGAATATTTTTAACCGAGTAATCAAAGTGTAAACGTCAAAACGTGGTTGATTTCTAAAAAGGTATAAAAAACAATATCTTTCAAAATTGACATTAAATTGTTACTCTTCAACTGTCATTAGAATCACTTTTAATCAGAACCTATATCTCGTGTTGTTGTTATCCCACTTGACAACGAACCTATATAATAATTATTTTATTAACACCAGGAATAGACATATTCTATCGTTTTTTTATTTAAAAAAATTAAATTTTACTGTCATACTCTTTGAGAAAATAGCTATATTATGCAATAATAGCTCAATGCCAATTTTTCACAGTGACTGTCTGTAACTATCATAAACGTGCTATTCATAATCTAAACTTATTTCCTCTATATACCTCTGGCAAATAATCCAGCAATTGACAGCGTCAGCAAGTGATAAATCGGTCAGACAAAGTGTGTCCCAAACGAGTACTAAAAGCATAACCTTGACAATCAGAGCGGATCGTCGATTGGTCGCTTCTGGGGAGCACTAACTGCTTTGCGGCGCGCGCGCACGCGTATAATGTATACGTATAGGTATACAAACGTTAGGCATACATGCGAGAGAGATCGTACTACATCGATAAAGAGCGCTGCTAGCAGAGCAAGGCGACTAAAACCACCAAGGGAGTACTCAGTCCCCCGAGACAGACTTGATCGCGTGTCGGCATTTAAATAAATAACATCTACCCCCACCCCCTTTGCAGCGCTACTATGTTTATCCTTGATCTCTTGCCGCGAGAAACTTGCTGCGTCTTCGAATTGTTTGCACCTTCACAGCTTTGGATTACCCATGGTTTTCTTTTTTTTCTTTTTGTGTGAATACCTCGCTTCGTTCTTATCTTATTTAGTTACCGGTGAGATTTCGCTAGAGCTCTTGGAAAACTGTTAGATAGTAACGGGGTGTCAAGTGTATAATCGCACGCTGGTAAACTTTGCTATTCAACAGTGCGAGCTTCTCTTTTTTGTCTTCCATTCTTTGTTTTCTTTTTTCTATAGCGGTTTCAATGGAATTTTGTATCCGAGGTATTACTTTTGAAAAATTGAGTTCTGATACTGCTACAGATGCATTGAACTTTATGTTCTTTGCCCCTGTTGTCTATGTTACTGTTGTCTATGCGCACGTAATTTATCAAAGTTTTTCAGTTGTAAAAGACATAACCTTTTGATTAATCTTATGAAATCCATGCATATTTTTCGTAAATAAAGCACTGAGGAATATCATTAAGTTTGAGAAACATTTTACATTTTAACCAATTCTAGCGAACAAATGGGTCCTTACGTGTTTTGGTAAATGTGAATCTTTTGACAGAAATGGAAATCTTTAACGTAGCATAAAATTGTTTTTCTAAAAAAATGAAAGACTGAATTTTAAGAGCTATTTTTTATTTGGATATTGATCAATATGTCAATCAAAAAATTCTTTTCAAAATATTGGTAACGTAAAATTGTATTTCATAAAATATTTCGATTTTTTCAAGTTGAGTGATACCCGTTAAGAATAATCTTCGAATGAATAGTAATTAGTTCAATTTTATTGTATATTTTTTTAAAGTAACATAAAAATTACTTTCAACACAAGGTGCATATTAAATCAAATGTTGATAGCTGGAAACGTAACAGCAAAAAAATCAACATTCATTTAACGGTATTTTTATAAAATTAATGTTTTTGTGTCATAGGCTGTACTTCTTACAACAATATAAGTTATTTATACTCGAGATGCACTCGAACACTTGAAATCTCTAAATAAGGAAAAGAAAATATGTAATAGCTCAACTGCATAAACTGGAAATAAAGGGTTGACTTTAAAGTCATAGAGCTTCGCGGTGCAGTTGCGCATCGAATAAAAGGTGTCATCGTTTGTTGGGGGGAAGGGTTCGTGTACATCGTCTGATGACAGATACACAAATAGGAAGGAATAGTACTTCGCGGTGCCAGCTGCTATAATAGATTACTCGGGCGTCGTCGGCGTAGATGGTGTTGCTTAGCCCCGGCCGATACAGGAAGGCGTACGTGCGCGCCGTGGCGGCCGATAACATCTCATTGTCACAAGTGCTGCCACATAAATCAGCACCACTGGCTCTCACTCTCTCTCTCTCTCTCTCTCTGCCTTCGTGCGATCTCGACAAAACTTTTCTATGAATAGCTCGAGTATTTCATACAACTACCGTGAGCAGTGTACTCTGCTCGTGCACTCTTAACGAGAATCGTTTTTCGGCTTCAAAGTTTTGTGTTACTGGCATTTTTTTTCTGTATGCCGGGAATTACCGTTTTAAAAATAAGTTGATTATTATTTGTTCTGAGGGTTATATATAATTTAGTACTTAATTTGATCTAATATGCAATAGTGATGCAATAGTAGGAACGTGAATACATTTTTATTAATCACAGTCGAAGCTACGAAAACAATTAGTTTGTTGCTCTTGGTAAACAAAAGAGCGGAATGGGTACTGTTTCTCATACAAGTATCCATAATTCCTTTCAGTGAGTTTTTTCCGCGGGATTGTTCGACCATGAACCTTGAATTTCGCGACCAGTTGACAATTAAATTTCATGCTTTTTGCGCACGCCATCAATCCAGCACAAATAATCCTTTAATCATGCGTTTAATCAAGTCCTCTCACATGAAAATAATTATCACCAACGTACATTTGTAAGAAAAAAATTACAGCAAATTTTCTTTTCATTTTTGAGCATTTCATAAAACCGTAAGTTAGTTGTTGAGCTTTTTAAACAGTTTGAAGAGAAGAAAAGAACATTTGAAAGATTCTCGAAATGGATGTCGAGAACTCATTGTGAACGATTATGAATGTTTCTTATTGTTTCTTTATATTGAAAGAATACCTTTTATGAAATAAAACCCTTACCAATATACAAATTTAATCCAGCTTGAATTTTTTAATTTTTTTATCACGAGAGATAAGTAATTATATTACAATATCTATAATAGTACAATTTCTAACGGATACGCAAAGGCTTTTTTTGCTAAAGACAAGTGCCGTAAACTTTTTTTTTCGTCAAAAAGTCTTTTCGTATCAGTTAGATATAGTATAATTCCGCATGAGAGCCAGAAATAAGCGGCAAAAGTGCGATTTTAAGGTTAGAACGCGGAACAAACTTTGATACTATTATAAATGTGTCTAAAAATTTCTTTTATTTCGTTATGACAACGTTTGCGTTGTTTACAATCGACAAACAAAAAAGTTTATAATAAACTAGTTGTAATTAATCTTAATACAATTGATTTTTCCAAAGGATCAATACAGCTAAAAAACAGTCAGCAATCAAATCGTACAACAAATTTTTTATCAAATAAAAAAAATGCACTGGAAAAGTTTTAAGCGAAATAAACAAAATTTCCAATAAATTTAGTATGGTCCACGAGGAAACAGTAGTTGTAGTAGGAAAGAGCCCGGGCGCCAGCGCAGCGAAACTCTCGGGCGAACGACATCAATCAGCGGCCTTTACAGTCGCTTTTCGGTGCTGATGGGCTTCGTCCGACGGGCACGTAGAGCGTTCTCGGCCTTCAGGGTATCGTAAGTCGAAGGGGTGGACGAAGAGAGAGAGAGAGAGGAAGAGGAAGGGGAAAAGGTGGAGTATATAGAAAGACCGGTCGTCACGAAATGCAATTCCGGTGGCACGGTGGCGCTCAAGCTCAGCGAAAAAAAGCTGAGGCGCGAGCGCACGCGTGCTGCCTGTAAATCCGATAAATACGCAATGTAAACGCCCGAGTGACACGTTCCTCGCTTAGTATATATAGAAAGTCTATCGAAAGTCTTACTACTCTTCTCCTTTCTGTCTTATTTATATAACGGTTATAAAAGTTTTTATTTGCCAACTCGCATGGGAAGCGTATATAGTATGTTTTATGCCGACGTTTGCCATGCAAAACAAACATGATCGAGAAACTCTTATCGTTTAGAAATAGGGAGAATGTACCTTACATGACTCGAGTGTGTTTGTAGAACATAAAACGAATTGGTTCTCAGATTCCAATAATACTTCGACTTGGATCCGCGACGAACGTGACGATATTAAGTTAAGTTTATTTGATTATTTTTAAATTTATTTTGAGAGACCTCAAGTATTTCTATATTTATACACTTTGCAAATAATTAAGACACGGTAAGTCAAAAACGAATAGAATATGATCGATGGGATCGTTGCTCCTTCTTACATTATTTAAATTAATATGACTTCCTTTGCGAATCGGAAACCAATTTCAATATTCACGAGTAAGAACAATAATACCGTAGCTATGACATATAGTAATAATGCGTAAAATATAAACCGGGATGTAATAAGGTAACCATTATTTTTCACAATTAACGACGTATTCACGTATAAGCATAATAAAAGATTGAGCATAATCCAGAAAAAGTCGATGCGCTCGCTGCCACATTGCGCTATCGAAGGATCGGCGTATCTGCATCGTTAAGCTTTAGTGGTCCGCATTATGGTTGATGCTTTTCTTTGAGAAGAGGTCACCACTGCCGCTTCGTCGTGTTTCGCCGATACATAAACTCAGCTTACGATCCCGTTTCCACATTGAGAGCGACCATAAAACTTACCAAAGTCAACTTCATATTCGACGAGAGCCCCGCGGCTGAATATTCGATGAGTCTTGAAGACTTGAGAAATATACTCGTATTCCCGAAGCTAACGCTTGCTGCATAGCTTCTGGCTGTTTTGGATCCACGTTTTTCTTACCATTACAATACGTTCGATGAAGTGTCGAATTGTTATTACATCTTCATAGTTTGTCGAAGTCTTTCATGTACTGAATAGTTCCACGAGATAAATATATATTTTTCATATTAGCATTGCATTAGTGGTAGCGTATTAGGCAATTGATTTTATCAAATTTTTTCTGGGACTTTCAGCAAAGATTTCACCTCTTATGGAATATTTGGAAATAAGAAATTATAAAACAATTCTAAAATTAGACGGAGAAATACTAACATATCTTCCTAATAATTAACAAGTTTCAATTCTATAGAAACTTCCTTTTGCAATTTTCTTCTGTTATTCTAAAAAAAAATTGGCTGATATTTTAAAATTCAATGAGATAATGTAGCGCATTGCAATCTTCTATCTACGTTACATATCAATTCTTAACGTATTTATGTTTATCGCGACATATCAGCAACTTGAATTCTCATAAATGAGTCCATTGCTTATTATTTATGTTGTTATGAGAAGGTAGAGATAAATGTACTTGTAGGGGACAAACAAGATTGTCTACCCTCTTTACGGGGCTATATACTTCCACTGGCACCAAGCTTTGTTTCCCGTCGTTATCACTATGCTTGCGGGATCTGAATTCTTGTTCGTTTCTCATTTCCTACGCAGGCATCAACCAATTATTTGACTAATAATAGCACTCGTTATATAAATGCGGGTGAATCTATAAACAATAAAGTATTCTTCTTTGGACTTCATCATTGTGATAAGAGCGATATCAATTGAAATAAATGTTTGGTTGATTATGTACAAGTATTGTTCGCTGCAATGCTTTTACAATGATGGTTTTGTTGTAACGAATTCAATCGAATTATTGATCATCTCATTTATTTTAATGATACAATAGAAAAATCACATGATAATATCATTGTTCTGCACGTCTATTTAGAAGAGTAAATTTACATAAGAATTATAATTGATTATCTCATTAAATAAATAGTTAGTTTACTAATGTTATTTGAGCAAGATAGGAAATATCGATCTCGATATGTCATTTCTGAACTTATCACAATAATGGAATCTAAGATATAAATGAAATCTCATTGACAAATAGATAAATAAAAATAAGTGAAACTTGCATGAAATCATTACAAAATTGACTTCTACTTTCACAGTAAACAAAACTGATGGAAATAGAAATACACAGCATCAAAGAGAAATGCCACTTTCCGAAAATAGGTTATGCGCATCTTTTCCAATCACGTCGCTTGTGTGCTCGCTGGATGTGTTTCTCTTTCTAGAAGGACAATTCTGTGCATCTGTTGTGCCAGTTGTATAGCTCTTTAATTATTCAATCAAATGGCGGATGCGCTTCGGAAAAGAAAACAAAGACAGATAGTTTATTTAGCGTGCTAGCTGGTATTTTTAAAGTTTGCTGTGCGCTTACGTGATTTGATGTTGAATTTTGTAACACACTTGGCGAGCTAATAGTTTACATTAAAGTTTCGAACGTGCTCATTTAGATTATTTTGTTCTGAGTCGATAAAATAATCGTTTATATATTTCAGACTTATTAAAGTCATTATTATTTAGGGCGTGTTTAGTTTGGAAGTTACTAATGAGTTGAAATAATTTCATACGAATTTTGTAAATACATTTTTAATGTAGGTTATATATTTAAAAAATTCATTACCAAAAAAAAGGTAGTTTCTCATTGGAGATTGTTGAAAACAATGAGGAAAACAAACATCAATCACTGCCTAAAAAACTAAACTAGAATGGAGTAATGTTAAAAATTGTTGAAATTGAACGAGAAAAGTTTGAAAGTTTGAACTAATTGTACTGAGGTCACAATTTTAAATGATATGATAAATTCGTAATAAACAAGACGTAAAATTATATCAAAAATAAATAACTTTATAACGAACATTAAAAGCGTACAATAATTTAATTTTTATTGTGTATCGATTCACTTCTAAAATTATCTGAAAATTTCCATTAATATAGCAATTTTGTTTATGGATTTGATTAATAATTATATAACGTGAGTTCGAATATTTCTGAAGGTATAAGGACTAGTGCAGTGAAAAAAACGAGATAATTGACAAATGTATTTAATTTCGTCAAAGCAAGACTGACAAATGTGACTTGTCAAAGGCATAAAAAACCTAATACATAATTGGAATAAAGCGAGTTTACAATATTGAACGATAGATATAAGTCGCTCGATTTTCGAGGAGGTAGCAATTACATCCGCCATACGCCATCCTACAAATATTATGTATACGAAGAATACAAATATTGATTTATTTATTCTTAATTGCACATCACGAAAAACATATTTTTTTAATTGGATCCTCAGTCTTTTAATATAAAGTAAGGAAAAACGTAGGTCATGATGCTAAAAAAAACGTCTATTTCTCGGTAAATTAGGGTTAGTCACAATTCTACCTTTCTTAAAAAATTAAACCCACGCTATTTTAATTTGGGCCATCTTTAAATATTAGAAAGAAAGCATCTAATTTTGAAAAAAAAGCTAAAAACTAAAACTGATAAACTAGATGTATGTATATACCGAGGCCGTGATACGCATGCACAAGCTACTCAGCTTACTAAATTCAAAATGGAATTCCACTTCTATCGAATAAAATCATTTCATTCAATGATTAAATAAATAATAATTTTACGTGGTAAAATTATTATTTTACCGTAGGTAACTCCTATTCAAAATAAGTTTTCTATTTCATCATCTCTATTCTATTTCAAGTCCTAAAACTGTATGTATTTTTTTTTAATATTTGTTAAAATTCACTTATGCATTATCATTTTTAATATAATATACTTAACACTAATTATGTTTATCTTTGTAATAACTATTGTCAATTATAAATTGTACAATAAAATTTATCTTTAATAGTAACTAAATAAAAAACGTCTTTATTTGTAGTAAACATAAAAAATCTTGTCTGTTTTGATAGCTGTGTTCATAAAATAAAACACTATTACTACATTGTTGGTTGTAATAACGATTTTATTCCATGCAGTTTTACATTCATGAGTTACCAATTATTATTTTTTCAAACATTGAATGACACGCTTTTGTTCGATACAGGTGGAATTCCATTTTGAATTTAACAAGCTGAGTATACATACATACATCTAGTTTCTCAATGATAGTTGTTAACTTTTTTATTCAAAAATAGATGTTTTTTTCTAATGTTTAAAGATGATTCAAATTAAAATAGCATGGGTTTAATTTTTTAAGAAAGGTAGAATTATGATTAATCCTATATTTACCATGAAATAACCGTCTTTTTGGCATACATGGCCTACTTGTTTCCTTATTTTAATTAAAAACTACGAGGGTTCAATTCAAAAAATTAATTTTCGTGATATGCAATTAGGAATATATAAGTCAATATTTTTAGTCTTTCATATACATACATAATATTTGTAGGCTGGCATAAGGTAGGTAGCAATTACCTTATTAGAACGTTATAAGCAAAAAGCTTTCTTACTTAAGGGCGCACGTAATAGCTGCAGATATAGATAGCGAAATGTTGTAGATTACGTCTTAGATTGCAGACTGATTGGGCTTCTTCCTTACCTCGGGAATACTTTTGATATTTCTCCCTGCTAACTGATTACCAAGGAAGAGGGAAAAATGTGTGTACATTGGGCCATCTGACCCGCACAAGTGCGCTCTAATTGCTTAAATTTGATGGTGACGTGACACGTTTGGGGTTTTGAGTTGGTCGGGCTGGGGTTTCCCCATATTGGTGTGTTATCAGAGTCTGATTCTACCGCTTTCCCCAACACATGTTCATTCTTTGGGAAACACTTGTCGCGATCCCTTCTAAATGTTAGAGAAAGAATTATTGGAAACTTTAATGTGCAAAGTAACTTAAGGCGTAGATCTGGACGTTAGACGACTTTACTCTGCTGTGTTTCGCATCGAAGTGTAGAAGCTACTAGTGCTCTTCCATGTTGCAGGACCTCTGTATTTATACTCTTTTCCAGTGCTACTTCGCGTTATAATTACAGTTAAAAAATTATGGAAAGCGTTCTAAGTATCGATTGTAAATCAATTAAAGTAGTTTTATAATGAGGGTTGTTAACGAAGAATCTGATCGCAGGTCAGAGTTTTATAATGTCCGATCGAAAGGTTCAGGTATGAGTTTTGAGATTATAAACAGATTCTTAATGTATAATTACCTAGTACGTCATTAGTTATCCTTTCTAAGTACGTCACTTTGAAAAAATTTTGATACAATTTCCTTCGCTTTCTCACATAGCCAGTATAGTCGCATATACATCTATCTAATCATTATACTTCGTGAATTTATTATTTTCCCTTTTATTTCAGCAAGTTCGTCATGCTTTTTATCCTCCCTCTATTGAAATGTCTTTCATTATCACAGCCAGATCGCGTACATTATTTCGTCAATAGTGACTCGGGGAGTCAAAGAAAGAAAGAGAAAGAAAAAGGGAGAGAGAGAGAGAGAGAGAGAAAGGAGAGACACAAAAAATGAGGAGAAGACAATGAGACAGACAAACTGTCAATGAATCCTCAAAGCGACAATTGAACAAAAGTAACACGAAGAATCAAGCGAATGTAAAAACAAAAAATGTAACTCGTTCATGATATCCCTTAGCTAGCGCTTCCTCTTGTTAATGGCACAAAGTGCATTTCATTAGCCTTCAGACCATAGAGCAAGTTTTCTTTTGGGGAGGTACTCTCTCTTCACCTTTTTCAGTCGCTCTCTCGCGAGCGAACTGAAGCGAAGGAAAAGAGAGGGAAAAAAGCTATGGAGCGACGGAGAGAGAGAGAGAGAGAGAGAGCGTAAACATTTTCAAGCTGGCACAATGAAATATGCCGGCGTCTGAATTCTCGACACAAATGCGCCTTGCGCGCGGGCTCTTTATTCTTCTCGGTAGTTTAGTGAAACGCGCCCGCGTAATCTCACCTTGACTCTGTGGCTACGCATAATGCTCTTTTAAAGCTTCTCGGCTAACCAGATTTTCCCTCGTGATATACCGTTTTAATTTTCATATGCGCCAGCTTCGCTACCGTTGTCGTAGTCGCTTACAGCTGCCCGTCTATTGTCGGAGATTGATTTACTTTCAGCATTCGCGTCGTGTAGCATGTTTTGACCTGTCGCATTGTGTGTACCACTGAACTCTGCTGGGGGCGCATGTAACATTCGATTGTACTTTGAAAAAATTCACTTTGTTTTTTTGTACGAAACATTTGCTGACGAATTTATTTATTAATTCTTTTTACGAACTGCCATTAATAGTTGTATTGCATTAGTAAACTTTCTAGATAATCTTCATTATAGAAACCTTCCAAAACATTAGAATTCATAAGAAAGTTGTCAACTTTAAAAACTTTCTTATTTTTCTTCGGTATAATGTAATAAATATTTGTGATCTTACTTTGGTATGCTTTAGAATCAACAAATCTATTCATACGAGTGTTATGCTCTTTTGATTGATGAAGTAAAAGAGATATTATACAAATAATTACTATTAAGCCTAAAACCATGGGGACTTGTGAAAAGTAGAAAAATTATAATTAAACGGCCTTTTTCAGTTTTAACACATGTATAATACCACATAACCAGATTTTACAGATGTTTATGTGACAGCAGGTGCAATTCGAAACGTTTTTCATTTGCGATCTATGCTTGTTTATGTCATTGAAGCGTATATTTGTGATTTGAAGCATGATTATAAATGTGATGCCGATTATAAAACAAATGAGGCCATTCGATACTTGTCATGCGGATTATGTCAAATTTTTGTACAGCTGAATTTATTCCTTTATAGGAAAATCATAAATATCGAAGCCATATTGTTTATCGTTCCAGAAAAACTGACTGCTTGTAATCATGTAACACACAATTAACAATCATAATTGTTTCGTTTGACATTCTCGCAAATGTATTACTCGTCATAATTTAAAAAAAATATATTCCGTTTGAATTTTCATCAAAATTAAAGCGTCATCACTTCTTATTGTACTTTTGAAATAATCAATTCTAATGAATGTAATTATACGTGTAGAAATTTACTTCATCATTCTGAATTGATATCATGAGAAATAGACAGCCCGCAAAAACCGAGTTATACGACACATACAAATACACAGCACATCACATGTCATCGAAATCTACGTATACGTATACAATATGCCCTGCCGAATTGGCTTCTCTTCATAAAGTTCTATTTTCGGAAAAGCACGTGCAGTTTGAAGTCCAAAATCCGCGTGCCGAGTGTCATACAAAGCGCGCACATGGCTCGCATGTCGACTTCAGAGCCAGCGCGTATTTGTTCGTGACAAGCCACTGTTCGTCTGGTGGCATAGATTACGTTACACAACAATTTCGCAGCTCTCGTATTCTGCCCTTCCCCTCGATTGCACGCACACACAAACACACTTACACGCACATAGTATGGAGAAAGGCTTCTTTTCCTCTCAGTTTGCTTCGATTGTTTTATGAAAACTGCGGCGACTTTTTTCTCCCTCGCGCTTCTTTTTAAAGCACCCTCGGTCGATGGACGCGTATTTTTGGTTTGGTTCTATGTACAGAAATTCTTTCGTTTGAATACCGTATCCAATTATGAGTATTGATTCGTTTTTCATATTTGATATTATTTCTACATTAGCGATCACATTCTCTTTAGTGCATTGTTTACGAGTTTCAATGTGGGGCTATCAATTGGGCTTAAAAATTAAATTGATCATTTACACTAACTGCCATTAATTGTTATTTTATACGTCTTAAATCTGCAATCAGTTACCAACACCCAGCCAATATAAGTTAAATTTCCTTTATTGCGACTTTTATGAGTGCAATTCGTATTTTATAATTGCAAAATAATTGGAAAGAAAACGGGAGCTATAACTCAATTAAAACTTTGGTGCTTTATGGCATGTAACTAGGTTTTTCCCTTTCACTTTTTCCTCTAGATATTCTCTTTTTCTTTCACTGGGTTTACCCAGTACTTTTTACTTTGGCGAAAAAAAATATCAGACAGCATTCTGCACTCCGTATTGCTCCCGTATTGTGATATAAAATTTTTTTTGAAAATTAATCAACACACAGTAATATGGAAAAAATTAATAATTAATTATTCTAAAACAATGCATATTTACAAACATTTCTGGCTGACGGAATAACAATCGTTTAAAATAAAGAAAAATTAATAAAAAATATGGAGCCACCCGTACACCTTGATATGATGAAATAAATTGCTTTTTTTCCTATTTTTTCCATGGTTTCCTCGTTCACCACTGGTATCTCCGCCTTGTAGACTATTTAAAGAAAAAATAAGGCAAAAAATAGAGACAGATCAAAAGAGAAAGAGTAGGACACAATACGTCCATTCGTCGCCCCCTTCCCGGAACAAGCTCTTTCAGCACGCAATTTTCCAGAGCTTGCGTGCACGTAGCTTTAGTATTTTCGTTTCTTCTTTTCTTTCGTCGTATATATAGGCTTTTCTCTAGATTTGCGTACATTTGTGTCTACCAAAAAATTCACTAAAAATAGAGAATTATACATTTCGGTGAATCGATATGTCACTGGCTAGCGAGTCGGCATTTGCGATTTATGCGGGTAAACGTCAAAACTTACGCCTGACATCAAAACGAATATTGTGAAGACTTATAGATAACATTCGAATGCTTTTTACATTTCTGTTATAACTTCAAAGCTATTAGACACAGTTATTTGGATAAGGTTATTCATAATTCAAATTAATCTAAAAAAATTAATTAATTTTCTATTGGAAATATTTAAATTTTATTTGATTAAAACGATTTATTACGTTTTCAAATTATGTAAAGAAACACGAAAACCTAATCACAACTTAAGGTTGATTAAGGAAAATATTGCATATTTTAAATTATACAAATCCTATGATTCATAAAACTGACAGCTTGCAATAGCGGACCGCCTGTATTCACATTTTACAGATCGTAGTAAAAAAAGATAAAGTTTGAATTTCGATGTCACACAATAAATGAATATAAATGTTTGATTCATCCTTTGTTAATCGTAACAATACATCGATTTTCTAGAATTCAAAATGGCACTAGCGCGACGATGGCGACAACGACGAGCACTGCAGAGCCAACGAGAATTTACGTTGAAGATTCAATCAGTACATTCCACAAGCGCTAGCGTAATCGGGAATTAAAGTTATCGTCTTAACGCGGCAAGCACGCGAGCGCACTGCGTGGTACAAACGACCCTTTCGTTCCTACCATTTTCGACGCCAATGGATTCGTCGAGCGCTCAGAAATTTAGCCCAGGATTTTAATTCTGAATTTGTTTGCGAAAACCACGCACTCTTGTTTTTTCTTACAAGATTGATTGTTAATATATACGGCTTCCTTTGTTTCCTTTTTTGGAAAAGATCATTTGGTTAAAATATTTCGTTGCCATTGCCACAGCATCAGAATAATTGACCTTTCTCATAAACAAATTTTCAAGTTAATTAAATTACTGTTTTGAAAAAATTTAAATTGTTTTTTTCTGATCATTCAACATAAACTAAGGATATTTGTATAGTTTCTCAAACTCGTTAAACAATAATATGGATTAGTGCTTGAGTTATCTAATAACATATTTTTCCACTTGCAGGACTATGTGTTTAAAATAAAATATAACGTGATATCATTTGTAATTATACATATATAATATTTAAGAATAAAACATGAATTACGCATTCATTTATTACCGATAAAACAACGTATATATATATAAGACAAGATAAGATAATACTCATCGAAAATTGTAAGTTTATTAGGTCGTCTTACAAGATAAAGAAGAAACATTCAAAGTTGCATGAAAAAAAGACAAAACAATTTTTATTTCATCAACCAACTTTTATCCGATAAAATCTATGTGCATTGCGCTTAAATCGGCAGCTTCTCGAACGAAAATTCATTCAAATCCATCAGCACGTACATAAGATAATCCACGTGGGTTATACAGACACTCAAGATAAAAGCAGGAAACGACGAGCGAAGAGAAAGCTCCTTTTGGAGGATGCGCATTATGTGTCTGCGAAAGTCCTTTTAGCCAAAGCCGAATCATAACGCACAAATCAAACTCGGATATTGAATACGACGGGTGAGCTTGGCAAGCGCTAAAGGCGCTTTTCCATCTTATCTCTCCCTTCATTGCCAGAGACTGCAACGCGGCGCGCGGCGGCGGCATCTTAATTGGAACTGGGAAAAGTGAGCGAGCGAGCGAACGAGGATGATGAGGAGTCGTCTTGGAACAGCAAATGCCGAAACGTCTTAATTAGCGCTCGAGGATTACACTTTGACGAGGTTGCCGTAAGGAGAAGAAGGTGGAGATGGGCCGCGATTGGATTATGTAAAACAGCCTGAATAAATCGCGATCTCTCATTCCTATCTCTTTCCTTTCAAGTAAACGTCAGCCGGCAAGTAGTTAATATTTGTAATCAGCCCCTTCCCCCTTTCTCTCTCGCTCTATCATCATCCAAAGATGTTGTATAAACTTTTGCGCTCGCGACCGAGCGTCGAAGCTTCGAGTTTGGCTTCCTTCTTTTTTCACTGTTATTACCACCGCAGTGCTAGCACAAGGATCGTATTCTCGTCCGAACCGCCTAAGTTTTCTCGTCTCTACTTCTGCTCATTCGTTCTTTCTTTTTCTTCTCTTTTCCTCTCTCACTCTCTATCCTCTCATTCGTCTTTTTCTCACTCCTTTATCGTTCTTTTTTTCTTCTAGATTCATTTTATTTCATCGGACACCTTGCGTCGTCTGCGCACGATGATTTCCACGAAATTAAACTTCCGCTTCATCTTAATTCGATCTCGTGGACGAATTGAAATCCTCGTGCTTTAGCCTGATCCAGACGCTATTACACTTAAACTTCGTGCTTCTCGTAACAATTTTTTTGTCTCGCTATGATTTATGCGAGTACTTGGCTTACATATTGAAACAAGAACAAATGGACTGTCATAGATATGAAGTGTAACCGTTTGGCTGGATTCACGGTTATGGTGCTTTTTTTAAAATTTAATCTGAAGAACCATTGTGTCTGAATAAAAAATGTTTAGCACTAGTTATCATACAATGAATTAAAATCCCGGAAGTCTGTCCGTAGTTTTTAGTTATCAGATCGTAAATTTCACGTTACAGTTATTGACAGTTTTAAAGTCTATTTGAAACTTTCGTGTTCATAATGCTACATTTTTTATTAGGTACTCATTAGCTTTAGTTCAGACATGCTGTAGAAAAGCATAATCTATTTGTAAAAAGAATTGTTTGATAAGTGTCTTTTATTTTTTCATATACAATTGTATTTAATGCTCGAGCGCGAGAAATTTTACAACAATTGGTATTTTACATATATTCAGCAGTTTAGGCGTGAATTATGTTCATGTTAGTGATTGCTTACGTAAGTTTATGAACCTCATATGCACATGTCATAAAACTCCACACTCCGTTGTAAAAATATTCGTATACGTCTGCTTAAATTTTACTCTACGATGGTGCTTTGAGGTTTAAAGTGCTTGTTTATCTTGACTATAATGGGAAATAAAGGGAGCATTATGTTAGAGAAAATACATTTTACAATTCTAACGAATCACTGGAAAGTTAAACGTACAATAAAATCGATGTAAGATGAAAAAGAAAATTAAAATTAGTTTTTTTATTTTGTCGAGAAACTTTTATCCCAATTATTGCTGTAGAGGCCTAACGTCAAGTATTAAAAACAACAAGATCACTTTTTCAATCGGCTTTCATGGCAATGATATAGCATCTAATCGATAGTCGATAGAATTATCTGACAATCGATCGTCATTCCAAAAAGCAATTATAGAACTTATACAAACTTAATCTCAGTATCATTATTATTTGCCGCGCAACAAGTTTGAGTACACTTGAATTGAAGTTGTACCTATTGCATTTACTATTTGAGAAAACTCTTTTTTCGATGGATGGAGAAAAAAGCATTGAGAAGTGGTTAAACGATTCGTGATAAAGTCATCGCACGTTTCACTTCCGAGAGCATCGATTCCATCACGCACGTGTTGGTTCTGTTTTATTGAAGAGTATTACTGCAGTTTTCGTTCACTGGCGAGTGTAAATTTTCCTTTTATAGCTTGAGCAAACGAAATTACGCAGCTAAAATATCGCTTGCAACTGCTCTCGAGATTAACTCATTCAAATTTCTACCTAAATGTATTTTACACTACTGAATTAAGCCACGCGTCTCGGCGTTATATTTTGCAAGAAAGTGAATATTCAACAATTGGATTATACCTTCGTCCCAGGTCTTAACAAAAGCAAAATGGTTTGACTAAATAATTTCAATTTCACACTATTGGAATATTACACTGAGTATAAAAATATAAAATATTACAAGTTTGAAATCTTAGCCACTCCATTTGTTTGATTAAATCGCATGTTAATCTAATAAATTAAAATGCAGAAGGGAGCTTTCAAATTTTATAAATTAAAAACCTTTGGATCATTAGTTATTTAGTCCATAACTATAATGTGATTTATTTATCGATCATCTGGAGGTCAATTAAAGTTTTATAATATCAAACATCCAGTGTACTCATTAAAATTGCATTTGAGAGTTGTTTTTGTGTAAAGTTAGTATTAAACATTTAAAATAAAAGAATGTTATACAATTAAATATTTTATTTTCTAAACGAAAAATAATTATAATTTTCTTTTCCAGGTAAGCATGACAACTATATATGTAAATGTTATCTTGCGAATATCGGTAAGTATGGGTTGTAGGATATTTTATATTTGAGTTAAAAAATATTTGATCTAGCTTGTATTTCTTTTCATTAGTTTATCGACATAGTTTTAAAATATATGTCCTCAAAACACAATACACGATAGTAGATATTATACACTTCTAAGAAGTTAATTGACCAAAATAAACTACGCCAGTCGAATTCTATGTCAATGTTGAATGAATCTTGGTGTAAGCAGTCTACCGCGAAACTACGCGAACTGGAACACATTTGCTGGATGCACAGCACAAGTAAAACATATGTTCAAAGTAAAGACTGGGGGGGGGGGGGTTAGTAATAGTATGGTATCCCGATACTCTTATCAATTGATCGTTTGCTCGGGAAAGCCTCGACTTGGCAAACTTGAGTAGTGTCGACTATGTTCCAGTTGGCCGTCGTCTTTTCTAGACTATCTTCCGGGAAGTGTACAGGTGTATCTTGCTCGTCGGCACGACGCTAGATTTCCGGGAAAAAAGCGATAGAGACTAGGCCAGCTATATAACGATTTATAACCCAAGTAGACGAATAGTATTGCAACTATAGTCGCGCACTCTCTTTCTCTCTCTCTCTCTCTCTCTCTCTCTTTCCTTCTCTTATGAGCGTGCTTCGCGAGTAGATCATAAAACTTGGCTTGCAACATCAAGCCAACTTTTCGAATCGCTTGATCATTCTCGCGGTGGCGGGTGGCATGGAGAAGAGGGAGCGCATCTTGCTTTGCGCTTTATTATCGTCCAATCGAAACTTTGTACCCCCTCGCGGGAACAACGTAAACAGAAATTCAAGTTCTCAGCTCGCCTGCGAATTACCAACCTGGATTTCCGCAAATCATTCGCGCTACGAATACTCGGTCCTTAACCTTCCTCTTCCTTCTCCTTCTACCTCGAGTTAAATAAGTTTTGCAGAATGAATGGAGTGGAAACTTGCGTAATCGAAATCTGCCCTGCCTGTCAGCTTGCACTCAAGGCTCACTTTGACATAGCCAATGTACTCCAGCTATGCGAACACTATCACTGATGAATATTTTATATGTGCCATAGAGTCACTAACCATGTATGTGTGGAACTTATATTTTTATTTGGTCTTGCAATCAAATTAGAAAGTATTTAATCAATAATTTTATTCATTATAGTGAGTGATGATAAATGTATATTGAGAGTACTGACAAAACTTATTCAAGAGAAAGTTACAACTATAAAAACATCTCAAACTGTGTTTTTAACGCGTATTTTCATTTAATAAATCTGCACAAATAGTTTTGTAAAATATTTAAAGTTTTACTATTCTTGCATTGAATATATACGTAAAATCAGGCAATTTGCATACTATTATACATATAGATAGGGATGTTATGATTGTCATATTAAGGTTACTCTTTGTGTTATTTATCGACAGTATTTATTATTTTAACTGTCCAAAGCAAAAAATATCTGTTACATACATAAACCGTATTATATTCTAGGAATATATGAGTTAGAAATTGAACGTTATTCTTAATGATGAAAAAGGAAAAGAATTGATCCAAATTAATGCAATCAAGCTAGATTGAACAAAGTTAATCCATATAGCATCAATCACTCAATTAATTAAGAGGTGCGGGCTCTAGCGATCTTTATCGACTCATCGAGCAAAGTGAAAACTTGCGGTCGGTCTCTTCGGGGTCTTGCACTCAATAAACGACGGATCACCGAGGGTGAACTGTGCATTAGCGCGATGCTTGGTTCCAGTATAGCTTGCGAGAGAGAAATAGAGAGAGAGAGAGAGAGAGTGATAGTGAGTGAAGTTGTCGCGCTCAACTTCGTGACCGTTGGGAATTAAACTCTGCTCGTGTATTCGTCTTATTACCGACATTGTAATTACCGTTGGAAATGCTTGACGCTGCTCTATTTCAGCTGCTGCTCAGAAGTTGCTAGATGTGGAAGTACTGTGCTGCTTGTGCTTCTCAAAGGGAAATGTCCGAGATCCGTCAAAGCAGCCGCGGATTCCGCGTGTTATATGCAAAAGTCGACGGTGGCCAAGGCATATTACTACTAGTAGTGGGCTCGTTTGCCGACTCAGCCAGGAGAAAGCTTCACGTGTCGGCGCACTGCCGCAAAGCTAAGCTCCTTTTCCGACAAATGCTCAATGCTTATGCGATCGGGCTTTTATGATTGGGAGAGCGAAACTTGTGTGTGGCCAATTACTCCTTATAGATGTATGAGTTTCTGAGCCAATTTTCTTGTTTTTGATTTTACTTTTTTTTACTTTACTTTACCTTTACTTTATCTTAAAAATCTAAGTCATTCTGGCGAGAAATTGGTTTTTTGAATTTTCAGATGTACAAAATAGCATACATATGTAAAGAAATTCCTGAACAAAAATTACTCTTACGGTTAAATTATTTAATTAACTGTAATAAATTTGTTCTAGTTTACAATTATTAACTTATATTAGATTACTATTAACTTATTATAATGCTATGTATAGATATTTTTTTTTTGACAAGCAAAAAACTATTGCATTTTTTTAGTCACATCCAGAAATTATTAATACTTTGATAAAATTTTAATGTATAATGGTTGCCAAATACAACAAAAATATATTTATTTTTCAAAATTAAAATGAAGTATTCAAATATAAATTCTATATTACTTCAGGTAACAGCTAATAACAAAACTATACTCAGTCAACGTGTTAATGGGGGGGTAATATAAGTGAAGATCGATTTAATGTCGGTCAACGACATTGGGAATGGACAATAATAACGAAAGCTTGGATTGGACAAACCTTCGAGGTACCACCTAATCTCATCCATTAAGTGGCGACCTATCGCGCGACGATTTCAAATGGAATTACCGAAGGCGTGCGCATTGTCCCCTGAACGCCAACTCCGATTAAACATCGGTTACACCCCCCCCCCCCCCCCCCAACATTGAGGCTTTCCGACTCGACTTTGCATTATTTCCGTACCGAATAATTAGCGCTTTGATACGTTATTGAGAAAACCAAAGGCACTTTTCTACCAATTATTTCGTTCTTGTTCGTGACGCTTGTACGATTGTGCTTGGTTATTCCATGCTATTTGACTAATTTTGTTTTATTGTGATTGCTAGCAGTCTGACTAAAATCAAATACTACTTCTGTAGTACTACGTTTACATCAATTAGAAAAATGTTCTCTAAGTAGCTAATTAAATATAGAAAATATTTAATAACATTTAACAAGAGATTTTAGCGGTATAATGTTCATGTATTGATTATACAAGGTCCAATTTATTACGGCATAAAAGAAAAAACAGAAAAAAATAGTAAAGAAATTATCTATTCGATTAGATAACGACAAAAATTCTTTTTTCATCTGAAAAGATTATTCTTGTTACCTAACATTCATCTATTTATGCAGGCGAATATACAATAAAACAATTCATCAAATTCATAAAACAATATGTCCACAGAATTTTAATTCTAACTCTAACTTCCTAAGGGTACCTGAATATCATGCAATCGCTCATTAGAAACAGCAGTCCTCGAACAAAAGTTAACTGGGAGTCATTCAACTCGCTGACAGTCAATGTGAGCGCATCAAGCACTGAAACAAAGGCCAAGAGTATACTTATGGTGTACGGCAGCGTAATAGCAACAAGAGAAAAACAAACTACGAACTACAAAAGAAAGTGCAACAACAGTAGCAACGAAGTTCCTCTCCGCAGCTAATTAACGCTTTTGGCCGTCGAGCGCGATTCGACTAATTCTCTTAATGTCTCGCTGGTTCGCGAGCTTTTAACTCTCGCGGGAAAAATTACATTGGTCACGTGCACGTACTTTCCTACGCTCGTGTGTACGCTTTAGATATTTAAAGCTGTTTATATCTCTATATCGTAGAATCTAAAATTATACAGAGCTATGGATGATTTTTCATGTTCAAGAAGAACAAATTCAATATCACGTTGATATTGATATTAACATGAAAGTTGAATATACAAATATTGGTATTATAACAGTGAATGTATAAATAATACATCCAATTCTTCGAGATGTAGCAATATATGGAGCAAACGAATATACATAGACGAATCAGCTGAATTAAAAACTTCAAAAGCTGCTCAAAATCATCGGCTGCATTAAGAAATATAAGCTATGGCGAGTATAGGAAGGGAGAGAAAGCTGGACGTTAATTTGCCGAGAAGTCAATTCGCGATTGCGAAAATCCTTTTGAAAGTGCCCTTCCCATCTAACTCGCCGAAAACGAGATGAGGTAGCGAGAAGAAGAAGAAGCTGTCCGTTCGCTAAGGAATTACTGCTGGCGTTGGAGGCATCATTAGAGCGGCTTGCGAAGCTGGGCGTCGTCGTCGGTTAAAGTGCCTACGTGCGCTTTTCTTTCCTAATTGAATTCGAGTTCGCGCGTACACTGCCAGTGCGATTTATAATAATGAGACACCTTATTTACAGAGGAAAGAGAAATGAGAGAAGCTCGTTCGTGAAAAAGGCGAATTGGCTAAGCCTCTTACGGCGATCTGCCTCCAACAACTAGCGTCGACTGCCTGCGCGTGCAACCATCTTAAAACCCGTAATTTCTTTTATGTAAATGGATGGCGAAATATAAGCCGACATTTTCGTATACGGTATTAAATGTGATAGTGCCTTCCTCTTCTCTCTCTCTCTCTCTTTTCCGCGTGCGCTTCACGTCCAAACGCAAACTCAGTGAAATATTACAAATAGGAATTTTCAGCTATGTTAATTCTATTTACTCGGAGATATGAGAAAAAAATGGGAGGATCTTGTTAATGGACATCATATGAAAGTTTTCTTCAAAAATGTACATTTTCGCTATTGAATTAATGAAGTACTTATGATGTACAATGATTTGCTTGATCGAAAATGTTCATTAAACAAGCTAACAGTGATAAATTAGTCATACTATTTGAAATGTTATGTTGTGTGAGTCGAACTAATGCCTCTTTGCAATGTAATATTCAGCCTTGTTTTTTCTAATTGATTTCATCCTTTTGTACTTTTTGCAACTGATAATTCAATTTCAAAGGTTTTTATGGAAGTTATCAATTATATACTATATTGAGTTAGAAGATTTAAATTAAAATTTATATTATTTTTATTTGAAAAATGTGTTTCATTTGAAAATTAATAATTTATAATATGCCATCGAGTATATTTAATATAGTACAGTCTTTCTCGTATCTGCAATTCTCTCTGAATTGAAAAGTAAAATAATCTTTATCAAAGTCAATTCTCTAATGTCAAATTCATTTATTCGTTCAAAAGTTACAATTAGTTGGTTTACTTTTTCCATTGGTTTTCAAATATCATCTTTTGTGATAAAACCTGTTCGTTTTGAAATGTTTAACTAACGATATAAATAAACGTATCTACTAATTTGGTAGGCAACCTACAAAGCGAGTCTTCATGGAAACTGAATTAACGCTTGCAGAGATCGAATCGGGTGTTCAGTTTGTTAGTTCAGAGGTTCTTCGTGTGTCCCGTGCAGCTTATACATACATGCGCTTGCGCGCTATCTCTCTTTTAACGCGAAAAAGGATGGTATATGGGGGAGAAGAGAGAGGAGAGGGTATCGAACTCTGCGGTTTATCCGATTTCGCTCGGCGAGCGAGTTTGTATTAGCGAATGCTCAGCCGATAAACTGACTGCTCAGCGATCTGCGCATACCTATATATATATATACTGACAAACTAAAGACCTGCCAATTTCATTCGAGAGTCTCGCGCAGGCTACGTGTACGCAGTTACACGTTTACATGGCAAAGTGTATATATTTATCGTTGTTTACTAATTATTAGAATAAATTAGTGCTAGCTGATTACTTCACTACGTGTAGATACCTAAAGACTTCGTAGATATCCACCATATTTACCCAATAATATGATTTTCAAAAGCCAGCTCGATTTTCCAGTAAACTTTGTCATCAGTGATATGGGGAAGAGAGAAGGGAATTGGATCGTTTTGAAAAATGAATTTCCAACTGATGATTGATAAATTACGGCCTCGTCGACAATAGCGCGGGCGTATATAAGTGTGTTCCCGTGAAAACTGATTTATTCGTAGCTTGGGAGGGCCGAGCCCCGGTCGTTCATTATACACCAGTCGAGTCATCGTTCCGCGACGATCACGCGACACGCGAGCGTTAGAATCTGAGAAACGATGGGTGACAGCCCCTTCCTAAACCTTTGCGTTATCATACTTCCACTAACAGACAGGGAAAATCGTTTATTTTTTTTCAAGCCGTTAAAGATGACAATTAAAACGATTAATACTTTTGGGAAAAATATGTCATTATTGCTATTCTCGTGGTATGATTGTACTATAGAGTGTTATTGTGAATTGATTAGTTTTGAATGTGCAATCATGCGTTTGATTGGATTACAGACGCTGATAAGCTCGTATTATGCGGAATTTTAGTACACGCTTACCGTATAGTATTGTTAATTAATTCCGACTCCACAATTATTTTCCTTTTTTGCTTCATTAATATCGAATAAGCTGTAATTTTCACAATAGCAAATACTGACATCGGCATTTTTTAAATATTCACGCTGACACCTGATATATATAAAGATGAAAACGTCTTACATGCCAAGAATACATGGTTAATTCATGATAATTGTTATGACCCAGTAAAAACCGAAATAGAACTCTGCACCTAAGTACACTGAAAACTAATCTTATCAACAAAACAATCGACACTTGAATCTATTTTAAATTTAGACAACCACGAGTCTGCGTGTCTACCTGAGGTATAAAACATACCCAGATACATGCACATTGGAAACACCGTGAAATTAATTAAAACTCTTTAGCGGATGATTACGCGAAGATAGTGCCGGCCGTATCGGTCGATCGACCATTTGCCTCGGGCACTTGTCGTTATCTCAATCGTGACCACATGACCTCAACGATCGTTCCTACTTGACAGACTCAAGTTTCAGCGGGATATTCGAGTTTTACATTGAAATGGTCTTTTTATGTGTATTCTTGGATCGAATATACTTGACTTCGTTTGTACTTTGAAGATTTTAGAAAACATGCGCAGATGTCGCATATGTTGAACAATTTTATTTTCTTGATTTTCTTCATAAGCGTTTTTTACTTTAGCATAACACAATATAATAATTAATTTTCTATTAGTATACGAATATTCGTCGACAATTTTGATAAAAATACATTGTTTACAGTTTATCGTCAATTTACTTTATATTAATAATATATTTTGTAACATACTTTTGAAAGCCTTGGATGAATTCCAAAATTAATTTACAAGTCATACTTGTAGAATATATCTCTACTAATAATTAACGTAAAATTGACGGGTATATAATATTATATTACGAATTTTCACTAAAATTATACCATGTTACAGTTATGGATTATGTAAACAAACTTTGTGAAATTGTTGGTCGATCAAATAAAACTACGATGTACAATATCATATTTAATACAGGTTTACCTTTTATAATTATGCATTTTTTTGCTTAAAAGAATATTACTTAATGTTACTGTGTATACAACTTTATCCAATAGTTATTATTTACCAGAATGTAAATTGTAACTTTTCCAATATCTTCAAAATACCACATACAAAAATAACGAAATAATCATGAACACTCAATTGCACGATTATACTGAATTCTACTAGTTTTCTTTAAAATAATACAGTTCGTTTTTAGCGGAGTACTTCTGATTGTTTAATGACGTGTACTCCGTGAGATGACATAGTTGCAAATTGTCATCCACAGTCTCGTTATATTATCCCGATGCGCAATCAATAGCCCGGGACAAGCAAACGAGAGAGAGAGAGAGAGAGAGAGAGAGAGAGAGAGAGAACAGGAAAGAGAGAGAGAGAGAGAGAGAGTGAGTGAGGGAGTGAGGGAGAGAGAGAGACCAAGTGGTTAACCGCGAGAGCTCGATCGTTATCGAGGCGTTGATGTCGGCGCGTACTTTAATTAGAACCAAATCAATTTGTCACTATAAAATTGGCTGGGGTGCAAACGTTTCTTCTGTTTGAATGATCTAACCAAACAAGCTTTTTTTTCTCGCCCAATATGTATAATAAGTTGATAGTCTTTGAATCTAAAATACAACAAAAAATACAAATACCTATTGAGTTTATTTATTAAAAGAATCGAAATAACATACTACAAAGATTGCATACGGTCCTTGCATTATGTCATAATTTTTATCATTAGATTCAAAAATAAGGTTAAAATAGGAAGCTTTTCAACGTGTGATGAAGAAGATGCTTTAAATTTGCATAATAATCTTTTATTTGGTTCAATTTTCATTGACTCGCAATGTTCTATTATTTTAAAAAAATTATAATTTACACATTGACCATATGAATCAAGAGTTCATAAAAAGCCGTAGTGAATGAGATTGTTCTAAATAGCGTAAAAAATAAGAACCAAGAGCTCAATAAAAATATATATTACGGAAAGCACTACATGTGAATGTTTGATTACTAAAAACCTCGTAATAACTGTTGTCAAAAATAGAGAAAAAAAAGAGAAGACGATATTTACTGGGTAGCACGAATGTTAGGAAATAAAAATTCGCACGCGACTCGTGGAAATTATCTTCGTAATTAACGGCACTTCTTGAAGGTGCTAGACTTGCCGGGTGATGTGAGGCAAGGTGGGAGATTGCATGTCGGCACCTTTCCTGGGTACAAACCACTGCGATAGATATACGCACATGTGACTCGTCTTCTGCGTCTAAGGGTTCCTACACGTACTGCAAACGTTAGCGCAAATTAGAGCAGTAAGATGCGTTAAAGAACGATAAGGAGAGAACACAGAAACGACTGAGCAACAAGGATCATAATTTATAAATGTTAATTTATGAAGACTTGTGATTTGCAACTATAAATGTTCGATATTGTGTAAAATAACACAATTGTGGAATAAATTTGAAAAACCTTGAAAGGGTTAAGAAGCAGGTATGAATTTAAAATGTCACGAATTGCAATTTCTAAATGATGATGCTAGCTACCCAGTCCTCTTTATGCGAGTACTATTGTTACCATTGTCTGGTTCTCCTTATCGTTCCTTAACTTACCGCTCGTATTTGCACCAAAGTTCTCAAATCATGTAGAAAGCCTAACAATCCGAATGTACAAGCAGTACACACACGGCTTTGCTATATTGGCAACTCTCAAGCATTGCCACTGCTAATTACTTATTAATGCATGCGAGTCACGTTTTGCACGCCATACTATTAACGAGCTCTTTTAATGTCTCTCGCTGCCTTTGATATTGAGTATTTGCTCTATACATTGCCATCTTTCTTTCCCTATCGTCCTTTCATACATTTCATCTTTCTGATATTCCACTAAGAGTCTTCCAGGATTTATTGTAATGCTAAGGGGATTATTTTTACGAAGTTTTTACTAACTACATTATAATGTATACCATGATTTTTTTATCGTTCTAAATACGAGACATTTTTTACTTATATCTAAGAGTTACTCAAAACTGACAAAGGCTATATATCTGTCAATAAATAATGTTATACATAATATAAACAATATTATATAATGATAAAGAAATTGATTTTATACATAAAATATTAGCGTGGCAGAAAATTCTTCGATAAAAATGTGGCATATTCCATTTTTATGTTCAAATAAAACGGAAATAATTATTGTAATGTATTGATAATATATTTTTCTATTTTATCGGTTTTATACTCAACATGTGACTAACAAATTTATTCCTAATAATATCTAAAAGAATACATTCCATGCACATAATCATACAGTTTTTATCAAAACCAATTTTTTATGAATAAAGTAATTAAAAAGAAATTGGATTCGGCTATTTTTCAGTTGCGTCTATAGCAGGTGTAAAATTTGAATTTACTAAATTGGAAATGACTTCGGGAAAATTGCTAAATCCAATTAATTATTAAAAAAAGGTATATCATGTGTTGCGATAGCACCCAGGCACATAATATAGCTTTTCATAACAGTTTAATGTTTCCAATGATATAACATTATCACGTCGTAATTTCATTTTAATAATTACTGATATGCCAGCGTAAAATTCGTTTTACACATACGCAAGAAAAATTTTATATGTAATTTATCCAATTACTAACCATATGTACGGTTAGGGCTCTCATATATATGCGCATTGTTACTGACAATCTCATAGGCAGTACGCGATTACCATCATTCATTCAAATCCTCGACATATGATTTGCTAGAGAGAGAGAGAGAGAGAGGAGGAGAGAAAGTCAAATCGCAATCCTGCGAGTAAGCGAGTGCATCTGTTATCAACCGCTTAACGGCCAGTTAGCGTTTGCTTAATATCGTGCGATATTGCCCGTGCTCCTCTATTATCCTCGTCGCGGATTTTCCTACGCCTTGACTGTGTCCGATAAACCACGCCTAATGTGTTTGTGTTTGTGTGCAGGCGTAAAGCGAAAGGATTATAGATGCGGCAAAGAGAAAGATTAGAAAAGAGAAGAAAAGTAAAAAAAAAAGAAAATGAGATGCAAGTTAATGGCTGGCACGTATTGTGTTGAGAAATTTTTAATTTCAAAGTATTTAGTATTCTTTTGATCAAAGTTTTCTTTTGGACTTTTTTCGGCTTTTCAGGAAAATATTCGATAAAACAGCAATATTTTGCCAAAGTGTGTTCTGATGAAAGCGTTCAATGAAAATTCATTTATTTTGAACTGATATGGATATACGAAAAATTGATTGATTTTATGATTAATTGCAGAGTGCAGTTTTACGATCACGTCGAAGTAATTTTTACCTTTGAGGCTCTGTCGTAATTGGATAAAATTTCACATTGAACGCGTAAGGAAGAATCCATTAATTTTTATTCTTTCAATCAATAATAGCGGATTCATACTCATGGCCGCTAAGCAAGATTAATTACTACAATAACATTTTCATTTAATTTACGTGGAAAAATTGTATCAAAGCCTACTGTAACTAAATGCAACGCCACGCTAATCGAGTAAGAAAGATAGGGGTAGGAGGAAAAGAATGGAAGAAAGCAAAATTACAGCGACGTTCTAAATTGACAAGCAAATAAATCGACGGCTATATACCTTATACGCCAAAGCTTTCAAAGAGTAACTTTCAATAAAAATGCATGCAGTAAGTTCTTCTCTCCAAGTGATAATACGTTTTTTCTCCTCTTTTTTCCCGCGATCAGTCAATTCGAAAAGCAATTTTATTCTGACGGTTATATGCATGTGAAAAATAAGCTGTAAGAGGGTCATTTGGACAAAACAAAAACTCTCTACTCCGTATTCCAAGCGAAAAAGGAGATCCATTACGCGACAGCTGATATGTCGTCATATCGACGAGGAAGCGGCCAATCTTGGCCTTTAACGAGCTTACCGGAAAACGCTTTTATCTAGAGCTCCCGGTTGACAAATAGCTGTCATAGAGATGGAAAATAGACATTTTCAGGACGAAGTCGATTGTCTCGAGAACGTTCTCAGCTGGTTATTGTCATTCATTGTGAAGAGCACGCGATATTCATTCGATGACTATCAGATAAGAGGGACAACTTTATTTCTTGATTACTAGCAGTTTCTTTGAGATTCATTACCCTGTGGCTATTGTACCTAACCCCCACTCCCCCTCCAAATGCATATCTTTCAAAAATTATAAAATCTTTTAGTCGAGTTGGCATTAAGTAAATCTCTAGTGGACGTAATGAAAACCCCTTTTCAAAAGCCAAGTAAATTAATTTAAACTGACTCAAAATTGAATTTGTTATATTATTCAATTAAAACATAAAGTGATTATTAAGTCCTAAATAAACTTAACGAGACTACTTAGCAGTCTAATAGTAGTCATATACTATATTATTTTTATTTTTTTTAAATTCGTTATCTTTAAGTTTTCAATTTTAAATAGCAGTTTACTTGAATTTAGAAAAGGGATTTAATTACGTCTATTTGGCATATATGTTTTTAACGCCAAATCGCCTTGAAGATTTTACAATTTTTGTCAAGTGTGTAGATATCACACAGTGTATAAGAATCGTATTATTAAGTACTGAAGATATCACACAGTATATAAGAATCGTATTATTTCATTATAGGAAATTTTATCCCATACGACTATGGTGTAGAGGCTATATTGATGAGTACATATTTCTGATGAGAAATACAACTAGTATATAATTTAAATATTCGCACCAACAACTGTGTATACAATTAACTTTTGTTTTGCCTACGGGATGAATTACATTAACACAGTATACATAATATGCATAGAAGACATGCTATTCAAATGTGTATACTACACATATCTAAGAAGATAACAATTTAGATCTTGAGAAACATAAAAATAGTAACGTGAATAAACGTCTTAAATAAATGTGATTTTTTAAATATTTGATACTGAGCATTTTTTTATAAATTCTAATATTGATTGCTTATATAAATCAATTTTCACATTAAATCTAAAAAAATTAGCATTTTGTTAGGAAAAAATTAATTATATTTAGTAACAACAGGAGTACTCACAAGTCGTGTGACCAAGTACCATAAAACCTCATTTCGTTTGTCGTGAAGCATCTCGGTAGCAAAGATAGAAAAAGCCCGAGTTAGGTAATACATTATTCGTCGAAAAGCGTGAAAGAGCCATGCGGCGTCGTGAAAGGGAAAAGAGAAGAGCATTTGACTTTAGCGTACAGGATATGCACGAAACTCCTTGATCCTCAAGGATCTTTTTTCATCTAGAGTGTTACTGATGTAGCTGGTGCCCGTGCACTACGAACGTTATGACGCTTAACGAGACATAACGATGACTTGATTTTCCTACGACTTGATTTATACGAATTGCACGGCCCAGTTTTAGTCTGTTACTTGATGTGTATCTTGCTGAGGAGTTTGGTTTTCTCGTTTGTCTAATTATTGTGAAATTTATTTACACCTCTTTAAAAAATACATGTAAAAACTAATAATAAATTGGATAAGTATTGATTTCCACTTAACTGTATAATAGACATTAAAATATAAATATTGGAAAAACAATAATTGTTACGCGGAGTCGAATAATTTATTTCTGGGATTATATTTCAAATTGGTGCATCCGAAGTTTGTTCATGGCAAATGTGTCAAAATGTCATTCTAGAGTAAGTTTTGTTAAATTTCTTCGTAGAATCTTTAATTGAAAACAAATTGATTCGATAACTATTGATTTTAAATGTTTGCTTCGTGTTTTGTGATCGAAGTTTTGCTAATTTTTTTAGATTTTATGAAATATTTCACAGTTAGGTCTATGCAATTAGAAATTATATAGAAACTGTAAAATCAAATTCAATGAAGAAAATAATTGGAGGATTATTACAAAAAATATGTAATTGAAGACATTTTTTATAAATCATCTGCAACATCGTCAACATGATTGTTTTAAATTCATTAAAGAACTGAACTCTAGCGAGATCGCTAATAACTTACGGTCCATTAGTTCTCGTATCCTGACATTTTCCGGGCGGTCGAACCTTGACAGGCCGATTACAGTTTCCGTCGTCTCCTCTCTCTCTCTCTCTCTCTCTCTCTCTCTCTTTGACTAAGCGTATGTTCGCTTGGGGCAACCAAAGGATCCGATTAGAGTCGATGCTGCACTGCGCCAAAGCGAGTCATCTCCGCGCACACGGCAGTCAAATAATCAGCCAACCGAAGTTGGTCAGACGCCATGATGTTAGCTACATAAAAGACTCACTGAAGTTTGAAGTGTCGGCAGGTCTATTGAGAAAACTATTCAGTAAGAATGTTAATTGAAAAAAAACGTAATGCCTAATAAATCAACTGATAATGGGTTACTTATAATTGCATAATCCATTATCAGACAATTTTGAAATTATCCAATTTCGACACGTAATGAGAAAGTGAAGTTCAAACACTCGTCATTAGACGGATAAAAGTTTGATGCCCAAAGTAGACGCCTTACTTTAGACTACTAGTCACAACATTTTCGTGCAAGCATTCATTTAGAGCTCTGTGGACTTCGCAGTACGACTAAGTATTGACACCATAAAGACCGAGTGGATAGACGTTGCTATTAATAATTGAGTATCTTACCGCAAGACGCCCGGCTGTCTGTCGCCGTATACTTACTGCACAGCTGACGACTGACACTTGACGGGCCACTTTTTGTTAATTTGGAGATAACCAACGTTTTTTATTTACATTGGTCCGTTTTTCCTCATTCTTTTCGATATTGCTTATATTTTGTTTTTCGGATGGGCAGATAATTGACGAATACTTGGACGTTATGGATTTATACCGCGTCTGACTGTGAAGATGGTCAGAATATCGCAATGATGACAGTGCATTGGAGTTTATTTACTTATCGAGTCCAACGGAACTGAACGCATCATCTACTGCATCACTAATATCTCGAACTCCTCGACGCCGTCCATCGTGAACGCGTCCACCATTCTCTTAACTATGTGATGAGAAATTAAGGCTTTCCTATCGTTGATTGCCGCTGTATGCTTGCTGCAAATGCTTAATTATTCCTTTTTTATCAAAAAATCGCAGATGAGAGGTTTTTTTGCTGATTATGAGCGCGTGTGTTGCAATTATTTTATCGACTTGATCTACCATTTTTAATAATGTTCGACGGGTTTTGCTGGCGCATCTTTAAAAGTTATCAACCTAATTCTTATTTGAATAAATGGAAATCAATTGGAACATAACAATATATCTATATGTCCATTTTTGCGTATGATTATCGCCCCCTTCATATATGTATAAATTCGTTTGTCTGATTGGTCAGATTTCGATTTTTTTTTCATTTTTTTCATAATTATTAAAAAAACATACGAATGAGAAAATTCCAAAATAAACAATAGGGTGTATTACCAAAGCAAAGTATTCAGTAAATTGAGTGAGTATCACATTAAGATACGTTACAAAATATTCTCATAAGCCGTTTTTGTATTGTATAAAACCCGACATCATTGAAAGTTGAAATTCGTATTTTTTGAGGCGCAAACAGTGAGATAAAAACACTCTAGTGGTTGTTGTATCTAGGTTCAAGTGAAACGAGCGGCAAAAACTGCCCAACTAAGATCCCAAAGAGTAGCTTTGGCTGACAGCTATTGTGTAGCGGCAAGAAGGCTTAGGTAGGAAGGCTCATTCGATGAAAAATGCAGTCGGTCGATCGATTTCACCTCGAGCTCTCAGAATAATTCAAGATTTCGCTGTCTTCGTCCTGTCGAGTTGAGAGAACCACTCCGAGTCTCATTGTACTGATACAGTTTATTCCAATGTGGTTTTCGTTGCTCTTGACTCCCGAGTTCACGTTTTTGTTATTGGCATCGTTTTCGTGCTACTAAGTAAGAGGTGTACAATTGATTTGAAGTAATTATTGACCTCGTCTGGCTCTTTACTCTTTGCACTTGTTTTCATAGTAATTGCAAGTAAACGTCACTTTTAGAATCCATTTTACGTAAAAACTTTCAATAATTATATTTATATATTTCTATGTTTACGCAGTACGCTCTCGTAGTAAGTAAACTTGATGTCCAAAGTATTATAAAAAATTTTGTATTCTTAATAGTATAAATAAATTATCGTTTTGAAGAAAACAATATGAAATGTTTATATAACTTGAGCTTGCAATATTGGTATTAAGTTTCGAATGCCTATGATTAGAATGAAGTTAATGTGATGTCCAATTAAAATTGACCCGCAATTCAGTGAACCTAATTAATTACTTACATGAATAGAAGAGTTTGCAAATTATAACAGACTTTTAAACTTTCGGATAACTCACGAGTTGAAATTTGTATGCAATCTAATTAAGTAAACTTTGCAGAAGCATCCCTTTCTCTGTTCAACTAACAAAATAGTATTGACATTAAAGCGAGTATAGCTGTGTTTTGATTTTTTTCACAGAAAGAGTGAGAAGGGAGCGAACGGAACACAACAACTATCAAATTACGACGCGATAAATCGTTAATCGTACCGCTCTTACTCGAATTTATACGTGGTTCGTATGTGTGTCTGTGTAAGTGTGTGTATGTGTTTTGGCCCTGCTCGGCTTGAATAATTAAACGCTCGGGAGGCAAATTTCGCGGCGGTGTAAATGGCCGCGCGGCGACGTAATAAAGCGTTTATTTCGCATCAATAATGCAAAAGTGACCGACAACAAGCGCCATTGTGGCTTGCCTTGCGCGTGAGCTATTAAACGCAATACTGCGCGTACCATAGGCGACAAGCCGGTGCGCTTGACGTTTTGAACATATATTTTATTTTTTTTAACTGTTATTTGCTGAGATGTATTGAAACTGTTCGACAAGGGCGAGAGAGAAGGAATATCTCACGGGCGAAGTTTTAATAAAGGTCCCGCCGATCCACGAGCGAACACCCCTCTTGTTTTTCAATCACCGTCGGCATGTTTGATAAGTTGTGTAAGGCGCTCCTCTGGCCTCCGCTAGTAAGACTTCAACGAAGTTTTAATTGCTTCCAACGGCCGCTCTATGTTGTATTTGCTTGTCAAAACATCTTATTTTCTCATTCAAATTGTCCTTTAATTATCTGTTCTGCTAGTAATAAGCCATGAATATTTCTCAATGTACATTTGATATATAATTTTTTTTAAACATAATTCTATTTTTTGACATTTTAATTACTACTACAAGAAAATTTATCAAAACGTTAATTTTTGTTATAAAAATAACTTTGGGTTTTTTCGCCAAAAAATTTCAACTATTCCTCAACAAATAAATATTTGTTGTAGTTAATAAAAATAAATAGATCCTACTTCTTAAAAATATGTTTTACAGTGTAATTTAATTTTTTTCTCATAAAAATTGATAACTATAAGCAAATGGGTTTATAATTATTTTCGCAATGTATTTACAGATAAATCATTAAGGATATATTACCTCTTAAATGATGCTTTATTTCCATCTATACATACTTGTCTTTTGCAGGTAGCATTAATGTAAATAATCATTATAAAATATCAAAACTTATGGTCACATGCTCATCATAGAATCATAAAAAACATATAGCATAGCTCGTGTGCTTTAGCAGAGTATCGTTTGCGGCCAACAGATAGTCTTGCATTACGTCTAGGGTTTGCCTATCAGAGCAGTTGGTCGGCTTAGCATAAAATCCCCTGGAGGGCAAAGTCGAGCTTGGACGCATTCGTGTGGATAAGTGGTCCCGACTGGAATGCTCTTTCTAACTGCCTGCGCGCGTCTAATTAGCAAGCGGCCGCGCTTTGCATTGTTACGCTCAAAGAGCATAATGTCTGGGCTGCTAGTCGTTCATCATTCACAAGCACTACTACTGTCCTTGTTTGAACGAGTAGCAAAGCTTCTCTCAGACGAAATTCCGAGGGTACTCGAATCCAGGTTCTGTTTGATCGGCATCGAGCTACATTATATATACCTATATAATTCTAACTGTCTCTCAGTTTAAGTTACATATTTATTGGTACCATGCCTTGATTCAAACAAGGATTAATTCATTTTTCAAGAATAACAACTATATATACTTCTGAGAATTACAGAGAACAACCATGTGGCGTTAGAGATTTTTTTAAATCATTGATTTAGGATTCGTTGGCGAATAACTTGCGATTTTCTGACTGCGTTTATTAAATCAGTAACGCCAGGTTTTCGTCATTTATTCAAATTTTCTAATGGGATATTATTTTTACGATTTTTCCAATTGCGGTGACTGATATCGATCAACCTGCTTTTTCGAAGTTCAATTGGTTGGAAAAAAAGAAGAGTCATGAATGAATTATTCGCTATTCGAATGATGACAAAGTATCTCGAGTCTCCTGTAATCAGTTTGGAGTGAATTATGATCACTGTAGTTTTAAATTTATGACTCAGACTCTTTCATTTAATCGCGACAATTGTTGGATTTAACGAACAAAAGTTGAATAGATAAATTATCAATAAATGATACTGTCAATCGATCGATAGTACTTGCATTTTTATTTAGAAATATTTATAATCAGAAAATGGATTGTCATGAAATGTATTTAATTTTTAAGTCTACGGATATAAAATATTATATTGGCATCTTTGTGTATGATTAATTTTGTGATATATTATTATAAGCCATTACTCAAAATTAACATACCAAAATATTATACAATTATTTAGGTGCAAATATTTTATTGCCTCAAATAATATTTTTTTTTCGAGAAAAACGATTGATAGTGTGAATAACAATACAGCTTTGGCACATGGGCAAGTATATGGTAAAATGAAAAAAAAATGTTTTAAATACCTCTACACATAAAAAGCTCAAGTTTGGGAACTAATTTCAACTTCACTTTGTAGAAAGCATACCGTGAAACCTTTCACTCGAACTCGGGGTGTCTCGGAAGAAAATTACGCGACCGCAAAGTTGTACGCGCAAATTACGTAAACGAGAGGGTCTCAACGTCGTCTCCCGATTTTTATCGTTTCGTGCGCCGCCGAGGCTCAACCTTCGAGCGTTGTTGCCGCTCATGATTTACCGCTGGGCTTTACCGCGCTGCGTTACGATAATAACACCACATTGTGCTGCGTGGATTTTTTTACCTTCTAAATTACGTATTTGTTGGAATAGCTCTTTTCTAGAACAGAGATATTATTTTTTTTTTCTAGAGTAATCAAAAATTTCGAAATCTCATCGTAACGCGTGAGTTCACGTTTTTCATGTATAGTGTTCTTTTTTATGAGCACGTAAAAGTGAAGGTATTGCAAATTGTAATGCATGTTTACGATGGGCGCATAAATATAAATATAACTAGTGAATGTACTCAGTAGTGGACATGGAAAGCTACTTTGAAAAGAATAAAATTTTAATACTTTTAAAAACGTCTTGCTCTGAACGGCGGCATATTCCATTTGTGTTTGCATTTTCAAGGAATAATTCAACCATGTCGCAATTCAATCACTGAATCATCGAAGTATATGATTTATTCAATATACTTGCCTTTACCATAATAATTCTGATGAATCAATGACAGGCTATACATTACATATTATAACAAACAAAGCATCCTCAGAAAGGAACGTTTTATATCTCATTCACTAGTAAATGGTTAAAATAACTTCTTGAGATACAATCTATTTCACGATGATTAGCTATATTTATCTGATAGTATAACGTAAAATTCATTTATCATGCTATTTCTCGCAAGCTTGTAACTGAAATCATTAAATATGTCAATTCCATGAACCCGTCATATTGAAAGAATGATTGTTCTAGTAAAAGAGCCGGGACCAAACACAAAATGAATAGCCCAAGGTAAGCTCATGCAAGTTCATTCGCGAGAGGGTTTCGGGTGGATATATAGGGCTGCAAGCTTGCAACGCACTCAGCCGCGCAATGTTGTAAAGCGTGTGAGAAAGAGGTAGTCTGTAAAACGCTTAAACCGCGACGATATTGAACTCGGGGATAGAAGAGGCCCAGGCGATACATAAACATTGCACGCAAGCATATATGAGGCGATAAAACATTATTGCCCCGTAGGATGCGCGTATATACGTGCAGCGCCAACGCCAGACTTTAATTCGTTCGCGCGAGAATATACATACATGAAAAGAGAACGAACGCTGTATACTGAAATGAAGAAAGCCGATGCGTGAATAGCAAGCACAGCTCGCTCACCGAGTCGCTTGTTCTTTTTATCACTCTCCCTCTCTCTTCTTTCTTTTAGCACCCCACGCATGAGTTATTTTCATTGAGAAAAAAAAGAAAAACGATGCTTCATTATGAAACCATGACTGTTTTAATGATTCGTATTTTTGAGAAAGAGAGATATGTATATTGCCAAGGAAATTCATAGGTCTGACGTGCATTTATGTCTGGCCAAATCATATACTTACACTACTGGATTGCGCCTACTGCTGGTTTTTTTCTCCTCATCGTGATACAAGAATAAGTATCTTTTCAATGAACGAAAAATGAACGTTACGAGTCACTCAATTACATTTTTACGAGGTATGCAAAAGCCCGTAACCGTATAACAAGCGCATCACACAGCATTATGCAAATGACGATGCAATTGGTGGAAGGGAAAGCAAGAGAGAGAGAGAGAGAGAGAGAGAGAGTGAGCTGACCCTCTCACGCATATATGTGTGTGTGCGAGTGTGTGTTTGTCATAACTTGGCTCAAGATGACCGTTATGTTACACCGGGGAAATCTTACCACGTCATTGAATCGCGTAGTTTCTTCTCGAAAGGTCTTGTAGGCTCCCGATTTCTTTTTTCCTTCTCTTTATTTTCTGTGGCTTATGGAAATAATAGTCGCACGAAAGAATGATAATCTCGTAGTCCCTTGAGGTTTACCACAAGACTTACCCTAACGTGAAATTATTAAGGCGCGAGTTATGTGTGTACTAGGTGAGGATTGAAAAAACCTGCGCAATCTGCGCGCTCAACGACCCCTAAAAATTCTCATTTGATTTAACTTCCTTTATATCAGTACAGAAACCTCATTCAAGTTTTCTTTCATATTTATAATTAAATCCGTGTTATAAACATACCTATATTGTTGTTGTCGTTATCATTATAACCGTCTGTGATTAATTCATTACTTAAATTGGTTTATATTATAAAGTATTGATATAAAAAACATGAAATACATCAGAGAAACATTTTAATGTAAAAAAATTGCCATCCTTTTTACTTTATGTCACTTTATTACGTTACTCATACTTACAGGTGAGTAAGAATCTTCATTTTCGATAATGACGTCTTGGCTGCAAGTTATACATAACGTCATCATGTGACTGTTAACCGCTGTTGTACAAATGTATAAAAACACGATAGCAGTTTTATGGTAACATTCAATCTTTAAATAATAAAATTTTCTGCTAAATATGATAATACGTTAATTATTTTTATTAACAAAATGCACCGTGTAATTTTGTAATCAATAGATTATTACAATGTCGGCTAAATGCTGTAAAAACATTGTAGAAAAAATCGCAATTCCAGTTATCAGGCATAGCGCATCGAGAGATATATAGTTTCGAACCACGTCGTAAATGTTGAAATCGTCGGTTGAGAGAGAGAGAAAGTTGTCGCTTGTGACCTATCGTCGAAAGTCCGTAAATGAGGGACTGCAGCAAATCGAGGGGCATTAAACTTGCCGTCGGAGAGTTTGCATATAAAACAAAAGGCGAGTGAGAGAGCTGGATTTCACACTCGTCGCTTATCGTTGGCTTATCGACACCCACACATGCGCGCAGCGCGACCAGCCTAGGCGAATTACGGGCGAAACACCGATATTAAGCCGGCCCTGTTTCGGAGAAATACTTAGTACGTAGCACGAACTGCAATTTCGTGAAGGTGGAGAGAGAGGAAAAGAGAGAGTGAGAGAGAGAGAGAGAGAGAGAGAGAGGGAGTTGACTCGCACGAAAGCCAACTCTCGTGGGCTTATCATTATTATTTTTCATTTCTCCGCGTGCGATTGCCCGGCATCATTCCAATTTTGCTTGAGAGGAAAATTGATCGATTTGAAGGTAAATTTTGTGGAGAACTTACCAGCGAAATGATTTACGACAATCGCATGGCCTGATTTATTTGTCATAAGTATACACGCGTGCGCGCATCGTTAACTGTATATATATGCGATGTCCACGGCGACATTGCACGCGACGATCAAACCATCGTTTCTGGTCACACGCCATTTATGACTTTCGTTGATTATTTTCGACGAATTCTACTCTTAATATTGCCTCGTTGCAGCCAATTATACGATTTAAAGAGAAAATACATTAGTGGAAAAATCTACCCACTGAATGTAACTTGTATTCATTAAGCTCGTTTTGTGTTGCTGAAGTATTGATCATTAATATCGTTTTTGTTTCGTAAAGTACAATAAAATGAAATTCACTTTGTAAATATGAAATAGACAAAAATAGTAGTGGCGAGTGATGAACTTTCATTCGTACGAAAATTATAGAATTATATAATGAAAACAATTTCCAAAGTGGAATATTTCACTTTGCTCAAATGGCTTATGCAATTATGAAATCATTTGTCTTTATAACTAGAGTAATTTGCAATCGACGTAGAAAGTCAGCGATTTGCAACTTTTGATCATATTTGTCCATCAAACAATATCCCCGGAAAACCGATGGCTTTTCATTTAACTTTACCCAAGCCTCATAAAAGCCACCGTTTTACAATGGAGATAGACCAGCCGTTAATTAAGCGAGTAGAAATAAATGTCGATATGCGATAATGCACAGCATATACCCCATATCCTTAAAATCGTCAACATCAACAAAGAGCATAAAACAGCAACGACACATTGGTATCATCAATTTCGATTTGAGTAATAAATCTTTGACATTAACACGTACAATTGTAAAGAGCTCATGACTGAAATTCCGCGAAGTGCACAGCGACGCGGCTGTTAACGTCGTGGCTGCGCAGCGGCACCAACAATTACGCGGCTGATTTTAGCTTAATTCCACGTTCGGCGACACGGAAATCTTGCTACTGTTCGTGCCTGCGTGAGGATAATACCCTGTCATAGGCTTTACTGCTCGTTCAATTTCTTGGATAATGGCGTGGCGCGATACGATTTGTTAAAGTCAAGACTCGTACTTACGTGTCTTGCTTTGAATTACTTTTTGGACGTTGTACACGTCGATCTTTTTAACGTTTCTTTCCCTTAGAGTTTTCTTCGACTAATTCTTGTTACTGTAACAGTCTTACATCGAATTTTGAAAAAAGGAATACTATAATAATTATTTCAACGCAAAACAAGATTTATGATCCTCAATAAGATAGATAAATACGAAGCCGCAAACATGATTATCCGAACATACAAGAAAAATAATAAAATAATGAAGGCTACACTTTAGTTTACGAGTCGAGTTACGTGGGACATACATATTTGTAAACAGTTTCGTATTTCCAGGAATTTTAAAGAAATGAAATCCGTGAAATTATAGCGTAGAGAGAGGGAGACCTTCTACAAGTGTACTCGTGAAAAAGCTCGCATTGCAAGCACATGATTTTTAAGTTCTACTTACCATTCCGTGCTTAAGATCTTAGTGACTCTCTCTCATTCTCTTCCCGTCTCTCTTCTTTTTATTTATTTTACCACCATGTCGAAAGCTCTTCGGTATACTACCTGACCATTTTGGCTCAGTATGCAACTCGGTGTAATTCTTGTAGTGGATTCACTTATTACAATCACTCTAAGTGAAATTTGTAGTTTCAAATCTAATTTTTCTACGGAAATTATTGTCAATAAATATTTCACTCTTTAGTTATTCATATTTTTCTGACCATGACAAATTGTATTTACAATTTATTCGTTTTAATTTCTCAAGAGAACAGATAGTAGTTCGAAACTTAATAGAATCATATTTCATTGTGGAATAATACTACATTAGATGAAAGCTTTCGACAATGGTGTGTCGCGCGTGCACCTAGAAAACTAAGTGCAACAATACATCTTACGCTAGGTTCTGACCTGTCGGTCCATGTTAACAGATCCAAGTAAGTATATGTCATATCAATCCCCTGAAAAAAGATCCTATCTCAGAGTGCATCTACGCTGCTGGAAGAGTTACTTGCCTCGTTGAAATTGCATTGTTATATAGAAGATTTATAAAAGATAGACTCAATGGATTATATTACAGGAACAAGACATGGTGTAATAAACAATACATTTGTACAGAAAAATTGTGAAACACGGTGTAAGATGATGTAAGTAAATAAAAGAAGCTTTCTAAAACGTTATAAATAGCTATATAGCATTATAAAGTCTATCAAATGAATGACCGTTTTTCGATAGTTGCATTATTTTTAATCACTCAAAAATCTACGTGCTGAATGCAAAAGATTATTCGTAAACACACAGTCAATATTAATTGCATGCACGTTTTATTTTATTTTGTTAGCATTAATTGAAAATACATTCAAAGAAGCAAGTATTTTTAGATTACTTGAAAATTAAAAATAAGATTAATAACGTAACACTACAAGTTCTTAGATGTGGATTCATTAATTTCCATATATATCAAATTACTTACGAATTATAAGTATAATTAAGCTTAAATCGCTAGTAAGCTACATAAATCTAGCGTGGATATCAGTATTGCTGCACTCTCAGCGTGTACGGGCCATTGATTCAGTGAAGACTGCATCCCCTCAATTCAGTAGGTATACTAGTGAAATAGGATACGAAGCAGCCGCAGATAGACAGCCCGCGCCGGCGAGTGCAAGAAGCCCACGGGGACGCTGGCACTAAGTGATGGAGTGCCTCGCAAAGCGACCAGTCGAGTTTGTGTAAAATACTACCATAGGATCTCTCTCTCTCTCTCTCTCTCTCTCTCTCTCCTCGTTATCGCTGCCCCGTTTGATTAAGCCACTAGCGAATTTCAGCGTGCGCGTCATGTTTTTTACTTCTCCCCTCTGTTTCTTTTTGTTAATTAAATCCATAATAAATTTTAAAAAAAACGCCGTGTCGATGCGCTGCCTGATTGATGGACAAGCTGCGTATGAAAACTCGATAACTGAGTCAAAGTAAACAAGAACTATATAATTTCTGACAGGATTCCTCGCTAACACAGTCAATCACGGAAGTTTGTTGGGTAGTTTTAGTATATTTTCACAGTAAAGTATTCTGTTGAAATTAAACTTAGAAATTTTTGTTTTTATTTGAGTAAGAGAATATTTTGTCTTATTTAATTTCATTTTACTGTTTGATTAATTGGATTGATAATGATGTGAAAAAACTCCAGAAGTTTCTACGTTAAAAAAAATATTTTCATTAAAATTTTATTTGACATTTCAATCAACTGGTATGAAACAATTCTTTTTTTGAAGAGTGAGATATGGAAAGTTTGTTCAAGAAAGTTTCAATTATTCAAACTGGATTAAACCTTATAGAGTTTTGCAGCACCGCGATAGCAGCTTAAATAAGTCAGCAACAGATAAATTTCTTTTCAAAATAATTCTGACGGTTAAGGCGGGGGGATAAAGATAAGACGAAGAAGAACTGGTGAAACATTTTCCAGTCGAGAATCCGAGAGTAATCCAAACAGAGCCGATTGAATTTATAATCTATTAGGGAGCTCTTAGCCGACATTTTTCACAAGTGCCTCGGAAAATGAGTAAAAACCTCATCGGCCAAAGAGTGAAGAGACCGACGGCCGGTTAAAGTGGAGGGAAAACGGAGAAAATTGGAAAAAACGGAGTATTTTTATATTGAGAGCCCTAGCCGCAAAGAGAGGAATATGCACGAAAAAAAGAAAAATACGAGAGCACAGTATTAAATTCGAGATTCGTTTGAAAGTCCGAGTGAGCGTTTGTCGTATTTTAATTAACAGATGGATCCCCCTTGCTCGATAAGGGCTTTAAGAGAATTGCTTCGTTCGCTCGCTCTCGGTGCCAGCAAAAGAGGGCGTTATAGATATGAGAGAGAGAGAGAGAAATGGAGATCGAAAATGCAATTGGCCGGCCACAGTATATAGATTGCTTTTGCAATCAGTGTTGCGAAAATTGTCATCAGCCGGCACCATGGCCAATGAAAAATCTATTGCGCCCCATCAATAACAAAACATTCATTCGGACTCAAATATATATTTTTTCCATTCTGCATATTCTTCAACAATTCTTTAATTGTATACGTATACATCTTAACTGCGCTCATCGGCATTTTTCTTTATTACTTGAATAATCTTCTATTGATAAAATATTCTATTGTTGTTTCCATATAAATCATTGAAATATATATTGGTCTATGAAATACACATAAACATAAATCACATTGAAAAAATACATATTAATTTTATATTTCGCGACAGAAAATAAATACTGTAAGCTTCATTTATACTTTAATACTAGGCAATCAATCAGGAAATGTTTTTATATTTTTGAATCGTCTAAAAATATTGAATTTCATAGTGAAATATTTGAAAGAAGGGTCTCAGAAAAAAAGGAATAATTGGTGCTCCAAAAATGTTCTCTGTAATGAAATTTACTTCAAAAAGTTGTTGGTTCACTTCTGTGATAGAGGGCTTGGGTATTCGAGCGATAGAAATTAATAAACACAGTGCCCAGCGAGCGAACTCTGCAGATTTGACGACGTTTGAAGTCACGCAACACTGACTGCGATAATTGGGTTTCCCGCGTTATCATTGCGGTCCAATCGTACGACTACGCGTAATTGTGCCACTTGCCTTTCGCCGCCCTCAAACGAAAGAACTTGAGTGGTTTATGACATCGACGTTCAACGACTTCGTAATATTTTCAAGTAGAAAGTACGTATACTTTATTAATTCAATCTTCGACTTTTTCCGTCAAATGAGCTATAAAAAACTAATTGGTATTAATATTATTCAACTGGTTATTATTATGAACTATAAATTAACCATGGTGCAAAATATTTCCAAAGGCTCGTATTATATTGACTCGCTCCACAAAATTAATAAAAAGATTTTTTCACGATATTTATTCAACATTGATTGAAACGTTGTACATTTACTTTATTTCGTTGTCAAATTTAATCTAGAAAATGATAGGATTCAGTTATATACAAATAAGTAACATTTTGTACTATCGAGTGGGTCTTTTGATTTGAACATTACTCTTAGCTTTTAACAAGTAATTATTTTTTCGTACAGCCGTAATAATAGATTATTTATTTTATTCACATTGCAAATGTATTATCACTTAATTGCAAAAATTTAAAAGAATGTAAACATTTAAACTATGCTTACTATGAATAGGTTTATTTTTTAATGATACGTACGTACATATCATCTGTAACGCGCATAGCTTTTGACCTATCATTCATCGAAAGAAGAGTATTGAATAAAAAACTCGCGAGCTGAATACAACTTCAAAAGTTGACAAAAAATAGAAAGTGCAAAATCGCAGCGATATAAACCCCGTTAAATTCTTGGAAACCCGATAGAAAGGTAGTGTATTTTTAAACCGCAGCGAGTCGAGAGAAAAAAAGAAGAGAGAAAAGTTCACGCCTGCTCGCGACTTATTAAAGTCTCGAGCGATCAGGATAATCTCGACGGATTAGACGCGATTAGCACGCTCACAATTGAAGAAAGCGCGAGGGGCAAGCGCAGAGTGAAAGAGAGAGGGAGAGACGTCGAGTAGTCCCAATGGGTAGAACGAGAATTACACGCCTATCTGAACCCGTATATCGTGAATTCAGGATCAATGAGATATATCACGCGCTTTTACAATTACTTGTTTTTGTTTTGACGGCCATGCAATGTAGATGCGCGCGCACAACCACACATACCTATAACTCACACATATACTTATACGCAGCACTACCACTACAATTCAAGCCGACTAATCATCAAATCTCGTAATGAGAGAATAATGAGCCCGCTCGAGATTGGATGCCAGATTTGGGTGGTTGATACCCTCCTGTCATGCGATCGTTGTTATAACTCGCCACATCATTAGGATGATATTATTCTCAGTTTTGGATGACAGCCACATTCACCATGTGCTGAATGCGCTTACGATGAGTTTTATATCGTACAGTTGCGACTACTTAGTTTTGCAATTTGAGTGACAATGTTACGTAATAGTTATTTATGATTTTAATCACCAGCAATAATTATCATTGTAATAACCGTAAAATTTCGTTGTTAAGTAACCATATAATTCATTTTAAGAACGACGTTTACATGATCGCAACATATTTCAAACAACATTTTATGAAGTTTCTATGTTTTAATCAAATAGATATTAGTTTTTCAATTTTCTAAAAATAGTAATATTGTAACGCTATGCAGTGATATTAATAGATAGGTCAAAATTATTATCATCTCTTTAAACAAGTTTAATTTCAAATGTCTATATTGATCCCAGCTAAAACTTAGTCTTCCTCCAGAATAACACAAACTCGTAAATTATCATACCGTTAGATAAATACCGTCTTCAACAATCTCTTAGCGAGCATCAAAATATTTTTGATCCAAAAATACGCATACACGTGTATACGCGCACACACATATACGTACACGCACGCAGCATATGATTCGTAGAAACAGTTGAGCGCGTTTTTATTTCATGCACATGTGGGTATCGGCTTACGCGGTCAGAGCAAATACGCCAAATGCACTTTTTATTCGCACTCGCAGGCAGCTCCATTTCAATTGCAACAACAGTAGCAGTAGTAGCAACAGTAGTAGCAGTAGTAGCAATGTATTGTGCATTCCTTTGGTAGTCGAGTTATCTTTCGGTTTGAGCATCAGACACAGGGTTGGACTAGATACGCGGTCAGTCAGGATGTTCATACGCTCTCTGCCTATTGTCTCTGAGCGTAATTAGCGATGGCAATGTTAATGCACACCGGAGAATAATCTGCACCTCAATTAACCCGGATACACGTATGCAAGCTCAGTTTCCTCCAATGTGGCTTTTCGAAGGGATAAAGGGATGCTTTAATGATGGTGTTTCATTTAATTTACGTTTCAAGTAGTTTAAATTATCATTTTGATTTAACATCCTGCTTTGAATTTATTTCAAAATATTTTGACAATTGGTGACGATTTGATAGAAATTTCATTTTTTTATAAAATTATCGTAAACATTGTTTTATATAAACCTCGAAATTGAAAATTTGTATTAGACTTATTTTAAAGCATATAGTATTCATAATTTGCCCAACAACGCTGAAACAAGAATAGTTAACATACCTTTTCTTTCTATTTTGCCCATATTATACTGTTGACAATCTGATATTGAGAATAATAGTCTTGACAAGCAGCTGGTAAATTATGAATCATGGGTATTCATGGTTAGCGTTTACTGAATCATTAAGCAAATATTGGTAGTGCAAGTACTGAGGTTGACACTGACTTTTGTTGCGGAATGACAATAAAAAAGCTTGAACTAAACACATCCACTCGATCAGTTCCAGCTTGCCTATCTCTCTCTCACTCTCTCTCTCTCCCTCTCTCTCCCTCTCTCTCCCTATCTATCCCCTAGTTTCAATCGAATATTCAATTTATCGTTGAACGTCAGCAATTAGCTTTGACGTTGTCGGTTCCGTGTGAAACAACGTCTCTACAAAAGCTCGCTTGGCTTCTGTATTTCATTCATTTACATTGAGTATCGCGCTCGAGCTATTCCTCTCACAAAATCTTTTTAACGAAATTGCGAGTCGCGCAAACTGATACAATGGTTGCAAATGAGTCGAAGTCAGCGCAAATATAGAAACACGTTCGCGCTAACAACTGTCTCTCTCTCTCTCACTCTTCCCCTCTCTCACTCTCACATACACACATGCACGAACGCGTATTATACCAACGCACATTACACACATACGTCCGAGTTGTATGTGTCCTATGCAACGAATATTGGCTTCTGAGAGACACAAAGAGATCCTTTTATTTGCATGTCACTGTGAGCTATGCGTTCATCACACTTGAATTGCATGTGCAAAAAGGAGACTATACAGAAGCTTGGAGGCGATGCTTTCGGTGAATTGATCATTGCGGATGAATTTTCAGTTACTATTGAATGGCTATTTTGCATCAAAAAGTAATATCAGTTTTGTTTTTTGATTTTTTTTTAAATCGCAAATGTATCAATACCTTTTTTGATATAACTATTATTACGACATTCATCCAAAAACGATTACAATTTTATGTGAAATATAGACCTAAGAAAGTAAGGGGCATTTGATTTATTATAGCTTGTAGCAATAATGAAGTAAAATAAATAATGAGAGAAGAATTTACGAAAAAAGGATTTTCTGGCAAATAGGAATAGCTGTGTTTACTAAATCCTTTCAGAGAGGAATCAAAATGCATGGACAGCTAATATTACTTGACTGTATATTTTAGTACTAGAAAAGGTCAGTTGTTAATTGGTACATTTAAATATTTGGTTATTGTCGATTATAATTGGCAAATAATCTATTTATTTTTAGCTAGTTTGACTAAACTTCCTGCTGCATCGACTAATCTTTTTTCCCAATAATTATTTATTCAATAGATTTAATAAAAAATGGTTTTTTATTATTTTACATATTCATTAATATTTAACAAACAAATTTACATTATACTCGTGAAGTAATATTATAATACATTCATATATTCTTGAAAAAATCCTCTCTCGAAAAAAACACCCCATCAAAATGAAAAAATGAAATGTTCCAACATGAATGCAAATGAAAAAAAAATGTGTTTTCTTCATGATGTTTTTTTCCAGAACTACCAACTACCAGTTCTATAATGCAATATTTGTAGGGTCGTGTGCGTTAAATTGAGATGATAATCGATGGTGCAGCGTCGCCATGATTACAGAAAGCCGGCGTATTATGAGAGCAGCTTGCATGCACTACCAGTGCAATTTTAGCGACCACAGTAATCAGAATCTGTATAAAGTGACTAACCGCACTACGATTTGACGTACCGAGATAATGTCTGATTAATAATAACGCATGCTTATTTATATAGAATCCATGGAATTCTCAGTGTTGATTAAAAGTAATTTTAAATTTAAATTCACATCCGGAATTAATGATGCATTTTAATAATAATGCAGTATGCTAATTAAAAATATTAATTATCTCTTTATTTACAAACGTGCAGATATAGTGTCGAATATTGAATTTGGCGTATAATATTTCAATTTAGAATGCAAAATAAAACAATTTTTAAAGTAAAATATTTTGTATCAAAACTCATACAACTAACATAGAATTTTTTATTACATTTAGATAATTAGAAATTGAATGCTGGAATAATCTATAAATCATCCGTAAATCTTGTCACTGCAAAGAATCGTATAGCTCGAAAAATAAAAAGTCACATTCTAATACGTTAGTGGTAGTATTAAATAGTTCTCTTGGGTGAACAAGCGTACAACCCAGTGACCTATTGTGTAATTAATTTATTTAAAGAGCCATCGATTTTATCCTGACGTTCGTGACTCTCACATTATCGCGCATCCTTTGGGCAATATTTCGCGAGATCTCTCGTGCGCGCGAGAATATTTTATTGGTGATTTAACTCGCTGGCGCAACCAAACAAGTTCGTCCGATGGAAAATGATTTCTGTGGTACGATTATTCCAATCGCACTGGCCTGTGCTTCTCCCTGCCTATCCTCTCTCGTCACTATACTCACCCCTTGACAAACAAGCAATTACGCGGTAATGTCATCTCGTGAATTTCGCTTCGACATGTATTAACAATGCCGCAATCCCAATATTGACGCGAATACGCGTGTGGATTCCCGTGTGCTCTTGGCACGGCTTCACATCGTGCTGATATATACGCGCGCGTGCACGATGCCGCGGATTTGCAACGACGCGCATCCAGCTCTACCCATTTATTATTTACACACTTTTTGGAAAACATCCTGCACGACTTTTGTATATACGCTTCGTGTGTTTACTGCACACAAAGCCTATTGAAGGATTGCCCTTTCAATTTTAACATTCAGATTTGCGGCTAGCGCACCGCCAACGGATGATTTGAATTTTTTCCTTTCTTAGTTTTTAACTGTTATTTTTTTTGCAGAGCCGTTAGATTTCTTTTAATGGGATTGCTTTTGAAAACCCGTGTCAATGAAATGAACCTGATTGTTTTTATTTATTTTTATATTACAAAAGCTCTACGAATGGAGTTTGAATTTTTGCGTCAAACTTAATCCCGTTGATAAACTTTTCAATTTACGCGTTTTCCTGATTCAAATTGAATAAACAGTTGTTTTTTCTTTTGATAAATACCAATAAATAAATCCCATACCAGTATCATGGATTGACCTATATGAGAATATTACAGGTTTGAAAGTATTACAGTGTAAGTGTCTCTACACCAAATCTTATAAAATCAAAAGTTATAAAAGTTAATGATTTTCAGTCTGACCTGATTAATATGAATATTTGAAGCTTTAATATATTTTAAAAATATGAGAAGTGAGCTAATCGTTTATAAATACTAATGGAGAGATTTGGTCAACCAAACATGATGAATTACAAAATCATATTTAAAATCGATTACAAAATTTTAAGTTTAAATGTCTACTGGATGAATTGTAGTTCCAAGTGATACTCTTAGTCATTCAACATTATATATCCACCAAAATTTCCCTTTGAATTATTCTTTCGAATAACAAATAAAAGTTTATCACTTTATTGATTGATTCAATTTTTTATTTATTGGACATTTGTTCATAAGTAGAAACACATTCAGAATCGAATCACTTTCAATGAGCCAATCGCATGTGGGTAATGCCTTTGCCGTGCAAAAAGCTTGCGAAACAAAAGACAAAGCCATTAAAAAATCGTAAAAGCCCCATTTGTCCAAGTCGCCAAGAGTTCAGCTTGGCGTGAAGCGCTCGCGCGCCAGCATTATAAAAGGTCCGCGATCCGTGACGCGCCAATTTATTTGCGCTCCCGTGTACATGTCGAAGCTCTCGGTAAATTGCGATAGTCATTCCAATAGCAAAGGACTAGTGAACCGCGTAAAATAAAAGAAGAAAAATGGGAGAAGGACAGAAACTTTTGTATTGAACATATAACTTCGATTATTTTACATCTAAATCACAAAAAGACACAGCATCAACCCTCTCTCGAAAAATAATTTCAGTCTGAGAGATATGGAACAAAAAGGAAAAACGTACTAACGCAGCGGATTTTTCTGTATGCTCGCGTGCTCGAAATTAATAGTGGTAGTTCGGAAGAGTTATTGCCGTGAGCGCGTGCTCTTCGACGGGACAGCGCAGCAGCGACTTGAAGCGCTAGAATTCATTTTCAGTCATAAGACTTTCCGCATCGCGCTCGACGCCATTTGCTGGTTCATAACTTCCGCCGCGACAGCTGCCCTCGTGCGTCCGCTCAAGCAGTCTAACGAAGACCTTTCTTCCTTTTTTTGCCACCTCTCCCTACTCTGTCATTTATTTTGTGAAACAGAGTTGAACGTGCGCTCTTTCATACTTTGCTGCGTTGTGGTAAATGTCTTGCTTTAGCGATTTATAGAAAAGAAAAAAAAACAAGAAAGAAAGAGTACAAAAATTGCGATTTCCATCAGTGTTCTTTTGATGCCGTTTTTGATATTTCTATCTTAGAGATAAAATATTTCTGACTTCTGTTATTGGTAAAGTTCCCTCTTTAAGTTGTCAGAGTACTGATATTTGAATCCGACACCTAAAAGAAATTTATTTACCTATTTTTTATAACAAAGAGTTGCGTCGTACATAGTACATATAAATAGAAATGTACATTTATAATATTCAGGTATACCAATCATCTTTTAATTTAATTACCATTGTAAAATTGTAAGACTGCTCTACAGTCTAATAATATGTTATAGATGATATAATCCATAATCAATATTCAACGAAATAATTTGATCAACCAAAATACTATAACAATTCAATATGTATTGAAAACTACGAAAAAAAATTTGCACGCTGTATTTATGAATATGACGTACACTATTGAAAGCAATTGGGCCAAGGGCACCAGAATAGAAACACTACCAACGACGAAGTAAAAATGAAAAAGATAAATCGCTTGCCAGACTTCAAGCTGTAATGGCTTTCTTGCTTTTCTAATGACCGCGAGTTTTATATCTTCATGAGGTCAATGGGTGTCACATACAGTCTCACTAACGCCTACATCAGCCGGCAATAAATTTTTGCTGGACACATCCTTGCCGGTCGTGTTACCACTCTCTATCTCTCTCTCTCTCTCTCTCTCTCTCTCCCTCTCTTTCTCAGACGGCACACGGATGGCGTAGCGTCCAGTTACTGCAGCCTCGCGCAATATCGTAAAAATAGCGAAGCAAAAGCTCCATAAGTATACTCGCAGTAGACACTAACGGTCCAATTAGGTTGGATTTAAGTTATTAGATTTTTACACGCGGATTGAACCGTGCGCGTGCTCACCAAAGAGGAGCAAGCAGCACACTGCAGCCTGTCATCGGAAACTCTCACCGCCAGGTAATCGGATATTGTTGAGCTTCGTTCGCTCTCTCTCTCTCTCTCTCTCTTTCTCTCTTTTTCCTTTCCTCTTCATGAGAATTGCGTAAAACGAAAAATTAATGGGAAAAATTGCCAATAGATAGCCTCCAGTGTAACTAAATTAGGAGTAACTGGTTAAAAAAAATTAGCGGACAATAGATGAGTGGACTTTGTTTAATAAGTTTTAATAAATATGAAAAATGCATATTTATTGAAACTTGTACTCGTATACTGAATACATTTTCAAAAGATTATACTGGACGAGTTTTTGACTGGATTATTGTGCACGATGTTTTGGTTTTGTCGTTCTTTTTAAATGTTTACTGTTATTTATGACGCTTGAAATAACTTTCAACGAATGCAAAGCGACTGGGCGTTTCATTGTTTCCAGTACAGGCGTACATTTCGATTTTTTACGCGTAGAGAGCATCCAATCGGTAAATAGGTTTACGCGCGAAGTGTTCCTGGACTACGAAGATTTTTACAGAGTTACTTAATTAATTAAATAATGCTTATTAATGAGAAAGTAAATGTTAGCTTTTTGACTGTGAAACCTGTGTATCGTTGGTCGTAAGCCATTTATTTACTGATTGAATGCCACTTGTACATAATCCCGAATGGGTCCTTGTGGAAATGAAAAATATTTTAAGCGCTATGAATGAACCCCGCGTGATTATGTTTTCGGATAATGTTTATACGTCTGGATTATAAAAACCATCGCTTGCTATTTCTGCATAAATAACTATTTCCGATTATCCATCCGTTACAGTTGTGCCATGTGATAAAGCAAAGATAAAGGGCTATAATATTACGAAATATTGAATTTCGAATATTTTCTATAAAACTGATTGCATACTATTCTCTAAATAGGATTGTTATTGTTATAAATTTAATAATACGATTCAAAAAATTTAATTATGTACCGCAAAATGCATCGATCCCTTAAGCAAATGCACTTGTTTTTTTTCTAATAAAGAATTAATTTTAATCTCTTCTACAATAAAATAAATCTTTAAATTTACATTTCCATGGCATGACCGGCCACAGAACAAGTACCATCAATAACTCAGGATATAGACAGCAATATCGATTCGTCACTTCAGTTTGATCTCAAGCGTTTCGTGCAGGTAGTTCGTTAACGCGTTAGTCATCTCTATTTCACTGCTTCGGTAAGTGGACTTATTTACCAAACGTAAGAGGGGCTGCAAGAGAGGGAGAGATAGAGAGGGAGGTTGAGGGAGGGAGGGAGACAGAGAAAGAGTAGCACTTGGAGCGAATCGGATGCTACATGAAAATTAGCTCAATCATAACGAGAGAGTATGCAAGCACAGAAACGACGTTCACTCCGCAGTGCATTTGATGCCTCTCGAGTACTCTCACTTATCGCGTAGCCGTAATAACAAGCACCTAATCCTCCTCTTATCCCATATTCTCTGTTCCGAGTCTCTCTTTTTCAGTATTTTCATTTCTTTTCTTCTTTTTCATTTTTACTATTACTTTTTTTTCTAATACCAACTTCAACTCTCGCACGTGTAGCTTTTTCCTTCTTTTCTTTTTTCTTCACTTTGCTGCGGTTGCAAAGCATTTTCACAGAATTGGGTTTCTATTGGAATGCGTGTGCACACAAAACAAATCGACAGCCAATTGGTTGCACGCCACAGCAATAGAATTCTCAAGGTCGCGATTTACGAGCTAGAGGTGTTGTGCGCGCGATTGATTGTCTGAAAAACAAATTGCTGCGACGAGCACGCGTACTATATGTAAAATATAGGACCGAAATCTCTGAGCGTTGTAAAAATTTAATGAATGACAATTTTAAAAATTTCCGCAATGTTGGGACTCCTACAATTCTGCGAAATCTTCAATAATTATTATAAAGGTTTCTAATAGCGACAGGGATGAAAAACAACTGTAAAAACTGTTTATATTTCTTACAAGAATTCATCTCCGATTATTGCAGATTGAAAAGTACGATCATTGTTTTTTCGGGGAAAATCTATAATTAAAGTAGTTCGATATAAATTGAATTTAACAATCATTTCCAACTTTTGTAATAGTTCTATAGAAAAACTAGTCTAACATCATTGACTTTATTCAATAATAGGGCGCATCCGAGTCAAAGAATTAAATAAGTAAAAAAATACACATACATACACAGAGCGCGAGTATGCGGATAAATTAAAGAAGCAGACCGAACCTAACAAGCAAACAATCGATGGCGTTAAAACAAGTAGTGGCACGGTTGTCATCTTACAAAATTATCCATCTCCCTCCTGATATTGTAATCACCTGAGGCTATCGAAATGTCAATTACGTAGCGCTGGTCAGCGATAACAATCTAAATTAAGCCAAACACGAAACTTTTGAGAATTCATAAAAACCTAAAATTATATTATCTAAAACCTCTTTTTATTGTTATAATTTTGGTTCGGTTAATGGATCTATACAGTTCGTTAATCATTACGCTTGTCGTGATTCCCGCTTTCTTTCAAACAGCAGTCTCATTGTGCGCTGAGTATTAATTATACGGCTTGAATACTGTGATTGTCAGCTGGTATAATTACTTTTCCTCGACTTGTATTGACTATCTCCCCTCTCACACAGTATCGATTTGGATCTATTTTTCGTGTATATATAATGTCATATTCAGTAAATTAATCCAATAAGTCCATACAAAAAACTGAACAATCGAGAATAGTTTTGATACAGAATACAATTACTTTTGTTACGCATTCCCTTATTCTGTCGTTGTGTTCCGATAAAATAAAAATGTTTCGAGAACAAATTCTCTCTTAACAATGCTCACAAAGCGTGTAGCGAATAACGAGACGCTGAAATCCTCGCACGTAAGTCCGCCGCAAATGACGTAGGTCATTAGGTACCAAACGAAATCCTCTGTGAATCAGCGTCTTGAAAATACCATCTGTTTTTTTGGAGGGAGTACGCGATATATGCGTATCGATCGCAATGCGATACGTGCCGAGGAAGGAAGCCAGAGTAATTGCAACCGCAAGATTATCTCTGCGGCATCGCAAGACGTCTAGTGACTACGGTTTCAGACGAATGGACGACTGCACTATGCGGTTTTGCTATTCCAGCAATGGTTTCTCGCGACGAAAGTTTGTGACAAATTTCATTTTAGTTATATTCGCTGATTAATTTTCTGAGAGCTTACTTAATGTCGCTTTATTCATTCTAGCCAATGCGACGGGAAAAATCTTGAAAATTCTATTTTTCAATCTGCAATTCCTTTTATTTAGTAATGTAAAACAAGTTTACTTCTAAGATTAAAAGCCTGTCTTACCTGCGAGATGTAAGCGTAAATCTATGATGAGCCTGACATCGAGCTTTTTGCAAAGCAAAATTCGCAAATTGATTACGTTTTGCGAAAAGCTTCGAAATAAAGTACTCCGACGTTTTACGCAATTTTCATCTTTTATTATAGTGAACGTTGAATTAAATCTTATACATTTTTCAAAGCGATCTTTGATGTTCCTTTTACACACACTTTATAACAGCAGCCCGAGCTATAATTAATAACGTAGCTCAGGCAAAACGAATTAGAGGGCTGCATTATAGGTTGGATATTTCTATAAAAAAAATATATATAATGACGTTGAAAAAAATGATTTGACAAATTTCATGTATTATTTTACCATTTTTTTTGTATAGAAAAGCCTCGTTGACATAGATTTTCTATTCTATATAATTCGATTTTTATGTTCATGACAATTGCATGTTATTCATTTTTTTCTATACGTACAAGGTACGACTGACGTAAATGATTGATCGTCGTGAAATATTTGTATATAAAAAATAAAATCATTTGTAATGCCGGAAGTACTAACTTATGTTCGTAGAAGGAAAAAAGAGAAAAGAGTCAAATATAAAAGCGCGCTTTCAAACATCCTGTAACGTACTGCAAACCCGCAGCGATCAGTAGTTCGGTCGACAACAGAGGGCCGTCTCGTGACTGGTAAGCGTTAGTCGTTCAGACAACGCGATTGTCCTGAGCGAATAATACTGCAATTTAGGCTTACGAAGCTTCTACCACCTAATACCTTGTTCGGCACCCAAGAAAGTCGTGCAGAGGTGTCGCTCAGCAGACGATTAATATGTATTTATAAGGCTTGGCAAAAAAAGATAACGAGCCGTATACCTCCGAAACGTTCTAATGACTCTGCTAATTTAATCAACCATCGTTTGGACACGCCTCTTTCACTCTCCTATGTTAGTATCGCTAGTTTTATGCAGCTAAGGCTAATAATATTCACCGGCCAATGAAAATTATTCTGTTGATATATTAGCTTTTGAATATATAATATATGTGTCAATAGATTCCTTTATGCCATGATGAATTTATAAACTGCAAAAGTAAAATATTGACTACTCATTTTTAAAATAAAAATGTACGTGCAGCTTGATTAAAAAGACTGAGAACGAAGCCATAAACTGAAAGAGAGATTGTAACAACTTCTGGTGAGCCGTTTATCACGTGTTTTTCCAGTATCTCGCTACATCTTTAATGGTAACTGTTCGTTGCCGAATACACCACAGACCAAAATGTGTAGCTTTCATGCCATTTGATTGCTCGCGCGTGTATAAGGCTATTTTTCTATTTATTTCAAAAACTAGTTGTCTTTTAATTGGGACTACACTGCGTCTAATATCGCTGTTTTACGAACTATATACTTAATATTCCATTTCACCAAACGATCTAAGCCATATTATGTAAAAAATATCTAGAAATCATACACTAAATTGCAATTAAATTCTTAGCAAACTTGGTTTGCCAATTCTCGAGCTTGCATATTCGTCAACGACGACGATGCCGACGTCGACGTAGATGCGAATTAGTTAAGAAACAATTCAACTGTAGAAACACTTACGCACAGAGGGAGAGAGAGAGAGAGAGAGAGAGAGATTACAAGTCAGAGACCATTGAAGCGAATGTGCGCGAGAGAAAACACGGTGCAAATCGAACGTCGAACTTGCGAATTGGTAATTCCAGAGTTGGTATACGCGATGCTCTGTTATGTGTTTGAACGTGTAAACAATAATTAGCGTTCGCCTTGGGCGCGAAATCTCTCCGCGTATATATAGTCGAGCACTGCTAAGAGATTGACTACTAGAGTTACTTGCCAAGGTTTCGAGATGCTGGGACGAGAGCGAGAGAGAGAGATACGTGTAACACACGACCTTGTTACCCGAGTTTCACGCTGCATTCCCCCGTCAACTCTTCATTATGTAAGCACTCATCTACTTACTGGATATATTACTAGCTACTTTTACAATTTCTTAAGATAAGTTTATCGTACTATTGGTGCGTTATTTCTTATATATCAGTGTTGAATATTACCATTGATGGAGATGCCTATAAATTTCATGTTGATATTTTAGTAATAATTATATTTCAAATTCATATTCTCAAAAATAATATCAGTAAACTAACTATGAACCTGAAATATGAGCTGATGTATTATCTGTATATTATATTGGCTTGTGTGATGGAGTGCATGTTTTGAGATGGAGATTCAAAAATTTAAGCATTAAGCATTAAATCGATCAAAACGTGCACCGGGAGACCTTATCATTGCTCATCTTTCATACGTATCTTCTTATATTTTCATTATTAATATGCTAGAAATATAATTTTAAATTTGGGTACTTATAATAGCATGCTTGTATGCAACCTACTAAGAGTTGTACTAAGAGTTAACACAAGGTAATATCGTATAACTACTGCGTAATATTAGATAAAAAGCATCGCCAAACTCAGGAGAAAAGATAGTAACTTTAAAAGAGCAAAGCGTCAGCATTTTTTTCTCTTGCGAGGTTGGCTTTGCATTTGTAATTCCCTGCCATTCTTTAGCGTTAGCAGAAAAGGGCGTCCACGAAAGCGAGGAAGAAGCAGCAAACGGCGACCACATGACGCATTATGGTAGATTGCTTTTGGACGGCCAAATGTACAGACAAAGTAAACGCGTAAAAAAAGCCGTTGGCATATACCAACGAGCTGCACAAATGTGCTCGAGCATTAGCTTAATCTTCGTGAAAAGTGACGAGACGAAATTTCGCCAACGAGGCCTTTACCGGTTTTCTACCTACCAAATCATCGTTACGTATATTCTCATTTTTACATTTATTATGAAATCTGTATGTTAACAATCTCACACAAGGATATATGAAAATTATCTGAGAACAGCTCATTCGATCGATTAATTGACCTTATGTACTCGCAATTTTTTATGTAAATAATTAATCATTTGTTAAACTGCGGAATTAATTCGATCTGAATAGATTGTAATTTCAAGATTTCCAAGCGATGTCGATCCAGTCGTACCTCAAATTAACCATTCCATCGAATATAATAACAAATAATAAAATCAATGTCGAGGTTAGCATAATTTCTCTGTATAGAAATTCTAGAAGTTTTATTGGCTTATCAATATATGTGAAATCAACATCCGCTTCGACAATATTCCGCGACCATTGAGACGAAAATTCGTTTTTTTCGGGAAGTAAATCCGTACTGGTCGACTCTCCGAACGAACAATCAATCTTTCTGGCCATAATTCATCGGGACGAGAAACTGCGGGAATCCATCCTACATGCGCGAAATAAATAATGCATCTGCCTGCTGGTCACTGCACTCTCTTTCTCTATCCCCCTTCTCTGCTTGAAAAGTTAAGGATCTCACTGGACGTTACGACAAATTGACAATCTGTCAGTTGCTCTTGTCGCGACTTCACTAAAATTGGAAGCAGCCCGAGAATATATGAGGTATGGCTACCCACCGTATTATTATCAATGGCCTTTCATCGGTTATTATTACGTATCTTTCGTAAGATACACTTGATCTTACGGTATACATAAAATCAATACATTACGTCGAAAAATCAGAATATATTATCAAACGATTGATTGAATTTTATCTCAGCTAGAAGTGCAATGAGATTTGGTTAAATTAATATAGTGAAGATCAGTTGAATAGTACACTTAATGAATGAAACTTCGACATGAAAAGAACTGTCATATTTCGTAAATTCAGGTACAAGGAACCCTAGCTACATAAGAAATATATCGCGCGTAATATGCACGTTGTAGATTTACGAAATCTGTATACGCATTGGAAAAAGAAATCTCCAGAGAAATGTTCATCCATTCGCGTACAATAGAAAAAAGGCGTCTACAAACAAGAATTTCAAGTTACGCGACTCAAAATTGTAAGGTCGGAAACAGTGGTCACAGACATCCGTTTAATTTTGTTCGAACCAAAGAATTCTTGTCAGCGTTCTTCGCATGTGTCAGTAAAATGAACGAAGTATAAAGCACACGTTATACTTTTAACCTGAAAATTTAGTTCATAAATTTAGTTAAATAATATCTAATTATATTTAAAATGGTATTATTTAAATAAATGAAATCATTATAAAATTATGAATATCCAGGCTATTTTACTCAATACGTATTTCAAACAAATTCTTACTGTAGTCTACAGCAAACGTCGTATTGTATAACATCGACAGAGAAAACATAATTTGTGTACGAGGCCACTGGGATTCGAAGAGACCGACTAGGTATCATTATTATGTATTTCATGTGCCGAAAAAACGAAGATAGAAGAGACTTTGTTTTATTTGTGAAAATTGGAAGATCGACGTCCTTTTTTCACTAGTATTTTTTTAGGCTTGACGACGCATTTTACGCTCTTCCTCCCACTGCTTAAAAACGGTGTTTATGAAATAAAGTACGTAACTTGCTATCTAAGGTTTGGATTCACGCCATAAAGTTATTTTGGTCCCGTTACTAAAAACATTTTGTTTATAAACATCTCAAAATTCCGTTAAAAATATATTTATTTTTATGAAATAAAATTTCTTTTCTTTCCTGGAAATACATTATTAAGTTCGTGTATCAAAGTTATAAGCACCATAACATATTGAAGGTATAATGGATTTAATATAGTAACATTCAAAGCTTGAATTTGGCAGTTAATATTAATGATAACATATAACGAATATATAAGTACATAATATAGTAATTACTGTAGATATATTTGTTTTCTATGACATAACTATTAATAACAATGGATGTGACGAATCAAAACAGTTATTGAATTATTAAACTAATTGCAGGATACCCACTAGTGACAGAATGAGATCAGGATTTGAAATCTCATTGACTTATTAATAATTTACAGCAAATTAAGTTAACGCTAACATTGTTTACCAAAAGAATATTTAAGTGACAATGAAGATAAATTCTACTGACTGCAATCACGTAAAGGAGTTGTCTCCTGCAACTGTTTATAAAACCTTAATAAGCTTTCCGAAAAGAAGCAGAACACCTCTTTTTAAGTTTATCATAGCTAAGTGAAAAAATGTCTACTCAATGTGCCGTTTTTCCATACATTCTAATTTAAGTAGAAAAAAAACATATTTGAAAAGATGAATAAATATCTGTTCATTGTAATTTTTGAAAATAATCTTTGATCGTTATGCAATTTTGCACGTATAATACATTAGGTTGTACATTTTTTGGAAATTAAATAGACACTTTAGTGAACGCATAAATATCTGTACGCGTAAACTAGATACATGAGTCAATCTACTGTAAAGTTGAACGGCCAAATGTACAGGAAACAAACCCTCTTTCGTGCGTATCTTCCACAGTATTCAAGGGCGCATTATCCTCTTTACACCCTTGACTATTTTGATAGAAGACCCTCGAGAGCCGTCGAGCCATTTAGAGTTATGCTGGCCTACTGTCGTTTCGCTAAAACCTCTAACTTTTCCCCCATTCCTGTTCGATCTTGAGGTTTCTTTGTTACTTATGATGACGAGTAATAGTTCCGTCATTACAACTTCTTAGCTCTTTACCTTCCTGTTTCTGGTGCGCATTTCATAGGATAATTTCGTCAACTGAGTGATGTGATCTGTGAGTAACTTTTGACTTTACTCCCACGTCTCTCTCTCTCTCCTCTCTCTTGCTCTCTCTCTCTCTCTCCCTCTCTCTCTCTTTCTCTCTCTTTCTCTCTTTCCGTCTGTCTCTCTACCTTCAGAAATTTCTAACGTTAAACATGTTACTCATACGTACAATATAGGGATGTTGTACAATATGAAATCTTGAGATTTTGTATGCAAATTTACGTACAGTTGAAAAAAACGTTGAAAAAAAATACCTCTCAAAGATGACTTCTTTTTCCCATCGGATCATCCTATAAAGATTAAATTATTTAATAATTCGATATCGACATACTTTCAATAATATTCAAAGAGTATTAAAAATATCCCTTCTTTACGAACGAACTGTCCGGAAGCTTTGAATAACCTATTCATGTTGAAACAGAAGTGAAAACGATTCGCCGAGAGGTAACTTTTATTTATAAAACCGAATATTCTAATGAAATGCGCTCATCATTTCAGGCGGGACGTAAATATAATTGTTGACTCATACTTTGCGAATAAATTAAACTGCTTCAACTCTTAATCCAATAAAAGTGTATTTTATTCTCGTTCCCAAAGGATGAAACTCGACAAGCGACCTGCTTTTATTACTCAAACATTCGCTGAAACTCTCTGGAGATAGAGAGAAAGAGGGAACTCGGAAAATATTTTCAAGCTGAAAACTAGGGAAAACAAAGCTGATGATTGCATGCGTACTCGACTTCAATCTTGACTGTGTGTCTACGTGTGAGTGTGTGCGTGGCATGGGATGCATCAGTAGCAGTGGATGTCCTCGCTGGCAATAACTCGGAGTAGCCTGGAGCATTATTACGAGAACGTGTTATTGCCATTACCTTTTAATGTCGTATGCAGCACCATGGAGGACTTTGTTACGGGCGAGCGCTCATAAAAACCTACCAGTGTATGTGTGTATGTGTGTGTATCAAGCTACCGTCATATAAGAGCATGTTCATGCTATGCTCGTATAAACCTTGGCGCGAGAAGAAAAAACTACAGGGATAGCTCCTCGATGTATATAGAGCTGTCATACTCGCACTGTATATCATACTTATTCTATATGTCATTTTCTATTCTCTCTCTTTTACAGATCCCAATTTCAAGGAGCCAATTACGAATGTGACGGCACCCGTTGGCAGGGAAGCCATTCTTGCCTGCACAGTGCAAGATCTCGCCAGCTTCAAGGTAAGGATTCGCTCACTTAGTATTATACTTTCAAATTGCATTCTCGTCTGTCACTGTTTTTACGACTGAATTTTTTTTACGATTCGAGACCGCACGAATCTTGTGCTATTATTAGGGCCAATTATAACATGTAAAGAGATCGTTGCGTATGGATCGCCGTTTTATTATTCAATGTTTTATGAATTATTATCTTAACGAATTTGGAGTCTTATGACAATTTTTATAGTTTGTCTTAAAAATTTTTCATAGAAAATGTATATTAAAATTCGAAATAATTTATAAAGATAAATGACATTACAATAATAAGTATAATCCATTATTTTAAATTCCTAGTAGACTACATTTACCTAACTGGATTTCATTTATTTACTTTTATGTTGAAGTGTACAAGACTTATAATTAACTTTACTCCATCAATAAGGAGAACATTAAGGTTGTTTGAGCAAATTGAAACGTTCAAATTAACGTTGTTGCTGTTTTAATTTTTTTTTAATAAGAAGGCCCCGAAAAATGTTTTCACTAATTAAACGAACTTTCTTGAAACTTTATAAAACAACAAATCGATACTTGAGTAATCTCGTTGTCTCTATGCAAACACAACGTATAAATAAAGTATAGCGTTTTGGTGTTTTCTTCTGATTACCTTTAGACAGGTTAAATTCCTTTTTGACAAGTGAGACATGAAGCGGAGTAACTCTCAACTACTGTAATTTCATTTGACGTTTTTTAATTAATAGTCATATCGTCACTGCGACAGCTACTGTTTCCATTGCCTTGTCGCACGTTTGAAAAGGTGCATTGTTTCTCGATCACTTTGTACATCGACTGTTCTTGTCAAATGCTCACAAATACTTTGTAACTGTACTAATGGTTCTTCTTTATTAATACAGTGGCAAATTAAAGTGAATATGAAAAATGGAGTTCTAGCAATTCAGTTTATTTGACATTTCTATTTGTCATTCAGACAACTATTGTTTTTTTCATTTGCTGAAAATTAACATTTAATTTCGTTGTTTTATTATTTTGTTTAATCCATCAAATTTCCCCTCAAGACAAATGGATATTTTTAGAGTAAATGGATGGTCGGATTAATTTTGATTTCAGATATAGAATATGTATGCCGTTAGCTGAAAGATTTCAATTGCTTTAACGTTAATTCGAACATTTCAATTTGCTCAGACCGCCTTAATGTTCTTCTTATTGATGGAGTAAAGTTAATTAATTAAATCGGTTTATCCAAAAGACGTCATGTTTCTTCAGAAGCCTTTTTGGCTTATCAGATCTTTTCAAGTCTCGCACTCTATGAAATTATCATTTTCTTGCCGAGGCTATATAACTATGTGCATTAAGTTAAATCCAATGTTAAGATTCCTTCGTATGTAGAAATTTAATCCCAATGTGGATTCTATTTAAATAAAGAAATCAAAACCTTTTTTTATGAATCATGCGGTAGACATGACTCTTTAATTTGTTATATAAATTAAAAATAAAAAATCGCAATTATCCCCATGTATGTAAGTCTTTTACGTTCAATTCTTTAAAACCCCATTCATCTTTTTGATTGGGTACATTTGACATACACAGAAAGTTAGTTATAGGCACTTAATGTGAAATATTCAAATATGTAAATCGCACAGTAGAAAAAAGAGAGAAAAGCTAAAATATTACAAGTCATTAATTAATATTCCAAACGAAACGATGACTCAAACAAAATTTGTTTTCGAAAGCTTTTCAGGTATCGAAAATATTCATAATAGGCTAATGATTTACCACCTTTAGTGAAAAATTATAACCCGTACTACAAATATTCTGCCAGGTAAATGCAGGATAGGGAAGGGAAGCAGAGAGAAGTAGCCTCTCTTGCTCATGGAATTTTGCGAATCGGCGCCCATAAAGCCTCCACAGCGACGAAGGGAACGCGATTGTGCAGAAATGAATTGTTGTTTGCCTGGCGGCTTATACAGAAATGTATATATATATATATATATATATTATACAAGTAATGCGGTCGGAACGTGCCGTTGCTCTGTACGGTTTCAATTTCAACGATTTCTATTCGGTGAACGCGTGCACACCACGGATATGCTATATGACACTACACTATGCTGTATGTATGTATAAGCATAGATATATGTGCCACGGAAAGAGAGAGAGAGAGAAAAAAGAAAGATCCTGCCGGGAGGCAAATACTAGTTTCTCTAAGGCCGCCTGCATCTGTATGTTTCCATTATGCCAGCCCGTACGTTTTTCCTTGATGAAAATTTAATGCAACTTTACGGGTGTTATGAGCTGAATTAGCATTTATGTGGAACTTTTCTTTCCATAAGCTGTCGTTTAAATTAGTCATGTTTTGTTTGTGCTCTTTGTGCATGCAAAATTTGAACACTAATAATAATACACTCGAACAACTTCATTCAGCATTTGTAAATATTTGATTGACTACATAAATGTGTTAATTTGCATATGTTTGATGAGTTAAATCAACAGAGTTGAGTTAACTATATAATGATAAGATTATGGGGGAGAATTTTCGCGAACAATCAAATTAGGCGTTAATCACAGGTTTTTGTAATGATTTGACAAAATGAAATAAATTTAATTTTTAAGTAGCTTTCATTATATAATTAATTTATTTAAAATAATTGTTCACAAATTTATTAAACGTCAGTTAATTTCATTAGTACATAATTATGATAATCTATTAGGATGTATTCCAAAACTGAACGATAAATATAGTTCGCATTAACATTTCCATTTAACATATTTTGAAACTTACAAAATATTCAATTTATAGATCAAATTCCAATCATTTCTTAAGTCTAAACAAAAATGCTTATAAATGACAAATCGAACTACAGTAATGCCAGGAACGATGGTTTGTAAAACTTATTGAAAGTGAAAGGGGAAAATATTGGGGGAACGTTCGCGTATGACTTTTATACATCCTAGTCAGTTTGGCTGGATAATGTGTCATTTATACACTCGAGTTAACCGCGTGTGCATTAGGATGATGGATACGTAACAACATAACTTTCTTACCCACAATTTTCTTCGTTGTACTCCGTTTACGTTTTTATGTTCTTCAGCATGGATTGCCCGTTATCTATTTTTTTTGCATTGCAAGCGAGCTATAAAGAGATGAAAATTCAATCTAGCTGCGCTGCTACTCTATAATTGGTTTTATTTCGAGAGCTAATATTATTTTTACGAAATTAGCGTAATTTGATGAGATGCTGTTGAAAAGCCTCGAGCATTTCCGCAACAGAAAATTTAGATGATCCTGATGTACCCAAGTAAATGGATTATCACGATAAAATTACATGTGCGATGTTCCCCATTATTTCCATTATTAGAAATGAAATATTTCTTCTTAAATATGTACGAATAAAACTAAAAGTAAGGACGAATAATGCCAATTAAAATGCAGAAGTTAAACGATAAATAAAAAAGAATGTTTTCGAATCAATCCATGACTGCAATTCATAAAGGTCCCATCGCACTTTCGTACGCGAGGACGATATTGCCAGCCCTGACTGTATCCTACAAGTTCATTACTACTGAGCCCAAGAAGTTAATGGCCCCGAGCGCGCGCGTTACGCGTGGCGTTGCGCATTTTACGACAAGACTATGACAGTGCGACTTTGCCGGGTTCTCGCGCGCGCAGTTTGAATTTTAATTGTGCTATTTTAATTTTATCGCGCGAACGTGAATATATGTGTATATATATGTTCCCGCGCTACACCCTCGTAAGGCGCCCCTCTCTCAAACTCTTTCGAGGTTCATTATGCGCTGCAAAATATTTTCTATTCTGACAACCTCGTAGTTCATACGTTAAAGGCTGTTTTTATGTATTTCCCAGGATTATTTTTCTAACGACGGTTTCCCGCCGGCCGTTTTACTCACTAAATGTTGTTCGATTTCGTTCGTTTAATCCAACTATTCACTGGGAGATAAATTATTTCATGGTCATTGAAATGAGGTTGCCGTTAATTTACGCTAAATTACGAGGGTGATTTATATCAGTTACTATAATGAATGACGTTTACTGTTCATTGCAATAAATAACACACTTTCTTGAATTCCGAGTTACGAGTAAAGAAAACACGACAATGAGTTCAGTTCACGAGAATAAATAATAAAATATTAGTGGAATATTTTCCTTAATTTAGCGTTAAACGGTTATTGATGATATCTCGCTGTGATTAATTAAAATAATTCGAAAGATAATACTAATATTTATTTCATGAATAAAGATCATATCAAATCTAAGCCAGAAAGTCTATAATTTTTTTCCCAAACTTTTGGTTCTATGGTGAGCATGATGGAAAACCGAATTAATTAAACCGCTCGGTGCAAAGCAAAACATCGCTCGCTAAAGTCATTTGAATGAAAGTAAACATCGGTAATTAATTGCGCTTCACAGCTATGAATGGAGTCTCGTTTTACTTTTACATATTTTAAAAAATGTCATGAAAAAAGCTCAGTTGAAAACAACTTTGATAACAGTACGTCCAGAAGAGAGCAGACAAAAAAATATACTTTCTCTCAATTCCACAATTTAATAAAGTCGAAGGGAAGGATTAAATTAAATATCATTTCTTTCACGACATGACACGAAAAGCTTGTGATCCCGAAAAATAACGCCAAATCAGCAGAACTGGAAAGTTCCAGTGCTGCTCATTCATCCTTAGCTCTGCATTTTAAGTGGCCCGTGAAACTCTCTCTTTCTCTCTCTTTCTTTCTCTAATGCGAAAAGAATATTAATTACGAGCGGGTGCTAAATGAAAGTTTTCGAGGGCGTCGACGCCGCCACCATCGCTCGTGTGAACTATTGCATTTGATAACCTAGAGCGAATGAATGGACTGGCCGTGTGCGAGTGTTTGTCGTGCTTCCAACTGTATGATAACCCAAGTATTTACGGCAAGAGCGCAAATCCGCGTAATTTACAGTAGTCTCTGGACGCCCCGCCATCCTCTCTCCTTTTTTTTTATTTTCTTTCGCGCCAAGCTGCGAACTGAATCCGCTTCGTGAACTCGAAAATTAAGCGTTTTTGTGCGCTTGCCGGAAGAGGGAAAGAGAGAGAAAGAGAGAGAGATAGAGAGAGATAGAGAGAAAGAGAGAGAGAGAGAATTCAGTGATGAAATATTCATTTTCACCGGTGTCCGTGTGTGTGTGCATGCGAGTGTGTTTGCAAAAAAAAGTGAGGCCTTTTGCCGAGGGCTTCAGATAAAACTTTTTCAAACAGGATTAGAGTGAACGCTCGTTCGCCAAGTCAATTAAGCTCGAAACGGAAGAAAATCATTATAGCGAGTCAGCGCGCCGTTTAATGCCTCTTTTCACTTTCTACAAAGAGTGACTCGGCGCGTAATTGAAGAGGGATCCCCTTGTCTATTGGTATTCAATAGGTCGCTCGGTTCAAAGTTCTTTTTTCCATTTGTGCAATCCCAACAAAACAACGACTTTCTACTTGAAATCTCAATAATCGTTTATTTTTCGTTGAATCGTGATTTTTTTTAAATTATTGGCCAAAATACGAATTCAGAATTGTTAGAATTTATTGATGCGAAAGTCGTTGTCAAAGGTATGGAAATACCAACTTTACTTTCTCATATCTTTTTCCAATAAAATCAGGTGTATGGAAAGGCTAATTAATAGACTCTCTGTTTTCGGGTGAACGGCAAGAATTTTCGATAAATGTCATGATCATTCATTTAAGTAATAATTTCAGCTTGTATGTCAATTAAATTTTAACACTTTCTTAACGTTAATTTAATGAATTCAGTATTTGTTCAAAAAGAAAAAGATACTCTTCGAAATTTTCAGTTATAAAATTTGAAAAAAATCACTATTAAGGTCACGTTGTAAGAAATTAGCATGTCGAAAACAAATGAAATATTATGATTCATCGCAACGCCTGACCTTATTAAATCTTGCACTACTGAACGTATTCAAAATATTCTTTATTTGAAAGCTGTAACATTTTTAACTTTCTAAAACTAAAATAAAAAGAATTTACGATAGATTCAAAGTATAATTTATTTTAACCACTGAGCTAGAAATCGATGTAACATCCAAATTGAACGTATCATGTGGAACAGGGTAATTCGCGCTTCTCGAGAGCGTGTAAGCGTTTCACTTAACCCGACGTATCTTGACCCCACGGTACTCAAGATTTAGGATGGAAGGAGGATAGGAGGATAGATGCGGGAATAGATAGAACGAGCAGGACGCGTACAAGCCGCGGGCTTGTCGATGGGGATATTGCCAGTCAGAGGGATTACCGTACGCGTAGCCACACTAAGGACATCCGGATATCACAGGCTTATTGTTAGCAAGAGAGCACTGTTCACGTTGCTACTATATACGTATGTATACATATATATATATCTGCAAACTGAGGTTCAATCATTCGATGATGATCAGCAGTATCTAGATAAACTTGTGAATTTTTTAATATGCTGCTACTACGATTGCTGCTGATGCTGCAAGTCACGCTTAATCGAACGCTATGCTTTGCGTATATACCAAAGAGAGAGAGAGAGAGAGAGAGAGAGACGCGCAGTCCGTTTGAACAGACGGTTGCTTTTGGCATTTTGAACAGAGGATTAACTTGGCCCGAAGCAAATTCGAAACAATTTTGTACCAGCATATATACGTTTCGTTGCTCGCGTGCGCACATTGACCTAATTGACGACTTTTTCTGCATTGATTGATCGGCACTTTTGTCTCACCGAAGCTTTTCCAAATCCTGAATCACTCGTATAAAAGGCACGAGTTCGATGACCTCTTTCCCTTTCGACCATCTAAAGTGGCGCTTTTCTCTTTTTTTCTTCTGTTCTGTCGAGGGTATTGTAATTTTTTTCCTATTATAACTGACACTATGAATAAATTGAGGAAGAAGTTGTTATGATTTTTTACCGTAACAGATACATGTTCTCCAAACTAATTAAATGGTGACTATGTATACTTTTATTTTACGTTAATGAAGAAATGTATAAACTAATTATTTTTTGTTATATACTTAAACTTCATTTTATGAAGAGGACAATTATTTATCATGTATATGAATAGTAATGTTGTTATTTATTTTAATAACACTGAATTTCCAATAAAGTAAAAAATTAACTGTAGCTGCAAAAAGCTACACGGTACTTTCAACACTTTTGAACTATCTTTTCTATATCGCTGCAAATGTTTTCATTTCGAGAATCTCTTCACGGAAACGACGTACGACAAAAAAAAAACAAGAAAATGGAGACATTTTTTGACAAAAAAGTGACGAAAAAAGAAGATTTCCTAGCTACGTGGATGACCTAATTGAAACAAGTACTCAACATCAAATTGCCTCTCGACGCAATAGAAAATGACAAATGACAAACAAGCGTACTCCTTAATAAAGTAGACAACAGAACGAATTCGGTCGTGTCTGCCTCATCCAACGAGAAAATTTGAGTGTTACTAACGAAATAGTTAGCGTGCAATTAGCAGGTACCAAGTGACGGTGGGATTGTCTGATACGCGAGTTTGAATTATTTTGCACGAAAGCTATTCCAAATGAGAACGGTTACTATGAAATTACTTTCAGTTTCATATCAACCATTTTTTAATATTTTATTGACACAAAATTGGAATGTTACTTTATTTTATAGAGCGGGAGGTTCATTACAGTTTATTAAAAAGCTACAAAATTAAATTTCTTCCTAAGTTTCAGTGACTATCGTCGAAAAAGATTCTTATTACTTCAGCTTTTTTCGAGATTCGCAGGTTTATTACTAATTCTATATTTGAAAAAGTACTTATCATAATAATAGTCGTTTCTTTAAATCATCCTTTTAATGTACGATAAAAAGATAAAATTGTAAAATCTTTTTGTTGCGATTGATCTTTATTCAAGTATTAATAACATAACCGTCATATAGAATTAAATATATTCAAAACGTTGTACGATTGAACCAAACTCAAAGCTAAAGCCTGCATAATTTACTAGTGAGAAGCCTTCGGGATTGCAGGCATTCTAGAAAATATAAAGCCAGAAGTCATTGAAATCCTAATAAACGAAGAATGTTAAATTGTTTAAAAATAGAAATTTATGCCATTTTCTTCCCATTACAGCTTTACTGTCAAGTTGAACTCGTCAGCTCTTTCATCGAGTGACGTTTTAATTACTTCATTTATTTCTTAAAATGGCACACGCTATCGTGTCTCCGATGACGAAGAGCCATTTTCCATTTTAATTCATGCCATAAGTTCGCGCGAGAATAAATTTACGAGCTACACAATTTGCATGTGCTCCTTGTAAAATCGGCTCTTTATTAACGTATATATCCCAACGAGACGGGCTTCGAAGCACCGATGAGCGGCGATTTTCATGCTGGACTAGAAAGAGTCGGCACGCGACCACAATAGCTATGGATGTGCGCGTGACATGAGTACTAAAAATCTCACTCCTTCAGAGGCAGTTGTATAAATATATGTGATATGTTATATCAAATAGAAATCAAATAGATTTAAATAAATTTTCGACGCAAATATATTCATAAATACAATAAAATCGGGCATATTCATGCGTTTAATGCGATAAATATTTATTCATTCGCTGAGTAGCACTATCATATAGTTCACCTGCTCATATTCCAATTTGTTCGTTAACGAATGCTTGAAGAAGCATTCAGAATACCAATATATGCTTGAATTGAATCAGGAAGATCGTAAATTATTTGATTATTCATTCTGTTATGATATAATATATTTAATTAAATTGATAAACTTCGTTAGTGAAAGTCATTTTAGGTTTTGATTTTCAGCTTGGCTATTTCTATTTCCAAGTTTCAAAAGTTCACTTGTTTGTATTCATTATTAATATAAAAACTTATAGAATTGTCAGATATAGTTAATTAACATTGTTTAATAATGTAAAAATTATTTCTTATAATACAAGCGTTTAAAGAACAAAATAACGAAACAGCTTTGGCTTATTGATGTTGTTTTGTGTGTGTAAACCCAAAGCGGTATATATTCATGTGCTGAAGCGTTCAAAGGTACATTGAACATTGCATATATCTAAAACGATTGGATGCACAGCTTTGTCTTATCAACGCGTAACGCAAGATGAATAACATATCAAGAGATTCTGTCAGCGCTTTTGATCTTGCACTCATCGTGCGTCTTTGAGGTTGGTACGGTTCTTCATGCAATCCTCCATATCTTTGGCACGATATTTGGAAGTCTCGTTAATCAATTTGTTGAGCTCTTAATTATCATTAGAATCAATTCAGAAGTATAATTAAAAATGATCGTTTGATAATGATACAACGATAATACCCTTGTTTTCAAAACTAAATAATTATATATTCATAATTAAAAGAATTAAAAGCTCAATCAAAAGACGACTAAAAGCGAAATGAAAAATTTGCGGATTAATTAATGTATTTTTTATTAATGTTCATATTAATTAAATTAAAATATCTACATCTTTTATTATTCGTTTCACAAGTAATAACCAAGCTCCAGATTCTTAGCTTTGATTACAGCCCGTCAACTTATCTCGTTTTATGAGGACACAAACGACTCTTTGTGTTACACGAGAAAAAAAAGAGTCTGCATTTTCAGTCCTCATTCATTGACAGATACAAAGTATGTGCTCTTCACATTCAAGAAACTCATCCGCTTTAAAATGAAATGATACTAATTATTTCTCAACTTTATTCATTAAATTTGACAAAAACTCTTTTTATTTCACTTTTGCTAGTTGCATACAGAACATTTTTAAAAACTGACGTCATTAGCAAATTTTGAAAACATTATAATTTCATCTCCATCATTCATTCAATAAAATTCAATTATATTTAGAGAGCAATATAAAAAATATTTTACATAAAAATAATCCATATAAATCTGTCATTGCGATAGTATTTCAAATGTTCCATCTAATTGAAAGGTTTTTTATTAATTAAATAAAAACTTTAAGTTTACGCAACAAATAGAATGAATTTAAATTTCACTAGTCAACAAATAATCGTAATGTATTTGATAGTAAAAATGAAATAATGACTGAACTAAAAGGTATTCAGAAGATTGATAAAGTCTAACATAACTATGTGAATAACGGTTGATACCTCGATTGCAGGTCGCCTGGCTGCGCGTCGACACGCAAACGATACTGACGATAGCAAGTCACGTGATAACGAAGAATCACCGGATAGGCGTGAGCCACAGCGAACATCGTACCTGGTTCCTGCATATAAAGGAAGTAAAGGAGACTGATCGTGGCTACTACATGTGTCAGATCAACACCGACCCGATGAAGAGTCAAACCGGTTATCTCGACGTTGTCGGTGAGTATATATATTATCTACGTATTGAATCTACAGGTCGACGACTTTGTGTTCGCTCTCTCACTCCTGGTCTAAGTTCCATCAGTTCCTTGAATAATCACTTAGAAACGAGCGCAAATCTCGCGCTTGTCGAGCTACTCTATTACCAATGTCTGTACACCGCCGCCGCTGCTTTCATTATCTTGTATAAGATATCGAGCTCAGCGTGAAACTTTGGTTATTAGTTTGCGGTCTTGACTATTATTCTCCAAAAGTTAACTATGACACAATTAATTTAAGAACGCATTATCCATTTTTCATATGAGAATTATTCAAATCTTATGTTTTGTTCATCGCGCAATGTTTATGTCAAACGTGAAAATCAAGCGATTCAAAATTTCATTTACTCGTAACTGTTCTTAGATTGATGGTCTTTGACCGATATTCAAGCTTGCAACTTGATAAAAATCTTATTGCAATCTTATGCGATAGACATTTTCCATCAAATTTGATCGAGATTTCGCATTCTACACTCCTAGTGTATAGCTTTTCGTTTGCTCAACCCTATAAAAATGAAACTGAAAGATTCAATCTCAATCTCTCACGTTGCATGTATGAAAATATCGGGGATATCTGCAAGAATGCAACAGCAAACGTCAAAGCTGACCTTCGCCTCTTTATGGACTTCCTCGTGCGCGAGCGAGCGAAATGGAGAGAAAGAGAGAGAGAGAGAGAGAGAGAGAGAGAGAGAGAGATGGGCAAAACGATCTCACAAGGGAGATGAAGTTTCCTTTAAGGCAGTCGAGCAGTTGCGTTATACGTTTGCGCATAATCTCGCGGGATTGAATCGCTAACAGATGTAAGCTGTAATGGGATGTCCATGCGATGAATGGATCAAAAGATGGAATGATCTCTCTCGAATTGTAATCCCTTCGCATTTGGATGTTCGTCTAAATGAGTTTATACTTTCAAAATCTATATTTGTATGTTTGTTTAATCAGAAGCACTCTGAATTAATTTGACCAATATATTTCCCAATACATCTCGATAATTTATATTGCAAAGTTACAAATTCTTTTCCGACATTTAGATTCCAAGCTCTACAGTATAATAGTTGATGAATCAAAGAAAAACATTCATTTCAGTAGGCAAATTGAAACTTTAAAAATACAAAGTAGTATATCGTCTATTCGGTGTACGCCAGTTTATTGCCCTAAAAATGTATTCATTCAATTCCAATTGGATAATCATAATTACAGTTAGACAGTCGAGCTCTAAAAGCTTTCCAAATTATTAATTACGTTATTCGGCGATGTATTTTAAAATCACTCGCGCTTGTTAATCCACACTCGAGGCGCAACCTCCTGTTACACCCTTATTTATTCGGTTCACAATAAGTTTCGGAATACACTTTCGAGTTAATGCACCCGTTAACTGAATTGGTGAGTTTCAAGCACCGTGACTTCACGTTTACCTACATCCATACAATCACACACACACACACACACACACAAATAATCCGTATGCCGTAATCACAATTATTACGTACATAGTAGTAGTAGCTCGCAATTAGGCCATCAAACAGACAACAAGCTTTTCTAATGGATAAGGTCGATTCTTTCAATAGTTTGCAGAAGACATCAATTAGGTATTGTATATGTAGCCGTTCAAATGAGAGAGAGAGAGAGAGAGAGAGAGAAAGAGAAGGAGAGAGCAGCTACCAAACTATCGGCAAACTTAGCAAGTGGCCTTAGCAAAGCGGCACTTCGCAAGACCGACTCACTTGCGAAGTACCGACTTCCACGCTCTCTGTATTAATGCTCGAATGCGCACCGAAGTGGATTACGACTCGCTGTCGACGATAAAGAAACTTGGAGCGGAGTTTGGCGGCCGTGGATGAGCGTTTCAAATTTTCAACCTTTACGACGAATCGCTATATATACTTGCCCACACAACGCCTGTCCATAACAAAGTCTCGACTTGCTCTCTAAGCTCGCTCTAGTTTTCATGTCAGTCGGTATATATATTCATTCAGAGGTATATGAATGGAATGTAAAGTAATTTTCCTTACTGATTCGAACTTCATTTATATTTAACATCCTTTATTCTCATTCGCATTAGTATGACTTTGATTGTTTTGATATGAAGATCACAGTAGAAAATGTGTATCCAAGCAAGTTTCTCATCATTCGCTTAAAGATAACAGTACGACAAGGCGAAAACAGACTAGTGGGAAGGAGAGAGATAGAGAGAGATGGAGCAGCTAGTTAACTCTGGTCTAATTTAGTTCACACCGAGGTTTCGGCGACGAGCTAAACAATGAAAATCACGGAAGAGATCTGGCAGCGAGCAAACAATACGCTGTCGACGTTGTTAGCTTGCCGGAGAATTAGCTGGCATTTCATGATATTAGAAGAGAAGAAGGTAATGACATACGCCTTGCCGCACGGGTTCGTGAGAAACTGGTGCGCGCGGAGGGATATCCAAGAAAGAGGAGAGCAGGGAGGTAGAGAGAGAACGATGCCGTCTGGAGTAATGAATAACGCGAAGCGCGAACAAGCACTAGATATTCCGTGGGCAGGGCTTAAGTGGATGTACTTTGGGTTTGCCCTGGACTTTGTTCTACGACGTGCGCCCTCGCTTTTCCACCAGCCATAAATGTATATATGTATGTATATAGTGTGCTTGTTCTTTCTGCACTTTCGTACTGTTTTCTGTTTATCGGTAGTAAATTATAATAGTTTACGTTTCTAATACCTAATTGTTCCCTCTAATTAACAGATTCTAAAGTTGTATTAATGGTTAAAAAAGAAGGAACTTTTTTAGACGATTATAATATTAATATAACGTGATATTTTGTTTTACTTCAAAATCATCTTGTTTTAAGAATTATAACGGGTATAGATCTATCAATAACTATTTATAAATACATAACTCGAGTTTGATTTGAAATTTTTAGCTATCGAATATGTGAAGGGTGGGAAAAGGATATTTGGGTTAACTAGATACTTTTTCCACCTCGTCATTATTAAAATGTTGGTAACTATATACGTTATAAACGATTTCATATGTAAGTTTTGTCAGTTAACAATTGAAAGAGAGAGAGAGAGAGAGATACAGTGAGATCTCTTGTTGAGGTAGCACATAGTGGAAAAACACAAGAAAAAAAGAATCGTCCATTGTCAAGTTTCCTATTGAGGCAAGAGTCTTCTATTTGATAAAGTGACCCATTGTCCAGCAAGTGGTGGTTCACGCTGCACTTGATTTCAGTACCGAACTTTTCACGCAAGACATACGCCGACGAAGTCCACTTGCTTTCTCTCTCTCTCTCTCTCTCTCTTTCTCTGTTTCCTTTGGGCCGCTCTTTATGGCTGGATAACAAGACGGCAGCGAAGCGCGAGGAAAAATATTTCTTGCTACTGAGAGAAAATTGTCCAACGTAAAAAAGGAAAGCGTCTCTCGTTACTAGTTTCCTCGAGAAATTCAGGCAGCCTTTTGTGGTATTCCTGGAAAATGAGGCACTGGCTTTACGTGACGAATGTCTTGAATATTATCATATCAAGTTATCAAAATTATAATGGCGATATTTCAATGACAATAAGCTGAATTAGTAAGTTTGCGGAACAGTTCATAAAGTTTCAATCCTCTTGGCTCTTGAATTAGCTTTCTCAGTAATATCCTACTTACGTCGTTATAGTTGTAGCTTACAATATCGTTGCATTCAGAAAATTATAACATACATTACTTATCCTCTTGTAATAAGGAGCCTTCACATATACATCGACAATAAATCAAACAAAATGGATCTGCACGTTCTATTTTACTGCATCTGCAAGAGATTGGTAATAAAATCTTTTACGTGTAATACATTTTTATAGTTATATAAAAATTTATATTTTTGACTAAACAAAATCATGTTAATTGCTTTAATCCCACTTTCTTATAACATGCCAGTAATATATTTCATGCTCTTGATATTTCTATTGATTTCCAGACAATTTCTTTTATACAGAATAGACACTGTCAATATTCACACTCGAGGTGATGGAGCGTTAGGACGTCGTCCATCTCTCAGTTGAATAAATAAAGTAGTAAAACAAGCTTCATACTTGATATTAACCTCGCTTGATTTGAAATCAAAGGGCCGCGGCTATTTGACCTGTGCCCAATTGCCTGAAAGTCACTCGACATGGATTTTGAAATGACGACCGCAAGCTATTTGCTTTTATAGCAGCAACCGCTACTCTATCGTCGGTAAAATCATAGTCTAATTTTACGACTACCAAACCAACTTGGATTCATTCAACGTTTGAATTCCTTTCAAATATAGGAATCACTAAGAAAAAAAATTGTAATTTGTATGGGAAATCGTCGTATAATTGTTAGTAATAAAGTTTAGTATTAGAACAGATTGATCATAATGAATTGAGGAGGGATAATTCGATCTGTCGATGCGAGAGTAAATCCGTCGCGGGACAAAAGCCTAGGCGTGCATTTTGCAGAGTGCACCCAAGTGCCCACTCCAGTCGGCCGTCACAGATTGGTATACTGCAATATCGCATCGGGCTCTCTGCGCCTGGGAAATAAATAAATCGTCAATCGCTTAAATTAAATCAGCCAAGTACAAAAGAGTCCGTTAATGAAACCCGAAGCGCCCTAGAGAGCTCTAGAGGGAATTGACACACAGATATAGAAAGAGAGAGAGAGAGAGAGATAGAGAATGATGCTCTCGCTTGTATCCAACGGCCTGGAAACGAGTGGCTTGTTTCTCCGTCTCTCTCTCTCTCTCTCTCTCTCTCTCTCTCTTTTGCCGACTTCAAAGGCAAAGTCCAGTAAAAAGCGGGGCTGCTCATTGTGTCGCGCATTAAGGGCTGCGCGAAATCAGTTGGCGCGCGTACACATAGACATGTATATTCTCTTTTCGATGGACCATGCACAAGCCTTTGTTAGACCGATGATAATAGGGACAGGTTACTCGAGAGAAAAAGAGAGTGAGTGTATCGCAGAATGATGGAAAAAAACGCTTTAGTCATAAGAGGGGTTAGGGGACCTTAGACATTTTTTAATAAGATATGAGAGCGTATTTCTCTCTCTTTGTTGAAGTGCACTTTAGGATTTACTGGGATTTTCATATGTTAAGACACATATACACATATCCGCTCATATAGGTAGATACGCAGTGCCTGTGGTTCATGAATTTTCGAAGCACAGAGCGTCCCACGCGCAGAAATTTTCTTTATCTGGTTTACGCTAGAGGAGACTCTTGGGTCCTCTTTCGAGAGGCTTCGCTGCCCGCCTGCTGAGATGAATTATTTCGTGCATCTCCAACAAAGATTTTAACGAGTCTAATTAACTACTTTTCTTTATATTTCATTGGTGTAATATATTTTGTTGGACAAACGACTTCTTCTTTTTCTAGATTTGTATTATATGACTTTGCAATTACCTTGTATGATCTTGGAGAAAATAATTTTTTTATCGAAATATATTATATATATTGTAAGAAGGTAATAAAATTTCTATACTGATTCATTTTACAAGGGACAATATCTTTATACAACATGTAATTTATTAAAAATTAGTGTGATAGACTTTCTTTTTAATTGTAATAATATTCGATTTCACATGTATCGTACAAAAGTAAAACATTTTTAATCATCCTACTGAAAAACGGTGTTTTCGATGAAACACAAATATTAAAGTCGATAAAATTCATCAATATTCAAATAATATTGCATTCCCTAATTTATTTCCGTACAAATTTATTTGATGCTCTTACCAAAGTTTTATTTAACAAATTTTAAATCTAAATAACTTAAATTGTGTAAATAATAATTTTGTGAAAAATACAAATGCAAAGAACACAGAATGGTCTAGTTATTGTTTGCATTTAAAAATTAATTTAAAATTAATTTATTTATCGGATTCTACCTATAATGCGATGTAGATAATTTAGCGTCTATAACAAGATTGACTTTCGTCTAAATTATTGACAGATGCTAGAGAGAGTTGAGGAATCCTCTTTGAGAAGAGTACTCGCCTCTCTCTTTGGCGTAGAGAATCAGGAAGCGAGCTTGCGAGCAGCTCGAAACTTCAAGACTTGTCCGATCTTGTGTATCTTAATACTTATGACTATTCCCTTCCTGGCTGTTGAATTTTCTCGGCTCTAGTAGGCCAAGTGTAAACCTTAGCGAAAAGTTTTTGACTCGACCAAGGATATATCCTTTTGGCACGCCAATCAGCTCGTGAGTTCAGCAGAAGTTGCCACCCGAATTTACAGGTTTCGCGCGTACCCTCTTCTCTCTCTCACTCTCTCTCTCTCTCTCTCTATCTCTCTGATTGCTTTCTATTTTAAGTGTATGCGCACCTTATTTCCATCTATTTCACGCTAAATCTATCAAGGTGTAAGGCTAATTAAGTATAAAGCTCACCTTATTTTCTCTCTCTCTCTCTCTCTCTCTCTCTGTCTCAGTTTCTGTCTCGGGCTCTGTCTCTCTTTCGCAACGCACCGAATGCATTCAAAAGCTTGTAATTTCGTTTCGAGCTTAACGATGCTAGTTTCTTTAGTCTAATTTCCTTCCATTTGCAGATATTTACTGCGTACATTTCCACTGATACTACAGATATTAGTCCAATTATGTCAATTTCTTGTACTGAAACGGAGAAGTTGACTGATGATTAATATTATTTAAGAACCATAGAGGCATTCGTTATAATTCTCTTTTAAAATCATATTTTGTTTATTTTCTTTGAAGTTCCATACTGAATGTAAGGTAATTGTAAAAAAATTATTTCAATCTAACAGCACTAAATATATATTTTTAATCTAATAATGTTAATCGCGTTTAAAAAAAGTCATAAATATCTATGAAGCGGGATTGCAATTTAAAAAATAGTAGCAACTCGATAAAATGCAATTTTTGCAAAAGTCCTTTCAATTATTCTGTAACTAAAATGTAAATATAGGAATGATCAAAATGATGACTAGCATTACTCATTTGTTTAAACAACTGGTATTTCCAAATTACAACGAGGATGATTAGTTAAACATTCTATGGAATCCGAAAACACTTGGTTGAAATTATAATATGTCGTAAAAATGGGTTTTAATCTTATGGAAGTTTTAGTAGGCTATTTATCGTGTTTATCAACCGGCATATATTTCCTTACTAATAATTGAGGAAAAAGTTTTTCCGATCACTGTAAAGAGGAATTGGTAAAATCCTTTCTTTACGTATGCTAAAAGACTATAAAGAATGGGTTAATGAATGAATTATTGTAGGAATTCATAAATTTTGGATTTACTTTGTGAGTTTACGATATTTTACTTATTTGTTACGAAGATTTGAATCCAAAAGGGAAGGTACGAGCTACAATGAAAAAACTATCTATTGTGAAAGAATAAAATGATATATAATGATAAGGTGAAGGAACTAGGATAAACAGATTGTTCCTAAGTTATGCTTTGTTGGGTGTCTAAAAAATAAAATAACTTTCATATTTTTACTCTAAGAAAGTCTTTTTTTTATATTTCCGTATTCAGCAACTCCTAACCCAACCAGTCACAAAAACACTATTCGACCTAAACGGTAGTACGGTAGTGCACGCATTGTAGTAGCGTTTTAATCATCTAGCAGTAGTCTTTGTCCTATACAGCAAGTAAAGTACTCTTCGTGCAAAAGGCTTTATTTACAAATTCAATTCGCCAACTGGCGCCAAACAGATTTCATGAAAAGACTTGGGAAGTCTCAATATGAATTTCAGTAACTTTTTTATACAGCCTGGTATTACGCACGAGTGTATAAAGAGCGTCGAGCAAAATTTTTTTTCGAAAGAGGTTATTATATCGAAATAAAAGAATTTCATGCGACGAGTTTGGGCGTCGTAGATTACTTTTTCAGCCGCCGTCAGCTTGGCTCGGCAGGTATAAAAGCTCTGCGAATCCCTCTTGATCGGCCTGGTCGTCCAATTTCAACTTGCATCGTTTAGATTTCTCTTTTCCTCGGACTTGCTCACTCGCTCGGTTTCTCGCCTCTCCCTCGAGGATTGGCAGGCGCGCAAGCTTTGTGTAACGCCTCACTTTTATTTTCATTCCATTCGCAAGTTCTCTTTTCATTCCTTCTCTTTCCCGTAGGCTCTTGTCTGATTTGTGCGTTGAACTATAACAGTCAGTATTCTTTCTAGTGTATTTGACTTGAATTACGGCGAATTAACGTACTTCAAATTGTCGCGCAATGGCTTTTTCTTGATATTTTGTGACTGATGAAAAAATTCCGTTCAAGATAATTTGTGTAAATAAATCTTTACATCTTTATTCAATGGTTATTGATGTATGCTTTAATTTCATATGCATAAAAATTAAATTTACTATAAAGGCTATGATATGAATAGAATATTCAAAACCTAAAATCATTTATTATAAACTATTTCATTTCTAACGTTAACAGTTCTTGTTAGATTTATATAACGGAAGAATTTAATCCTACATCATATTACTCTCCTCGCATAACAAGAATTTTAAGTTTTCACTGTACAAATAAGACATTTTTAAACGAAAAAAAATTGTATAATTTATTTTCGGGCTCGAGTCGTCAAATAAGGTTTTAGAGAAAGTGAAAATTGAGAAGCCCTTGAGTAGAAACCAGGCACTCATGTTACTTGCTTCTAAATCTTCTTAATCGCAAATAAGAACACAAACAAGCGTTCCAATTACCTAGCACAAATCGCATTTTATACAGTCCCACGAAGACACGACTCCCCATAAAAATAAGCAACCAAGGGAGAGAGAAAGAGAGAGAAAGCTTACACCATGACAATGAAACCCAATTTATTTCCCATCATGTAAAAGGGAGGGAGAAGAGTCGAGCATTAGCGCCGACCAGTGAATTCCGCAGAGAACGAATCAATCTCCATTCGCGGCCAAGCTCGAGAAGCTTAGATAAAAAAAGTCATGCGCGGGAAGGGGAGATCGGCGACGATACACGAAAAAGTACAGGATCGGATTGGCTAGCAACTAATCGGACGCGCTGTCCGAGTGACTCGAGTAGTTGGATTGATGGAAAACTTGGAGCACGCCGAGATTGCGGCTGGAGGAACAGGTGAGCAAAAACGAAAACCGACATGGAAAGTAGATTGCCAGTTAAAAAAAGAACGACAACGAACGACGGACAGGGAAAATTCAGTCAAATGGAAAATCGAATCGCTTGCAAAGTTTTGTATGTTTTATTGCTCGCTAGGGGTAATACTTTTACTACTTTTTCTGCTACTGTTATGATGGGATATTTTTCATTCATTTTACGTTTATTATTTCAACTGTGGAAAAATGCATCCGAAAGGAAAAGCTCAGATTTCACGAATCCCGATTAATTTCTGTACAAATAAAACTGAAATTAAATATTCCGTGATAAATGTTTTTATAAATATTCTAAAATGATTAAATAGCCTGGCATTTCATTGAATTTTTCTTATAATATTGGTAAAAGTACATTTTTATTTTAAAAAATACAAAAGAAAAAAAATCGCATGCATAAGGAAACGAAATATATTTGTTCTTTATCGAAGCTCTTTCTGAAATTCTGGAGGCGGGTGTTAAAACTTTTAAACATTTGTTGAAAAGTTTACAACCAGAAAAGTTTAAAAAACCGAGTAGTCAAATATCAAAAGAAATGTACAAATACAATCTACAGTGAAATACATAACTATCCAGCGTCTCTGAAAAGGAACTAAGATCGAACAGAAGAAATCCAAGACATATTGATTTTGGGGAATCGATGGGTAGCAGCAGTATGTTGGCAAACCACAAATTGAGTTCCGGGATCGCCTTAAATAAAATCGTCCGTGAGATGATTTGCACACCGTGACCATGTATAAAGCATGGACGTACTGTAAGACATTACTCGCGAGGGACGAATTCGAGAACTTGATCCAAAGCTCTGTACGGATGATGGAAGAGGGCGGAACCGAATTTATGCGTGTCCTGACACGGTTTGACTTATTTATACAAGGGGGAAAATAAAATCATACGTATTTACCAGGAAAACTATAATATGTACAATGGGATAATCGACGTAAGGCGGGATGATGACATAGAAACTGACATTAATGAGAATCGAACGATACTTGGATATTTACTGCAACTGCTGACTTAGTTATTTGAGGGGAGACATTTAGTACTCATTAGCGAATAAGTACGATACATGAATACTTGCCTATTTCATTTCAACTGGATTTCTGCGTTTTCATCACCCTGTATTCTCAACAATTGCAGGGTTAATGATTTGGAATCATGATTAATGTTAAATATAATTTGTGCAGTGGAATAGACTAATTTGGAAATTATTGTATTGTTTCGATAATATTCATGAAACACTTGGCTCATCAGTATATTTTTCTTTCTTATAAATAAACTGACTCATATTAAGATCTTTTGAGTAGCTTTGTTCCAAGGCAGCAAGTAAATATATCTTAAAGATAACCTACGAATAGTACATACAAATAACCTAGCAATGGGCAACAAAGTAACTAAAGACCAAATTCCAATTTTCGGCAAAAGAAAAAAGATATTTGCTACGATCTCTGAGAAAATAGGACAAATAGATATCACAGGGGGAGGTAAAATGAAAAATAAAGGCGTATAAAAATCTAACAAAAGGAGTATCAGAAAGGAACTAAGCTTGCGGAAAAGTGGAAAAGGGCAGCAAAATAAAAGCAAGCCGTAACACCGAGAGAAAGAATAAGCGAGGAGAGAGAGAGAGAGAGAGAGATGAAAGAGAGTGGGAGAGAGGAGATAGAGCGAGCGGAAGTAAATAAGTTCGGGATAGAGCTGCCCGCGGGACACGAAATACGAGCAAGCGAGAAAAGAGCGAACGCACACCACACCAGCGAGCCACGGGAAAGGACGCGTTAACGCTGCTGGTCTTCCTGCGGATATGACGTTCCACGTTATCATTCCGCTTTATTGCGCAACCGCTGGAGGACGAGACAAAAAAAACGAAACTACAGTCGTCAACCCTCGACTCTTGATTCATGCATGATGTTTTATTGTCCAAACGAATCTTTGTCACGCTGTACAGAGGACATACCTAATAAAACGTTTATTAGCAGAAGGGTGGGAATGGAAGTGTAGACAACTGGTCAGCTTGTTAGATTTCATAGGTCGATGATCAAGAAAAGACGTGCAGCGCAACAATTGTATTCCCTTTTCCTGACTCTCCCTCTCTCTCTCTCTCTCTTTTACTTTTTTTGTTGCGTCACTCACGCTCCAGCGACGATTGAAAGTGCTTGATGAGAATTTGATCGAGCGAGAGTGCAACGTGCTACACGTTCTCGTCTCTCGTTACTTTCCTGCCGCACAAGCACCAAAAATCGTTTATTATTCGAAACTGTGATTACTTCGCTATTTCGGCAATTGCACCATCGATACGAGCATCGATCAATCTTTTTTTTTATTCAGTCTATCGAATGCTTTGATCGCTGTTGCACAATTTTTAGAGTTATTTAATGACGTGAGATTAAAGAAACCAGAGATTAAAAACGTATGTGATGGAAAAAAATTCAAATAGAAGACACAACAATTGAAGAGAACCTTGAAAGAGTTATTGAATAATTGGAAATATCTGTTGACTAGTGCATTCCAATGATAATCTATAGTTAATTATCAATCGACTGTTAATATATTATTCATCAGTTAAATTTCAGAGTTAATATTATACGTAAAATTGTTTAAAATCTCTTTCAGTTCGTAATTCTGTGAACATTAACCAATGTTTTTGATGCATTTATTTGGTTGAAGCCAAGGCTTCATATTTTCTGAGTAAATTTGGCATACAAAACTCAAATAACCTTTTCATCCACGTTTATCTTCTGATATATTGATTTTATTATTTTGTTGCATCCAACAACATTTACACCTTGATTTTTTCATAATAAGTATAATTTTTCAAATTTGTTCAAATTTTGCATCAATCAATGTATTATCATATTGCGGTGTAATGAGAAAATATTCAAACAACAACTTGCAAGTAATATAAGTCGTTGAAAATTCCTATCTAAAAGCGCAGAAATAAAAACAAACCTTGTGGAAATTGAATTTTCGGACGAAATAACGTGACTGTGCCCAAGCTTTTTTATTAGACATATCAAAACAGAAGAGCGCTGAAAAAATATAATTTCGAGCTAGGAGACAGTTCCCAGCGTAAACAAAACTCTGGCAACGCAATATTCTCGTTCCGGAGGGATGTTTCAGTCTCTGAAAAAGCGAATCGGCCACTGATTTTTTTCCTTCAACCAGATAAAAGAATGCAATTTGGAGTGACGTAAATCTCGAATGAGGAGATAGGGAGAGTCAAAGAGAGAGAGAGAGAGAGAGAGAGAAAGAGACAGAGAGAGATTGAAATTACTAATTGCAAGAATCGTGCGCGCAAGTCTAACTTAATGAAGAGACGATTATTTTTGCTACGAGCACGTGATTATAAGGTTGGCTTGAAAAATATAGTGATAAATCAAAATTAATCTAAAGTTTGTGCCCGTTTCTAATATTTACGTTCTCGTACGCATGCGTGTGCATATTATTTTTACGAAATTAATGCTAGCAACGATTGCACTATTTATAATCATGACACAAAATTCATTAATCTCAGCAATTTTACAAAAAGTAAATAGAGGAAATATGGTTTTTTTCATAATTACCATATGTTATCGATGCAATTGTACCGAATGATATAAAATATAAACAAAAGAAAAGAATGTCATGATACTTTGTAAATTTTTTTTTTAGTTCTGTTGTTAAAGAGTAATCGCCTCGGTAAAAATGTTACCAAGTAGGCTGTACTGCGATGATCACGAAAGATCATACGCGGGTACATTTCTCTCCTTCGAATTACACGAGTAATTATAATAGAAGGAGCACGTAGTATATAAGTCGTCTGCTGCGATTTTTTTGGGATACGGTAAGCCAAAGAGTATCAGCGATCATAATTCGAAAATCACAATTCAAACGTTTCATTAAATAAAAAAGATAAAACAAAGATAATGCGTTACATTTGTTAATCTATAACACCATATTTACCGTAAAGCCGCAAGATGACAAGAATTCAATCCTATTATAGTTTAAAATAGAATCGTAACGCTACAACCTCTAATTCTTGTAATAAGTGATTTATAAATTCTCAATAATTTAGCGTAAGCGTTCACATTAACTGGACCTTTCGGGTACAAACGTCAATACTTTTAATAGATATTAACTCTTATGGAATCTTCATCGAAATGTCCATTAGAAAAAGTAGTTTTTATCTTTTTGTGCAATAATATTCTCTACAAAAATCATGATTTGACTTTCCAATGAAAAACAAACATCGTTATAAAGAATTTTCAATTTTATGGTGATATTATAATTTAAATTTTATTCAAAACCATGAAACATTCACTAACATTTATTAACAATTTTTTTGCTCGCGCGAACCAAACGAATTTAAAAAATCCATTTAATGTGAAATGATTTCTACATGTAATTACTTTGACATTGGAAGTTTTTCATTTACAATTCAGAGCAAATAAAATTCAATTAGCAAAGATACAAGCGTACTATAAATCAACTGAACGTAATTGAATACCTTTCAAAATGAATTTGAATTATTCATATGTACATTAGCAGTACCCATTTGAGCGTTAATTTTTAATAACAGAGCATACACAGTTATACATACACGTATGTATGTATTTATAAATATATAGACAAATTGATATGAAACATACCTTTTACAAATTATTGCAGTTCCACCAGATATAATAGACTATCAGACGAGTACAGACATGGTAGTGAGAGAGGGGACCAATGTTACTTTGCGTTGTGCTGCCACAGGCTCGCCGTCACCCACTATAAATTGGCGTCGAGAGGACGGACGCCAGATTTCTCTCAGCAAGACCGAGCAGGGTAAGTGATTATTCTTATACGAGTGGACCACTTAAAACGCTAACAGTGTCAAATAAACGGTGTGTGTATTTATTCTGACTCTCTAACTTGACTTCGTCACAAGTGTATTTCACGCATATCATTGATTGTTGTATTATGTTTTAAGAATAATCATTCTATTAATTTATTTTTGAATCAGAATCTATTTTTAAATACCGTAACAATTATAAGTATTGGAAATTAAATTTTTAATGCACGTTATATAGACGATTAAATAAATAAATCTACAATCGCAAACACGAGAATTTCTCTTATATTGTAATATAGTATTAATGTAGTAATATATTAAATATTCAAAATCGAAAAATAAAAAAACGGAAAAATTACATCTGGTGATGATCTTCTCTAAACCAAAATAAATGAATTAAAATACTTTTAAAATTGAATAAAAGATACGTATCCAGTTTTTTTACGTGAATTTAAGCCTTAGATTACTCTATTGTACAGTAAATGTAAATCTCAATTAAATTTGTCCGTGTGAAAATAAACGTAGTAAAATACGACAGTGTTGTGTCTTACAAACCAACTGAACGATCAGAGTTAATAAACAAACAAGTAGACCTGGTAAAATCTGAGGCTTGGTTCCGGTGTCGGGATACATGGAGATTTGACGTATTTGCATTGAAATTGGCAAACGCACGGGTAGCTTTGGAACTGAAATTTCTCGGACAGATTTTCGCTACGCATTCTCCGCTAGTGATATGAAATCCGACCTACCATGCGAAGCCGGAAATTAGCCCTACGGTGCTTTTCATTTTGAACTTGTTCAGCTGTAGCGAGAGAAACGTAGATAATGATCATGTTGATAAGCAAATGTTGGATTTCATGTATACATAAATGGTTGGTGTTTTCGCCAAAGTCTGATAGATTACTAGGAATAGTTAATACATATCAAACTTGTGATAATCGGAAATATATGATAAACTGTTTAACTTTATGGAAGTTTGAAATCGATTGTTATTATACTATTAGAGTTATTGCAAAGTACGAGAGTAGTTAATGTATATCAATTGAAAAGCATAATGTTAATTTTAACAGAAACAACATACTAACTAATGTGAACCTCGTCTCGAAAGCAAATCATGTAAAATCCGTTAAAAGCCTTTCCATCACTGGCTCTTCAAAAGCGTAACTCTTTGAGGCTGAAAAACAAACGAACAATGTAGAGAAAGTACAGCATGTCTAGTATGGCGTTTAACCGCCAAGCGCGCACGAGAGAGTGAGAAGCTTCGAATCCTTTGGATTATCGCTCAGTTTTAGTGGGCGCGCGCGGCTTTGTAGGACAGCCTTGCTTTTGGACCTTCGCAGAGTGCTTCATTAGCGGTCGTCTGCCAATCCTCAACCGCACAGAGGGGACTTTCCACTTTCCTCTTACTTTCCAGCCTCGCACGTGTACATACTCCCACGGGAATTAGCCTGAGATTTCCACTTTACCCAAGGCTAGTGTGTGGCAGATAGAGAGAGAGAGAGAGAGAGAGAGAGAAAGGGAGAGACAGAAGGAACGAATTATTTTCGTCGAGCAGCGCCCTTTGTATGGACGATTATGGCAGCAACTTGGCTGACGCTCCACGACAATGCGGTTTACGAACAATTTTCTGTTGATGATGGGACTGCTGCGAGCTGCAAAAATAATGTTACCTCGGGAGTCGTGGATTGTAGTCGGAATTTTGTTACGTCCGACTATACGCGGATGTTTTCCAGTTTAAATGAAATTTAACTTATTATTTGGAGGCTTTAGTTTATGACTAAAAGACGGGATCTTTTATAATAAAATACTATTGCAAATTTAAAATAAACATATAGAACATGATAATCGATCAGTTATACGCCAAAATATATTCATTTAATTCATTTTCTGTATCTTTTGATATTTTTTGTACACAATTGGACGTGAAAATCATTGTTGTTTTTTTATATTTACATAGTTTAATACGGTATTGTCTTTTTCACAAGCTTTCTCCTGTACCTTACATAAACTTTTTAATGGTTGATAAGTAGAAGATTTTAAAAATCTTGACACTGTTTTCTTGGATTGACCGCCGTTGAAATTGCACTTATGTAATCTTCATTCTTTTCGACGAATTATCTTCACGAAGAATTTAGTTTACTATTATATAAGAAAAATACACTGTTATCGACGAGTCTGATAATTTTTTTTCCGCGAAATAAAGGAAGTGACGTCTTAAAAGTGGTGTCGGAGCGGTCCAGCTTGCACAGTTTGTCAGGGGTATGCAAATATTCGGGCAAAGGGTTATTCGGTTGCGGCAAGTTCAGAGCAGCAGCAACAGTACTAGCTCAACCTCGACTTCCGGATAAGTAAATTGAATTTACGGGGTCGACGTACACAGCTGGCTTCTACTAGTTTGTCCGCGCCAGGCCTCGGATCTTCGTCTATCTTTCTGCTTCTATCCTGCTCACGCTCTTTAGCGGCAATTTAACTGGTCAACGCGAATCGCTATATTGAATTTTCAGAACGACAGAGGTAGGACGTAACCTGAAAGCTACGAGTGATACGATTAACGGATTATTTTGAGTTGGTTGCTCGTTGGCTGCTTGTTTGACTTGTACACTTTTTTTCTTTATTTTCCTCCTATTCCTCCCTTTTACTGTTTACTTACGATATTCGATTTGCGGAGAATATGTGTTTCTTTGTTCATTCTTTAGTTGTTTTGAAATTTAACAAAAGCTACTCAGAAAATGAAAATTATAACTACAGAATATATGGATGTTAATTAAAGAAATACTATAATAATGTAATTACTTATAAAAAGTAAGAAGTAATAATTATTTGCTGTTAATAAAATATCTTAAATTTATCCAAAGTATTTGCTTGAAATATTAAAATTAAACATTACTTCAAGTTTACTCTGTAAATTTGAAATCAATTTAAGTCTTGAATGAACAAAATGTCATGTTTATTGTTGAAAATCTATTTATAAAATACATAAATCATATCCTTTATTCTCAAACAGTACAAAGCGTTGAAGGATCTACGTTCAACATAACAAAGGTGAATCGTCAGCACATGGGACCATACTTGTGCATAGCATCAAATGGTGTACCACCGACAGTTAGCAAAAGGATTACCCTCGTGGTACAGTGTAAGTATATTCGCATTAATGCTAGAGTAAATCAGAGAATCACCATATGTGACGCATTTATCATGCGACATCCACTTGATTGCGATAATCGATGGATTTCAGTCCCGCCGATGATTTGGATACAGAATCAATTGATCGGTGCCCGGGAAGGTCAGCAAATCACGTTGGAATGCATTTCCGAGGCCTATCCGAAATCCATTAACTACTGGACTCGGGATAAGGACGAGATTGTGCCACAAGGTAATCTACTCAATATCCATCAGTTCATCGCTCGTAGTGTATATGAGCTTATTTGATACATTTCAAAGTTTCTAAAGCATAAACATAACATTATAAGAATCTATATGATTTAGAAAGAACTCCAATTCGCCGATTATACATGCTATCCTTTTTTCTAGAACTCGCTTACAACTGAATATATCCTGAAATGAAGCTTTTTGAATACAAGGAAAAGCCAATTTTAATGTGTAATGAACGAAATAACAAAATTGCATTGTGCATTATGTTATCTTACAAATTATTTCCTTTTCTGTAAAGACATTACAGTATTCATTGTCTGATATTAAGCGGTCAATCCCATGTTATATTTTCGGTAAACATTGAGCTACGATACGTATCCCCTGCTATTTTGGAGGTCATTAATAATGTATTGAGTCATAGGTATTACATAAAATGCGTAAAATTATGCATTACGTGCACCATAAAAACGTTTTCTACCTCGGGATATTCCATTCGCATGAATTTCTCTCTTATCTCTATTAAATACGTCAATACCGACACATTTCTTTTTGTCGGTTTATTTGAGCAAAATTAGGTGTTGAATAATGCATGTACATGAATAACTCAAATCATCCGATGAAATAAGAAAAGAAAGAAAGAAACAAAATGGAACCAAGACAAATATTTAAGGAATGAAAAAAAGTAAAATGTGTCGATTCATATTATAAATTATACGTTTACCTACAGGTAATTGAATGGTTGAGTTTGCTGTTATCTATTTCATATAAATAAGCAAAACACAAAAAAAACAATTATGTATGGAAGAAATGCTGTAACACATTAAAATTGGATTAAATTGTATGAAACAGACGTAACAATCGAATAACCAATTTCATGTTGTATTGCAAAAGATGTATAAGCTGTAGCACGCTCTTGTATTATGTAATATTCCCTCGAATCAAACGTGCCACAAAGTAGGTCAGGAAAGACTAATAGTTTGTGTAATTAATATTTTAAATGTCCATTTGTGATACTGTTGTAGTGATCGATACTCTCATACGCCAATACATCTAGTTCAATTTATTTTTGCAACTTTCCTTTGGCAGTTAAAATTGAATTTCCGTAGGAACATTTTCGTAATCCTTTATTTATTTTTTTTTCAAGCCCCATTTCTAGAAAATTCTATCAAATATATTTTTTACGATTGAACTATACTTATACTAACGGATATCACGTATGTTCCATCAATAGACGTATACTGAATCGTCTTGATTGAACTATTGTGATGGCTTCTATTTACCGTAAATTTGATAGAAATTTTTCACAAAAATGTTCGTTAAACACATTAAAATTGATTATTCTGAAGCAACATTTTGTAGGATATGTCTACTGTGATTTTATAACAATTGAAATGAACAACACAGAGTTGAAGGTGTAAAACTAATTTCATATCTATTAATTTAGGTGGAAAATATGAACCAGTTATCATAGACAGTGCATATAAAGTAGTAATGAAGCTAACGATAAAGTCAGTTAGTGCCTCAGACTTCGGCTCTTACAAATGTGTATCTAGGAATTCCCTTGGGGACACCGACGGCAGTATCAAGCTTTATCGTAAGTAACTCTAATTAAGTCAAAAATTGTTGTTAAATATGTTGATTATGTTATTTAAAAAAAGGTAAGCTCACAAAATGCAATGATTTATATTATAATTGATTTATAGCAATACATACCAGAGCAATTCTGAATACCGTTTCCATTCGCATCTACACATAACATTAAGTAATTTGTATTTGCATGCTCGCGTACTATCAATTTACAATTAAGATTGGATTGGAATTGTTTTACATTTGGGTAGGTGGGATTTGAATGCATCGAAGTACATGGAAACTTGTACTCGTTACTAGAGAAACTTGACTTGAAATTCATTGTATCCCTATTAAGCGCCGTGTTCTCCCCTTTGGACGATAAATTTTGTCACAACCTGCTTGCTCCAATCGACCGGGTTACAGAAAGCACGTGGATACAAATCTCCCGGTTGCCTCTGAATCTTGCAAAAGAAGCCCGTACCTAGGAATATATGGCTTCGCTATTGAATACATAAAAGACCACGATAATATTTCTTCCATTGTGTGCTACTGAATTCAGTATATGTTGGCGAAATCAACTTTCTTTCGTGCTTTATCTTTCAAATGTTATTCGTATTTGCATCAAGTTTATTTGTAAATAATGACATTCAATATTATCTATTTTGTATACAAAATTTTACAGAAATTATACATATAATTGATGTATTATTGTTAGACGTACATATTTTATTACTAGTTACAGCAGAATGTTCAAATTAAGCCTACGTTCAAACCGTTCAACTATAATAACCCAATTTATTTATTCTGAATATATTATTTAACAATAAATTGACTACGGTAACGTCTCACACGTAACAAGATTATTGACAAAATCTAGGAATGCTATTTTATACATTTTGGCAAGCGGTCTATCGCATAAGAGGATATAAATAGCATTTGGAAGCTTAGGTTGATCGATTCAAGCATAAAGTTCAATTGCTTTTTTACAGGAATTCCTGCAAGCTCCGGTTATCATTCGGGTGACGTGGAGGAATCGAAATACAAAGGTACATAAAATATAAATAAATACCAACTAAGCTTTTGAAATATATTTTATATACATTTTCATACATTATTTTTAGTTGCGCACATTCATCTATGTTTTACGTACATTACACTTATGTAACGATTATGGAACTAAACTTGCTTGTATCACATTACATTCAAAAGTAAACATAATGGATGATAAAATACGGATATATAACGACGGCATAATCACGGTCAAAGCTCGTAGATTTCATTCTCAAACACTGTCATCTACAAAAATAAATTCAAATTTCGTATTTTACACAAAACATTTCAAATATTGATGATAAAAAATTAATTAGCATAATAATTTAGTTTAAATTCAAGTATTGAATGTTTTTTTTAATTTGCACGAGCACGTATTTGAAGTGACTGATAATTATCATTTTATCATTAGAAGAAATAATTCGATAGATTCTAAAAAATAGCTGTTCACTTAAAAATAAAGTTTTACGTGGCCATGCACAGGGGATCAAGCTGAAGCTACTCTTTTCAAAAAATGCACGCAAAGAAATAGTTTACTCAGACAAAGAAAAAGGCACCCATCTATCAACACAGTAATGCTGCAGCTTTTTCATCAACGTATGCAGTTTGAATGAAATCTATTTATTCAGCGGAAGAACAGCATTGCGGGGTCGCGCATCGACAAAATATCGTTCTCTTTCGTATTTTCCAAACCGCAAATCTCACTCCTTTCAGACGTCCGCACGCTTGCCGGCCGCAGGCTTTTTAAGGCGTCTTGCTCACCTACCTGGCGCGGCATATGTACGTGTATTCGCTTATATATTTGGTGAATCCAGACGGTATACGCGTACGGATGTGTAATCTACTTGCCGCGGTCTCTTTGAGCCTCGACGAAAAGAGCGAGAGGAAAAGAGAGAAAGAGAGAGAGAGAGAGAGAGAGAAGGTAGAGAAACTCGAGGATATTGTGTGGCTGCGCAGAACGCAGTAGGGAAAAGATTTCCGACGAGTTCGTGCTCGACATTTGTAATGTACTACGTGTGTGCATGCTCTTAACGAATTTTCGGACAGTTTGCTCCATGCCGACTCTCTTTATGCGTGTTTGCACTGCAACTTTGTTGCTGTAGAACGATAATACTTTTTTCTTCCTCTTACGCAATGAGTCAGATACAGTCACATACTCTCTCTATCTCTTTCTCTCGTGAGTTTGTATTAGTTTATCTCTCTCTCCCACTTTTCACAGGCTTTAAGTACTTTTCGGTGTTGAAGCTTATTTCTAGCAGAGATGCGGTTCGAAAGGGAATTGAAATTTCGATTTGGGTCATTTTTTTCACGGAATTATTAGAGCGCAAGGAAAAGCCTTTCAGATATGCTATTTCGGTAATTACTTTAGTGGCCAATTTCCAAGTACATTCGACGAAAAATAAAATTTTCGATGCTAATCTCGTCAGTCAAGTACTATTTCAATTCTATTTTTGCATATTATCAAATGTAGATGGGTTCATCTTTATGTAGGACAAATGTATACCAAATTGCTTCGGTTATAATTTTAGATATCGATTCAATGTGTATTTCTGGATATTTTCTTACGAGTTTTGTGGGATGAAAGAAAAGAAAAAATTGGTTTGCCCTTTAAATTGCGGTCAACCTAAATTCTTTCTCATCCCTCAAACTTTTGGTAACACCTAGCCTCGTCGTCGCTTGTTGGATAAAAAAAAAAGTAAAAGAGGGATGTATGCAAAATGTCAAGTTGGCCGCGAAAAGGCGGATCTAAACTCGCTAGAGAAAGAAAGAGGGGCTTGTTCGACGAAAGATTTATGTAGTCGCACGAGCTAAGGGTTAACTTTTGCAAACTTTTGCCTCGAGCCTCGAATGCCAAGTTTTGTGCTTGTCTCCACGCAGTCAAAGCGATTTGGGATCAGAGATTCTCTCATGCTCGGATTAACAGGCATTCTCTCGTTTGTTGCACTTTATTGTGAATCAAATGTGGATTTTCTCAGTCAAAATATTTTTTTTTTAATTCATTGCGAATAACAAGGTTTTTTCATCTTTCTTTTCGCAACTATATATATAAATACTTTCTATCGTTTCAAGTGATTTATTTGTTAGGTTTTTAGTCAATATTCTCTCCTTTTTATGCGTATAACTGTTTGTAAGATGAGTAGTTGACTCGATAGTTATATTTACTTTACAATTTTCTGAGGCATATTCACACAGCATCCCACTTTTTGCATGATGTCATGCTTGCAAATGAAGCTGAAACGAACGTATCATAATTGTAGGTAAGCAGAGAAAGAATGCCGGAAACAACATTCTCGAGGGAAATCAGGATATGCTAAAAGAGAGAAGTGAGTGTGTATATACAAGATGTATAATTTATGCCAGACTTCATATCTTTATTTACATTTCAACACTTCCTATTCAAGATTTTATTTCTGTCTGATGTGCTTTGCTTCTTGCTGCTCTATTTCAGTTTTATCAAAGCATGAACAGAATTAATGTACACAATATGTACACAATTTTATTATTGCTTATTTATTGATATAGGTATCAACTCTTTTATACTTGGAAAATATTTAATATTTTGTTTTGTAGCCGGATCCCTTTTTCAGCATTCTGCATGATATTTTTACATTAAGCATTTAACGTTTAATCTCATTGTACTCGGTGTGCGCACGGTCAATACGCAAGCTTTTTTAAATTATGTTCGTCATTGATCATTTTTTCAATATCTTTATCTATACATGGTAAATTATACTGTTTTACTTTTTAAATTCCGTTTATTTACGTTTTTTGAAGAATCATCTTGAAAGAAAAATGTAAACAATTCCAATTTTAGATATGAGTTTCAAATTATGTCTTTACCTCGTAAACTTGGTTATGTGAAATCAAGAGCTTTTTTAAAAAGTCCTATCTATGAAATTAATCCAATTTTCACAATAATGACGCAATAACTAATAAAATCTTTATCGTTCTAGTTCCTCAAAGAACAAAGAAGTGTGAAGTATCTGTCATAAAAAAAACAATCTCTTTATCTATGACGCGCGCGTACTTTACACGAAGCTATATCAACATGTAAACCCATTTTCCTTGGTGCTCGCAGATTCAAGTCAACGGAGTCGTAAAGAGAACGAGGACAGCGAGGAGAATTACTATAGCTCAGGGGTGACAAGGTGGCAACTGCCCAGCCCACTGGTTGTCGCTGCCTGTGGCCTTATGCTGCTGCCTCGACATCAACCACAGCTACGAGCGACTTGAGAGGCTAAGCAGCCAAAACATCTTCGGCTTCCCTCACGGCTACTCACTCGACACCAACGACAGCAGCATCACCAGCACCACCAACAGCATCGCCAGCACCACCAGCAGTTTGCTGAGTCGGACTTTTATTTTGATTTTCTTCAATCTTGGCTGCGCGCTTGGGTGTTTTTACTTTTGTTTTACTTATCGATATGCGAACGGAGACGGGGGTAAAGTTTTTAGTTTTCTCCAACGGTTCAATGTACAAAGAAGCACTGACAAATGTTTCAACATATAATATACAATGCCTTTATACTCAAATTACTAATTTAGTATCGTATGATGGATGTGCAACTGAAAACAATAGTATTAAGAGAACGATGCTGTATATTATGCATAAATACTTGACCTGTACCCTATTGTGCTTTGTGCTATATTACAAGTCTTTTTATCGAGTATTTTAGTTTGTTTAGTTAATTCCAAATTAGTATTTTATTTCACATCTCTAACAAGAAATAATACATTTCATACAACATCATGTATAATATTTCTGAAAAAGTTATACGAACTTAATTCTTGTTCGATACATTTTTTTAAATGCATCTAGATTATCATCTAATCATACATAAATCTGTTTAATATTCATGAAAAATCACAATGACTTGAAAGATTTATTTATACATAAGTGTGAAAAAATACAAAATTATATTTTTGGCGTAAAACAATGTTACGTAATGCATGTAGGACCTACTTCCAGTTCCAATAATTAATGCCCGAATCGTCAGTGGGATGAGAAATACAAATGTACATAACCTGGAAAAAATGCGAGAGTTCAGCTTATTATTACATAATAAAAGGTCAATGTAAATACTCTCAATTATATTTCAGTTAGGTAATGCACACTAGGTAATGATGATTTATGTTAAAACAAGCTTTTTAATGTGTTGCAAAATAATATAATGGATTATATTTTTGTGTGAAAGAGATTAAGACTAATGTAAGTTACGTTAAAAGCTATTGGACTGCAAATTGCGAATAAAAGAATGAAAGCTGAATTGAGGTATTCAGTTAACGCATCAATCTTTACCAAAATAGACATAAGAGTATTTTTTAAACTATGATTTCACGAATAGAAATACATCATGCAATGTTAAAAATACGTTTTTTGTACTCTCAAATCTGAATAAGAACCTTTCCGGCATTCTTTCCGTCGCCGATATGCGTCTGTGACAAGGATTCAAGGAAAAGATACGTTTAACCAAAAATGAGAATAAAAAGTGCTGCGAAACAGAATATTGAAAAGAACCGTGTAAGAAAAGATAAAAGAATCTCAAAGGTAGCGTCAGACTTGCGTTAGTGGCAGTATCGCTGTGAAAAATTTCAGTCTTCGTCGAAATGTCAATTGAAAGACATGAAAAAGTAGTTCACGAGTGTGCGGCGTAGACAGATAATCGCGAAAAAGTGAAGGAGTATATACTCTTTGAGCCCATGCGTATATTTAATGCGTTCTCTTTAAAAAAAAAATTGTAATGTATTGCTGGTGAATTTATATTTTGGTTTTAATGGCGCACATCCATGATATGAATATTACGCGAATAATTTAAATTCAAATGAAACTGAAAAATTGTAATCAGAAATGTGAAAAAAATGTTTTTTTTTCATTTAAAACTTTGAAAAACAAGTAACATTAAGACGAACTGAGATAAAATCTTTCTTCCATGAGGTGATTCACAACTGCCATAGTGTAAGTGCCCTCAACTGAATTCGCAATAAAACGTTTCAAATATCCTGATACAATCGCAGCGGCAGCAGCCAGCGAACCGACACCGAAAAATTCGCGCAACTTCCATATATGTCAAGGGGAATTCACTGGAATAGAGAGAGAGTGTCGGGTATATAGTAAAGAAGAGTAGGTCTTTGAAAATATCACCAAAAACGCGTTCACGAGCCATCAAGCGAGTGCGCGAATTTGAGCGCTTACAATGCGTGTGCATGACGCATACATATACGTAGACATCGAGATTCAATGCGAAAATACCCCGCCCCGGATACTTAGTCGAGCTAGGAGCGGAACTAAAGCCGCTCATTGTCAGTTGAGACGTCCTGGCGTATAAACTGGGGTGGCGCGAACAGACCGGGGAATAAATAAATCTGTGTGGCGCGTGCCGCTTTGTTCGTCAGACTAACCCTGCCAGCCAAGCTCATGCTTTTTTTTCTTCTACGTTGCGCATTCTTCGTACTGATAGTAATTATTGTGAGTCCGACAGCCGGAACAGGCATGTCACTCACATTCGAGGGTGCGCACCCGTATCTAGTTTCTCTTCTCTCTTTTTTTTTGTTATCGCGTGCAGGTCGACTCTTTGGTTTATGCTTCGCCGAATAATGATTATTTTTATTCTCTGCGGTGAAATTGTTTGAATATGAGTGGCAATAATTTGAAAACTTTTTGTAGTCAACTTTTACTTATTGTAGTTTATAAAGTTCAGTTTTATATGTGCGAATAAACAATGTATCAAAAACTGAAGGAATTGAAAATATTGGTATTATATAGAGAATTGAGAAACAGTTAAAATTATTTTACATTCAAGTAGATAAATTTAGTACCTCCATTTTATTATTTGAGAAATTAAAGATTGAGATTCCGAGGAATACTTCAATACAGTCAATTAATAAGCTTGTAATAATTAATGACAAATTAACGAAAATAAGATATTGTATAAACGAGCATGGTTTTTAAATAATTCATAGTAAACAAATTGATGGTGAGTAATTGTTATGCATACGTGATCATATTTGATTAAAATTTTTGTTCTGATAAAATTTGTCAGCTCACTTTGTCTAAAAATTAAAATATTAATTATTCTAGGCATTTGTCAATCACTTAAAGAAATTAATTTGAGAGCGAAAGTAAATATTAACGAGCAATGCTTGTCTACTATGAATGTTTATAAAATGATACATTTATTGAATGGATATATGCAAATATAGTAAAAGTAACAGTAAAAAAGGGTTAATGAAATTTCATAAATTTATTGATTGCGAAAAATATTTAGAAGAATCTTTGATATTGACGACGATAAAATACATGCTAATTTATGTATTCATTTCGAAAATGTGAATAAGAGTGGTTCCTTCTAGAAAAAGCATTAATTTATGAGTATCTTGTTTATGATAAAATAAAAAAATTTATACAACATAATCTGTATCTATAATCTATTTACGTGAAAACAAATGCGCCATTTGGAATAAATTATTTTATTTGTTAATCTACTTTTTTGGACATTATAGTCATTGCTTCTTTCGATATAACAAAAGTGAACCTGAAAATATTTCATGTAAACTCAGAAACTTATATATTAGAGTAAGAGTACAATGTGAGCCAACCTGTGAATATCACACTTTTTGTAATGCAATACTTAGTCTTCTGAGATTCAAAAAGATCTTCAAAAATATAGTTCTAAATGCTCGTCAATAGAAAAATAAATAAAATGTAATGTATAAATTCAAAACGTATGTACGCATTGCTGAAAAGCTTCCGAGAGTGATTTAAAAATCACTTGAAAAAATAGTATATATGTGATCACATAATACAATAGGTTTGTACAATAAAAAAATACAAATTGTACATAACGTATATAAGTCAATAAAGTATTTCTTTTTGAAAATACTTATTGTTTACGAATATTTGCACATATTAAACAAATCTACAAATTGATGTCGAAATTCATATATCCTATTTGCTAATACATATAATTTAAAAGAAATGTCAGAAAAAATCACGTTTACTTCATTTTGGGTTTCTTTTAAATAGTATTTTTTTTTAAATATAATAAGATGAACATTTTGTTTTGTAATGAATTTGTTTCCAAGTTATAAAAAAGTTAACTAATTATTATTTTACCGTTTGTCACAGTTAACGTGACTTGCAGCGATTGTAGTTTGCGATGTGTTAATAGGTCTGAGGCACGCTCACAAAGAATGTAATGCATTAAATATGTAGCTGGCTAAGACCAAAATTAGCCTGATTCATCTTTATTTAGCCCTTACATGTTACGCGTCCTTGCATTCCTCACGAGTGCGGCTAGGCCCTCTGTTAACGCATCGCGAATTGCAACCGCCGCAAGTTACACTGAACTGTCACACTGTAAGTAGAATGAAAAGTATATTAAAAAATATACTAATATCAAAAGTATTTTCAATATTAGCAGGAGAGTGGAATAAAGACACTACGTCCAAAAACTAGTTTGAATTGACATTATTTTACGTTGCAAAGATACTTCTTTAATATAATATAAAGATTTCAAAAAGTAGAACTTTAATATTAACATGTAAGAGTAATAATAAATCGTAATTACAATTTTGGATAAAAAACCGATTTTTACAACTAAAGCTTTTTAAATCTTGCCATTTGATCACATTGGACAATACTGTAAAGTCACTATAAACTTTTGTTCAATTATGAGAAACATTATTCTTTTATCGACACAAAGGTATTAACAATTAGTAAGTTTAGACTCAAATAATTGTTTTTTTTATTAAAAGCGTTCATTTATTTTGATTTACAGTGTAGCAAAATGTTATAATAAGTATGATTACCTTAGATAGATATATCATTAAGACTCATGACAATGATAACCGGATACTCGCGAGATAAAATCTACCTTACCGATCGGAGATAAACCTGAATCTTCATTTTTTGGCGTACAGTATCCCTTTCTATGATATCGTTATACTACATTTATAACATGCCGTGCCATAAACCTCCAATTATGACTCGGCGTGCAATGCAATGTGGATGTTTGCGCTTGTGCGAAGCAATCAGCCCTTGCTTCGTTCCTACTAAACGTTCATATGAGAGTAAAACTACTTTATCACACTAGCCTCATTAAATACTTTTACTATAAGCAATACAAAAATTATCAAAGTGAGACTATAATTTTTTATTTACAAATTTTATTTTATTATTATATGTTCACATGTTATGTATATACAAAGTTACATGATAATGAATCTCCCGAATTTTTCAAAAATGTTCCAGAAGAGATACATAAAAAATACATTTGTTAGTAATAATGACAATATTTTTCTCTTTTTACCACTTATTTCGCAAAACTTGAAATTAATTGAATTGGTTTTTTTTCGATTTCAGTACACAATTTCCAATCATTAAACTCATAAATTTCATAATGCTGTTATTAAAATATGCATAATTATGTACCAATTATGAAAGGCTGTATATAGATATATATGTGCAGTGGCATAATGTATGTATCGAGAAAATGTTGCACATATAGTTCAATCAATGAACATCAACATATTTTTCTATTATATTACATGTATGTATATACATGCTATAAATACATTAAGATAATAATTGTGCATCGAATTAATTAGGTATCTTAAAAATATTTACAATTACTCTCGTGCGATATACTTCAAAGTTTGATGTAAATCTCAACTATACTATTTACATGGTTTTCTACAATTTCTGGCAAAATAAAATAAATAGGTATTATAAAATGGAATGGTATGATGAAATTCTAAATTGTCATAGATTTCAAACATTAAAATAAGTTGATTTATCACAGATTAATTAGAAAATTAATTTTTTATTGATGGTGTAATACGTCATAATTACCACATTCTAATACATAAAAATATATTAAAATCATTAAATTATTAGAATATATTACGCGTTTAAACCTTTAAAATTACACGTTTAACAAATGTTGATACTTTGTATAAATTAGGTAGGCGGTGATTTTGTACAAATGTTATTTTTGTAGTGTTTCAAAGCATTCAACTATCACTTTAGTAACAATATGTACACATAATTGAATGAATTATACGAAAAATCTATATTATAGGCGTAATCACAATCAACTTGCAATTCGATAAATAGTTCAACATCGAGGCAATACTTTTGGCTATTATCGAATATAATTTACATACCCATATACACACATTACTGTGTCTGCAGAAACCTTCATATACCAAAGTTATCATTATATGATAGTACATTCGATATTAATGTTTCAACATCTTGATGTCTTACTCTGATTAATTTCATTGATAACATGTCACTCTCAAATATTACAAAAACACTCAGTTTCAATTAATAATTGTACTCCGATATACAAGAAACACTTCACAAATTTTTTAAAATTAAGTCACTGGTCAATACAGTTTTTTATTCACTTGTCTAAAATATGTCATTTTCCATTTATATACAGGATTGCTCATAAAGAATTACACTACGAGCTAACTATTATTTGGCTAAAAATGAATAACACAGAAACCGCTGTGACTGTTGTATGCCTCAGTATATTAGAATCTGTTATCGTCGAAGTTGCTGAGGCCGAAGTTGAGGATCGAGACTGGGCTGTTTTATCTCTTACATCTAACCGTTGCTCTAAGTTGTTATTGTGGTTGTCATTTTTTCTACTTGTATTTACCGAAGCACCAGCTTTCCCATTCGCTGTTGAGTCGTCGTTTGCTTTGCCACGATGTCGAATATCTAAAGGATAACAACAATAGATAGAGGATTGTTTGGAAAAAATTATTTGTATATGGAGAATATTTATGGTTTCCCACAAATGAAACTTTATTTTCACAATAGTTTCCTATATTTAAAATTGTCTTATAGAAAAATCATTTTAATCCGAACGAGTTTCGAGAAATGTCACCATTTAGTATGAACCACCCGCACAGAGCATTCAAAAGTAGCAGTGCGAATAGATTACCGTATGCGATATCAAATTTCACGAATCCCACGTGACGATCATGCCAAGAAGAAATTAAAGTAGTTTTAAACGTAAACTCTGAATCTGACAGATGTATTAAGGAAACCCTTTTATTTACTTTAGCAAATAGTTTTACTCAATGAATTAGTACAAAGAAATAAATGTATCACTAAATATATACTTTAATAAAATTACAATATTTTATATCTAAAGAAGTAATTTTTTAAGTAAAACTAATTATTACCGTCCTTCTTTGCAGCTGCTTTTGACCCTGTTATTTCATTAATACGAGGCTCGGAACTTGGACTAACTTTTTGCCTAGATCTTTGTTTTTTCTCAGCTGAAACATTATTATTAATTGTATGAAACTTATCAAAAAGATATTCTACAACGAAAAATCTGTTTTAATTATCTTATAAACCATATATGATTATTTATATATAGATTTGTAATCGATAGTTACATAAAAAATTGCATACTAATATCCTTTATTTATTTGACAATAAACAATAATGATTACATGATATTTAATCTGCAAAACAAATGAAAAGTTTTATTTAACATTTTCAGACAATTAAAATAATAAGATAGAATTTAGCTGAGTATTTGTTTTTAAAGTTACTTTTTAATTTAAATACTTTCGATCGTTAGTTCCACGATTTAAACTTGAAATGAAAAAAAAAACACTGATCTTCGATTGCTTTACCTCTTGTGACAAGGGGAATTAGTGTCGTCGTTGTTGTCGTACTCGTCGTTTTCGGCGTCGTCGTCGTTGGTGAAGGAATGTCTGAAATAAGATTGTATCAGTTCATCACGATAGTTTTTACGTAGTTTTTTTCGTATCAAGATAGCAAAGTTTTTCTCCTATTTCATTCACTTTTCACTTTAGCAAATACTTTTTAAAATAGTTAAAACGTTAATTGAAACTAGAAACGAACTAGCCTCATTTATTTTCAAACCTGACACACTTTAAAATTACTGAGATACTTACGATAAAGTTTGATGCTTCCATCTGTACTACCGAGAGAGTTTTTGGAAATACATTTGTATGTTCCATAGTCGTCTTGCGTTACTGATCTTATGGTCAGTTTCATATGTACTTTGTAGGCATTGTCCAGCAACACAGGTTCATATTTATCACCTAAAAGCAAAATATATTAATGGTTAAAATTGTTTAAAACAAATAATATTAATGATATTACATGAAAATTGATGGCTTTAGTTAATATTTCAATTAATCTTAAGTCCATTACAGAGATAGATTCGAGACTGTATATTTATGAATGAATGACAGCAAATGTGAAAAAGACCTAACACATTGCGCTAGTTGCGCCTTTTCCTTGGTTCATTCATTCGAACGATCGACTGGATAAAATAAAAAAGGCGAATATTTCGGCAATGGTATAATACAATTCGCCGATATTTACGCGCTTTAAACCAGGGCGGGCGGCAGATAGAGCGCAGTGGATATACCGGGATGAGCGACCGATTGGCGGCAAAGACGAGCGTCTCGCGTTCAGCGAACTAGAAAAACTGGCGTTAGGACGCTTTCGCTTGAGCAAGCGGCGCCCTTAAGAATCGGCTTACGCTTCGTTTGCGAGACGAATGCTACGTTGCCTTCCTCTCTGTCCGCGTATACGTGGCAGAGAAATGTTGAAAGACCGTATACGCTTGGGAACGCGGAATAAGTACGCTCTCTCTTCCGTATTCGCGAATTTCATTTTCAAATTTGCTTTGACAATCAACTTTCTCAAAATACACTTAGACTAGTGTTAAATTTTCTTGTGTACTGATGCCTTTTAAAAGAAACAAGTCAATGCAAAATTTTGTATTATGAATAATTAACTGATCAAAAAATGAAAATATTATGTCCTTATTTTTTATATACTTTTGAGCGTGTTTTTTTCTTAGAAAGATATTTATAAGCTTTTTTTAATTACTAGATGTGGTATACAATACAACATACTGACAAATATGAATTTTAATGATAATATTTTGGATGTAATACAAATGTAGTACAAATCAATTCATGAAACTGCTATTGAGGCTGACTCTTTAGATATTGAACATATAAAACATAATGTAATCGATTCTCGAGTTTTCATAGAATTGGCAGAAGTAAAGTTTGTTAATGAATCCTAACATTAACTGTTTTCGTACATATTACACCATCCTATGAGAATAGTAAACTTGAAATATGTTTATAATTTAGTGTGATATTAACAGGGTTCCTATAAATATTGAATGATAAAGAGCTTGATAATTTATTGAAATTAATTTTTTATATTTATCATCTTTTTGAGTAAAATATACGTTTCCCAAATAAATTATAGCAGCATCTTACATACTCTAGTAAAAACAAGAAAGATCAAGCGATGCCGAGAGCACGCACTGAAGGAAATAGCACATGAGAAGTATAATAATGAGAAAGAGACTACCTAGCTATGGATGAAGGAAACTTTTCGAAAGTGAAACGTATATATGGACTGAATAAACCACAAGAGCACGTCTGGCCACGAATCTCTTCATGATTCAAGAGAAAATTTTCATCGGTTTTCAGTTTAACAAGCAGAAGAAAAAGTTTAATAACATCGAATCGAGTCGTATGGGAATAAAAATTATTCAATACATATGTATATGAGTATATGTGTAAATATATATATTTTATGTATGCTTTTTAAATTTTCCACGAGGATCAACAAACGGCACGTTTAACCAACGATGCATGATTGACGACCGCAAATTTTAAAACGCCAAGTAGTGGTAGACAGATGTTATTTACAGCAGTTTAACGTTTTATCACGGATATTCATTTTAATTTTATGCAGACTCAAACTTCCTCATCAATTTACAAAATAAAGTATTTCGTTTATTTCAATAGTATTTTCTTAAATTCAATGGAAATGTGTATAAAAATTTATGACAAAAAATAACTATTCTAAAACTAGATAGTTAGCATTGACATACTTGATAAGTCGTGCCAGTCCATCTTCTCATATTAGATACAGATAAAATGAGAGTTCACTCTAAAATAATAATTTTGACTGTATATAGCTGTCGAAGGGAGATGTCAAACAACCACTGTATCTATCAACGGCTATGCTGACCTCATTTTCCTGGACAGCTTCGAAAATGCACATTGCATTAGAGATTCATCTCTACATCGAAAATACATGTAGCATTCCAAGCGAATGTAGAACTTGGTGGGCAATACAGAGGATGGATTGACACGTCCGTGGCTTTATAGTAGCGTAACACGCAGAACAGTAACATGACTCGAGGGCAATTTGCGAGTGATAGCGAAATCACGCGAGATAATCCGTATATATTGTTTGACAGCCAGAGAACGAGCCACGCGTAATTGACAGTTAGTTCATTTAGCAAATTATGCTCTCCCTCATCAGATCAGGAGTCCTAAATTCGTGTGTGCATGTGTGTGTGTATACGTATTATACGTTACAATTCTATCGAGTAATAGCTTTGACAAGCTTGTACGCATAGAGTAATTTGATGCATATACGATTAATTCCATTATCTTAATATTCAACAAAGTATACCGATTAAGATAGTTCAAATAACGAAAATCAACGGGTAAATAACTAAACAGCAAGAAGGCGATATTTCCGTGTATTAACTGAATAATAGCGCATTTTTATATTCAAGTGAGATTCAATGCTCAACGTAACGTGATCACTTAATTGGCAATTAAGGAGATATTTATACAGACGTAGGGAGCACCTCTATCAATCACACTCGGCAAATTCAAAGCGTGAGTCCACACGCTTTCTTTCGCGTGGGGATAGAGAAAGAGAGAGGGAGGAAAACAGACCCCCCCCCCCCTCTCCCTTTCAGCTTTTCACTCTGATTAAGTACTGCGATGAGAGATTAACCTAATTAACCAAGCGATTAGAGCGCGAGTTGGTGTGCTTTTCTTGTGCGCATTGGGAGTATTTGCATGCGCAGACTCGAGTAGCGCGAGCCATTTACCTTCACGGATCATTATCTAACTTAACTTCGATATCTTTGAGTCTAGATATATGTGTTTGTGTGCGCGTGTGCACAAGCGTTTATTACTTCATCCGCAAAATGGAAAGCCAACGCAGAGCGCGAGCATTGGATTATGGGCTATTGTTAAGTGAATCATAATAACGAGAATTGAATATCTCAACACAAGCCGATCCTTGCTCTGTTATTCGGCTCTCGCTATTCAACCTGTGGCTCTCTAATGAAGCTTCTGATTTAAGATTAAGCATATCAATTGAATCACCGATGGTTTAATATTTTTATTTCTTTAATACATTTTATATGTATTTATATAGAAGATCCCAGCGTTTATATTGATATTGTTGACTCTTGCCATTTTTGTTATACTCACTGTTTGCAATGATTTCATCGTTTTCTCGAGTCCAATAGTTTATGGACTTGGGAAATGCTTCCGATAGACATTCCAAAGTCATTTCTTGTTCTTCTTGAGCACCCACTAATTGATTTTGAATCCATATCATCGGTGGAACTTTCGAATAAGTATAAAAATATGTTTACCAAGGGATTATTTGTATGATGGAAATGTGAAAATGTTAGGTATTAAACATAATAACTTACAATGAACTATCAGCATGATTCTTTTACTGACGGTCGGAGGCACACCATTAGATGCAATACATAGATATGCACCCATATGCAGCCGGTTTACCCTTGTTATATTCAGCAATGATCCTTCGACACTTATAACTGCAATAACAATTATTATAAATATCGACTAATTTCTTCGCGATTTGCTTATTACCATGAGTAAAATATTGATTATATTCCATTTTTGCTCGACGAATGCCAACGAACGCCACTTATTTATTCATTTTAAGCGAATTCTACTCACGATTGTTCGAACAATTGAATTTTTTGTTTACTAGCTAGCAATACAATTCACTATAAACTGATTCGGTACTCTATATGTGTACGACAAGCGAACAAGTAAAACCGTTATATCTGAGTGAAGCGTAAAGTGCGTTGTTATTCACCCGGCAGTCTCCGACAGATTTTCTTGCTACTACGAGAAGTGTTATTAACGGTCGGGCCACAGATTATACTGCTTTATAGATTATACCGAGTGTTGCACAGTATAAGCTTTTTGCTTGTTATCTCCGTTATGTGTACACCTGGGCTGCGTTGAATTTCAACTTGTGATTTCGCATTTAGATTACTTGTAAAACATTTGTGTACCAGTTATTCTCTTCATCACTTGTAGAATAATTAGCAAATTGTTAAACAGATTAAAGTTACTGAGTGATTCTCCCAAATAATGGAAGCAGTAGAAGAATATTCAACCGGGAAAAAGGAATTATTTTTAACCCGTGAGATACTGAATGAAATTAAATTAAAGCGAGATTTGTAATGTAATCTATATTTTTGAAAATTAGCGCTGACGATGCGGTTGAATAATTCCTTCACCAGTCAATAATACTACTGAAACTACAGCGAATATTAATAATTGTAAATTAGCCAAAACCCATTGTTCGTTTTAACAAAAATCTACATACCCTTACATATACATAAATTTTGTAAAAATTTCAAATCCAGTATTTAGGTCTCGTATATACGTTATCGTAAGCAAATGACGTGAAGTATGCGACGCGATACATATAACGTAGATAGATATGTGAAGTGGGTATGTAAGTCGATACGGTACGGGTATAGCAGGGTGGCAAAGTAAATGAGAGATATATACCTTCTTGACCGTTGCCTAGGGCTATCTGCTCACCAGCCTCTCGACGCCACGTAATATTCGGAGTCGGTGTACCCGTCGCGGCGCATTTCAACGTCACGTTACTACCCTCTCGCACTACCATGTCCGTGCTTGTTGGGTAATCCAGAATGTCGGGCGGCACTACAACCAATACATAAAATATTCTGGCGACCGTTTCCTTATCACATAAGTCACACAAGTATACTTATAATGTCTTTATAGCGGAGGATAAAATTAAAGAGAAGACAATTCTTATTCATGAATGTACATATTTGCGTGAAATTTGGTGAATTTTATTTTTTACAACACTACTATTGATAGAATGTATACCTTCAAAAGGAATTTTTAATTTGCCTTTCAAAGATATGATACGATGGATTTCATGACGAAAAATATTTTAACGATACTCCTTTATGTATCGGTGGAAATTTGAATTAATTTGAAAGAGGATAAAGAATATCAAGGATGGTTTCTATTTGATATAAACGGCAAGAGAATCTAGACTTACAAATATAATTTTTGTTACAGGATAATCAAAAGAAAACTTGATGTACGTTTTACTTACCCACAATTTCCAAGTAACCAATTTGACTTATCATCGGATCAGTATTGATTTGGCACATGTAATCTCCGGCGTCAGACTCTCGAACGTCACGAATGTGCAGGTACCAGGCGCGATGGTCGCTATGCGTCACGCTAATTCTGTGATTTTTTGTGATTACGTGATTGGCTATGGTCAGTATAGTCTGCGTGTTTACGCGCAACCACGCTATCTACAAACAGAACAATAGAGATTTGGTATGCAAAAGGATTTTCGAGGGGAAACAAAACGAACGTTATGCGTAAAGCTCTATCTCTATATTTCGTACCACTTGTATGAAAATATGATAGAAAATATGTGTATTTTGCTAAATTAATTGTCGAATGGCGTATTAACCATTTTGATGTTAATATTCTGATTCGAAAAAGCTGTAATAAAGAGAAAACAATAATTTATAGCAGACAGAAGTTACTCTCAACAGATTTACGTGTCCAACAGCAGCGCTCGAATAAACGACAGATATTTTGGCTGAACCGAATTATCCGTACAATGGAATTCTGTCAGATCATATTTTCACGAGCCATTAAAGCGTTTCACAGAGGCATTCGTTCACGTTTCATTCAGTCACGGAATATTAGAACTTGAATTATTTACGATCGTTGGATCACTTTATGCAATAAACTTGATTTACATTTTTTGTTTTCAAATGCATTTTATATGAATCTTCAAACTTTGTCTTAACCATTTATGCTCACTTGTAATTTTCTGAAGAATTTTCAGAATTTGAAATTCTGGTAGTATCGGTGATCAAACTTAAATAAATTTCGATATATTGTCAATTGAAGTTTTTAGATTTGCTTTAAGTGCCATTGATGTATATCTTACGTTTGCAGCTGAGATTTACTGGGTCTAGAAAACGTCAGTATCGTTCACATTACAAATGGAAAATAAGTGCATAGTTTATTTGTTAACCATTGTGTGTCTAGTTTGGAAAAGATTGCTTCTCTTTATGAAATCAGATTATTTTTATATAATAGTAAAGAATTGATTTCCGAGATATTGGGGTTTCAGTCCATAGCAAGAAAAATGAAGAAAATGTGTAAATCCTCGCTATCGATCAAAGCTCCTCGAATTCCGACTTCAGATTCTCATGAATGTTGATATATGATTCACAAATCCTAGTATATTCATATTTTTCCATGAAATTGCAATCTCTGTGACATTTACTTGTCACGCCAAGTTAACACCGTTAAAATCCGGGAAGAGACAAGAGGCTAAATTACCGCTATGGTAGAAACTTCCATTCTTAGTGTCTTGGTAGCCTATGCGCTATACCTTTTATCCCTCATGTCATCGCGGACGTTCATTCGCCAGCTAACACCTTTCCAAGTTTATCTGAGAGGTCGCCTTTACTTTATGAATTACTGGCAAAGTTTCTCCACGCTTTTCAACTCGAATTTTCTACAGTCAACGTTTTCTGTTGCGACTTAATCTATCTTTTTCCCACCTTAGATTTTATAAACAATCCAGGGAAATATTAAATTTCACAAAAATTCTATAAGCATACTATTTATTTATTCATACTGATAATTTTGTATTTTATTAATAACAGAAACAGTATGGTTGTGACATTTCATAATTAAGTGGCTAAATGAATGACAAATACGATACTGATTTAATTGTATAATTTGTATAATTCCAGATTAAAGCAAGTAATTTAATCGTAATACATTCAATAAACTGAAAATATATATTGAAAAATTCTTTTCCTGGCAAAGTGACTCAAAGGAAGTTTTCCAGAGCAAATTGAACTTTCGAGTGGTGCAACGTCAAAATCACGGAGTGCTATTACTATTCCTTTTTCCCAGCTCTTTAATCTGTAGATCTTCTCGGTCAAATTCTTGGCTCAACTGCCATAACTCGAGTATTTTTCCTTGGGTGGCGCGCGCGCGAGACGGTCCCACGGGCAAATGCAAACTCCCTTGAGCGCACGACGCCTCGATCGATCAAACTGTATGTGACAGTTTGTGCTTGTACTCGCGCGTCTATATATACGTACATTGAATAGGGCGCAACTGATCGCCATATCACTTGGGGGAAATCGAGCTGTTACGATCTCACTGGTCCTCACTCTTTTTCTCTCCCTCTCTTCGTCTGCTGAATAATAAAGGTAGATGAATTGCTGCATTTATCGCTATTGCATTTTCATAGACTGGCTCTACATTGAGTCATTGTTTGCACAAATGTCATTAATAAACCAGTCTGTATAGTTTTCGAATTGTTATGTTTTATGAAGGCTATTGTAAAAATTGCAGATTTTAGACATAAACTTCACCGATACTAAATTTAGGACCGCTGGAAAAGCAAGTGTGTGTATTGTATATACATATCAATACGTTAGTTAACTCATAAGCATATACTAAATAGATACATTGTCGGAATTATGATATTAATCAAAAGTATGAATATAAAAGCTGACACTTTTAACAATACCCATATTGTTACGGATTTTATCGCATCAGGATTTCTGACCGTAGTAAAACATGTATGTTACAGGAAACAAAATATTTTCATGTAATCATTTTATTTATTCTTTATGATTGAATACCAATTTATAAGCTCATGAGAAAACTGAATAAATAATCCATATAATTTATCATATCAAATTTAAAAGATATGTTAATGACATTATTGTGAAGAGACGATCAATGAAAGAAAATTATTTGAAACAATGATTGGCAATACGACTTAAATTACGACAATGATGACATCAATAAAAACTGAACTTCCAAATCAAGCTCCTATACATTCACTATTATAATATCGATACTTTCAATTTAGATTTTTGCACTCGGCGATGTAGTCAGATAGTCATTTGCAAAGTATAGCGACTGACTTTTTTCCGGCAAATAATCGCAACCGGGAGGTAGCGAGAGAACACAGCTAGGCTCGTCAAATCGACGAGTGCCATATGCCAACGATGTGTGCGTACATATAAGCGAGCGTCACGTAGGAATCGTTCGGCCGTGATGCTTGTTATACGCGCGTATACGAATCTCTCTCTCTCTCTCTCTCTCTCTCTCGGGCTCTTTGCCAACGTTCTAATTATTCGCGGTACGTCGAGCGTGTTTTGCGCATATCGATTCAACGTGATTGCTCGCCTTTCTTTTCGTTTCTCTCTCTCTCTCCACTTTTTTTCGCTTTATCCACTAGATCTAATTGTTGAACGAGCAAGCTAGGTTATCGATAACACCCTCACACTACTAGTTCTTGAGGCCGTTATCACATTCGAATTTTCGAACTTGTGTACAAAGGATAACATGAATTTGTTTTCCTGAAACTTTACGTGATAACATTTCTGTTCTGCAAATCCTCGGCGTGGCTTGTAAAAGAAAAGTGTAATTGGTTCGAAATAACCTGATAATCGAATTTTTTATTTTATAATTAAAATACATAAGTTTAATAGAACAGAAGAGCGACGATAAAAGAGACGGAACCAAAACAGAGAAGCGAGAGAAAGAAAGTGAGAAAAACATTTATTTTGTTCTGGCACGCTTTATTGAAAGTAACGAGCATGCCCGCGAGAGCTAAATTTTTTAGGAAAAGCGGCGCGTATAATTTTTACTTCTTGGCACCTGCTGGCTGTCGGGGACGAGTTCTGTACTGTTGAATTTTTCGTGACTTTTATATTAAGGTCATTTCTACGTGGCTACGTATTAACGTCTCCTTTTTTTACGTTTTTACTTTCGCTTTTATTCTTTTTTTCCCTTATTTAAGTCTACGAAATGCTTGATATGTAGTAATTTGCCATATAATTGAAAATTGTGTTAATATTCTTGAATTTTCAACACTGTATGTATTTACTTGTCAATAGTTACGATAATAATTTATTCGCTTGTGAATCCGAATTAATAGTGGAGACTTGAGTAAAGCCAGACGCGATATGAAATAAAGTGATTATAAGAATTTCACATAACGGTGACTTATTACTTTCTATTAATTGGGATTAAGTACGAAGTGTTATATTTACAATAAACATTGTAAGGATCAAACTTGACAAATATTAATGTACACACGAGAAATACGTCGCTCGAGGGTATATCCCAAACGGAACACTGCATGCATAGTAGCTGATGGTCAGCACGATGGATTATAAGTCGGGAAACGTACATGGGAATACACGTACGAGAGTTGAGCTCGATGATGGGCAGCTGCCCCAAAGTTCATGTTAATGTATAGCTTAATGCGGGCGCTTGAGTGCACGGACATGACACTGAACTCCTAGTTTCAAGCTGATTCGCATTACGTCTATCAATATACTTGTTGCGCTATTTCAGTACAAAAATATTGTTTACTATCGTAATATAAATCTGAGTTTCAGATATTATACTTTTGAGTAATTTCGTGAATAACTTTAAACTTTCATTGCTTTAAAGTCAGCTATATTTAAAGTCTGCTATATTTGTCTCTGATTTTCTTTCACAGTTGAGAACTACTACAATAAATTTACAGATTTGACAATCTACTTACCATCCGTCGTTATATCTTTACGTATAAATATAAAATGTTTTTATCAATTTACCTCAAATTCTCTAAAATATTTGAGCCGAAGTTAACATTTCTACGTTATACGAATGACTATTTTCACGAAAAATAGTTATGAATGAAGTATTAATTGTAGAAGTTATTCAAATAGACGTATCATTTTATTGCAAACACTATCTTATTAAGCTACATTTCTATAGAGATATAAAATGACAAGTCTATAACAAATTAACAAGTGAATCTATGAAAAATTATATTTTCAAGGTATCTGATGAAATTTGAGTAATTGTCACACATTGAAAAGTAATTAATGGAGTAAAAAGTCTGATAAATTAGTGTTAAAAACAAACGAATTCGATATGCAATCCTGCCAAAGAAATCGCGTAAACAACGACTGTCATATGGTTTTCCAGTTTTTGAGATATGAGTGGCAAACTTTTTAATTCGACGATTACGGCTAGTCACGACTGGTACTTGCTCGCGAAAAAGTTTGAATGCGTTTGCTTGTAGATATGAATAATGAAAAGCTAGGTACTAATGGCAATCATAAGGTTCCATGTGAGTTACTAAGAAAGTTCTGTATTTCTAACATATGTTTATAGACTTTAATTTTAATCTGGCTAATACCATGACATAAGTTTCATAAAATACAATATGTATCTCTACATGTTAATTCGATGAGTTTCATCGTGGTTATAGAGCTTGGAAAGACATTTCCAATAAAAAAAAGTTGAAAAAGAAAACATTTACCGCCAGTACAAGCTTTGAACAGGGTGACATGATAATATTTTGAATACAGAACCCCCATTTGAAGTCTATGATACGTATATTTCGATTAGGGATGAATAACAAAAAAAGCTATATAATAGTACCAGCCACGAGCGCATCTATAAAAGTTCGTAAGTCAAGTGAATGGCCATTCGGTAAATGCACTGGCGTAACTTTAAAATTCGATCGCTTATACACTCACTTACAACAACACGTACGGCGAAGAAGAGGAAATGGAAAGCGAGACGCGCGCGCGTGGAGGCCCAACATCGCGATAAATTGCATGCTCGCAGAGAGTATTGGAATTCCCAATTTCAGCTTAAAGTGCGTTTGGTTGTTTGCGAGTGCACGGACATCACCGCTTGGTTGAACTTTTCCTAAGAGATGTTTTACTGTGACGCGTGGATGCATCGAACTTTAGTTAAACTTTAATGAATTTACGATACAACTTTTCTGAATACTTTGTCTATCAAACTTCACAAGGAGCTTAGGTATTCTGTATTTTTTTCTCCATCGATATAACAACAGGTAAACGTCAAATAGTTTTAATGAATTTTCTTGAAATTCAATTCTGGATTATCTAATTAGATTTAAGTATGCTAAAATCATTTACTATGCTTAGTACCTTATTTATGATGTATTATTCGTTCAAGTCCCAATTGGTAAATATACAAATTAATAAAAATATCGTAGAACATATGTCGGGACGATTATTAGAAAAAACGCACGTCCAATATCTATGGTATAATGTTAGTAAAGTTGCTTCTTATTTTTTACTCAATTCTTTAAATATCAAAACTCTATAGAATGGCAATAAAGTGAACTAACGAGAATAGTTGATTCTACAAAATCATTAACTTGCCGATTACCGTTCGCCTTGAACATACTGCAAAGAGCCGTTGTACCAACAAACTCAGTTGAGCAATCAAACCGCTCCACGAGTGAAGAGGTCAAGGAAGCATCTTCTTAATGTCTCGTCAAAAGTGATTAATTAGCATCTAAGTTTCCAAAGATATGTAAACGACGCTTGGTCCAGTAGTAACTAAGTGTTTGGCCAAATAGTAGTCTCGTTGGCTGCTATTTAAGTAACAAATTCAACGTAATAAAATGTACGATTGTACGTCTTGGCCAAAGAGAAAGAGAGGTATAGTCCTAATCGTCTGGTAAGGTATAGGGGGATTTAATTATCTGATACCTCGATGTATTTACGGTATAGGGCGTACATGCGCGGAACCCGGGGGTGTGCTTTGACGCCTGTGCAATCTCATAAAGCATCTGGCGAGCGCAACTCGTTGCGACCGAGACGTGACAAGCCTCAGGCCACAGTTGGCTGAATCAGCGAACTGTAGAGTCACAGTTCGGACCAAGTGTTTTTGCTATTTTCACTATACACCAAACTTTACACTCACTTCACTATGTATTTCCTCCGAGGTATATCTCTCCTATTTCTCTTTGAGAGGCAACGTTGCGCATTAAATGTACTTATAGATATCGCTTGACACTACTTACAAGTGTAACTCGGTTTTCCTGTAACTAACGTGTTAACAATAGATTCGAATTTTCTTTGTGTTATGTTTCTTGTATTTATTTGCTTGAATAAATAAATGATTTTCTAATTATATAATCCAAGCGTGTGTTGATTAACTGACATCATGCTTATGAAAATATCATAAAAGGAATCCAAAAATATCTGAAAAAATGTGGAAATTTTAATTTCAACAAAATTTTGATCCGATTATTATTTTAAATATAAAATTCTACTCAAAAAATCTAGCTGCCTGAAAAATAGATGGAAGTTAAGTGACAACTACATTATTAATTACATATTTGATATCATTGTAATTCCTATTCATGCAATAGTTTTATCAAAAGTACTTTAGAAAGTAATCTGGAGAATTTGCAATATTAATTTTATTTGACGTCTTTCAAAAAATTTTAATTTTGCCTACAAATGGATAAAAACATTTAACCAAGAACGAACAAATCCAGCTTCAAAGCAATATAGTAATCAAAGCAATAGCGGAGATTCAATGAATATAAATCTCTCTATAAAAAGAGCACGCGGCAAAAATTGAACCTGTGTAACCCACGAAAATCCCATCTAGCATTGGTATATGAATCAGCACATCGGTGTAAATCAGCCGCAAAAGAATCGTCGATATGATCAACTGCAGGCTATCGATTTTCACATTCTATTTTGGCAAAACGCGAAAACACTGGGGAAAATGGCGAGGGGCTTTTGCTTGTCCGCCTGGGGTCAATTATGCAGCTTGGAATATTGGCACACAACGCGAAAGCAATTAGTGATTGTTTCATGTATCGTTAAGCGCGTAACGAATAACCAATGGGCCAATGCGATAAAGCGCGAGTTTATACGCTTATAATATACGCGCTCTTCCGGGACTGATTTGGCTTCGTTTTGTTTATGCAATCATTCGATTTGCTCTCCGATATTTCGACATGCACCCAAAGTTATCTTTTTCGATGGAATGTACTCTTTCTTTTTTACAAAATTAATGGGAAGGAAAAATTACACGGTCGTAATTAAAGGTTTTCAACGGTGAAATGAGCGCAACTGTTGTGCAATTAACTTTTAACGAGACGATTAGGGTTGAAAATATGTTTCGAGAGTGTGAAAGAGCTGTTTTATGTGAAAAGCTTTGAAAGCATTACTCGCGCTTAATATGCTTTAATGCTGATCGTGCTATTGCAAGTTGAACATTTTTGTAATTTTGCGCATGCTTACGCTGTGCGAGATATATTGATAACTTCTTTTTATGATTATAAATGTATGTAGTTTACGAACTTGTTCGACATTTAAAGTACTGTTAAGAGGCACAAGTTCAAAAGTTTACTTTTACAAACTGTAAATTGAACTTTTCCCGTCCTTGTTATAACCAATATCAAGTTTTAAAAAGCAAAATTTTCTTATAGTTGATTTGAAATAGAACCATTCATGATTTGATTCATGATTTATTCTTGTCTCTAAAAATATTATTCTATGAATATTATTTTAAAAGTTATAATTTTAATTGAATTTTTTAAACTGCAAATAGACTAAAAGGACAGTATAACAAATTCAATTTAATGTGATCATAGATGGTATTAAAAAAGCAAAGTTTTAATTAGGCTACATATACAATGTATTTAGATCTTTAGATCCTTCTATTCGATGAGCGAAGTGAAGTAAAAAAATCAGAGCTTTCTATTATTCTGAAATTTACTTTTAGTTCTGTTTGGAAAGATAATATTTTTATACAAACATCATTTAAAATAAAGTCAGTTGTTTTGATTAAATAAATGAACATCGAAGAAGTAAATCGATTTTAGAATATTAAATCTATATCATTATATATTCAATACATTATAGTACCTGAAATCCGTACATAAAAAATATGACAAAAAATAATATTACATTAACTGTTGCAACATTTATACAAATCAAATTCAATTGCTCCGAAACGTTGTTAAAAATTAATTCTGATATACAATGTTGTAATTTTTGTGTAAATTAAAATCATTGTACCTGACACCTATATACTTTCGAAGTATTCGTTTTTTATGTTGGGAATGCACTTCATTTCTAGCAGCCATAAGAGACTTGCGGTCTAATGAAGACGAATCACTTGTGCTCAATGACGTATAAAAGAACCGAGCCATTTGTTCAAAAAACGTCTTGTTGTTTATCCCGAGCACGATCCTCGAAGTTGTTATAATGACATCCATGTCATTAAGGAAATATATATGAAATTATTTAGAAGATTCTGCATAACCAACAATAAATCGGTGTATTGAGGTTAAAGTCAGCGGTTTTAGCTGTGTAATTATCAACCCACAATATTATATGAAAATGAAGTCATGAAATTCAAGTTAGCCCCTAGTGTAAAGCAGGTCGAAGTTGCGTAAGAGGGCGAGAGAGGATGAGTGAGAGAGAGAGAGAGAGCGAGAGGAAGAGAGAGTTCGGTTATGTTAAACCGAACAAGTTTGGAATCGAGAGCATTCCGTCTCGGCACTTTACACACAGCGAAAACTGAGACCTCGACCGCGGTTCTGTTTATGGGGCTCTTGAATTTGCGAGCTTGCCTCGCTAACGCTAAGTTACTTGCCAAGTTTCGAATCGAATTTCTTCGTCGACTCTCTTACGGCCTCCTACAGTTGCCCCCAAATCGATGTTGCCTTTTATTCGATAATTTCTTTTGCAGATACAATGCCTTTTCATTCTTCTTCATCGTCTTTTATTCGCTTCACGATCAAAGAAACTTGTATTTATGTGATCTTTCTGTGAGCTTTCTTGGATGTTCCATATAACCTTATTAGAATCGCATTTAACGTACTGATGTTAAACTGGAAATACATATTGAACCGTTATTCAATCTCGTTAACTTCTTCAGACTTTTCATGTATGTACTTGAAATCTTGAAGAATTTATGGAAATTGATAATTTATTTCTTAATCTAATCATTGAATATATCATCGGATAGAACCTGAACATAAATATTACATAATCATCATTCATATTCGTATCATTCACAGCATACATTAAATTGAAAATTAATTGCAAGTACTTAGGATAAGCATACTTATTCTCCGGAATGAAAGAAGAATGAAAGTAAATGTTTACAAAGCAATATCGGCAAGTACAATATTGTAGTCCCACACGCGCGCAATAGAAATAGTGAAGGCACCCAGAGCTGTGTAGCACGTCTAATTAAAAGAGAACCCGAGAAAACAAAGCCACGGGATATCGAGAGAGGAAGAAGAGGGAGAGGAAGAGGGAGAGGGAGAGAGAGAGACAGGGAGAGAGAGAGAGAGAGAGAGAGAGAGAGAGAGAAAACGAAGGCTACGATGAAGAATGGCACTACCGGACACCGCAAACGCTCGGACTTCTCGTGAACCGTGATTTCAATCCCCCCCCCCCTCCCCCAAGCCAAGTATCGAGCGGCCATCACTAGTCGATTGACTCGTGTGCTCGATTGCCGTTCTACACTCCAACAGTTATCTCCAACACAGATACGGCTTACAAAGATACGGCCCACTTTCAAGACGCATCTACGAGCTAATTGAATATTTTTTTATTTAATTATAGAAACTGCGTATAGATGACAGTTGATGTCATAATAAAAGTTGGAATCTTATAATAATTCTGTGGTCTGGTATTTACTATAGTTACCTTCACGCTGTACTTTTTTCAAAGGTAACCAGTGAGAAAAATAGTAAAACTGTAGCATTGTTAAAACACAAGAACAATGTAGCTGAAATTTTCGCGAAACTTATTCTTTTAAACTTCTAAAACACATGCACATTTCACAAGAGTTCCAGCAATTAAAACAAGAAACGTGGCTGCCATCTTACATTTCCACTGAAAATTATACAAAAGAGCCGGGAGCTCGTTGAAAGTAATTCGCTGAAAACCAGTGGTATTTCCTCTCTCTCTCTCTCTCTCTCTCTCTCTCTTTCTCCCTTTGGCTGCGTGCGTCTGCCATTGAGAGATAGCGCCCGTGCGAGACAATGATAAAAAGACATCCAAGCGAGAATAAAACGAGGATACAACGTAGGCATTGCGCAAGGGGGTTAGAGAGTGAGAGAAAGAGGTAGAAACACAGAGAATGATAGAGAGAGAGAGAGAGAGAGAGAGAATTCTAAAGCTTTGTTGCCGGTGAAAATAACGACTAGTTTATATTCGTTTACAGATGATTTTTCATGACTGTTAAGTCCATTATTGTCTTTTATAGCCATGAAAATTTATATAGATAAATAGAAAAAAGGTTCTTGAGATGTCCATTTTGTTTATTCTCAATATTAAGTTTTGAGAATATAGAGTCATATGTTATTTTTGTCCACTAAAGATATCCATCTTTACATATCTTTTTCAATACTGTCCGACTCAACATTCTCTGCAAAACCATTTTATTTCATCAAAAAAGTTAAATACGTAACAAATTAACAAAATAATTGTTAAATCTCTCTTCTTATGGATAATGAGAAGATAGTAAAATATTTAACATGAATTTTTTTCATTGTAATTATAAATTATCATCTATTGACCGATCAATAAGCGAATAAATAATGGCAGTACAATCGTGATTCGCAAAGAAAAATTGTAACGAATGATAATAATAGTACAAACAATCGAAAAAGTTAGCGCAAAACTTAATGAATCCACTTCATTCGCTGATAAAGCGAGCTCATAAAAATGATTCATTACTCGACTATCGTCCGAGATTCGCTCGTTTGTACACGGTAAAAAAAAGAAAAATTTGCGTCGCTCTCTACCGCGAAAATTCGGGAGACAGAGATGGGGGGTAGGGAAAGCGATGAATAGCAATCCTCGCAGTTGAACGCCCAATGGGAAGCAAAAAAAGACCATGGATAACCGTCATGCGAGAGAGCAGATATTTCCCCCTCTGTGTGAAACTTGTTCTCGTTACAAGGGACGAAAAAGAACCACCATACACTACAAAGCAGAGGGAGAGAGAGAGAGCGAGAGAGAGAGAGAGAGAGAGGGAGGGAGAGAGAGAAATAGACAATGGGACAGAGTTCACGCGGCCTAATCAAATTGTATGAAAGTAAGAAAATGTCTAGATAACAATTTAAGCAATTATGAAATACGTATCATTCTAAATAAAAACCGATAAAATCAAACAACTATTGTTTTAGATAAATCCGTTTTTTCACTTAACTAATCAATTGCACATCCGCTTTGATGAAAGGCATAAATAAATACGTATTAATAAATAATTTTCTATGAGAAATTTGCAAAGTTTGCGATTATAAAAATGTGGCAATTTTACATGAAGAAGTATTACCTAAATTGTCTCCAACAAATGTAGCTCCATGGAATAAACAATAATCAATAATCAATGTATTCATCGTGGTCGCTTTGCATTATGTAATTATAAATAACTTTTTTAGCTCAATTGATCGCAGGCATTTAATTAGCTCGACTTTGCGAGCTAGAAAAGAAAGTCGATCAAAAGTGTGCATAATTTTGCAATGATACAAAGAAAATGGGTATCTGAACGTATTAATCACACGCTCGGATATTCGTTAATTTTGAGTCAGCTCGCTTGGCAGTATAATATATAATGAGCGCATATGCATTTGGCTGACTGCAAGGGGCATAATATGACTCTGGCTCCGACTATGTAAATCCCATTCTGATTAACATCCATGTTCGCTAGCTCGCGTAAATGCGACAGAGACGATATACGCTCACAACCATTCTTTCGCGTACACATACATTATATATACGCACTAAGCAGATATCACGTGTGCACATCTTATGTTTCACCACAGAGAAGCATTATAGAGTACTCGGATAATTTAACGCACTGGCTCGTTTCGAACTACCCGGCCGTGTCAAGATTGCTTTCAAGATAATTGTTTTGATGGGGATTCGGGCAATATCGACTATTCAATTTAAATCAACAGATTCGTTATTAAATTTTTTCCATAGTTACACATTTTAGGATTAATTGGAAACAGGATGAAAGATTAATGTCGAAATAAAGGTAAAATAGTACTTTAATCTTTTTGTTTTCGTTTTAGTAATAAATTACAAGGAGTGGGCTTTAAAAGTGTAACACTAGACGACGACCCACATGCAAGCAAAAGCGAGGAAAGAAATAAACGTCGCATTCCGGGAAGATGGCAAAGGTGTAAAAAGTACCCCAAGACCAACTCCCAAGCTTACTTACAATGACTCGGCTTTGGCCAGAAATACAGATAGAATAAACGACTTGGAACTATGCTGCTCGTGCTTGTGTGCGAGGAAGATCTAATTCGGACTTTTAATATTCGCAGTGAAATGAAAAGTTGGCCGGAAAATTTCGAGCTCAGTCAAAGTTATAATGGGGCTCTCGTTTCGTCTCTCTCTTGTTCTCTCTCTCGCTCTCTCTCTCTCTCTCTCCCTTCCGCGATCACGTTCGCGCGCTTATATATATCTTCTGCTCGTAAAGACGCACGCGGACGCTCGTTCGTTTTTCAAGGGCCGCCCTCTCTTTGTGGAAATTTCAAAGTCCCCGAGCTGTTCACATTTTTTAATGGCAGTACGACGCCAAGCATTCCAGCACGTTCACGCGAGAAAATAAACAGAGAGGGGAGAACTTTTCATCCTATAAATTACCACCTTTTCTCATGAAGGATTCGTGCTTGTCAGCATGAAACGTAACTTCACCTGTAATAGGGTCGATGTGCTAGAAATTCCTACAACTACTCTCTCTTCCTCCCTATCTCTCTCTCTCTCTCTCCCTCTCAAGTTTTTCACCGTTGTTCCTGCTCTTTTTTTACCTCGTACTTCTAATTTTGCGCTACATATGAAGCACTACTTTCATGTTCTGAAGAGACATGTTTTTCTCAACATTTGTACGCTTTTTGTACCGTGGTATAATTTCATGCTCCATAAAAAGTAGGTTACTTGGCTTTTCAAAGTGCGAGTTTCTAATTTTGTTATGTGCGGTTTTTTTATGAAGGTACTTTTGAACAATTTTCATGTACTAGTTTTATATATTACTTCGAGTATTATAACCAATAGCTTGGATAATAATTGAAAAAGAAAATATAATAAAAGTACTGACAAATAAGATAAGATGCTCAATACGCATGTTCAAATCCCATCGGAGCGCGCTATCAAGACTGAGAGTTATGCTAAGATTATGTGGTATGAAGAGACAAGTTTGAACTTGTTTTAAGTACATATAATTATCAGGAATGTGAAAGTTACAAATATCTAGTAGGGTTATAGAAGTTTTCTGAGTTTTTTAACTAATAAAATCTCGTTCTTTTAAAGGTGGTTGTAAAATTCTTAATTCTAATCACCTTCTCGTTTGAAGATTTTGAGGAAATTCTTCAAAATAAGTTCGTCGTTTTATTTTAAGTTTACAATCTTGATTTTTGACCATTTTTACTCTTATGTAATAAATGTATATATTTAAGTATATAGTGGGTGCTTTACTGTATCTCAACGTGTTCAAAAATGACATTTTCTTTTTAGGAAAACAATGAACAGGTATGTTCGTGTATACCCATATCCGCACTCGTATTGCATCCTTAAATAACACACATTATTTTTTCATTAACTTTTTTTGCAATTACTGGATTATTCATTGTTGCGATTTCTTTTCAACAGCGTTGATTTAGTATAGATTCCCTTTAAATATTGATTGTGGGTGTTTGTTTTCATATAACTCTCACTGTTTTCACTAGCCGCAAGATGAGACACTTTCGTTTGGGCATGCAAATAGAAAAGCATGTATATTTTGAATCTTTTTAAAAAATATTACATATTCTATATAACTTCAAAATTATTTTATATGTAACTATGTATTTCTTCTTTTTAAATGTGTCTATTTTAATAAAATCTAAATGTAACATAATTAATTTGAGTAAATAAAGCTACGAGATTCTAACGATTTGCAAGTATTTTATGCCATTATTCTAGCTTCCACGGTGACTGAGTCGCCACACTCAGTAGAATGTGCTCGATAAGGGGCTTTAAGCGATCTACTTTTATAAGGTCAAGCTTGAGTGGTGGATAATGGGCTCAAAGACCCGCTGCTGGGTGATCCTTCTGAATAAAACAAGAAGGATGAGAAAAAAAGAAATTGATTTCGTAGTGGACTTGTGATTACCGAGCAACTTTTTTCTGCTTTGATAACGTTAGTCCATAAGTATTGAATAAAATCGCATGAATATCGTATGAATTATTGATTAAAGAAAGACCATCAATTATCTATGTACTGACTTTCTTACCTGTCTAACAAAAGTTTATTTATTTATCAAACCGATTAAAGTCTTTTTATTGCGTTATGCTTTTTTTTTAATTAAAATATGCAGCATTTGTATTAGTGAACTATTGAAAGTAAATGTAAATTTCTGTTTAAAAAAATATCTATATACTTTATAATTTTGATAACATACTGAAACGTCAAACTTTTCTCTTACGTTTCCTTTCTTAAAATATTCAAAATTTTAAAACAAGCAACACACTAAGTTTATAGCGGTGTAAAGACTGCATACATTAAAAAAATTTGTTTTTTCTCAAGTAGATAACATATTTTAAGAATCAATTATATGTTAAGAAATATTAATATTACTGTAGTAAAATACAATATAAATTAATATAAATGTTAATAAACGAGACATTAGTAATATTAAAGTTTTGTCAATAATTCTGTCATCGAAAAAATATTATTCGTTAATTGTGAAAGTGTCGAAAGTTATTCGACTAGATAGATTCCCAAAAGATAAAAACTGAGTTGAAGTTTAAGACGCGAGAATGTACCCAGAAGAGCTCTAAACTAGCACTTAAATGGGATAAACCGCAAGAAAATGACAACCTTCTTAAGTGACTGTAATTAAAAGACGCCCGAACAATCAGAACTTCCCTCTTTCCTGCAACTTTTGCTCATTCCACGCGAAAACTTGGGGGCGCGTACGATGAGATATTGTTCGACGCTTGCATGTGAGTTTGTGTGGAGCTGTTACGATTGAATGCGTATAAAAGTCAGATCGATTTCGTTATTAAATTGTCGATGATGCAATTATGTTTCAATCGACACTTTTTAATTGAATAAGTTTTTGAACCGTCGGCTCTTTGATTAAAAAATTATTAAACAACAGAGTTGTTTTTACAAATGTATATAGTACATATACATGAACCATTAGTACGTGAAAAAGACCAATCAAAAAATCACAAGATCGAGTTTGCAAAGAGAAAACAACGTTGAAAGGAACAGCTTTGCTTCAGTAGAGGATTTTTCAAAATTAAAAACTAACTCAAAGTGTTAATCTTATTAAGTATTCAGCGATGCATATTTCGCCGTGAAACTAAAAGCTGAGCTTTCTTAGCGAAAGCGCCGAACGCCTTTAATGAATCATCCCATATAATCCAGGCTTAAATCCAACTTAATGCCAAGCCGGCAACAGATAAGGATACAAGATTTAGCCTACTTAGTTGGTGCGCACCGGGTTATCAATGCCTGCTGACACAGTGCGTGTATATGCCGAGGTAAGTAAAAAAGTACGAATCAAGAAGCAGCAGTAAGACACGATGATAACTTTTCTACTTTTTAGGACTTAATGGCTGATGCACTTAAGTTAATCCCATTGCACGGCGTCATTTTCCGCGCTTATTTTCTCTGCTTCTGCCTTGCAGGAATCGAGAGTGAAGCATAAGGCTGAGCATATCAATTTTGAAGTGAATCCTTAAGAGACTATTTTCTCTCTAGCTTATAGTATATTCTGATGAAGTAATTAGCACATAAAGAGATTTTCTTTTTATATAGTTTGATAGATACGATTTTTAGTTTGAAAGCTGTTTTCTTCGAATGTGAACAATAATTGATTCCGAGAAATATTTTATTCATGAGAATATTAAAACGTTTCAATTTAACACTCACACGGTTAGTAACGAAATCTGACAACAGGAAAAAACGGTCTAAAGCTTTTATAGCAGAACAATCACGAAATAAACAAGCCCTCGAAAGTTTCGACATTGAGAGTTTCATTCGAGAGGACATCAAAAACTCTAAAAGTGTATAAAGTCGAGCGATTTTGAAAAAAAAACATTTAAAAAACACTCGAGCGATCTCATTATATTCGTGGAATACACTGCCCGAGAAATGCGATATTCGCGATAGAATCGTTCGCTAAGTACCACTTTTCGCGAAGGATGTACGCTGAAAGGAAAGTTTCGACAGTTGTGCTGCTAGCTGCTAGTGCGCTTGCTGCGCACCGCGTCGCAACGGAAGTGGCGCAAAAGTTGGCTAACGCTCGTTGACATTTTGGCCATTCGTGCATGTGTACACATATATATATATATATATATATATACACGAACACACATATGTATGTAGACTCACCTTATATGTGGACAGATTTTCGACAACGCACGAGAGGACGGCTTCTCTACCGACTGGGATGGTCACGTTCAATATTGGCTCCGTGAAGATTGGTCCTTCTGAAATACAATCAACATGTGTCTCAGTATGCGAGCCTAAATTAGTGTATCGCTTCATCTCTATTCCTTTAATCATACATTAAGAGTTTCCATTAAATTTAGTTTGAGGTGTTGCACACATCGGCATAATATGAAAGTTACAGTCCCTGATTTATTTAAAAAAATAATGTACAAAGTTTAATAACTTTTCGAATCTTTTCTTTTGAAACATCAATGGATACATCACGGATAATGACATTTTGGATCGATATATATTATAAAGGTTATTTTTGGATGATTTCGCTATAATATAAACATACTAATGAATAGTTGAAAAATGTAATGTTTTACTTGAATAGATATTTTAATACACTGTGTAATCAAATTACTATCAATAATCCAAAACGTGTATCAACGCCTTGTTATATAGTACTTTTCGACCACGTCACGACTGCCAAGTTGATACTTAGCGCCCGCACATTGCATATGGTATAAGCAGCTCTAGTATACCCTCATAGTTCAAGTTAATCGAGTCGCGGTACTGCACCGCTACAGATAAGCCCTGATCCTAATTACATGTCGGCTGTGAGAGAGCGGATCATGGATTATTGACTTCAGACCGATTAGCAGGATGCGTATCCGCACAATAGACCATCTCCCTCTGCTTTACGCAAGGTATTTACGCTTCAAATATTCTATTCATTGCTACTTTATGTTGGTATTCATTCTGTCCTGATGACAATCAGCTGTATTTGACTTGACCTGAATACGTGATTGATTTACGCAAACCCACTGTTGTAGACTTTTGTTACGAATTGATTATTTCAAATATGATGAACTTTAATAACTTTATTTCGTTATTACAAATAAGGTAAACTTTAACAATTTTATTACATTATTGCAAATACGACTTTGAGAACATTTTTTACAAAAAGACATGATGTTCGGTAGGTCGTTATAGGTACATTATTAAAAGGAAGTTTAAATATAACTCGCCATTAATTATAGGGCGTAACTAATGGCTCATCAAAGCTAATTGTTTAAGTAAAAAGTGGCTTAATTAACCAATATGACTACTTTCCACTTAGTTAATTTTCCGTAGCTTATCATTTGCTTTCATTTTGCTCGACTGACATTAGGCTTACAAATCAAGTATAACAGAAAATTTTTAATTTAATATTCTATTACTACAAAGTCATTGAATTCGCGGAATTATTATTTAATTGCAAAGCATAGAGTTACAAAAGTGTAATTTCCAAATGCTTGTCGTTAAACTTCAATTACTTGATTTCGAAACAGTTGACTCATAGCAAACTTTGAGACTTAAGTAAATTTTCGTGGAATGAACATTCAGTTCAAGCCCATTTAAAATTCCAATTAAAAACAATTAAAGTTTGAGCATTTACATTTACGAGACTTTGATAAGCAATTTCTTCGAACGCAATTTGTTATTAAAGTTGTCTTCGATTATCGTTTTGAATTTATTAAAATTACAAGTATAAAAGGAAATACGAATTTTTATTATACAGATTACTATTAATCTTACTTGATAAAAATTCCTCAAAGATACAAATTTCCACCTTAAGTTAAGGCATAAACAAGCATATACCCGTCATTTAAGTAGATTTCATAAACAATATTCAAGTACTTCCATTGCTACGCGTGGCTGACTAAAATCGCACCTGAACTACTTAAAACATTATATGCTACTGGTATAATTAATTTCTATTTGTTTGGGAAATACTAGTTTTAGTACAACCATTTATTATATGCATACTTGTGATTGCATATACACATATAAATATGTCAACATTGAGAATAATAAAAAGTTGCGTAAAACAGTTTTCAGAAAACAGTTCGATCGACCCTATTCAATCTCACTTTCTTATTCTTATTTTATTCGTACATTTTAGACAGAACTATAATTAAGCAATAAGGTAATATTCAACCGTATACCCCACTTTAAAAGAATTTCAATATTCTTTATATAAAGAAGATATTTCTTTTATTCCTTCGGAATTGCAAAATACGAAGTTTACCTTGGCATTTTTCAAGGTAGCTCAACAAAACAGAAGCCCAACGATGGATGAAAAATGTCTAGTCGTGGCATTATCAAAGCGCAGGGAGGAACCATGAAAAAGAGAGATATCGCGTGCTCTCTAGCCCTGCCGCTAAAATTGTTCCCCTCCCATCAAATGGCCACAATCGGTTTAAAAAGTGCCTGATGGGAGACCGCTGCACGCTACGACAACCACGTTCCTTTTCCTCCTCCCCTCCCTCGTAGTTTTTCTTTTTCTCCCATCCTTTGTACTTGAGTGCCCGAGCTATGCCGTTATTTTCGTGGTAATTCCTTTCGAAAGTTTTGTTCGTCGAGCTTAGGTAACTCGCTCGCTCACTCAAAAAACAACGACTCAGACTATGCGAGCTTTGTGAAAATAAAAATCAAAACTGTATACTGTAAACTGTATTTCATATTCCTGAGGTAAACTATTTATTCGATTTATGTTGCGACATAAGCGAAATGGAGTTATCGTCACATGTTATACCTTATCAAGATTTTGTAAAATTGTTTATACATGGGAAAAAGCAGTTTTTAAGAAGTCCTTAATCTGATGAAAATACAATTGGATATATAATATTAAAAGTTACTTATTCATCCAGTCAGATGAATAATTTCTTCAATTGCATGTATTTCTGAATGTTCCATTTGATTTTTCTAACAAATATGTTAACGAGCTACAAGTTACTTCCAGGATCCGCAACGCTCATTAGTCTTGATTGAAGACACATTTCGATAAATTTCTTCTACTTGGAAATGTATTTGCGCAGTTATTATATGAACTTTAAGATCTGAACTACATAATGTTACTAAATAGAGACAAGACCCTCCAACTTTATTCACTCAATATATAAATATACATCTTCTAATTAACGAAATTACTACTCGTCTCGAATGACTGAGAGACAAGAATAGTTGGCCTTGTTAATTCGGCGGTTCGTAATTTTCGTCGTGAAAAATTTATGCAGCCGTCTGCGATGAACTTTCGTTATATAATCTTAGGGACGAGCAAGGGTCGATAGAGGGCGTTAGCGCTCTTATATCACGGAATTTGAAGCGACTATACCATCTGGAACTTCTCACCAATTACTATATCATACTAGGCGAAGAAATTACGCTGGATTTAAGGCTGATTAACGGGAAGCTCGCTCGCACACTCCGCGCAGACCTTTACACTTTCGTTCACTTTTCGAGAAAACTACGCTGGAATTTGTTCCCGGTAAAGAAACCAGATGGAAGAGGAACCCCAAAATGCTGCTGATCCAATCTACAGCATCGACCTACTTCTTGTTTACGACCAATGGTCTTTATTGGAAGACTCGCTCATTATGCAACGCTCATTAGGTACTTTCAATTTTCAGGCGGACTTTGTGATGTACGGAATAATGTTATTTATTATATAATAATTATCCGCTTTTTACTGTATATATCCGAACTTTCCTTCTAGTTCATAAATGGACAATTTATTCGATCAGAGTTTTTTTCTTTTCTAATGAAATATCTAATTTGTGTTCACATTATTAATATATTTCTCACTTATATCGTCGTAATTCCTGGAAACTAAATGCTGTAATTGTTTAAATTATAATGCGGATAATTGCGATTAAAAAATATCTGTTGTTTAATAATCAAAGTTTCAAAATAAAATTTTTATTTCGAGTCATATCAGTACAGAAATAACAAGAACCATATTACCGTAGTACCCACAATTCAACTGAAAAAAAAAACAAAGCCTCTCAGTATTTTCGGCATATTCAATACTAATCCGAAGTATCATCATATGAAACTTGTAAATAAATTTTGGCATCGATAATAGCGTAATCAAGAATTCACAATGCTTGAACAATATTGCATTATATTGTGAGTTAGAGACAATCGCGAACGCGCGTACCATGAACGACGTGGCGTAGAGCAACAAGTGTAGCAGCAGCTCGTATTACTGTCTTTCTTTTGTGCATATGCATACTGCGGCACAATGAGCTTTCCGCAGTGAAAAAGAAAGGGCATTAGAGCTTGAAAATAGAGATAAAGATGAGAAAATGCATAAGCCGAGATTCATTATCAGACTTTTGCAACATCATTATAAAAGCTTAATACTCGCATTTGAGAATAACTCTTATGAATAATTCGGTACGAAAATATAAATTATTCTTTTTTTCGTTATTTTGGAAAGTTGAAACATAAATGTATTTATGAGAATGCGGAAGGATTATCAAAGAAAAACATCTAGAGACGTGACGTCCCTTAACAGTGCTATTTTTGTGTCAAGTACATTTTTATCTCGGTAAAGGCAAAGAAGCGCCAAAAGACGTCAAGGCGAAATCAAGCAAATTGACGCTTCAAAGCCGAGCGAACGCGCGAGAGCACTTTTTTCTTCTACCGAGCTGTGATTACGCGTGACAGCCAAGAAAAAGGCACAAGACTATTAAACTCATCAGATCGCTTAAAGGCAAAAGCAACCTTCTTGTTTTTTCTTAACCTAGTTAGGGACAACGAGGTGGAAGATTGCGTCCGGCAATCTTGCGAAGAGCGCGATAATTTCATTGGCTAATGGCAAAAGCAAACTGAACGAGCTAAGACAAATTACCTCCATCCCTTTCGCCGGATACTCACAGCCAGTGGTTGCTTGCTATACGTGTATCAGTGCTTGAGATTCTGACCAATGACGCTGTCTAAAAGACCTCCGACTTGTTTTACTGAGTTTTATTGACACCTCTCCAGGGATTTTAATGATTGACGATTAGACTGAGGATGAATGATTTACACATACTTCGGCAAAACTTGATTCAAATTTCACAAGATTCTTAATGTAATAACTTGAAAAACCAGTACATGCATTTCAAAGCAAAAATATTTTTATTCTTAATATGTTCAATTACTATAAAACTTTACACAGAAACTGCTGAAAATTAATATCAATTGTGCCATTTTAATTTTTTTCAGATAATGGGATTCTTCTGGATAAAATGATTTTATGTAGCCGATTTTAATTAATGTTTAATTAAAAGTCATGTTGGTCGCATACTGCAATTGAAATGATATATTTAATAAATTACGTATTCTTTGAAAGTATCAACATTAACAGATGTCGACTTTTTGCAAATTAATTTTCACCTGCTTTCATTGGACACCTGTCAAGCTCCGTCAAAATTATTTCAACTCAAACAGATGCAAGAAAAACGTTTATATTTTAACTTACTTAAGTCAGCGAATCATTCGTTTAAAATTGGACTTCACTCAAACTACATTTGATATAGTTTGTATGAATTTCAGAAGCAGGAAATGAGGTAAAGTTGGAATAGATTTTAATTATAAATTTTAATCAGCAGTTATCCTTTTCTACCTAAAGAAGAGATTGCTTATTCTTTCTTTTTTATCAGAGTGAAAAACGCAATGCTCCCCATGAAAAGTGACTTGTCTTCTTGATTTATGTTACGGATAATAAATCTCTCGTTTGAGCTTGAATTTCACTTTGGGTTACTTAAAAACTTTTCACTTGAAGTAACATGAAACATAAGACGAATACTCTGCTCGGTTTATTAATGACTATGATTCACATCAGTGTTCAATGTTTCGTTCGCAGAGAGATCTGTGTATACTGTTAAGAATAGATTTGCGTAAATTTATTTCATGAAACACTAGCATAATTTCTTTATTTGTATAAATGCTAATTGTTCAAACAGTTAATATTTTATTAGAGACCCTATTGTTCCTCATTTTACCATAGTGGCTAACAAGAATGACCGACTATTGCTCAAGGTCATTGTGACAAAAACGCACAAGAGTTGCGTCAGAGTCGTGGTCACGGGGGGAGGGAGGGGGGGGAGCGCGCAATTACGCGTTTGGCCTAGTAATGTCCGTAGAAGAGAAAAAAAAAAGAGCGAAGGGAGGAATAGGTCAGAGGAAAACCCAGAGGTCGTCTCCCTTTATTATGCGCTTGGGCCTATGAGGACTGTCAACTTAAGGAAACATTGTTTTAAATTGTTTATAAATGCGTGTGACAATTTTATGCTACTTGCAGTCAAGAAATGTAGAGCTCTCTGTGTAAAAAAATTATAAATTTCGAATTAATCCTTTCCGTTTTTTGTTCTTCCCATCCGTAACATATGCATATAAATAACATGTGATTCGCAAAATCAATTTCTAAGCATCGTGGGACTGCAACATTATGGCATTAAGACATCTCATATCGCTACTCGCAAGGCAAGAAGTAAGAATTGTCGACAAGCACAAATATTATTAAAGTGTTAATGCTTCGAGAATTCATTGTCTTTTACATGCGTTTGTGACAGGTTAGTCATAAGAAAGTATTGTATTCTTTTTACCGACATTTTTCAATGACTTTCAATATTTTCTCTTTTTATCTATAACTTCCAAATATATCTAGATAAAAATAAATTATAGTTTAATTCAAACTTTCTATATTTTCTACGCGAATATTAAAGACGAATGGAACTAAATTCCCTTAACCCTAATGTCTGTAAACAATGTTCTAGGTAGGTTACTCAGTCAGTATAAATTAGCATGTATAATTTTGAACATGCCATGCTAGCAAACGGCAATTTATAGTCATGGTTGGCACATATACTAGCTGGTCTAATTGTACATCGAAAAAGAAAAATAACGAAAAAAAATATATACAGCCAAGGCCGAATCGTTGGTAAGATGATAATCTAAGATCGCTGCTTTATATATAGAGACACGAAGTTTGTTTCGGGCACAAATCTAAACGCCGATACCAGAAGAACGTGCCGACCTCCTTTCCTCGTCAACCGCAATAAGATCTAGTAGTACTTTTTTCTCCTCGGCGCGAACAACCGCCACTACCAGATTCTTGACGATGGACGGACAAATTTCATTCTCTTGTATATTTCTTTAAGATGTCAATGGTGGTACTACATTTTCTCATCGTGAAACATTACGAGTGCAGATGTAAATTTATTAAGTCTTTTTCTATTTAATCTGTAGTATTTTTTTAGGGTACAAGTCATTGATTTTGAATCAAAATTTAACGATTAATTAGAGAATTTAATAAACTAGATTCAAGCTGAAAAAAATCTTTCCAAATGCTTCAAGTTTTTCCAAACTGTCTTAGTTAATTGCATTTTCTTTTCAAATTCAGTTATAAAAAAAAAATAAGTTGCAATGAAAATAAAAATGTTTACTACAACAGTTTATTTTCTTTCTAGGTACTATTTTTTAACATAAATCTTATTAAGTAAATAATTAAATTGAAAAATTATTATTTAAATAACATATTTCGATATTAATTGGATAATTGAACAAACAGACTACTAAAAACATCAAGATTATTTCATCTCGTGAATTTCAAAGCTCCTTAGAGACCTTTTCAAACTTAGAAAATCTATGAACTTGCGGTGTACAAGTGACCCTTTAGAGGTTTGATTTTAAGTTTTGTCTTACTCTATGAATCATTAGTAAATTCTTGGTGAAATCATTCCACCAAATTAGAACGACGACTAGAACTTTTTAATTATGTTGTTTTTCGGTTGATGTCGTTAATTGTAATTAATTTATCCAACGAGATTATTATCTAGTTTTACTATATATTTCTGGAAATACAACTTTTAATATGAATAGTGAAATTCCGTAAAATATTAAAATACAATTTTTAGTACGCATTTTTCTCTTAGCTATAACATTAGTAACGACTACATTTTCCACAGCTAAAAATGTAAACTCGAAATTTTCATTTTTAATTCTATCTTTGAATCTCCTTTCATTCGTTGAGTTTTTTGCCGCTAGTTATTTTATGGCCGAGTGAGAAGAACTCCGCAAGTGCAATTAGCTGAACGGTAGGCGGTTTTTCGAGTACTCGAAGAACTTCATTAGTTTCTTCTCTCTTTTGAACGTAGGTTCTTCAGCAAACTTTCTATATTTTTTTCTCCACCTCCTAGATTTTCCCGTATACAGTTACTCTTGTTGTCGCAGCTTCTTTTAACCAGGTATTTATTCATTTTCAAAGTATTTCTCTTTCTCTCTCTCTCTCTCTTTCTTTCTTGCTTTTATCCTTTCTTTGTTTCCTTTTGTTAGAATCTTGATCAAACAAAGGAAAATCAATGGCATCTCTTTATAGTTAAAATGCCTTTGGCAGAAGAAAGAGTTTTTCTTTTACATGGCTGAAAAGCAGAACTAGAAAAATGCGCATGCTGTAATTAACTAAGTGGTTGCAGGAAGGAATTTGTATATTCACCCCGGCAGCCCGAGATTATACTCAGCACGTGCACCGGAAAGAGGATCAATTTCCAACTCAGGGTTTTTTTCCTTTCCACTTCATCTGTTTTTTCGTACGAATTCCCTACCACTCGACTTAGCTCTAATTTTTTTTTAAGATTCCAAATGAATTAATTTCTTTAGACATTTATGGCTCTTGGAGCTTTTTGCCACAGAATACCATTCTTAGGCACTTAGCTAGTTTTTAGTTATTCATTCAAGTGAGTATTATTAAATTACAGTTGATTAGCTTTTTAATGTGCCATTAGTCTACAAAAATTTTACTCCAATTCGTATTCCTACGGAAGCGAAGCTTGAAACGAGGTAGAGAGCTCTGGGAATTAGTAATTAATTTTAATTGCACAACTTACTATTCTAAGTCAATTATTAAGTTATAAACTGTCTTCACTGCGTTACCATAACAATTACAACAAAGCTTATTTAGTGTGGTATGTACCCATCTCTGATATTCAGAGGTGGACAAATAATAATTCAAAGGTATTCAAAAAAGTGTATTTAGTAATACAGTTTTACTGCAATTACATAGTATAAGTATAATAACAACACTCTGACGAACTTGTTACTCTTAATAAAAGAAAAGTTATGTTGCAAACTTTTAATCTAGAAAAAAAGTTTTAATTTAATTCTGAATAAAGGTTTCTTTATTCAGTTGAAGTCCATTGTTAACTTGAGAGTAACGAACGAAAACATGCCCAACCCAAAATTCACGAGATCCTCAATTTGAAAGAACTCATTATTGAAAAGAATAATCCGATACCTGTATATTATAGGTAAAAACACGATCGTCACAGTTTTCCACTGGGACGTTTTGCGTCACTTGGCACCAAGCCGAGCGAGCGAGAGAAAGAGCGATATTAATAGTCGGCGCGATATATCTTTATTTGGATTTACTTCGCGGGTTAGTTGCATTTATTCACGGTAATTAATCATAGGTCAGTAGTAGTAGTAGTAGTGGTGGTAGTAGCAGTAGAAGCAGCAGCAACGCGAATGGATTAAAACCGGGACTAGATTAATGGCAATGTCGTATGTACGCCCTGGTATAAGAAAAAAAATTGTACCTCGCGTGCAAGGCTCCGTTTTCTTCCTTAACGAGCACCGATCACCAGCTTCGTACATAGCCTCCGGCAAATGGAAATGGATTTTTTGTTTTCAAAATGGTAGGCTATATAAGCGTGTAAGTGTATGTTTCACTTCCTCTGGAAAACAAGAGGAATTTATAGCCTAAAGGAATTCAGATCGCGATTTTCCAACGATATATTATACTCGTCTGACGGCTAAGTAATGAGTTTGGAAATATGGGTATAAGAATAATCCGAATCAACTTTTTTTATCTTGTTATTCTTGTTCCAAGATCGTTTCCCTTCTAAAAATTTTTTCTGATACGAATATTGAGGTTTAGAACAGCTTTGTAAATCATTAATACTGATCTTCATTTCCTTTTTATAATAGTAATTCACGAGCTCATCTTTCATATATTATATAACCCGAAAAAAAACTACAAAGAGTAACATTCGCTTTATCAACTGATATCCTATATCTATTTTTGCCGAAGTATAGGAAAGAAAGAGCAATATTCACGTATTTTTATTTAAAATCTTACAATTTATACGCTACACAATTTTGACAAACTCGCCTTTATAAACAATCTTTGAGTTATCGCCTGTTAGAGTGCTCGAAAAAATCTGTCCCCGCAGCTCTTGCTCCCTCAGCTCGTAGCCTCTTTCTCGTGCTATCTCTTCCATTGCTCCCTCGCTAGCAGCGAGAGCGTTACTATTCTAGGGTCTTTTCAGTATTTTACGCCTTGTACACATTTTCCTCTCGCCGCCCTATTACTGAGCAGCCCCAATTTCACCCTTTCGGAGGCAACATACACGTAAATTCGACCCATAAAGCTGAAGCATGTGTGGCTCTCTATCGTGGGGTCTTGAAATTTCAAAGAATCGCTTTCAACTGTTTAGGCAGGGGACTACTGAATGCATTTCTGCATCGTTATACGCATAAGTAGCCGGAATATAGCGTCGATGGTGCCAGTAATTTTAGACCATTAATTTAAACCAATCCTTTTTCGTTACTAAGCACGTCGTCCGGCCTATAATTTCCACGGTTAAGGGATTCAATGACAACTCTTTCTCCACACTTTAACAAGAAGCACACACATATATATATATATATACGTACACATAAGCTATATTTATAAATAATATACGCCATTAGATCTATTCTACATTCTACGCACGCAGTCTTGATAACTAGTCTCTGACTTACAATTAGAGGTAGGTAGACTCACAAAGGCTAAAGACGCACTTTTTAGCTGGTACGCAAATCGATCTTTTTTTACTAGGGCCAACCATTTCGGCAAAGTATCTGCTACTACGGCTACTCAATATGTATTTGGCGATTAGTTACTTGGAAATTCTCTGTATCGGCACATAACAGAAATCAGTATTTTTCTCAATTTTTTATCCTCCCGCGGATGTGCCCTTCGTTCTTCTCGCCCAGGCTTGAATATTTTTCTTCATATCCTCAATAATATTCGACATATGAGTTGGGAAAAGAGCGACAAATAAATGGGCTTGTCGGCGTGTCACCCTCCTTTCCCAAACATACTGACTTTTCCAGAGGGCACAATAGCTTGGGAGAGCTTGCGATTTGCATTAATTAACGGGCTCCCGGGCTCGCGACCATTACGCGATTCTGTTAGTTTTACGTATCCACGGCACGGGGCGTTCGGCCAAGCGTGATAAATCAATTATCGAATTAGTGGATTATCGCGCTATCCTATATCTTTGTGCCTCTGTGATGTCTCTTGGCAATATACAGCTCTGCTCCTCCCCCCTCTCGTTTACACGGTTACGCCATAATACCTTGCGTGCTTGCGAGGACGTATAAATCGTCACTGGGGGCCAACACGAGTGCAAAGTATAAGCTCTTGCTATGCTTTGTTTTACAAATTGATCGTTTGTTTTCTGGATGAGTCAATTGTATTTGGCTGCACTGAATAATCCATGCGTTATAACATTTAAAAGTCACTGACATAGACGTATGAAGCCAACATTTTTTGTTTGATACTTTCGATACGTCAAAAATTGATTTAGTATACTGGAATAACTGATTAATGGAATATTTTAAATATTATATATGTAGCACGAATATTTTATAACGTGATCGTTAGTGCATTTGGTAGTCGCAAATTAAAGGTTCGATATTATATGAAACATTATTATGAAATTGTCTGAAACGAATCCATGCAAATGACATATGGACATCCATTTATTTCTACATAATTATGAATTAGAGTAGCTGCTTTCTATTAATACAACGATAAAATATTTATTTTCCATTCTAGAGTGTAGGGATCGCGATTTAATTTGCATGATAAACTGTGAAGCGACTGGTCTACTCATGAATCATGCTGTACGCTCATCAATGCAAACTAGTTAGCCACGCATTTATAACTGAAAAATAAAATTGTAAATCAAAGAGCTATTAATACTTGAAGCCCGTATGATGGAAAGCTTTTGAACTACAATACATGTTGTATATTTCATGATTATCATGACGACCAAGTGTGCACTTTGAATGTAAACATGAAAGTCTCGATGCGTTGACAGAGTTTGTAATCTAATTAATCAGCGCCGTATATTGTTATTCCTCATTACAATTGCAGTTTAAACGACCGACAAAAGCAAGACAATTATTTTTAGTTATACTCTTTGATGATTTTAGTTACTATTTGTAATTGATAGATGTGTACATTTTGAATGATAATCTTTTCACACGTACACGAATTATGTCTGCATGTAATAATCAATAGTTAGTAATATTTTAAGATTAATTATTTGGATTTCAGCTTAGTCTTAATCGAACAAAAATTGAACAACATTGTCAATAATTTATGCGAAATTTGATTTGCCTTAAACAAGTTATTGTAAAGTGGACTTCCTTAAAATAGCATCAACGTAACCTATTCGTAGTCTAAGTGATAGTGTCTCAAGTCTCCATACTAGCGATTCTTCGACATCTACATTGACCTAGTGAATTCAATAATTAGAAGACTCTTCGTGTTTAGAACCCATTGAATATTTACGTGTCTTCAAGTAACATCAGCTGGGTTAGCTCGTAAAATTTGCGATGTTTAATTTTATAGTATTAAGGACCCATAAAATGCAAAGAAATATATAAAGAAAAAATTGCAAATTCCGAGCCATCACTTTTTATCGCTGCAATATCGTATATTTACGCAGCCGTCGTAAATTACAAATGAAGAGAGGGCTGTAAAAATTGATTTTACTTGCATTTAAAATACTATTTGTATTGCATTTGTATAACGATGACTTTTAGGGCAATCATTTACGATTGAAGTATTAAAATTCATCCATCATCATTGGCGGGAATGTTCAGTGAGATTGAGCTCTATCAAGAATACCTTAACATCCCACAGTTTGCAAGATATATCGAGCGATAGGTTGCATACATCAAATCAGATTGCAATCGAATGGTGCAAGCTGGAAGGGATGAGATATAGATGCACGCGTGAGGTATGAGGACGTCGCATGAGGGGATCTGTCGTAATTGATCGGTGCTTAATTAATGCTTGAGAGTTTCCTCTATTGCTCCCCAATCCCCGTTCCCCTCTCTTTCACTGGAGTTGAGGAAAATCGGCGCAAGAGGATGTTCCAGTCACTCGGACTCATGCAAATCAGTCTTTGTGATTGTTATTACCGGCGTGCGACTCGCTGAGTTTAGACATACAATGCGTGCAGACAACTCTCCAGCGGTTCGTTACAATTTAAATGATAATGTAACAGAGTAACTATTCTGACGGTCAAGCTTCGTCTTTGCATCTGTAAATTTACGTCAAGCTTTCGCTATTCTATTACACACTCAGTTGCTATTACTTTTCGAGATTGTTTTGAATTGAAGCGATGAAGAAATTAGTAATTTGGTTGCATAAATGTAACACGCAAAACTGCAAAAAAAGAGAAGGAAAAAAAAGCGTAGAAAGTGTTTCTACTGTTAACTTAATCATTTATACAGTTTTTGTCGAAATGTCAGTTTTGTTCAGACACTTCAATATATAAGCTAGGGAGTGCAAGTTATCGAAGAGAGAAAGGGGAAGAGTCGAAATCAATGCGATAAATATACGTCTGACTAATAAATAATGAATCAGTGGTGGTGGTGAACGCCCAGAGAAGAAAGAGAAGAGAGGCGAGCGAAAGAGATGAAAAATCGCTCCACGTCGCAGAGTAATCGAATTCTCACTCGCTAGGGGGGAAATCCTGCACTTCTCAAAATTATGTAGACCTCCCCCGAGCAATGCCGGACGTTATTAAGTTCCATAGATCTCCATTCTAAGGCGTTTCCCAAGTTATGGACACGTAGACGTCTAGAGCTCTTAGAGTTTTTCTCCTCATCTAATATTCATAATCGACGCTAACTTGATAACGAACTTGTTGCCCTATACACTTTTTCTTTTTTTTGTCACTCAAATTTATTGTGAGATTATTTTTTTCTTTTCTATCGTTCAGAGCTATGATTATTTTTATATTGAAAGAAAATTGTTTATTTGTTCTTTCTTTTTGAGATATCAAGCCTGAAATAATTTCGCTTTAAAGTTCTGATTTTAACTTACAAAATAAAACTTTTTTCCTGAGTTTGAAGTTAAAGAATATTGCCGCTAACGAACGAGCTGCATGGTTGCAGCTAAAAATGAAAACCAAAAACAAACCAGCGATGTGGTAGTAATGTTTATTTTCTCATGCATCGACTAAACCTTGCGGGGATAACGTGTGTAGTACAGGTACAAATATAGAGTACAGAGAACACGCTCGTTTGCTTGCGTCATCCCACCCTCGAAAATGGAATATTGCGTTTGTCATTGCCTTACTCGAAGGTGCAGCTGGACTGGCTGTTGGGACCGTTACCACCAATATCAATTACTCGCCGGCGTGTCATCTCTGTATTCTAATGGGAGTCCAATGTTTGTCGGTGTATTCGTTACTTTAGAAAAATTTTGCATATCGATATCTGAATCCTTTTATTACTTTGACTTCTCGGAGCAATATTGTGTCTATTTTGAAAAATCAGAAAAAGTTGCTTGTACGTACCTATGAATGCTATAAAAGGTATTTTAGTTAACGCAGCAATGTTTGAAATTGCATTAGCGTTAATACTTATGTCGTGGCAATTTTCGTTTTAAAAGAATTTATTTCAGAATTTCAAAATTTTATATAAATAATAGAAAAATTAAATAGATAGTGGAGCTGAATAATAAGAAAATTTCATCCAATTAAAACTCTAATAAAAACTTATCAACTTTGCGCTACTATTTCAAACAAAGATAATTCGGCCGTCGTTTTACTATCATTAATTTAATGAAATTCTTAATTTAATTGTCTTTGACAAAAATTTCAACGAAAGGCTTTGAGACCTTATGAAACTCACTCGTGAAATTTAGTCGACTTTCGACGGTGCGAGTTAATCGAGTGGCTGATTGACTTTCAGTTTTGGCGCTACGCAAGAGTCAATTGTCGAGAGATTCGAGCTTTTTTAGAGTACATGTACGCGGTACATGCCGACAAATGGAATTAAAGTTGCTGCGGTTAAAGTTTCATGTGCGCATAAAGGGCGGATTCCATTAACTGCCTAGTCAATCACAGCTATCACTTTTTGTTTCATAAAACGACAATTTTGACTATTTTTTAGATACCTAATGCTTATGTTATTATTTTACATACATGTAAAAGCTTAATGAGTCAATTTATATATCTTGATATATTAGTCAATTAATTTTTATTGAAGCCGTGAAATTCGTCTCGTGATTTGTTGTGATTCATATTTCAGGAACTCAATTTGTTTCCACCTTTTTATATTATTTTCATTTTGAGTTTTCTATCATAAACAATATTCTATGCTAGTGAAAAAATAAATTAGAAAATATTTTATGGTATTTTAGAAAAAGTTATTCTATCATGCTTGACTGTTCTATTGATGAAATATGTTAAAATTGTGGTATTATGATAAAATCAGTATATTAAATTCATTATATTTTTATTCATTAATTTTTCAAAAATACTTCTAAAATTAAAAAAACGATACTAAACATCTCACTTTGTAACTGAAATCAAAAGAAATCCAAAATGAACATAATATGAGATGCAAATCATAAATTAAAAAACTTGTAGATAGAGCCAGAAGCATAGTCGTATTTTTTTATGGAACGGTCGTCAAACACTTTTACAGTCGAGCTCACTCTCCGTTCCCAACTGAAAGGTGTGTTTCTTTTATCTGCTTAGTCAACTTGATTATGACATAAAATGTAGATCACAAGAAGCCTCGTGTAGTTTAATCGTGAAAAATGACAGAAAAGCCTCTATTCACAGGTATGTACAAACTCGCATTTTGCGTATACACGGTGTTATTGTCACCTAGTTTTTCATCCCATAAGCGGTATAGTATAGAGGTTGCTCGGCAATTTGCATGTGCGACCGTGTCGATGAGAGCATTGCATTTTTGAGCGTTTTGGCTTTGCACTATTGAATGCATAAAGCAGACGTGACAATGCTTCTGCCACGCTGACCACGCCGTTATGGTACTTTTTGCCCTCACTATGCGCTCGGCATTATTACGTCGGTTTTTCCGCACTCAAATTGATTCTGCACTTTTACGATATTGCGTCGTATTCTTCTGTCCGCGTTATTGCACTCTTAGACTTATCAAATATATTAGATAGAACATTTGTCTTATATTTTTTGTGTATATTAATAATAAGTTGAGAACTATTTAATGAAATTTTAACCAGACGCCAATACATTATCTTAAACTTATAAATTTTTGTTTCAAATACTCAATGCTTTACAGATAATAATAAGATGGAAGTATGAAAACATTTATAAAATGCAAAATAGTAATATTCTATAATTATTATGTCAAGAGTTGTGCTTGGCTCCTGACTACAAGGAAATTGACTTTGGCGGTCGTATCAAGTGATTTTCATTAAACGGCTGAATGGCTGTGGAAAATGAATCTTTACAGACTCGTGTTATCGAACTCAAAGTTTTCTCCATTAGCCATTTTCAATTCAATATTGAAATTGTTGGCCTAAATGAATCTTTTAGTCTTCAACTCTTGTCACTCGAGATAATGTATTTCCTTATTAAAAGATTGAATTGTATTTTAAACAAATGAAAATTCATTTCGTTGCTTTCGGATACACGTTCTTACGTAAATATTATCATACACTTATATGACTGAAGTTAAATCAGAAAGTTTTAATAAAAATTAAACGTCCATATTATGGCATACATTTTCTTATTCAATATTTAACCATGTTTATTTTATAACAATTAAATTTAAGGCAATATTGATCATTATTATTCATATCACGGTGTCACAAAGTGTGTTTGACAATAAACGGACTTTTCTGTATAGAATGTGTGTGTTTAATAAATATTGAAGAAGTAATTTAGTTGTAAAATATGTAATAGATTATTTGTACACTATGTTGCAATAATATTTGTAAATTAAAAAATAATTTTGACATACTTATTAACCAATTTTAAATTATTTATTATACATTATTTTATCGATTATTATTGATTTAGTATTATAACTTAATTAAAGTAATTATTAATCAACGATATATCGAAAGCATTTTTCGAAAATCGACTCAATTTTTCGAGTTAGTTTCACTTGAATATAAATATGGTGAAAATAATATGAATCCCTCGTCGGTAAAAATAATATTCGCAGAAAAAGGTAAATTGTTCAGTAGGCTAATAAATTCACGTAATTTTCATATCTGAAATTTCCTCTTATTTAACGTAACAAAGTAAAACCAATTTTCTTGACATTTTTCATTAGCTTGATATTTATCATGCCGTCTAAACTTTTCAATCCTCCGCCAATAAGTTCTTTAGACTGTTCTGGGTGAAATAGAAAGTTTACTTGGTAAACTTATTACGTTAAACATCAGTTTTACAGAAACTACAAAAAGGTTTTACTTTCAATTAGAATAAAATTTGTAAAATATATGTATACGTTTGCACGACACACACATGTACGTATGTACATTTGCCGAGAATGTGCTAAGTACTATTGGAAAGCTCGTGTTACTCAACACCAGCACAGAGAAAGAGAAGCGGTGGAATCGAGACAAAAAGCAAAAGAAAGGAAAGTAAGAGAGATAAAGAGGGAGGTTAAAAACGAGCAAGCGACGCGGTCGAGCGTATCTCGACCGTCTATACTCTGCGCTAATTAACTAAGTTGAATGAGTTACTTCAATTCAGAAGGGAGTGAGAGAGAAAATTTACTTTTCCGTGGCTGGCTAACTCGCTTCCTTTTGCTCACGCACGCGATTCAAAGACGATTTATGGCGACGTATAAGCTCGAGCATCGATTCCAGTTCGTCTAAGAATTCATCTTTCTCATTGCCTCGCAAGTGGCAAGGTTATTAAGGAATTCGCTCATATGACCTATGAACTAAGTTCTGGCGCGAGAAAGCTTACTCTGCTCATGTGTTAATCAGGAAGAGGCGAGTTTAGAGTGTAATACGCTATTGCTGAAAAGGTTCTTTGACGAAGAGTGAGTGAGAAAGTGAAAGAGAGCGAGAGATTATACGAATAAAATTGACTGGCTTCTACATACGGAATTCAGTGATATTTAGACAACTCATTGTAATTTGAATATAAGCACGACCTTATTTTAATCTCCCATTTGAAATTTTTAACGTCAAATGAAATCTAAGTTGGCATACTGAAACTGGAGCTCTGTAAATATTTCGCGTAACTTGAAAGCCAAGTAGACAGTTTTTTTATGATATGAGCTTTTCTAATTGACAGCCTCTTTATTCAAGATCTTTTATCCAAAAACAATTTCATTGTTTTACAAATTTACCGTTATTCATGTGTCAGATTTCCGGAATTTCAAATTTGTTAATTTGCATTTCAAATTTATTACTTGTTAAATATTTCACAGAGTAATCCGGCCTTCCATTGGGTAACTTAACCCTTAAAAGTCTGAATTTTCAAAATTAATTAGAAAATATACGAATGTATTCTTTACAGTTAATATATTTATTTTGAAAAAAGAGTATGGTATCTTTTTAAACATACTTATATATCTAAGAACTGAAATCGAATTAAACTAAAATGAAATCATAAACTCCAGTATCAAATATAAACTTGATGTATTTAAGGGTTAATATTGCTATTTATATGTTATAAAAATATACGTATTTAAAAATTTTTGATACTTAATTTTGGTATTAATTAACCAATCATTTATTCTGTAAACGGTAACACATCCAATTTACACGAAATAACTCAATAACTCACTGCACTCACAAATTTCTCGCTTGCTCGGTATAAACTCTTAGTATGAACTATATACAACTCGAGGACAGAGCCGCGATACGAGAGAAAAGCAGGAAACCTCGAAGTAAATGGAGCACACACACACTAATTTTGTTTTGCCGAAGTGTTATCTCTCGAAACGCAGTTGGTTTCCAAAGGAAGCGCAGCGATTCTCCGACACGCCATGGTCACGTCGATAACGTTGTGCAAGCAATCAGTGCGAGACGCGTCCTAAGTCCACAAAGCGCGCGCGAGGAAATCGGAGAATGATATAGCGCCTCTCGCAAAGGGAATATTTATGTCCTCCCTCCCTCCCTGCTCGTATATATACGGTTACCAGATTACAGGGCGTTATTAATCTTGCTTGAAGAGCATAACGTCAAGTTGAGTGAGCTTGGATTTCAATGCACGTGTACAAATGACATTCGCTGGAGAGATGTTAACAAGTAGTCAATATCGAGATATAGTCCGACGAGTTAGTCAATATTTCACTGATAGTGATAATTGATTATCGTTTTTGTATTTTTCTGAAGTCAATTTTCTCACTTGATTAAATAAGTTCATTTTTAGGCAAACTGTAAAATGGTAGATTCAATTGAATTATCTTCTTCTAGTTGCATCTAAATAACATGCAAAGCGAGAAAGATAAAGTGAATTGTAAGTAGGAAAATTGAAAGTCAAAGTAGATTAAAGAAGAAAAACCTGTCATCTGAAACGTATAATAACAAATGAAAATGAGACACTAAAAATGGAAATAGGTAGCGCAGAGTGAAAAGATCAAAAGTCCACAGATTAGAGGCTTGATCAAGACAAATATACGTTGAGATAGGTAGACGAGGCATAGGAATAAAGCACGCGATCACGCGGGGTTTTGCTTGAAGGTATATGCAATCGGATTTACCAGATTCCATGTCATTATTCTCGTCCAAGATCTTTCGCCGACACTGAACATCTCCATGAGGGATTCGATATCTTGTTCTTGCGCTACAAACCTCTTAATTCCCGACATCTTTAAAGACTTCCAATATCGTTTCAACGTTCCGAGTTAATTGCTCGAGACTATCACTGGTTTTTCATAGGTGTATATTATTCTGTGTTTTAGTCTTATTTTTGTTCTTTTTTCTTTGTCGTTTGACGATGTAAACAAAGAAAAGACAAGAACTAAAAATTAAACGTGAAAAAAGAAAATTGCTGAGACACGTAGAAAGCGAGTTCACAAAGGAAGAAACCCATACGATTGCCTTGTCACGTACTGGGTTTGCAGCGAGAACATTACGTTACCACCACCGTGTGCTCTACGTCTTCACTTTACGACACCTGTTTGCTGCTAGTTTTCTCGGCCTTGCGTGAAAATGAGCGTGCAACACGTCGCATCCACACGTAACGGCTTTACTCTGTAGCCAAATGATGCTCAAATTATAACCGTCTCTTCGGTAATAAAGTGTGGTGTAAGAGTAAAGTGAAATGTTCTATTGCTCGAATGAATTTGAAAATTCTCTTTCGTGTTATGTCGTAAGTTATTTTAAAAATTATGTTCATCGTGTGAAACGAATAAAGTGATAAACTTCAATATGTCTTCAGTGCAGATGAAATATCATTTGGAACGAATCTTGGCAGGAAAGCAGCTCAGCTCTTGTATATAATATAACTCTGGTACACATATTTCCGAAAGAGAGCGAGAGAAATGCGTGCTCGCCGACGAGAACTCGCTATGCATCCGCGAAAATACAAATTTCCGCATAGCAAGATATTTATATATCATATCTATCTCCTCTATCTAGTCAGTGGAAATCCTTTGGCCGACGATGCGCGAACAGAAAATTGGCATCGAGAGACTTTGAGGTAGGCTTGCTTGTGTGGTTTGGTTCTACTTTCAATTTACGTAAGTGCTATACAGCAGATTAGAGAGATAGCTAGCCTATCTCCTTTTTTTCAGTTCTATACTCAAAGAGTAACGCCGCCACTACTAACCCCGCGCATTCGACAACGCAGTCTAGAAGTTTGGAGGACGGTAAAAGAGAGTAGTTTCTGTCCAGCTAGGGCGCTTTGTCCAGTTAAAAGGACCACTAGAGTGACGGTATGTAGTTGCTTGCGGCTTATTTGTTGCTAACTGAATTCCTTATTGCCGACGATTCTTGTTTAAAGGGGAATTATCCTTGTTTGATACGCAATGCTTTTTTGAAAATTACATGTTATAATTACGTGTGAGCAAGATGTACAGTTATCATGTATGTGGATTCGTACTTGAATGACTACCAATGCTACGGTTGCGAAAGTATTTCACGTAAAGATATAAATAAGTAAAACTACAAAGTAGCATACTCTTCTTCAACTTCTAAATGAGACGCTCGAGTATAATATTCAATAATATGATCAAACATTTATTGGAAACTTGGAAATTTAGTGTGTATCTTTTACCCAACTCAAGTTTGCAGCAGTCATGAAATGAAAATTTGAAGATGAGAAAATGTCAGACAAAAAATACAAGTCTCAGAGTAGAGATAATTGATCAAACTTATTTATGTGATAATAATTGATGATCTTACATACAACGTCAATTTTGATCTTCGAAAGTTCGAGTTACGATAGGTAAAAAAATAACGACTCGCTTCTAACACATAAATGGCGCCCAAGATCAAAAGGACGTGTCAGCTATTGGAGGGATATAACGCAGGTAGGTATACGTTCCGAAGAAGGTTGGTCTTTTCTCGTAACGCTCGTGACGTTCGACAAATCGCTCGACCCTCTCTTGGCATCAAAGATCTGATTTATTGTCGAGCAAGAATCTTTCGCTTTGCCACAAAAGTATACCGACATAGAGTAGCATCTTACTTGTTTTTTTTTGCACACCATTAGAAAACATGCGTTAGGCGATTTATTTTGTGTACTTGTCGAGAAGTATAGCGCTTTTTCCGATCTAGCAAACAGATTTCGAAGAAATTTGTTTATTTTCAATTTTAAATTTGTGTATGTTATTGGCACAATACTACTTCCTTTTGTATCATTAAATCAATCAAGTCTTACAGTCTTTAATCGAGAACTTGTCTACGTCAATTGATAATTATGGACAATTTGAAAGTAAAGCATTATTTAAATTATCACGAATGATCTCATAATATATATACTTGCAATAAAATAGAAATGATTAATTTATCAGATCAGTAAATAAATAAGTGTATTAACAAAATTATCATTTAAACGTGACTTTACCATTCTTTTCGGTCATATAAGTAGATTAAAACAATACATTAAATAACGAATAAACGTTTGAAATAAAAACTAACAATTTTCAAAAAGTGCAAAGTAATCGGAAAAACTAAGTGAAACTATTGAATAACAAATCAGACAAGCAGAACGAAAATTGACTAAGAGCTGGCGCTGACAGTTAATCATGTGTAGCGCAGCACGCGAAAATTCCCATTCGGACAGATGCCATTTAAAGTTTTAACAGGATTTTTTAAATGAAATCAATTTTAAGCAAGCGTCAGTAACATTTTCACGGTAAAATTTGAATTCAAACAAGTAAATGAACTTGGATTTTATAATTATTGTAAATGTAATAAAGGTTGTATACGAAAGATAAAAATAGGTGATCCTAAATTTAAGAAAGAAATTATCGAATTTACACTCAAATAGAACTAATAAATAATGAATAGTTAAAATAAAAAGTAAAATAAGTTCAATCATACGATAAAGTTGAAACCCGAATTGATCAGACATATCCGTAAGATAATCAACATCAAGAAACACTGACGTTGATAAGCATATGCGTCCCTTGCAGATGAAAGCACGAGCCGGTGCTAGAGCGCATCAGCCAGGTGAAAGCCGCTTAGCAACGGTTGCAAGAACTGAGACGTGCAAACCCCTTCTCTCCCTTACCCTCCCAGTGAAATCCAGCTTTGGCGCTGTCGTTCACCGTGCAAACAGAAAACAAACTTCTCCGCACCTTGACATGTAGTGATTATATAGCTACCGCGGATGTGTCCAGAAACTGACTGACACTTGCTTTTCCAAGATGATGTATCGCGCATATATATACACACTCAAATCTGTTATATTTGGCGTGGGTTTTCCATAACTTGGACACGCGTAGTTTTCTGGCTTGTTTCTTAATATTTCAAACTTGAACTGAAGCAAGGATAAAGTTTAATACTTACTCGAGGAAAAGATTTTTCTTGTTGCGATTTGAACTTTTCCTGGTATACATTGGTTGGGGGAGAATGGTGGGCTTGAAAATCTAACTTACCAAAAAGCAAGAAAGTATGCACTACGAAGTACATACTCGGAGTACTATATTTATAATGTCTCTTCTGTAAGATGATTGAGTTCGAATGTTACTTTTTGGTGATTTATTTTTGCGAGTATGGATTAGTTTTAGAATAATAATAGAGGACTTCAAGAATCTTCGAATGTCCTGATTTCTTTTTAGTTTTTTTTTTCATTAAAACTGCAAATGAAATACGATACCTTATGATTATGTAATTTGGGCGCTAGCTTTGAGCATGGCTTGCAATACGTTATTCTCGCAATCACCGAAGATTTACGAGGAGAAAACCATCTACTGAAAATACAAAATAAGCATGCTAACCTCGTTTTTCGAGGGCCTGTGGCAAACGAGTCCCAAGATAACGGCGGTTTCAATTCACGCGAGAAAAAGCACACGCTAGACGTCTTATTAACGGAGAATTGATGTTCACCGCCAAGTGCTCCCCGGGGAGAATAGTTAGAGAGAAGGGGAGGCGGGAGAAAGGCAGAAAGCACGAGCAACAGAAAAAAAGAAGAGAGAAAAGATCGTCAGCATTTTGCATCGAGTTCTTTTTAACGAGGACAATTGTAATCCGTTGTAGTCGAGTATTGCTCGTACACGTGATCATTACAGCTCCGCGTGCGCGCACAACCCCTCTATTGTATATTTATTGAATCGTAAAGTGCCCGAAGAAAATATCGATCGATCTACGCACTGAAAATAGCAACGAGATTTCATTGCACACAGAATCCTATTGATGAAATTTTTTTTGGTGTGCATTCCGACAGCTTTGAAAGAAATATCATAGTGCGTGATGTACAAAAGTCAGCGTCGTTTGCAAACTGTCAAATATGGAAGTGTGTCCAAGGCTTCGGTGAACTGTTAAAAGTTTGTATTAATGCAATACTAAATCGGATTGTATCCAAACTTATTGAATTTTTATTTACGCAACAAGCTTTTGAAAGGCTAAGTAGAAATATCACGTATTAGTCAGACATTATTTCAAATAACTTTGTTAGTTGAAGTTGTGTCGGCTAGTTATAACATCTGTGATAAATAACGTCGTAAAATCTTTTTTATTCTCCAAAATAATGTAGTAATCATCGCAAAAAAACTGAGAACAAGTCATAAGCGATAATAAATAACAAACTACATAATAATCAGAACTCCTGTAAAGATGAGAGAAAGGCAAAGGCAGAGGAGAAGACGAAACAATGATCCCAACGGTAATTTATCGAACATCACCGAGGCTATCGCACAAATAGCGCGTATTTTTCTTGGCTCAAGAAAAGAAAAGGAAAAGTAGGCGGGGTATAAGGGTCAGTCTCAGGTGGTGGTTAACGAGCCTGGAAGAGAGAGAGAGAGAGAGAAAAAAGAAGGCAGTCAGTCGAGGTTGTAGTCAGAGCAAGAAGGTCTCCAGAGAGATTCACGGAAACAATCTTGCTTGATTCTCTCTCTCTTCCTTTCTTCCTTTTTCTCTCTTTCCCTCTCTTTCTCAACCCCTTTTTTCTACATACGAACCAAGAATATGTTTTCTGTTCTACCTTTTTCAGCTTTTGTTCATAAAATAAGTGATCGCAAAAAAGAAATTAAAGAAAATCCTGGCGCTTAATCAGATTGATTTAGAATAAAAAATTTTTTTCTTTGTAAATACAATCGAAGCCTTTTAAGAGGTAGGAATTCGCAAGGAACAACGTGAATATTTCCGACATCGAACATACTCGGGTTTTTAATTTTATTCTGACTTCTATTATAGAGCCCTGTAATACGTGAATAAATGAATAAAAGCAATCGAACTAGACTTTCGATTAGAATATTTATGCGCACGCTGTGTACCAGAAAATTATAAAATGTTTCTCTTACCTGAAAAAACCGATTTATCAGTTATGTAGTATATTACTGAGTTGTAGACTACTTCAAAAGATCGATGTTTCTTTTATGAAATATTAAAAGGTATTCACGTGGCAAGAATTTATTTTATTCGCATGTATTTAAGGGAGAGTGAATTCATGAAGGGTTATGAGAAAGAGCAATCCACTTAACGCTCAAATCCCAACATAATCACAGTAATTTAACATAACCCGAATTTAAAACACCCTCACGATTTTTGATAAATTGGAAAATTTCTCAAGTGGAAAACCATTCACTCCGACTCGAGTAAAAAACGCTATTTTCACGTTCTACGTTTGCAAAGATAGCATCAAGCTCCCAAGAGCAAGCAGTGAGCTGGAATAACGTTCACTTTCTCTCTCCCGATCTCTCAGTAAAATATATCTCGCACCTTGAAAATCCGGGAATCAATTAACCCTCTTTCAAATTCATCCCTAGGTAGCGCTAAGGACAGGAATCTCTCCCTTTAACCGGGGGAGAGATTTTCGCGGTGGGGAATCTGTGCCTCATCCTCAAGATAAGGCATCTCAATTTCAGCGGCTTTCGCGCTCAGATTTTTTTTGCTTTAGATATCGGTACGTTCTCGAAGAACGGAGAAACGAAAATCCACGCCACGGAAACGTTTCTGAGAAAAAGAGTGCACGCATACGAGAAAATGTGTGTTTCATATTTGGGACAATGGATAATGTCAGAGTTCCCGGTATCTCTTTCCGACTGAAAGAGGACAGTCGCATACAACTAAAGAATGTCAACTCTTCGCTGATATTCCTCTTTTTCACTTGTCTGGGAAATCAGTTTTTTGGCTGATTACCCACCAAATCTACGTTATTAAAAGCTTTTTATGACGAGAACACCATTTCTTATTGGAAGTTTTTTTCCTTTCATGATCTCGTAAGTCTGGGGTAAAATGTTATTTCTCGATGATAAAATACCATTTCATTTCATATAATACAATTGTAGAATCAATTTAATTTATTAAATATTTTTATAGAATATTTTTTACGAGTTTCTTGTTATGCTCAATACCTAAAGAAAACAATATATTATAAGCACAGTTCTATTAAATATTGGGATATTGTGATAGATGTATTGTATTAAGATTATTATATTACTTTGATAGTTCTAATATTTGAATGTAAAGATTAATTATTAAAAATTTATTCATTTTCGAAATTTTTTATATTGTAAAAAATTAGATTGACAAAAATATCAAAGCGAAAGAATCTTTGAACAAAAATCACTGTATGTTTATTATATGTATTCACTAAAGAGTGCGACAGCTATCACGTGGTAGGATTTTTGCGTTCGTTTCCGACAACACCTTGCTATTCATTTTGTCCTCCTTATTCTGACGATGCATACAACTATCTGGAAACTCGACGTGTTTGCTCCGACCTTTTTCTTCTCTTTTTCTTTGTGAGTATGCGTGAAAGAACTTCGCTTGGGTAATAGAACTCTGTACGCTTTGAGTACAATAGACTCTATTTAGACAATGATAAGTATTAGGTAGATAGTTTTTCCAGTTTAACCACATAGAATAACTATTCATAAATTAAATGCAATTGTTGTCAAGGAGGTTTGTAATATCTATTCGCTTCTATGAATTAGATATGGTTTAAGAACGATAATAGAGAATAAAGAACAACACCCTTACAACTTCCTTTTTGGTAATAATCAAACCAGTTATCATTTAAAAAAATGAAATCTTTATGAACAATCAGATCTGATGAATGATATATTTTCTGAAGCTCAATAAATAAGAAGAGTGTGAATGAAGTTTTTCTTTTCAAAGTATTTTTTTAAAGCCAAGCTTTAGAAATAGAGCTTTCACGGGAAAGGACTTTCGCGCAAAGTCCTTTAAACTCTTGGTCGCTCGAACTATAAGAGCAAGATACGCTCTTTGGCGTCGCAGTGCTTGTGCTCAGGCAACTTTTGTCTACTATAACTTGAAAAGACGACTTGCCTCTTGGAACAGAGCGAGAAACGAGTCGACAAATGAAGCTTGGAAAATGAACACTGCCTGATAAATGACTGCGGTTTAAGTGTGTTCAAAATTAATGTCTGCATGATAAAAATTATTATATTAAAAATTATATTAATGAATAACCATTCCTCATAAAATCTAATATTTCTAATGTTATCTTATCATAAAAAACGTATTTTTTGTAATTTTGATACAATCAAAGTTCATTAAATATGGAATTTCAATATTTTAAAAATATTAATTAGTATTTAAATCTTGAATACAATAGACAAGCGATGTTGATTTGCAATCATGACAACGTTACTATGCGAGTTAGTACTTGTTTAGTGCTCAGTAGCAACGTGACTGATTCCAGTTTTGTAACCCTTTCTAAGTTTGTACCATATAAAATTTGCTTTACTTGTTTTCGGATAAAAATAAATGAAACAAACTCAGAGTACACAGTTTCTACTAAAAATTCAGTATTTCTTTGTTTCCTAATGTTAAACTGTAATATTTACAAAACAAAAATATGCACAATCAAAATAGAAGAATGTAATGATTACAAATCTCTTAAAAATGGATGAATTCATACATCCCTAAATTAAGATAAGTAAATGCAGTATGTAACGATATTTACTCGTTACGTTAAATTCAACAAAAAGTTTTGAAAAGTGTACTCTTTTTCGAAATTGTTGAATCGTGTTGCCAAACACATTCACACTTCAAGCTTCTGTAGGAGCTTTTCATACTTTCCAATTCACTTAATCGTAGAAGTAAATCGTAAAAATGTTCTTAGTAATTGATTTCATGGTCACTTAATCATCAATTAAAATTCTTTACGTTAATGTTAACCAGAAAACCGCAAGTATATTGAAAGCCACAAGTAGGTGTAGTTATTCAACCCCATACTCCAACTTGTTGTACAAGTAGGCCATGCGTGCGCGAGCTTGGAACTCGCTAATAACCAGAGTAATGTTGTCGCACGGCTGGATAAACATAAATAGATCCCAAAGACGTTAATTAATTATGCACTTTAGAGCGACTTAAACTCTGGGCAAAGTCGGCAGTACTGTCGAGAACGCGCGCACAGTCCCGCATAGTAATTTCGAGATAAGCTTCTCTCCTCTCTCTCTCTCTCTCTCTCTCTCTCTCTCTCTCTCTCTCTCTCTCTACCTTCTGCGGAGATCTATCCCCGCCATTGCTGTAGCACAGCCCGCGCTTGATCTTTAGCCAAGTATTAAATCTGAGAAAGCATTCAAGGGGGTCAGCGCACTTGGTGTTTGAGCAAAAGCTCAAACTCTCTCTCCATCTTATAATTGTGACGATTAACGTCCTTTAGGCATATATATATATATAGCTTTTGCGGTTTCGTATTCGTTCCGGACTAATTAAGACGTGCGCTTTGCATTTCAAAGCTTCAAGTCATGGCAAGAATCTCTTTATATAACCAGATCTTGAAAGACGTTTATATATTAACGAACACGGTATGTCAAAGTTTAAATAAAGGGTCAATCCCTCAAAGCCGAAATCATTGAAATAACAGCGGTTCGAATTAATTAGATCCTAAATATTTCAGCAGTTATTTGTATCTCTCGACGCGAGTTCTATCACTTTTGGTGGTTAGGTACGCACAGTTACTGCCACACGCTTGTGAGTAAGGCTTTGAGCGCCGTTTAATTAGTTGCAGATCGCAGCCTTGTTTGTGGCATTTGTTTAACTTTGGCCGTTCTCTCCCTCCTTCTCTTTCTCGCTCTTACACATACACATAGACGCAGTTACTGGATGTTACATAGTTAGCAGTACATCCAATTCCCAACTAGTGTAAATATCTATTCTCCTGTGGCACTCTTCCTAATGTAAAAAGAAACTGAAACTATACAAACAAATATCTCCTACTGTAAAACTCAATCGATTACCGATGGTGAATTTTGAAAATAAAAACATCACTAAAAAATAGACGGAATCCTTATTCGTAAACGATTAACTAAACATGCATGTATGCGAGACAGAACAAGTCCAAGATTTATACGCAGAGAAAAGTGGCGTTCGAGACTCTGCTCGCAAAATACTCGGTAAGTGTATAAGAATGGCTTGCTGTTGTGCGGTGGGTGTGTGTACGAATATGCACGAGATTCCATGTTGTATATGCGTTTTTACCTCTAGAGACATGAAGCCCCATGCACACATGCACGCGCGCTCAACTTTCTCGGTAAATAAAAACTCCAAATTCCAAGCCCGCGCGGTGCGAGCCCATAAGTTTTTCGCTCAGGACGCCGCATGCTGTTTACGGAAATCCTGCGAGAGCCCAAGCGAGCTGCAAACAAGTCTACATCACTCTTACGAGTTTATACTGGTTATTAATGACAGCGTAGCTTCAAATTTTCTTTTTGTTTGAAGAGAGTTTGTTAATCGATATATGCTGAACATGCAAAAAATCGACATAAAAATTTTTGATAGAATGGTTTATAATATAGTCCCTTTTACAACAGATTTATTTTTTACGAAAAGCAGATTGTTCAAATCCAATTATGCTCTATGTAATTTTCAGATGGCATTTAAAAGCTTCGTGTAATTGCTAAGTGGCTTCAAAGTCTATAGACTAGAGCACTGCACAAATGTTCATATATCTGAATACAAAGTTGGTACGTAGCTTCAACTTCAAGCAAATTAAATTCATAAACTAGGGCTTTAAGCCGACTTATATGCCTATTCTCTCTAGCAATGTTCTGAGAAATATCAAGAGGTCAACCTATCGTACATTCAACTGTATCTCTACATTTCTTCATCAAACAATTATACATAAAATCTATGAAAAATATTATATTAAAAAACTACAATATTTGTAATAAAGCAACAATCCGACTTCCATTCCGTCATTTTTCAATCTAAATGATTGACGTACACGTTTTAGTAAGTAATGACTATTTCTGCAAAATCATTAGACACGTTGACGAAACAGGACGTAACTGAAAAACATGCTAAGCGTTACTTTTATGCAGGCACATGTGAATATGATGCAAGTTCTGTGAAATTTCGTGTCTGCTCTAACCGTGAATATTAGCAGCTAAAATGAACTTCCATTATGACTTTATAAAGGTCCATAATTTGAATCTCGATCCAATGGAAACTACTTGAAAGGACTACTTTTAGTTTGCTATTTATTATAATTTCAAGAGGGCGTTAATTGAAAAGTGAGCGCAGAGCCTAGACTGCGTTCATTTGTACTTTTGAACGAACTTTCATGGAAACTGTGACGAATTGTAATTTTTTTTAACGAAATTGTGAACATCACGATAATTCAGCATAACTTATATAATGTGTCAATATACATTTTTTAATAAGAAAATTGTATACTCATCACTTGTGATAAATCAAATTAGTCAATTTGACACTCGATAGTAAAATGATACATAAAGCAATCGATTGTAAGTGCCGAAAATTTGCACCGATATATTTATATATAAAAAACCTTACTAAATCCTTAAAAAATAATTTTTCATTTCACTTGTGTGAAATTTCCCAAAAAATCTTGCAATTGCCATTCTGTGCGTTAGAAAACTTGCCGCTTGAATGCTTACTCGCCGTCTGTTTTCTTGGCGTATGTAAATACGCAACGATAAATCGTGTCTCCTCATGAATTCGTTGCTTCCGTTCAGTTGCACCTCCACTTTTTCCATTCTCTCTTGCTCTCCGTCTCTCACTCTCCCCTATATATATATATATATATATCTTTTCTGGTTTAGAGAGTATAATAAAAAAAACCTGCTAACCCTTTGCTACGAAGCTGTTCTTTACTACTCCCACCCTCCGGGGTTGCTTGCTGTTGCTCGTCGTTGTCGTCTCTCTCTTTCTCGCTCTCTTCTTTCCGTTTTGGCTCGAGCGCATGTTTTCTCTCCGCATCGAGCGATGTAATATCGATAGGCAGCATGTGTTCTGTGCCAGCAATACATCCCCTCTTATTTCGAGTACTGGTATTACTACCAAGCTCTCTGAAAGAGTGAGAGCGAGAGAGTAAAAGCGACAAATTGTCGTGTTTAGCGCACTCACGGGGCATCAGATTTCCGTGTTTACCGAGCTTTGAACCATGGGGGCTTTCAGAAAAAAGCTCAAGCTTAGAGTTTAAAGCGTAAGCTTTAAAGATAAGAGGTTTGTTTGTGGCACCGAGTTTTCAGGTAAAGATAAAAAAGAAGAGAATCCACCCTGCGTGGAAAAAAATCTTTTCCTCGTATGCAGCATATGCACGCGTTTTATGTACGTACATATACTTTATAAAAAATTTAGCAAATCTGAATAATAAATTAGACATCATATTACACCAAACACATAATCTTAAAAGCTTTCCTTCTCTTTATCAGGGAAAATGATAGAATCGATGTATCGGTTGACATAGCTAATTACCGAAATTCATCATAGGTTCACAATATCTGAACGGCTCACAAGGAGTGGCAAACAAACTCTCGCCATTCTTTCACACGCACACTCGGTGGTGCTTTCTGCTCTTGTGGTTGTTTTTTTTTACTTCTCTCTTCACTTACGTATTATGATACGACAAAAATCCATTAGCTCGATTTACGAGGGTGCGAAGAAGAAACCAAAGTCTCTATTTGTTGTTGCATAATGTACAATAAATGATATCATTATCATGCAGTCGGATTTCCATTAAATCGTAACTATAGAGAGCCTCTAGGATGTCATTGCTCTGGTGCTGTGCAATGGTACATTGCTTTTGAGAGAACAAGAAAAAGTAAATATCTATCCCAACTCAAAAAAAGGTCTATACTTATAAAACTCAATGGCTAATCTCGAATAGTGACAATGACAAGAATGAAGTCATTAGGACATACGCTTGTATTTCGTACTTTCTTGTCGATAATGGGATAGAGGACAAGAATAGAACTTCATTGAGAGTGGATTAATCGTCTCACCCCTTACCTAATCTTATTATTGTTCTTGGCCTGCTAGCTATTTCCTTTCTCTCTCTCTCTCTCTCTCTCGTTCGCTCTCTCTATCTATTGCTCTCTCTCTCTTTCTATTTCTCTCTCTCTCTCTCTCTCTCACTTTCGCCTACTACTCTCGGATACAGCTCCTCGCTGTAATTTGAATTAAATTTCAGACAGGATATTGGACTAGAATTGGAGGAGCTTGCAAGCCCTAGCGAGCTTTCCATTCACTTCGGGTTACCGATTGCATTATTACTCCGCCAAACAACGCTTGTCGATGGGGTTTATTGCCATAAATAAACTTATTGTTTTGCTAATAATCGAGCGCGAGCTTTCAATTTAGTCGATCGATTTAGCTTTTGATAATATATAATTGTTAGTGAATAGTGGATATAAAAGGTTATTTTTGCGTTTACTTGATCTATAGAAACAACTTGAACACGCGAACTTACAATAGAAATCGAGAAAGAACAAGCGAGAGCTTTTCTGCATTGAAAGAGAAAGAATGTGAAAACGGAGCCTGAAACGCAGTTATTCCGGCGTTTTTATTGTTTTGCGTGGAGCCAAAACCACAGGAATAGCGAATTGCCGAGTAGAACGATAAAAAAAAAAGAAAAAAAACCAAGCGTAAATCGAAGAGCAAAGTTCATTTTTGATAGTTCGATAATATCTTTGGAAAAAGTAATATTGGTTGCTTAGAAAGCTCCGCTTTTAATTGGACGTTTGAAGGCTTTAGGAAACAACTATTGTCGACGATTTATTTTTATTGTTTCTTTCCTTTTCACAAGAAATGTTCAGTTCTTTACTAATTAAAGCAGATATTGGATTGTTTTTATTATTCTTTGTAAAATAGAGCTATACTATTGTTCCGTTAACACAAAACACTCGGATTCACTTCAGTTGTCTTCATGCTAATTAAAAAATTTCATTTGCAATTTATCCCACATTAATTAAATATACGCAACCGCAAAATCACCGTCAATTATATCTCAGCGTCAACTATTATTCTAGGATGTTAGTCAAAACTTTGAACGTAGAGGGATTTAAAATAAAATACAACAGTAGTAATTCACACGAGATAAGGGTACGTGCATCACTGAAGAGAAATTGCACCATCGTAGCGCATGTGTCGAGAGCAGAAGTAACAGCCGTAGCTAAGAGAACATAACGTTGTGGCATAAGGGTCTCTCACGCACGACTCTTCCCCCCTGTCTTTTGGAAGGAGCTCAAGATAACACCGAGTTAATAGAGATACTCTGCTACTATTGTGAGATACTTTTTAACGCGTCGTTTCAGTACATTTATCTTTTGTTTCGCGGTGTAACGTGAATGATGTGAAAGATATTTTAGTTATTATTCCTTTCACGTTGAATAATTTCAGAGATCTATTTTCGATACAGAGGGCTGTTTTTTCTTTTTCCGTGTATTCTTTATTTGTGATATTTTAAAGCTGATTTATTATTTTATTATTTTACTATGATCAAGAAATAAATATCCCTTAAACCACTACATTTTGAAACTGAATATAAATTAAAATTTTAAGGGATAAAATTATTTCGCCCATCTGGAAAATACTTCTTAGTAAATAAATTACAGTCCAGATTGTGCAATAGGAAAGCTGAAAAATATAGAGCTTATTGTGAGATTTTTAAAATTTTAAACGTAATACGATTTCAACATTGAACAAAAAATATTGATCTTATCCAATATTAACTCATAGTGCAATATTCCGAACAAACAGCAAGAGTTTAAATTGCACTTCAAACGGAAATTGCGAAGCAACTTGATAACCCGCTTGATCTTACTATATCTGTCGGGTAGTTTTCATTTTCTCGAGGCGCGCGAAAGCATAATTAAAAATGTAGTGGCTACAGATAGCTGCAGCCAGACAAATAAGTATTCCAGGAGGAAAACAAAGTGAAAAAAAACAGTCTCGGCCGTCTTTTCTCGCTTGAAAGAAGTAGCAGTTTAATGTTTTAACGAGCTCCGTCGCGCCTCTTCTTTCTACGTGAGCCAATGAGAGGTAAACGGGCTGAAAAGTTTAACTTTGTGTGTACAGGGATACAACGCTATGTTGCGTGTATACTTCGACAAATGTATAATATATATATTACTTCTTTCTCGCCGACAGTCAGAAGAATTTCCGTCGGAAAATGTATTCTTTCGTAAGTGAGACGACCTTATACCTCACTCAGAAAAATGAGTCAGCTGCAAAAGAATATGAGATTTTCTAGGTAAATTGTAAAAATACGTGGTGTCATTATCTTGTACCACAACGCCTTTCTCTTTGTTATATTGTGCTTATCTATCTGACGGATGCGCATTTTTGACGAGATTTCATTAAAACCTTCCCGAGACTGCTGTTTAGAAATTCCCTTGAAATTGGATCCATGTTTTCTCCACAAATGGATCTCACGTGTGCCGCTTTTATTGTTGCATGAAAAATTAATTGCATCACTCTTTTGAGAACTTGTTATCACTTACACGAAAACTGCATCTATCCAAAAGTATTTGTCAAGTAGAAAAATCAAATTTAAATTAACTTAAATATTAACTAATTTAAATTTTATTTTAACTAATCAATTTAAAACGATGAAGTTGCAATCGTTGCTTATTGTTAATTCATATTGATTTCTATGCATAGCATGTAATATTCTAATATAACCATTTAACCTTAACCGAATTTCTGATTTCCGGTTGATATTTCATTGTCATCAAGACTACTACCGCGATAGAGAAGACATTCTTAATGAAATTAAATTACACACATAATAATAATCCAGATAGAAATTACGTCGCAAGTGTGTTAATAAAAAAGATCTTCGCCGATAGATATTCAGTGCACGACATCGTTTATGTATAAACGTCGCATACTCTAGGTAACAATATTCCGATAGATAGAAAAATACCTTATTCACGCTCGATTCTCTTCTAAAATTGTGGCGATACCGTGCATATAAAATACAATTTCGGTCGAGGCAGCGTATCAGGCGGCGTTTTTCATTTAGTACCCCAGTAGTGCAACTTCGTTCAGGCCATCTTGAGGGGCAAAGTTTACCTAGGCAGGCCAAAAGGCCAAATTGGCATTCATACTGTGTAACCTCTTGGAGCAGTTCTCATGAATTCACCTCGCGTTTTGAGCATGTTAATTGAAATAATTAAAGACCCGTCTGGACGACCACATCTCTGCTCGCATGCGCGCGTTATCCTTTCTCTTTTATCTATTTATGCTTTTGGGACTTAACTCGAGGGTCGCTTTGTAGGCTAGAAGCATTGCTTAGAAATGTGGAATATATTAAAATCACATGTTTAAAAAAATTTTAATTTTTTAATCATGTTACTTAAAAAATCAAATCAAATTTCTTAATATTAACACTATTTAGATGGGCAATTATTTTATATGAATATACGCATATTATATGATTGTGCAGTAACACAAAATCGAAGTAATATATTAACATATAATTTTAGCATAATCCAATACAATACAAAAAGATGCTAGAATTTTAGTGAGTTGCAATGTACCGCGACAATAGCAGGAACATAGCAAGATTTGTATACGCTTGCAATTAGAGCTATCGGGTATACTACATCTGTTGTTTGATCCTCACAGGATCAACTTACCTTAGTATTCCCAGGTACTTATTTTGAAAAACGTCATTAGCTAAGAACAATGGAAATAAAAAATCTTTGAAGTTTATAATAACGTTAACCGTTAATATAAATAAAAATTGATTATGTTCTTTTTCAAATAAACGTGTGAAATGACAAAATCGAGTGCAGGAAGCACTATTTAATTCAAATAAATCATTCCACTCTCAAGCTTGGCCCAAGCTAGGGCTTTGTCTAATACCATTTGAGATCCTAGGAAGAGCTACGTACGAGGCTTTGTGCAGCTAAGAAACAATCTCGAGAAAGGAGAAGGTGGGAGGAAGCGAAACGAATTAATTAATTCCACAATAATTGTAACTTGCGGATTTAGCGTAGCGGTGGCGGCAGACCGGAAAACGGATTACTGTTCCGTGCTGGTGGTAGTATAGTTGCTTTGCCGCTTCTCTCGCGAGAAACTTGCGCTCCTTCCTTTTGACTGTCAAAGTCTCAGATTGGGCCGAGTTATCTTTGATGAGGGCAGCTGGTATTCAAGACAAATGTAGGTCGTACCGCCGCATGACCTGCAAGTATCCTTGGCGTCGTGTGCTCTAAGCTAATTTCGATTGCATGGTACTTAACGAAAAGCGGTTGTTACGGACTCAATTCAATGCTCACTATGCATCTCTCCTTCTCTCCCTCTCTCCCTTGGAAAGTTCAAAACAAGAGCGAATTCGCGCTACCAAATCTTGGTTCTTTATTTTTGTTTCCTCAAACCTTTTTGTTTACTAGTAAAGTTTAATTCGATAAGTCATAAATTTTATGTGTACTTCAAAATATATATAAATTCAAAATAAAAGAATGTAAAATTGATAAGAAATGTTCAAGATTAATGATTACGTCTATTACAATAGCTAACAGCGTCAAATAAATTATTTACAAATGAAAATCTTCTTATCCAATAACAATGAATTAGCGCGAAAACAACTATTTGTATTAGTTTCGAAAACTTGTTAAGCTCGCTGGAATTCAAATGGTATAATCCTTATTTGGAGTGCGACGATGAGTTTAAAAGCGGAGACTTCCATTACAATGGCTGAAAGTGGTTAAGCTGTTTTCAAATCAGTATTACTGTACAAATTCTGCTGAATCGGATTAAGGCTACTTCATTTGCATTGTTTGCGAATATTACGTTATTCTTTGTTTTTCCCCACATTTTAAACGCTGACGTTCTTTAATCGACGTTAATGAGTCAGTTCTATTTGTATACGTATACAAGTTCTCTTGAAAACATTTTCTTAAAATTAATTGTATTTTCAAAATTCTGACTTAGGGCTTGAACAAATATTTCGAAGCATAGACAACATCTCTGTGATAGTTGTACGATATAACTCGATCTTCCATTACAAAGTATTAAGCGATCTATAAGTATCTGTTATTGCTTTTGAAGTATACAATCATATCCATGTATTGGATTTTGACATTTATCGAAGCGATGTTATACTTGAAACTGGAAGAAAGTAAACGCGTATTGACATTTTCTCTTCGAGTTCCTTCTTCTCTATACTAGCGAACGATACAAACTTTCTTCGACAACTTACACGACCAGATTTTTCTCGAACTTGCGCTGATATCAAAAACATTTCAAGTTCATATTGTGCTCTGATGAATGAAAAACTGTCTTTTAACTGGAGCTACTTAATGAACACTTTTTACCGTAAAAGAGTTAGCTAAAGTGAAGGAGCTCGTTCAAGAGAGAGAGAGAGAGAGAGAAAGAGGGAGAGAGAGAGAGAGAGAGGGAAAGGCAGAGAGACAAAGAGGGTTCCGAGGATAAGTACTCTGAGAAAGTTACTTTCTCTTAATTCTTATATCGTTTTTTAAGTGATATTTTTTATATCTGACGAATACTCTTTTCAGATAAATTGAAACCATATTGCTTTCCGTTCTTAATTGAAATATTTATATATAAATGAAACAGAAATCACGAAAAGAATCGTGCACAATTATGTTGCAGGTATGGTCAATTATATTTTATATGTAATTTGGTATCAACATAACATGATGTAACAACTGAATTTCTCATCTGAATAAAGTTGCATTAATATTTAATAGAAATTTAGGCAGTACAAAATGAACAAATCAATGCGTATAAGGCAAACATCTAAAAAAAAAAGATACATCATAACAAATGTTGAACCGACGACTTCACATATAGCACAAAGCTCACGTGTGCTGGCTAAATCATACAAATCGCGCGGGTTCCTTCTGCCGTATGGCGTTAACCGCTGGCTAGCACAAACAAAGCAAACTGCCGCGTCTGGAAACTAAATCACAGAGAGCGAGCTTCTCGCCTTCCGTGTTGGCCCTCGCTAGGTACTAGCATGCGGTAACACAGCGTTCGGTTGCTCGAGTTTCCCTTTTGCACGGACGCATCACATTTTTTTTTTGGTTGGAAGTCAACCTTTAACAGTTGTATATATAGCTACAACCAGATGAGATATGGCCGTTTACGGGTATTAGTTCCTGTTTAGCTTAGGCGCTAAGAAGATTCTACTTTAAGCAAAATAAGTCTCACCTTCAAAGTGCCTGAGTTCGATGAGAGTTAACTCATGTAAAACTGAATGGTATATATCTAAATCAACAATAATGAGAGGATGTGTAATAATAAGCAAATACGTAAACAGAAATTGAGTGGAATTGAAATAAGGGTTTGATGGAATATACTCATATTCAGCCGGAATAAAAAAAAACAGACATGAGTGAGGGAAAAACCATTTGAAAGTAATGTATCACAAATAAAGAACAAAAATTAACTCTAATAAACACGAAGCTATGTAGATCGATTCAAGTACAACACGATAAAATCTATGAAGTTCGCTTGTTCTTTACAGTTAGAATAATCCAGTCGAACTGAATGGCCATTCAATATGAGATAATGTTACTCGCTTACCAGTTTGACTCACGCATATTACAACAGATAGAAAGATAGGCCAAGAAAAAGAGAAGTGTCTTCGCCTTGATAGCGCGAACATAGCTCCAACGGGAGCAGCCCTCGTTAGCGCTCCTAGCTAAATATGTTCCGAGAATCGGGCCCTACTTAGCAGTTCCACAAGACACTCCAGAGGAAGGTAGTGCTTCCTCTGCTAAGGAGGCAGGCGACTCTGTCCTTAGCTCTTCAAGAAGGCGCCTTTGGTCGTCTTGAGCAGCTATATAAGTGCACATCTCCACTTTCACACGCTGTTTTCTGTGGTTTTCCAGCTGGAACTCTGTCGTGTCGGTGAGTTTTCGTCAGCAAGAGGCCACCACGAACTCCCCATACCCTTCAGGCCGTCGGTAAAGGTCTAACCAGCGAGGCGCAAGGGCCTAGTCACCCAGGTTCTACGTGGACAATCAGCTACCTGAACGTAGATACCGGGCAGCCCGTATTTTCTCTTTTATTGTCTCGCGCAGAGAGCCTGCTGGACATCTTGCGTTCACATGTTGGGGTTTTCCCACACGTGCCGCATCAAATTGAGAATATTAACAGGCTATTGGGGTTTTTTAACATATATTATATCCGTTTATGTACCGACACGTTTGACCCACAACTTTCTCCTTATTTATTCCTTTTCATTTGTGTTTAAGAGATGAGCATATGTTGAGGCTGTCATTGACAGCACTGCAAATTGCTAAAGTTACAGATCATGCTCTATTCTAAACAAGGAGCGCAAATGGCGCAAACAGTTCCCTTTAAACTTCTGTATTTAGTCTCATCACAAACAGGCACAAATTCATCAATTGCAATGAGATATTTCAATGATATACTTGGCCATGTTACTGGAAATATTAATTATAAAACAGGCATTTTTCAAGTTTTTTAAATAAATTAATCGGTAAAACCAGTTCTCTTAGAATAGAACGATCCTTATCCATGACTAAGCTCATACATAAATACGATTTCATTATGAAAGAATGCACACATATGACTAAAAAATCACGCTTAAACCGCATAATAAAACAGGCGATGATCTCTCACACAATATGACGCCTTGGAAAACAAAGATGAAAATTTAGCTTCGCTCAAGCGTGAACTAACCCAAGGGGTAGGATAAAAGAAAATTCACGTATACAAAAGTCAAGCAACAACAGCAGCAACAGTAGTAGCGGGAAAAGCTCTCATCCGTGAAGCTTTTTTCTAAAGCTGCGACCTTTCACCCTCTTCTCTTGCTCTGCCAAACTCGAGTTAATGAATGCCGCCTTTTACCATGAGCTTTTCATCTGCTGTTCATGCTTGCAAAAAGTAACGACAGAGGAAAGAAAGAGACGCATATCCCTGTTATATTTTTAATAAAAATTATTGTTAGGATAGTAACAATGCTGAATTAATTATTGAGGGGTAAAAAATGTGTTATCTGGATGTACGAGTGGTATAAGTTGGGTTTGTAAAACAATACTGGCCTCATTTTCTAACGAGATTAAACTTCGAAATTAATTATACTTTATTGATTTTCCTTTAGGTATAGAATTTTTTTTCACTCGCATTGAATCCTAAAGATATTATTCAAACAATGATAATTTGTTTATTTAAGTTTTTGACCTCACGATCTATCTACATAATTATATTATTATCAATAACTGAAGTAAAATCATATCAATAATAATTGAGTAGTTTTCAAATCAATGAGATAATACATTCACAATTTTTAAATCAATGTCGTAAGTATCATGGATACTAAAATGTAATTAATTCTGGAATCGTCAACTGTACATCTTAAAAAATACGTAGATGTTCAATTTTATACAAAAAGTATTGATTTTATTATGCTCTTTCGTTGATATATTTTTATATTGATTATTAACTAAACTCATTTAGCCAACAACAGCGATAGCCTGCATCGAAAATATCGTACTTCGCTGTTGCATTAAAAGTAGTTATCTATAAGAAATCCACTACAGGTATACTGCTTCGAACAACTTTTGAATATCAGAAAAGTTTAGCAAAGGGCATTATCGAAAAAATAATTCACTTGAAAAAAGTTTTAAGCGTGGCCCCACAACGACGTTCGCCTCATGAACGTGAATAGAAATGAGTTTTCCACGGAAGAGCCCGCGTTACTTTTAACATTTTTTTTATAAGACGTAGGTCTTACAATCTCATAACCATGCATAAACGAAGCGTACTCGGTATCCTCTGTTAGCTAGAATTTCAACGCTAACGTGATGATCAAATTGTTGAACGCGTAATAAGGTAGTTACGAAAAAAAAGCAATCTCATGACAATACGAATATTCTCCAAGGAATAATAAATTATTGTTGCATATACATTTTTCCAGTGAAATCAAATGTGCCTCAAGCATTTTTTTCAAAGAAATAAGTTGAGTTGGGACGTTGACGCACTTGCCTAGAGGGGTAGAATCAAAGAAGGAAAAAATTACCGAACGAGAGCTCTTTTCTCCAGGCGACGCTTTTATTACTTCTTAATCAAACAACCAAGAGTACAGAAGGCGCATCGATACTTCAAACTCGCCTCCTTTCTACTTATTTCTCTAGACGATACCCTCGTTGCTGTGGCCTTTTGTTCGTCTCTAAATTAGTAAGCGCTCTTGTTCTTTCGTAAAAGATTTCACAAACGACAAAGTAAAAAGAGAGGAGAGAGAAAGAGAGAGACAAGAAAATTGTGTAATTAAGTTGGTCCTGCTCTTTCTTATTGTTTTATGAAATTCATAATTTGATCGATCGAGAATCAATTGATATTAAAGGACCTTTATCGTCTTTTGTTGCCTTTGATAACGAACAATTTCATTGGTTCATTTGGTATAGGGAGGAGAAAAATTTTCATTCATTGTCTTTATTCTTAGTAAAATGAAAAAGTCGAAATATTATTTATGCATATTTTTAAATAGTCCCAATGGAAATTTTTCAAAAGAACCCTTAAAATATGACAGAAGAACTGTAATCGAACATTCAGTCAGTTTTATTTTTAAATTAAGGAAGAAAAATTCATAATTTATGTTTATTTTGTAATTTCACATTATAAAACAATAGAAAATGAAATCCTATAATCTGTCGATCTAAAGTGATATCAAGCTAACAAATTATTTAAATCAGAGTGTAAATAATTCAGCCGATTCCAATCATTATTATTAATTAACTCTATCACTAGGGGACCCCATAAACTCGTATCCATCTGAAATCAATTAGCTGCATCACCTCTAACGGAACGCATCGATTCACATAGACGGGCGGCGCACGCGCGCACTCAGTGCACTATGCGCGGGCACTGAGAGGACGCAATGTCGCTGTAAGGTCAATGTCCTTTCACGTACGAAATCAGCCTTTGTAAATGGCGGTTTAATTACGCGTCGCGCGCGCCTTAACTCCAGTTGAGCCCCCTGTACATAGGATTAGCGTGCTAGAAGGGGAATGGGGAGTGTAGACCAAGACGTGAGGTCGGCTGGGTGGCACAACTATTAACTGCATCTAATTACAAGGGGCTGACAACTATCTCTAGTCGGATACCTAATTAATGGCCGCAGATACTCGCTTGCTTTGCGCGAGACGCCGAGGATAATGTATGCTAGTCTCTCTGTCTCTCTCACTCGCTCACTAACTTCCTCTCCTTCTCATACATACACACACAAACTCACTTGACGACGATGACGACGACGACGACGACGACGACGACTATTACGGTGTTCTTTTCGCGGCTATCGGAACGGCCTACTAAGTTTGAGTGACACACTCTCTTCTGGAGATTTCCTTTTCTTAGTGCTAAAAGTAGGTCGAACGTCGAAAAATTGTTTTCTTTTATCTGATCAAAATTTTATTCTAGCAACAGTTTCTATTGCGTTTCTGCGGTTCGGATGACCTCGTATTGGTATTATTATTCACTTAATACCTATTGAGATACTGGTAAAAGGATCTTTTTGTATTGGAAAACGATTTAAATGCACTGAACTTTGATTGAAAAGCACGTTCGTTAGGCGACTGAGCGAAGTTGGTCATATCTCATGTGATATGAAATCATTTGAAAAATAAACTGATAATTCGAATTTAATACAGAGATTTGACTCGCTTTATTAATAGCATCGCTATAATGGAATTTTATGTCAAGCCTTTATAAATCTGTCACTCAATTATCTTTCTATTTATATCAATAAACGCTGTGGTAAATTTGGTACAATTGCATTTGCTTGGAGTCAGTTATCCCCTGATTGCAATTTGCATACGAACCGGATTTCATGTGGAATATTTTTTCACTGCCGTCTACCTTTCATCAACAACCGTTTTCGTATCAATGTAAACGATACTTTTAACAGTTAACGAACTTCACAATTATTTGATATGTTTTAATTAACAAATAACGTTTAATTTCTCGAGTACGTACCAATTTTTTATTAGTCCACTTTGCTAGATTTGTAAATGAGCGACTGTATATTGCTGCGAGCAATCAAGACTACGACAAATTTTGAATGTCAATCAAATTAGCTGAATCGTGTAGAAGATTTTTATCTAGATTCTATGGTATTCATAAATATCTTACGTTGATAATATATTCTTCATTTGACGATATAACTTAATTAATTTAGAATTTTAATAATTCACAGTGAATAGTATAGAGAATTCTAAACGAAACTCATCGGGCCAAATTACATTGCTTACCGGATACTTTCGAGAGTTATTATCGACACACGGATACATAAAACAAAATAAATGAAGATGATCAAAGCTGGAGGTGAAAAAAAAAGGAACAGTCGACAAACAAAGAGAGGACCAAACCAGAGAGCTACCCTTATTAATGCTATTACCAAACTTTCTTGATAATTAAGCGACTGTACTCTAGGCTCTCACGTGCGAGACAACATGTGGCCCAGAGAAAAATAAAATTAACTGCACGATGTCGTCTAATTTCCTACCAAGAGTCATAGTAAACTCACTCAAGTGACACGCATACTCACCAAACGCATCGAATTTTACGATAGGTTACCGTTTCCACATTGCCTGTGCCCTGGAAAATGCTCTGTTTTATGATTGGACGCCGATGCTAAACTATATCTTAATCCGGCAAGCTTTTATAGGCCAGACGGAGTAGATTTGCCCCTATGGCGTGATTTACGCGCGAACCGTACGACCTTCCGATCAGATATACGAGGCTGATCGTTTAGGGACGATTTTTTTGCACGACGGAAATGCTCGTAAGTTTGGTTTTAGAATCGTTCGCTACATGAAGTATAGATATTTGGAAAAGTAGTTGAATATATAAAGAAAAATGTTTAAAGTACTATAGATTTATTCATTTCAGTTTTTGCTATTATAAAAACAACAATTTTAAACTAAGTTTACAAAACTTTTAATGAATTTTTTTTAAAGAGCTTAATATCCTACTCGTAAATATTCGTTTATCCCGATATATTTAATATGAAACTACGGTACGCTTTCAAAGTAATTAACTGCGTAGCTATCAACTGCTTGTATTCAGAAGGGAATAAGATTTTATAGGTAAAAGTAAAATATTTTTATTAATACCTTTTGAACGAAGAGAATATTAACGTAATATACTCTTAAAGAATTAAAAAATTACCTTCAATACTTTCTCTTATCCGACCAACGTTAAATACGGAAAAGTTTGAAAGATAGAAATGAGAATCCTTCAATTACATTATTAAAAAAAATCAACCTGCAAACAATCTTTTATCCGCACGACCAGTCAGCAGTAAACAAAGTAAATGTCACTTGACTCCCGTAGAAAAAAGTGTGCTGCCTCACTGTTCATAGCTGATAAGCGAGCTTTCTCTCGTAATGTCACATTGTTATTCTCGATTGTATAAAGCAACGTTGTTCTTTTTATCCTGCGTCCCGATTTCTTAATGCCCGACTGCGATAAGGTACTAAATGCTAATATGCAGTGACTCGAGCTGCTGAATTCAACTGGATTTCTTTCTTTTTTTTTTTTTTTGTTATCCTGAATTCGAATTTTTCCGGGCGCTTTATACGGAAAAGAGAGGCTTTTGGGTGCAACCTACTTTCTTCTCGCTCTTATTGTACGCAGCGCGCGTGAAAGCTCCTTTTTCAGCCGTCCAAATTCACGTTTTCTTGTTATTTAAAATGGATGCATATAGGTCATTGGAATTCACAAAAACTGAAATTCTTTTTCATATGTTTTTTTGCGTTATGTAAACGATTAAATTACATGATTTCTTGCATTTACAAAAATGCTTACTATCCGTTTAAAATTATTCGAACATAAATTTACATTTCGCCTGAAAAACAAAAAATTTTATATCTTTTAATTTAACATATCACATACTCCGCAGCTTATAGTTTATATGTTCAACGTAATTTTTATCCATAGCCTTTCAATGGTGTTGCTTGCTATACAGATTTCAATTGTACTTCTTGTTTATGAGCCTTTCCTCGTGAGGCGGTCGTTGTAAAGTTGTAAAGTTGGCTTAGACCCATAAATAAAGATTTAAGCATGCACAATATACTATTCGTGGGGTTAAAAAAGGATGTCACCACTTTTGAAAAAAAAATGAAATGATGTATCAGCACTGGCAAACTCAACCTACATTATTTTAACGCAACTGTGTTAAACTAGTTAATTTTGAAAAAAACTGAGAAACAATTATTATTCATTATTATAATTAAGAAAGGTTAAATTATAATTTGTTACTATTAGTATAAATTCCACTTTTCATTTACGGCCAAATTTTATTCACAATTAAATTTTTATCAACTCAAATTATATAATCTTATTCAGCTAAGGTAATATTTCTCATTCGAAACTAGTTGTACAGTGTGAAGTTTAGCCGTTAAGACTTCTCTTGCTTTTTCCTAATTGTCTTTTTCATGCGAATTCAAATTGTGCTTTACCGTTATAAACGACACTCTATGGTCACTGCATCTTTTCTATTTACCTGATACGCACTTCTTGTTTAACGAATACTTTTGTAATCTAAAGAGGAAAAAATACTCTCATACGTTCTTTTATGATCATCGTAGTAAAGGTTACTCGGTAACTTTTTTAGTGAAATGTGCTTGATACTCAATTAAATGTATACAAATTTGGAAAGGAAACACGAATACCATTACTTAACTGAAAATCGTTATTTCTTTTATTTATAATTTCTTTCTATCTTTCTTATACGTATCTTATTTCAATAAATAATATCTTCATGAGATTACTATTTTTTATTCGTATTAAACTATTACTTTTCAATAAAAGTAACGATAATTTGATTGGTCAGTCTTAGTCTTATGCTGTAAACGATCGAGTTACGTTCTTGCGGCATCGATGAACAGTAACCTTCGCATGACATGATACTCTTTTGCACATACCATGTCCAAACTACATCACTGAACCAATTTATATCACTTAGAATATTATCGAAATGTCATAACATAGAAGGCAATATGTTATGTAAAATGTATCGTTATTTAATTACAAAATATTCGTATTGAAAACCATTTCTACGACGCAAAAATAAAATTATATTTAATTCTTATCATCTTGAATGCAAGTACGGCAGAAACAAATTTTTGATGGAGTGGAAAAAGTTCGTAGAACTCATCAAAACAGAGAAATATCTATTGTTAAGCGAGAGGACATGGATTAATGTAGCAAAGTGAGAGAGAAATGCAGGATCCCGAGAAAGAAACGTATTAATGCCAGCTATCGCGTACACGCGTAAGCGAGAGAGAGAGAGAGAGGGGAAGAGAGAGGGGGAGAGAGGGGGGAGATAGAAGAAAGGAAGAGAGAGGGGGGAGAGAGAGACAGAAGAAAGGAAGAGAGAGAGAGAGAAATAGAAGTTGGATAAAGCTTCATAGATAACCTATGTTGTCGCTTCCTTTGAGTTATTTTGCGGAAATCAATATCGAAAACCATTTGGTGTCCACAGCGCCGTGGTCATGCTCTCAAATCTTCGCTAAATTGATAGTGTTAGAGAAGCTTCTTAGTCGGATATGGTGTGTGCATGTTTTTTTACTTCATCTTTAGCTCAAATGAATGGCCTCGTTTTTTGAGGAGATATAGAACCCTGTATGAAAGATAGTCGAGTGGTTGAATACGATTTCGCGAATTGCACCGGATAAATTTTATTACACTGTGTGGCCGTGGTGGTGGCGGCGGTTTTGCCTGTTTAACGCGCAACGAAGATTAATGGCTTAGCTACATCTGCGTGTCTATAAGCTTCGCCCTAGACTTTAAGATATGCTAATTTTATAACTCGATCCGAGTGCGCTGGTCTAACTCGAACTGCCGAGTGGAGGCTTAATTTCTCCGGAGACACTGATTTATGAAGTATTTTATCGAAGTTACCCCCGTGAAGAATGCACAAAGATGCTTGCCCTCAAGAAATTCGCTATATGGAATTTAAAATCCATAGTGAAAAAGAAATATATAACGTCGAGTCGGAGATTTTAATTTAATCTCGAAGTTAGTGCAGTTATAAAATTACGTAATCTCGTAAATTGCGAATGTATGTGTACTTTTCACGTAGAATGTTTTATAATTTAGTTTTGACAAATTTTAAATACAAATAAGCAAGTGAAAAGTTAATGAGTTTTGGAATATACTGAGTAGTCTTTTGTATTACGTGAAAAATTGTGCTTAAAGATTTTATTAACTCACAGAAAAGTGATGCTATCTCTATTAGCTGAATTCAAAAGAGAAATTCAATTTTTGCTTGCAATGTGAATATTAAATACATTTGAAATAGCAAAGAATATCTGATTTGTTGAATGTAAAGGAAGTCAGCGTTTTAAATCTTTTCACTAGAATTTACTATTGTTCAGATACTTTTACATTATCCTTTAAGATTACTACTTGAAACCAAACCCTCTTATCATTTGTAGAGATTTTTTCATTAGTATGCAAAGTGAAAAAAGCAGATTTTGCAGACAAGTTAACGTCAAAACTTCTATTGACATAACTCTGTCCGTAACAAAAAGGAAAAAAAAAAGAAAAAAGAAAGAAAAATATTGACAAATGTTACGATCGAAGTGGATAGTGGCAAACGCTCAACGAGAGAGGGAGGAATAAAAAAAGTTTAAAAATCGAGAAAAATGTCACTGGCTCAGTCTGGCCGTGCCTGCACTTCCTCCCGTTCGAATGTTTTAATTAAAGTTGAAAAGCCGCGAAAAGTTCTTCAATTACTTTCACGGCGGCGAATATCATACTACTTGTAGCCCACTAGCCTTCAAATTCGTAAGGGGATCTTATAATTTAGATTTTTTATACCGTTACGTAGCTTATAATCTATCCGCTACAACAATGTTGTACCAATCGACGTACTTTTTTCCCTTTGGCAAATAATTAATCAGCTCGCACTTCAGCTGCACTTCATCGATTCGCTTGTAATTAAGCTGGATGATTTCTCGGGTTAATTATCGGACTCCATTTTTTCTTTTTCCTCGCGAATTATAGTTCATTGTTCAATGTTCTTTTTCAACGGCATACGTTGCGCAGCGCATATGATTTGATTTACAGCGGAGAAAGCGGCTTTTTCCGCCTTGGTGAGAATCCAATATTAAATATTTCAACGGCGAAGATACGGTAATTCGATAAATTAACGATTTTACGTCGATCCATCAGCTGGCGCTCCACGAGAGTGACAATTCATACTGGTAAATGGTTTTCATTCGCCATTCCACCAGTGTACGTGCAGTTGGCAATTTCTACGTAGAGTTTTTCCATCGTGCGCGGCTAAGAGGGAGAGAGAAAGTAGAAAAAATTGCGGAGAGAAAAAAGCTGCGCCGAAAACAAGTACGCCGGACTTGTCGTTAATTAACCACTTAGCCCTGCACGCGAGGCTGCTAACGAAAGTGTAATGGAAAGGCTCTGCGCCGCTTATTCCGTGCTAAAAATAACAGAGCACTTACTGTTTCGTCTGACTTAATGTTACTTTGTCATTTTTTGTATTTGAAACGATTTGCTCAATTCATCAACTATGAAAGCTCGCTTATTATTCTGATGTTGAGATTGAGATTCTTTTCGTTACGGTTCTCTACTAGTGTATTATCGTCTATAGTTAAAGCGAATTACCGTCAGGTAATGAGCTTCGATTGAAAGAGATTGTTCGAAGATAATAGGATCGCAGTAGGGGATATATGGTGAGAATTAAAGATGGGATGTTTAATGAATATACAAGCTTACGAAATAATATAAAACCTCCCATAAACGTGTCGAATGTACTTATTACGTTGTAATCTATTTACAAAAATATATTTGAGGAGCAATTGCTTCGACATATTAACTCAGTTAATAACGAAACTGAAATGAAATACTAAATAAGATCGGAAATACTACTAGAGTAAAATGAGTCGATAAATCAAAGTAAGATGTCGATAATTTTAATTATATCGTTGTAGGACTTTACAAATAATTAATCATACCGTATCAACATTTCCAATTATTTTTTGGTTAATGAAATTTTTTCTATGAGTAATTTAAATTAATTTTTATACGTATTTCATGGTCAGTTGTTATTTTTCTTCAAACTATGGTTATTAAATATTAAGCACCCGCCCAACGTGTAGTATGAATAATTATGAAAATCTCTTTGGAAGTATTAACGTTACTAATTTGGAAAATAAGCCCTCTGTTTCGAAACGGACAAAGCTATTTATTTATTTACCTGAAAGCTCTTATTATCGTAAAGTCCAGTCAGTACTTACAAAATCCGTGCAGACGAGTAACGGTAAAAAGTAGCAGACTCACCTGAGTTCTGAATGTTTTGGCATTCGGTTAGCTTGACCAAAGTTAAAAAAAAGTATTTCTACTGAGGAAAGGAAAAAAATTGGACAAAACCTTAACCCCAAACGACACCAAATAAGAAAAAAGTAAAAAAATTCATGAAATAAGACAAAAAAAGAAGTTAAAGCAGCCTTGCCGAAAGAATGATAAATGAGATAGCGAGAAAGAATGATAATAGCGTTGGAGAATAAATGAAGAAATATATTGACAGATATGCATCGATTAGATATAAGTAACGATAAATAATAAATATTCCTTGCTTTTTTAATTCAATACTAAATTTTAAAAGTGCATCAAGAGACACACTCTTGTTTAGCGTAGCTTATTTCTATGTCAAACGCGCCGTACAGCCCTTTTTGTACTAAAACCTCCGGACGAACTTTATGAACGATTAGATCGTTTTTATCATGAAACGAGAGTCTTCCTTCAAGGAGAAGTCAAGACTTCATGTTCTCTTACCAGCCTTGCAAAAAACACAATGCGGACATCGCGAGTACCTTCGTTTCATCTTACTTTTTTTTCGAACGCGGGCGATCAGAGCATCGGATAGCACAAGCGTTTGTTTGTTCCTGGCTTATCTCCGCAAGCCTTGGGAGGAAAGAATGAAAAGGAGAGGGAGAGAGAGAGAGAAAGAGAGGGAAAAAGAGTGGGAAATGGAGAGAAAGATGGGAAGATTAGAGAAAAGATGAGAAAGCGACCGATCTAGAACGTCGAAAAGAGAGTGTAGTATTTAATTCTTTATGAAGTACTCGAGGTCTTATCTGTGAAGTTTAGTGCGACTTTTTACGCTCGACACTGGATTGTAAATGCGATGCATTTTTCTCTTGGCCTCTCTTTTCTTATTCATCTCTCTCTCTCTCTCTATCTCTCTCTATCTCTCTGTTTTAATCTGCTACTGTATGATCTCTGTGATTGAGATAAGATTTATTAAATTCAGCGTTTGTTATGGTAGTTATATTCGCACATTTCTCATTATTTATAATTGTGAACATGAGAATTACTTAATGAAGATATATATGTTCGTTTTAATTATTATAGATACAAAGATATAAAAGCTTTTTACTTTCATTGACATCAACAGATTTAAATGTCAAACGCTCTCATATACGTTTGTAGTCATACAGAACACAAAAACAATCACGTACAGGTAATTCATTTTCGAATGACCTAATAACTCATCGCTGAGTTTTTCTGAGATAAAAAAACTCAATATTATCGTTGTCAAGAACGCAATCCAGTTGAAACGAGCACATAAAAAAGCATCACGAAACGAACAATAATAAACATTGTGCCAACGAAAGGGTAATAAAAAAATTACTTCGTCAAAATCTCCCATCGGCATAGTGCCACTTTTTACGAGCTCATAAAACTTTACCATGGAATTATGTACACTAGCCCTAGCGGTGGATACACCGAAAAATCGACGTGTCGCACACAAACGGACACAATCGAAAGCTTTTATTACGAAAAAATTCAGTATTATCTTCGTATATGATCGTGACAAAGACTACGTCGGAAATCTGACCTTCGTGATCACGACTATCTAATACTTATGTATCATGTGACTGCAACAACTTTTTTTTCATGCAAGTATATATATTTATATATTATTATAAACGTATTCTCTGCATTATGCAAAAGTGTATATGAAATGTGTGGCGAGAAAATGAAGGTTATGTGCACCGCGATAATATTCTTGAGCGTAAAAAAGTTGGAGTTTTTCCAGATGCGTATCCAACCGCTTGGCCTGATGCAACGAATGCACTTTCACGCCACTGCAGAGTATCTTCGTTAAAATAAAAGTATAGATTATAGAAAGGTGAAGTAGTATTTTTTCGTATAGTTTTCAAAACAATGTCGAAAATAAAATGGATGTGGATTACTAATAATTTTCAAATGCAACTGATCAAATTAGTTAAAATATCAAACTATCATAAAATATGATTCATTCCCAATAAATTTTAGTTATAAAGACAACATTCTGACGCTATTATATATGTTCTTATCTGAAATCAGGAAAAATGTCAATATACATTTAAAATAAATCACTGTTGTTATAAGATATATATCATATTCAAATATTCAATATTCATTTTCTGATTGGGTCTTGAATTAGTTTCTATGCAAATCGGAAATCCATTAACTTGCAATTGGAACTCTAGCAAAGCGAAGTTGATACTGAAGAACCTTTTCCGATGACTTCTCTTTCAATAATCTATTCGATAGGCGCTATTATCGATAAATGGAATAAACGATTTTAGAATTGATGAAGTGGAAGACCACAGATGATTCAACCATCAAGAAGTATGAAAGGAATATCTTTCTGTCGCTTTATCAATGTCACACATTAAATTAATAAGCTCATTTAAGGAACCATAATTTATTTCTTCACTTTACTCTATTAATAAGAACGGAAAAAGTTAGATAAAAAAATTATATTGGGGTATATACTAAAATTAATTTTATGTGGTATTCCAATTGATTACAGTTGATACTTTCAAAGGTATCAGGCATGTCAGATTCGCTTTCAAAGCTGCACCTATCGCTAATTATGAATATTGCTTAGACCATATAACAAAGCAACCACTAAAACCTTTAGAATAGGTGGATAAAATTTTCGATACTTTACTTCAAAGGGTTGCTTGTAAAGTTACTCGACTTCCCAGCGAAAGTTACTGAATTTTCCTAAGAGGCAGGGCTACGAAAAAGATTTCAAGAAAAAGTTTTTTCGTTGTTTTTTAATCCCTTCTTTTCATAAATCCCATAACCCCGGTTTTCAATTTCGATTACAATTAAAAAGAATAATTACATCAATTATTTAACTACTTTCGAACCCTTATCCAGTGACTATTATTAATACTGTTAAACTGAAAAACAAATTTTATTCTTATGAAATTCAATTCGATCTTGTTTTAAATTATTTTAGTAGATATTCTCTGTATTTCAAAATTTCTGAAACGTATTTTTTTTAATGAAAAGAATACAAATAAATATGGCATAGTCTGAATTGCATATTATACAGAAAATATAAAAAAAGATTCAGTACAATTATTATATTCTATAATTTATTGAAATGTATTGAAATCTTCAAAAAAGAGTAATGTTACTTAATTACAAAGAAAAAAATTAATGTAGAAGGTTTATATTACATTATAATATTAAATACTATAATAATATATATTTCTAATATCCTAGTTTTGAAAAGTACGAGTAATTTTTTTTAATCATTATAAGAATTCTACAAAAGTTTGTGAAGTAAGTCTGAAATGTTAGTGGGTAAGTAAGTGTACATCTTGGATGCACTTGGAGTTACGAGAAGCAGCAACATTCACTAAGTTCTATATTCACAAGCACCAGTAGAATTCATCTGTAATAATTCAAGTCAGATTACGATCCTGAAAATAGCCCCCAACCGTTTGTTTACATTCATATGAAAATCCAGCGGGAGCAACGAATACGAAGACGATTATGCTGCAGTCGGTGCTTTTCTAAGAAACCGGGATATCGGCCAGAAGTAAAGTTTCCGGCAAACCGTGTAAAGCGTCGCACCAAAAAAAAAGATTGTCTCCGCGAGGTCAAACTTTTCTTCGAGCTAGACACTTGTCACTCGTCTAGTCCAACGACTATGGCTTTTGCTCTTGGGACTCGCTCTTAATGAATCGACGGGTAAAAATGCAATAGGTATGAAACAGAGGGATAGTAAAATAAATGTCAGCAAAAGAAAAAGAATAATAGAACGGACAGAGAAACGACAATGGCAGACAAAAGCACACTGGTTGGTATAAAAATGCTAGGACTGTGTAAGGTAAGGTGACTAGGCTAACGCTTTTGAATGTCTTGTAAGTGGCGTAATATGCTTCAGTGCTTGTGATTAAAGTTAACGTGCCAACGTATTTCATGGACTCGCTTGCGAAATTAGAGTCTCAGAACTTGACAAGAATTTACGTTTCTTTTTCTAATTTTTTTTTAACACCACCGCTGCTGTACGGTCGCGTTTGACCTTGCCATTTGATTACGTGTGCGCAAATTATGAATGCCGCACTGAATTCTACAGAAACGAAACGATTTTTTTTGTTCTCTTGTTTCATGTACTCTACTTTTAATGAATTTCTCGCATTTTTAATTTAAAAAATTAATGAGTTGATGATTTCACGTAAGGTATGATTTAGTTGAAATTTTAAATAATTGTCGCAATAAATTTTTCTACAAATACGTCATAGTAAAAATAGATTAATTATGAGTAGCATCCACTATGGAAATTCACAGAATAATATATTAAGTTTTTACTTCTATCAACGCCATGTTGAATATAATTATCAGTAGCAACAAGTTTAACATAATGTAGATAGCAACAATAGGATCCAAATGGTTAGAGTCAACGAAAAGTTTACAAGTATTATTCTTCTGGAAATTGGGTTATCCCAATTTTAGAGGCTAAATAGATATTCAAGAGTTTGCCGGCGTGATACTACGATAGAACTGCTCAAAGTAGAGGCGTTAAACTTGCATAAAGTACGAAATTGTCTTATTAATTCTTAAGATGCCTTAAATTCTGAAATAAACTAGAACATGATCATTAACTTTTCACCGTGCAAGCAAAAGCGATGATAACATCTCACGAACATTTTAATTTTGAAGAATAAAATTTATCTAGATAATAAATGTATTATAAAATAATATATTCTTTCGATTATTGCTACTAAAAATATTGGTTCATTGACGCTAATTATATATATGAGTGCGTGTATATATTACAATGAGAAAAAATAACTAATACATTGAGGGAAAAAATTCGAGAATTAAAGGTTGAAAAAGTTGAAACTTTAGTAAATGAAGATGTATCGACACCTATCTCTCTCTCTCTCTTTCTCTCTTTCTCTCTTTCTCTCTTTCTCTCTTTCTCTCTTTCTCTCTTTCTCTCTTTTTTCTCATTTTTCTCATTTTCTCTTTTCTTCTCAATCTTTCTGCCTTGCGTACACAAGCCGCACTAAGAAGCAGCAGCTCTGAAATCTTTATTGGTAACCTAAGGTAGCTAATGGTTTCGACGGTTAATGAACGGCCGGCCTGCTATAGGAGCACGTCCATATATATCCAGCACTAACCATTTTACACTCTGATCGATTCTCAGAAGTCTCCACCTCTTCGTAGCAACACCCAGACTTACGCTCTCTTAATCGAGTTATCCCCTTGGCGTGGTTCCATTGTGTCGAGTAGACTGACGATCGTGAAAAGATCATAGCTTTACTTCTCTCTGTTTCTCTCCGCGACTGGCGTCTTAATTGAAAACACACTGTACAATGAGAAGAACGTTTTCATTCAAAGAAACCCACCGAAAGAGTAACAAACGTGCGGCGTCGAAGTACTGGGCGGAAACTTGAGTAGTGAGAGACTTCATTATTAGTAGATGAAAATGTAAGTGTTTCGGGATTGCCTGCCTGGTAATTTTACTCTTATCCGATACGATATCAAGGTCTCAGTTAATGGAGTTCTGCAAGATCTTGATTTTATTTCAGACTCTATACTATGAATTTTCAGTTTAAAAAAAAGCTACCTAGATGGACAAATAAATGAAATAATGCGTAAAACCTGACACTATTACTACAGTATTTATCGAAAAAAGTTTTAATAGAAAAATATCCAAATAATGAATGGAAAATTTATATAGCAAACTTGATTGTATAGAAATTGAATTTCAAGTAGTTATTTATCCAACGATATTAAGTGTTGTCCAAAGTGGTATCCAAAGTTGGCATAAATATTGGATTCGGGGCGACGATAGAGAGAAAGAGAGAGAGAGAGAGAGAGAGAGAGGACGAGGCTCGAGTAATTTCAGCAACATTTGCGTGACTGTAGGCCCGCGAAGCGCCGTTCGCGAGAGCATCGCTCCTAATTTTCTCAACGCAATTACCGGGTAGGAATCTCGTATGCCGTGTTGGTAACAATACCCCGTGTGCGTGCACATACCACTTGCTTTCTCGAACACGCGCGAGCAAGTCGGCAACTTTCCAAAACAATTCAGCCAAGATCTCGCTCACCGATTATCAAACGCAGTAAATATATGGAGCTGAAAGTGTGCACTATACGCAGGCTTTTTCGACCACAAGTCTTTATAAAAGTGACCGTAGTAGCCACTTGAATATTTTTTTTACTCGTGAGTAAAAAGTTTGAAATACTTTATTCATTTGACTGAGGATGACATTGTGTTAATACTAATCGAATAAGAAATCGAATTTCACATCATTCAACTGCATAATTACATACCTTTGCATAAAAATGCTCCATTTTGTGAAATGAATACTCTATGTGAATAATGTTGCAGTTGGAAAAATAGAATTATGCGTGTACTACAGTGAAAACAAATATTGGAAAAAATATTAGAAAGAGGTTTTAGTATGTATTCGTATAATCGAAAATAAATGTGAAATTGCGCAATTGAATGTAGACTAGAGCAGTCACTCAAATAATTTATGATTTTAATTACATTTTCGTGTTTACATTGATTTTTTAATTTAGTTTCATTTTAAACGGTACCGTTACTTGCACAGTGCTAATAATACAATAAATTAAACGTATATATATATATATTAATATATAATCAATTCCACTTTTGATAATAATAATTAAAATATTCGTATGTTCGCTGACCTATAAGTAAAGGTTAAAACAAATAGCTAATGAAAAACCTTTAATTAAAACGTTATTACGAAATAATTGATTTTTGCATATAAACATATATAAATTTGCTTGGAAACTTTTTAAATAATCTTATTCAATTTTATGTTTTGATAATAATTAAATATGTATGTTTAAAAAAATACGTATAATTACACAGACACAAAGGGAAATTAATTTTTAGTATTTTAGTGGTAGGTAAATAAACGAGTTACAATGATTTATAGAGTTAATATTCACTTCTTCATATCCCATTAAATAATAAAGGTGACGGTTAATATATAAAGTATACCTACACATGATGAACTATGGTAGTCCTCAGTTCTTAGTAATTAATTTAGACAGGGACAGCTTCGGCTAGTAACCACACCAACCGTGGCACTTCAAGAATGACTATAAGAGAGGAAAAGACAAAAGAGATTGCGCGTGGTCTGATTTTACTCTAAAACGTTTATTGATTATTCGTTTGTCGAATAATTTATTAATAATTCATTGTAACACTATCTGATAATTTGAAATGTTGAAGGTGAAACGAGTTTGATTGATATATTAATGTATGACTCTATGATAAATGTGATTTAATTATGATTTTTCGTGCTACATGAATGTTGAAATTTAATTCTAAATCTCAATAATTCTACTGTATACGAACACACGATTAATCTCTATAAAAACATTTATTGTGTGCACACGCTATCACAAAAACATTCGTAACACTGTTGAATAAATTTTCTGAATCACGTAGACTATTTTACGGGAAAAAGAAGGAGGGGAAGGGGAAAAGAGAAAGAAAGCGTATAGCCCAGAAGCACTTGAAGGTATCGTTTGCCGACGCGACCGGATCCGTTTTTCCGCTCGATAAAAGCTCTCATTGATGAATCAGCCGAACACGCTGAGAATATCCGTTGGCTTGTCACTTATCGATCCCCCCCCCCCTCTCTCTCTCTCTCTCTCCCACTCTCAGTATCTAAACGAAAGCGTTGCTTGGCCCCAATGAATACGAAAAGAGTAGTCTGTCGTCCCGCGCCGATTGTCTCTCACTCTACGAAAAGCTTGAAAGGCAAAGCAGCGCAATCTTGCAGATCGCACTAGAGCTTGTTTTGTTTCCTCTTCTATTTTTTTTTGTTTTTCATGTGTACGCGCAGAGAGTCGGAAAATGAAATTCGCCGCTTTTATTGCGAGCTTGCGGGAGACCCTTTTATTAGTTTATACTGGAAGAATATGAAAACTGCATTCCATTCGCAGTTTCCAACATAACAACGGTTTCTGTAACGCTTGTTTTTATTTTTTTATTTTTTTACTCGCTTCCAATATATATTCTCGTGTTTTCAAACTTGTAAAAATAGTATGTGAGATCATGTTCATGAGTATGCTTTGACATTTGCTGCTTCACCGCTTATCTATTCACGTGTGTTTATTCGCTCCATTCCCTCTCGTGAACTCTATATTTGTATTTAGACATATGCTCTCTTTTATACAATCCAATCAAGCTTTATTCCATATAAAGTTTGAATTATCCTGAAATTATTTCTTGTCTACGGTATGTTGTACCTCCTAATTATGTTAAGTTAGCGAAATTTTCAATTTCAAGGTGAATTTTGAAAAAGAAGATGGTATAGTTCAAATTGGATGGAATAACGAACCTTAATCGTAAGATTTTATAGCTAGTACGTTGAAAGATTGGATTCAACGATCTAATGCTATATAGCGTCACGAGCAGATTCAACTGTCAAAAATTTACGGTTTTCAATTATCCGAAACAGCAGTGCTGATTGCCAATATCTGCACTTTCCGCCGCGATCTCTCAATTATTTCGCGTGACTTTTATCTAGCGCGCGATCGCACTTGCTCACGAAACAAAGAAGGAAAAGAGAGGCAGGGGAGGTGAGAACGAAACCTGAGGTTGGCACGATTCCCTAGGAGCCATAATAATTCCCGATACATCTTATCTGAGAGTTCCACTTGGGAAAGTTCGTCGTAGAGAGCGACAAAGGAGGCCCAGTCCGAGTGAGATACGCTCAGTCGCGCGAAACTTGGCCACGCAATTTATGTGTCGACTTAATTTTTCAGCAGCAAAGCTATATACACTCACTGCTGAAATCTGGCCAAGGAAACTTCTCATCGCGCATAAATTGGCGCTACGAAATCAATTGCCATACGGCTTGTGCTCGACTCCTCCTCCTCTCGCGTGGAAATATGGCTCGGCTTTCCGTTCGATTGGCCGCGAAGCACCGACATTTCGATGCAGCCGTTGCTGCGACGTTAATGACCGCAATGCTCGCCACACCATCGAGGCGCCCGCACAAGCATGAGAGAGAGAGAGAGAGAGAGAGAAAGGTAGAACGTATATGAAATAAGTCGCGTGGGAGGCATTAACCGTGGTTTTTGCTCATTTGCATATACCACCCGAGAAATGATGGGTTATATGGGCAGCGATCGAGCGCCGAGCACTGCAACCGAGACTCGTTTGTGGTTTTATTGCTTTACTTCTACACTTTCTTTCGTATGAGTTTCATCGTCGCTGCCATCGTAACTAAACCTTTACTAGAGTCGTATCAATTGCTCCTTTTTGAAAAACTTCTTTGCAATGTTGATTGCAGCTGTTGAAATAAATTTTTATTTTAATAAAAATTATATTTTCCGCACCGTATACTTCATAACTTTCATATTTTTACAAAGTACATGTTTACAATGTTGAATATATACAACAACGAAATGACTAGCAATATTATTTTATGTTGTAGAAACGAAAATGTCAGAAAAACAGCTTTTGAAATTGTTATACGTACAGGTTGAGTTATACACTGATAAAATATCTTTCTTTTTCGTTGTATACGAAACGATAAAACGTCATTTAAACCCTACCTATTTAAAGTCACTTAATAACTTATAACAAAAAATGACGTACACTGGCCTCACAAAAAAGTGGCGTCAGAGGAAAAACTTGGCCGAGTGGAATTCTCATACTAGTAAGTACTAGTAAGAACATCGAGCCACTTGCTTCTCTCTATATATCTCTTTCACTCTTTCTTGATTTACAAATAAAAAGCGCTTCGTTAAAAAAGGAAGCAAATATAATAATGATGCGGACTGCAACATAAAAGTACGCTGATGACTTGAATCTTTAAGCTGGCGCGAGTTAAACATTCATTCTTCAATATGTATATCAATAATAAAACCACCACGAAACTAAATTATTCCGCCGAGCTCGCTGAACGTCCAAAGTTATGTTATTCCATACGACACCTCGTTACCTGATTCTTACTTTGTCCGCTGGTACGCTAGTAACTATTAACGCTAGTGCCTGATTGAACGCTTATGAACTAACTTGCTTGACAGTTTGAGTGTATACACAATCGGTTGTTATCTTGTGGACTCTTTGTTTAAGTTCAGTGAAATACTTATAATGAAAAAAATAGTCTTGTACGCGCTGTCGAACAATATGATCGAATTTTAAAATGCAGATCGACACGGATATTACTGTAATATTCAATAACTTTTGAGTATTGTACAATTTTCTGAAAGTGCGAATGTAATGGATTCAATTTTACAATGTATTTATAAATGTCATTTTCATTTAATATAATAAATGGTTCTTTCAGTGTACTAAGAGCTCCAAAACTGACCCGGTTATCGTCAGTACGAATGAAATATTGATACTTTTGAAAGAATTACAAAAACTGTTTGTTGAATTATATGACTTAAATATTTGTCTATCTTAATTATAATTGATTTTTTCGTTATTTTCCACATACCTATTATATTAGAAAACTTTAATAAAACTGAAATAGTTATTTTTAATATCAGCATACTACCAACGATAATCTATAATTTTCTACAATTATATACGTGTACTATTGAGCTCAATATTTCATAGTAGTATATATTTCATAGGAAGTTTTAAAAAAATTTGAATCTATCAACAACTTTCAAAATTGAATGGAAAATCAACGACCTTTCAACAACGTCGAAAAGCCATATCACAAAGGCTTTGCATTAACTCGCCGCACACAGCTTGTCCGTATTGGACTTGAGCCTGCTTCTGACATATTGTTGGATGATGAAACAACAAGCAGACACTTTCAAAATAGATAAAAAAATAGCTTTCAATTGCAATATTGAAATATGATCCCGAAATTATTTGTCGAATCAACGTTGCAATATGGTAAAAACTCGTTTTTATTCACATAAATCTATTAAAACATATATGGTAGGAAAATGAAGTATTGTGTACGAGTGGAATAATCTATGTTTAGTCAGGTACATGTGAAATCGATTGGTCATAGTGTTCTCTTGGCGCCCCCTACTGTGTAAAAAATGAAATTTTATAACGAAATCAACTAAATTGAGGATGCAAAAACAACTCTCCAAAATAATGAATGGACGCTAAAAAATATGTTGCCAATTGACTCTTTCCAGTTAATCATTTATCGAAATACTTTGCCCTTTGCAAAGAAACAGATAGAAAAAAAACATGTAATTTTTGCAAGTTTCTCGAACAAACGCAAGTTGTGTATACAAAAAAAACAACGATTCACAGCTGTATACACATGCACGCGTGCGCGCGAGTGAGCAAACAGATAAAAATTGACGAATAAAAATGTTTTCCAACGACACATGCACGTAAGCGCACAAAAGCAAACGAAAGCTCACATGAACGCGTGGGTCATCGCCGACACCGCTAGTGTAAGCTACAAAGAGAAACAATAGAGTAGGGATAGCAAACTTTGCTCTCTCACACTCAGTGAACTTCTAGTACACATGTCAATCCGTACGCCTTCATGCCGTAAATCTCGGTGATAATATCAATGTGTCATGCCCATCACGTTCGCAGCCCAAATGTTCCACTCCGAGATTGTCTCATTTATTAAGATTTCGAAGAAAAATACGAATCATTTTGTAATATGTAAAGTAAATTATTGGATTAAGCTTCTTTACAAACTATTTAGTGATACTTTGGTGGCGATTAATGCAAAATTATACAACTAAATCAGGAATTCCATTGTTAGCAAATAATAATGACACTATAAATGTAACTATGGTTGCAAGATTTATTATATAATACCAATTTATCCCATTGGAAAAAATCCCTTTCGATATATTTAATGTCACAAGACCTCCGTTTGTTCGAAAAATAAATGTCAGTCAACTCGCTGAAACGCCAAAAAACAAATCTCGTAACAAAAGTGTCAAAAAGGTTGGTGAAATCAAAACGTAATGAAATAACAGGCGTATTGCCGCCAAGTCTCGACAGCGTAGTGTGCACACGCCCGTAATGGAATTTCAAGGAAATCCCTGGCAACCACGGAAAGAACGAAGTCTTGCATGGGGCGTCTTTGCACTGCTGCACGAAATTGCGTCTTGCTAAATGAAACGTCGGCATGCACTAAGAGGGAGATCCCTGCTGTGCGTATAATAGTAGGCACAACGTTTTAATGCTCGCAAGAAATATGACGTCGACGTTGGGCTAAAGAAAAAGGAGGTGGGGTGGAGGATGTTGCAACATATACGGGGAGCTTTGCACATTCGCTGTGGCTTTCTTTGAAGTGCGATATCCCGAGTTGATTGGAGACGCTTTGCTACATGAAAAGCAAACGCTTTGAACGATTAAAGTGTACGAATAGCGAGCTTTTATTAGATGGAAATTGCTGTGGCTGGCAAAGTAGTGAGACCTTTTTGCCAACTACACGAGCTTGATGAATATTGAAGTTACTTCATGAAACAGTGATTGTCCACGTACTTCACCCACATTGAGAAAATGTCCTTTGAATTATTTGTTCAACGTCCATGCACACAAATTAAATTTTGAACCTCACAAGTAGATAAATATGAACAATGATACATACTTTTCACATTTGTAATTGCCATTTTTTATATTTTCATTTTGCTCTTTATTTACTTTGATAACCACATGTATGTACTTTCACTTATTATATCATGTATACGCTGTCCATTTAATTTCAAATAAAAGATTTCAAGCATCATTTAAATAGAAATAAAACGTCTTCAAAGGCTGTTACCATTAGTTTTATTGAAAAACTGAGCACTGTTTAGTTAAAACTATCGCCAACGTAAAATTATTTCCATAGTAATAAAAATAGTGTCACTTAAACTTGACTTTCATTACGGATTGCCAGTTACATATAAAAAACTTATTCACTGCAATATAAATAGGCTAATTTAATTCTCGTTAAAATTTGATGAACGTATAACTTTGTTATTAAATCGTAACAGTCATGTCAGTTGCTCAACTAATAATACTACTGTTAATTATTAAGCGTTCTTGACTTGAAGGAAAACTAACTTCGTTCTAACGCCTCTACCAACATTGATTGTATCTTCTTAAGAGCAAGCGCATGCGAACGCACATAATAAATAAGTTGTTTAAGTTGTGCGAGAACGAACGCCTCACGGTGCAATGGAAAGCAAAGAAGTGCTTGCACCGATATATACAAACTAGCACAGGTAAAATCTCATTTTAATCCTTTCAACGAAACGAATGCATTACACAATAGTGCACAGTCGTTTCATTCATAGCGCGTTCAACTTCGTGCATTCAAAGCGAAGCATCTCTCACGCCTAATAATTACCTTTCTCCGTCTCTCTCTCTCTCTCTCTTTCTCTCGCTCTCTCTTTCTCTCTCACGTGCGCGGTAAGACGGTTCAGCACTGCAGATTATCAAGCTGTTGATGTCGTAGCGTGCAAATGTTTTATGCATACCACGTAAAGCTCTTGGTGCTGCTGTTGCTGGCGAAAAACAGTGTAAAAAATGTTGAACTGCGAAAAATAAACTAGCTGTAGCTGCGAAATGCATTCGCGGCATCGCGTCGATTTATCTGGAGATGGCCGCCTGTAAATCAGCTCTCTCTCTCAGTCGCATACGCGCGTGTGTGTGTGTATGTGGCCTCGTTCTCCTTTGCCGAGCGGGTTTGGATTTTTACGGCTTTATTCATGAAGTGGGCATAAATTATGTGGTGATTCTCTCGGTGTGTTTTGCACAAGACAACAGCGCTTTATGTGCAATAGGGTCGACGTTCCAGCTGTATAATTCGCTCGCCTACGTCTATGTGTATACATGTGTGCATGTGCGTCCGTCATACAGACCCCACCGCATGGCTTTTAGTCAAGGGAGAGAGTGTCAAGAAAGTTCACCGGTTCGTTTGTCATTACTCGCTCTAACCCCCAGATGCACTGTTCATTTCGCTGCTTTTAGATTAATAACATCGTACGATTGCGCGCAAAATTATTCGTCGAACAGTCACAGAAAATTAATTCGAGAACTAATCTATAATTTTGCATGTTCACTACAGTATTATCGATGGCCACGTTTGTAAATTTTACATAAAACGTTGATCCAAATATACTTTTAGTTTACGTCTACGTTGATCAGTTTATATTGCTTTCGCAACGTCAATATTACATGTATTTTAAAGATTGTATTGTCAAAGTTTAATTATTTTAAAATCTCTATAGATACTCTAAAGGATAAATCAACAATGTTTTTCGAAGTGGAGAGTCTTATATTGATATAGTTTAATCAAAGCAATAATGAAACTCAAATAAATGTAAATTACGAATACAAAAGTAAATAATGATAAAATATAAACTGCACAAAGGGATTGGACATGAGTTGAAAGCAATTAGCACCACTTTATAAAAGCAATTGAAATGTCGACAGCCACTTTATAAAAAAGTATAAATAAGGCATCCATATCAAAGTTAAAATACTCACGCTTGAGCAATCTACGTTAGAAATATTGTATAGGAATAGATTCACTTTGTCACGCGATTGCCGGTTGAGTTTTCTAGCTCCGTTCACAATATTAGCTCAGTACAATGTACTCATTAATCTTATGCAATTCAAAGCATCGAGACTAATTGGCTCGATATAAATCCAGGAATATTGTGCAAAGCACTGATTTCCTTAAACACACGTGACGCTACATCTGCTGTACATGTACGTGGTTGCCCCACACATAAAACGCGTTTATGTAAGCTCACGCTAGCTTGTGAAAGATGTAGTTAGAGAGAGAGAGCGATACAGCGGAATTAATTTCGCGAGTCAACAATTAAAGAGGAAAATCATTTTGAACTGATTATATAGTTCTAGTTAGAAAGCCGTTTAGATTAAGGAAACGTATTTAGTGTAACATAATTCGAAATTGAATAGCGTGTATTCTCGAGCAAAGCTTGATCAAGTTTACATATAATGTAATTTTTTGAAATGGATTTATAAAGACAATTCTATAATTTGGCATAGCTTACTCGAGTAAATTTCAGTGTATTTTAATGTTAATACCAACGTTCTTATACCATGAATGTTAAACTTTCAGTTACACATCATAATAATTTCGAACTGAATTTATTATGTTTTTACTTGGTATTTTATTTCAAGTGTTCGAATTTTAAAAATTGTTTTTTCAGATTAATATTCATTCTCCAAAAAAAATTCATCAACTTAGTTTTCATTTTTATAACAAATATCTATTTTGTAGGTGTGTCTTTCTTATAGTGTCAATCGTTTATATACTAAATTAGACTTTTATTAATTTTTATTGATAAGGATAAATGATACATAGACCATTTTTTGCTCTATAACAAAACGCTAATAATAAACTTTGAAAATCGTTCTATTAAAATATGAATAGAATTCAGCATATTTATCTGAATTTCTATGAAATGCAGAATCAAAGAAAATTTAAAAAAACACATGTCTTCTAACGCTCTACTTCTCGGGACAAAAAAATCAAGTTGTCTAAAGTCGTTAAAACCGCTTTTCTCGGTACTTTGCCAAAACTGAAGTGAAGTTTTCCGAGAGAGCATGAAGAAAAAAAAGAAGGAAAAAAACAGGTACAAACGAGAAAGCGACGTCACGTTCTCGTTCTTTGATATCGCAAAGAGAAACATACACACGAGGTGTGCCCCCTAAAAGTTTTCTTAATTAAGACGCAACTTTGGCAATCTGCGAAACGCGCAACGCCACGAGACAGGAGGAGTGTGAAAGGGGCGGGGGGGGGGGGGGAAGGTAACATCTGTGTGCGAATCTATGAACTGCGGCTGGCTAAATTAAATTGAAGCAACTCCGACCATAAACGAATAATGTCATCGTTGAGTATATACATATAAAAGAACTCAGAAAGACCTTTTTGCTTATGGTCTAGGAAAAAATGGCATTTTTAAGATAATGAGGATTTTTTCGCGAACCACACAGAGAGACTGGCGACAGTGGTTTGAAAGCGCCGACGCGCTTAATTTCACCCGCGTGTGCGCTTTTGTTTGCCAGCAGCTTCACCGCGGACAAAAATTCATTCGCGGAGATATACTTCGTTACGTAAACGTGTGCCGGCGAGAGAGCACTATTCAGTTTTTTTAGTAAACGCGTTGACTCTAGTGTTACCACTGCGCAGAGTTTTGTATCGTTGAAAAATGTAGGTCGGTCAAAGTTTTTGTTGTTGTTGATGAGACAATCGTTTTCACTTGTGAATCTTGATTTTTCATGCGCAGTGACAGTCACGTGGTAAAGAAATATTGCAAGCCTTTCAAGAGAAAGTTTTTTATTTCAGTTAAAATAAAAAAAAAAATAGGTTGTTAATAATATTTACTTTTCTTGTTTTATCGCAGACATATCACACAGATAAAAGTATTTGTTTACAGTAATTTTTACGTTAAAAAGGATTCTTTTCAACACATATACAATACACCTTTCATTTGCAACCAGAATAATTTCTATTATTCTATAGTATCAGCATAACTAAGAAATTCTTTTTGACGGTATAATTTTTTTTTCCTTGCAAAGTATAACCAAAAGAATTCTCTCTGTACAGCTCAATTTCATAAGCACAGAGTGCAGGGGAGAGAACGAAATAAAAGCCGAATACCAGTACAGCCATCTGCATAATTTTAATATTTCAAAAAAAAGTCTCGCATAATGCCAGGTTGTAATCGCGGACCTCATTTCAGGTGGACTCGTTTCGCTTGAGCTCCAATTGTCGTAGTATAACATCACGGTAACTCGTGCAGGAGTATAGTTTTGCAAAGAATATCATTCGCATATTAATTCCTTTATCATAGCGGTTGGCCTTTAAACAAAAAGAGAAAAATATGTAGAAACAGAATATTGAAGTCTCATCGTGAAACGAGGACGTCGGCTGGGCGACACATGAACTTTATATACGGTAGTTGAAGAGCCGTTTTACCGTCCACGCGACCCGTCAGAGTTGACTGCGCTCAAGCAACGACACTTTCTTTTCCTCCTCGGACGAGTTTAACAATGCGATAATTATTTTACGACAATCACACCCGCGTCGTATTACGCTGAAAGGATTCTTAAATTAACGACCTTCCGCGACTTAACGACGAATCATGGCCTCTTTTCCGTCTCTCAACATTACTTATTGATATTAAAAATTTTTGAACTAGCGCTCTACCAGTAATAACATTCTTTTTCTTTTACGAATATACGTGCTTTAATGAGCCGAATAGGATTATAATCCGTACTCTACTCAACGCAACTTCACTCTTGTAATCGTAATGGCATTTTAGATTGAACAAGCAATCGCAAGTTTACATGCAAATGATTATACATTCAATCGATCTCTTAATCACATTATCACACATGTTGCATAGATGAGATTGCTATTTATTTATAATTAATAATACTCCATTTCAAATCGTGCACTGATATGTTATGTTACATATATTACAAAGCTGATAAACTATGTCTATTATCTTTAAGGGGATGGCGTGAAACAATTAGAAATTTAAAACGTACATTGTACATTATTTTTAAATTATTGAGCTTGTAAATTTTTGAAAATTAGTTAATGAAGTTGTCTGAATAATTACATTTGATATTCAAATTTCACAATAGTTTAAATTATTTTTTACAAGCTCGAGTTAAATGAATTGTACGAATTTTTCCATTAAACTGACTTCTTATACCAAAAAATATTCGTTTATGCTCCGTTCACTACAGAAAAAGTAAAGAAAGAAAAACTGAAAAGTTTGCCTAAAAGAAGACAAAGCACAATGTCCCTTGCCAAAAACAAATTTTCCGAAGCTCGTGGATCTATGGTACTAGTGGCAGCGAGCCGTACAAGTGCAACAGCAGCAGCAGCAAGCTGGTGCAGCATGTCCGCTACGCTACGGAAAGAGAAGGAGGATTGTATGGTACGAGCGAAGCTCGAACTGATTAAACTCGTAGAGTACGCGAGAGAGAGAGAGAGAGAGAGACCGCGTAACACGTGCCCGCTCGCAGAACATACACACGCTTTACAAGTGCGGCTATCTCTCTCTCACCCTCTCTCCCCAACAAGCTACTGACCAGATTCAAGCTCACGGTTATCCCTCCCATAGACAAGAGTGGGAAGTTGCGTCCAGAAGCTTGCTCTAGCTAACATCAACCGGGCCAACTTATTCGCAAATGTTTTGAATTCCAAAAAGAAAAGCTCTTCATTTTTTAAAGGCTTCTGCCACGATGCTAGTTGCAACGTCGGGGAGTTGAGCTGCTATCAAGTAACGATCAAAGTAACGTGATAAGGTGCAAAAGTGCAGGGATGTCATACTTATATAGTAGACATATTAAGAAAATTGATTATGCGGCTTTTTTCCAGAACAATTAAGCTCAGGTTTATTCGTACATCTACAGAGGAATGGGAGTGAGTATAGCTCTCAAGAAAAATTATACTAATAAAACTAATCGTTTGGATATTTCAAGGATGAATAAACTATTACTTGCACAGGTTATTGTTGATGTTTAAACACTTTGATAGTATAGTCAAGTTTATGGCAGGATCGACTTAATAATGTAAAACATAATATGCAGACATTGTGGTAATTTTATAAGTACAATCAAACTCTCAATAACATGTGTTAGAGTTAATGTGTACTATATTGAATCCAATTTATAACCTACAATTTGATTTTCAATAATTTTGTTGGAAGTGTAAGAATTTCAAAAAACTGCATTACATTTTTTTTACTTATTTATATTTATGACAATTTTACAGTCTACTCTAAGGAATTTCGAAGAAAGAAAACTTAATGCCCTCACTGTGCGCACTTTCGACGGAGATATAAATTTCCTCCGACACTAATATCACTTTATCACAGTATTTTAATCTCCTCTTTTATGAGTACTCAATACTTTGTTTATTATTTATCGTCCTTAAATATTATCTGCCGAAAACTCGACGTATCGTAATTTCAACAATAACAACTTGTCACATTACTACAATTTTAAACGTATTTGTCGCTGGTAAAGCGAAAACGTACTACGGTAATTCACAATAGTGAAGACAAGTAAAAAGATGTTCTCAACTCAATGTACTCGTATCAACTGAAAGCTGAAGAAAAGGGCGTAGCTGGAAAGTGTCAGTCGATTCGATTTGTTTCAAGTAATCCGCTAGGCGAAACGAGAGAAAAAGCTCATTCCCGTTTCGAGTTCAATTCAAATGCAACGTCAACAATTGCATTCGTACAAACACAATCACGACGAGCCGATAGCGGGGGAGAACTCGTCCACTTTACCTGCTCAAAAGAAATCCTATCTACAACTCGAACGAGGATGGCGTGAAACTTGAATGCAGAAACTCATTGGGTAAACGTACACCATGCATACACAGAAAATAGCGCTTCCGCAATTGCAGAGGCGCGACGCACCCGATGGAATGCCGATACCAACACAAATACCAAGTGAATAAAGTGCGCATACCGCAAGAGCATTTTTTTCAGACTTGACTGATGGCGAAGACTGCTAAGTTTCCGAAGACTTACTCTTGATCTACGTGAAAATTTTACACTTTTGTATTGTTGTAGGCCTACGAAACACGAATTTACGAATTCAATTTATGACAATTACATCTTGCATCTGGAGTGTGTACTTTCAGTTGAAAAGTATCGATAATACTATTGTTTCTTTTCGAAATTTTCATCTATCAAAATCACTTAATTTAATTTCACTATTCAACATAAAACTACGATCGATTTTCAGTTTAAAAATTGGATTTTTTTAACCAAACAAGTAATTATCAAACGTTTATAATGTTTCATCAGTTACGTATCTTAGACATATTCATCTGAAAATCATTGCGCCCATTTACCCACAATTACATTATACATACATCATCCTTATCTATTTGTGCTCAAGTAAGTTGTTGGCAAACATATTATCTATAACTAACAATAGAACATTCATAAGTTATAAATTACAATTATTTTTTAATAGAATGATTTTTCATCTAAAAATTTTAAATATAATCTAATAACAGAAAATTAAACCGACATTAAGAAATATTTTTGACTATATAGTAATCTTTGATGGAATAAAAAAATAAAAATACAATATATACCATTTTGTCAGTCAACATTAATAAATTAAATATCAGATTCTAACGAATATCATAATCAACGGTCACTAAACATTCACACATGTACACAATACAGAAAGAATAGTTAAGAAAACGTTAATAGTATCGTCCACTCACCGACATTATCGGAACGCGCGAGCCTAAGGACGAGAGTAAGCAGGACAATGAGCTTAAAAAGTGCGCCGGCGCTTGCGCCAGTAGCACTGGATATGTAGCACGCGCGAATCATGCTTATAAATTTGCGTCGTCGTCGTCCGCACCACAATCGACATACGCGGCCAGACCCGGCATCGCGACTGACGCTATTTCCGTGACTCGCCTTCCTTGCCATCCCTTCCTTCTTCCCCATAGACGTATGTATACCTACAGTTTGCGCACGCGCAGTCACCTAATTTAACTTGGCTTAGTGTAGAGAAACAAAGAATGATAAAGAAGAAAGAAAAAAATACTTGGTTATACAGCACACAACGATGATACCACTTGATGATCCGTCGAGATACGTGGTTTTCTCATTCAAGGAGAGAAGGTCAACAGCATCTTTTTCCTGTCAACAACATGCTTGTCACGCGAATATGTGTAAAAACGATTTCAAGTGGGAAAAGTTAAACTGAGGTGACAGGACACTATTGATAGTATTTTCATGGGATTTTTGGATGTTTCAAATTAAAATCGAGATTAGAACATTCACTTATTTATACCAAAGTACCAAATAGAGCGACTGGAAATGGCAATGCTCTTTATTTTAGTACATAAAACAATAAAGAAAAGTCTTCGAATAATTTATATTATTTAAAATTATAAATTAAGAAGTAATATGTATAATAAATTGAATATGAAGATCATAGGATCGGCCAAAATTGATTCCTATTTATTTAAGAATCAAAATAAGAGTTAGCGAAACCCTTGGACACTCGAAGCCATTTTTCGTGGAAGAGATCACACGAATCACCTAAATGGTTCACTTTGTCGGAACGCAACGAAGCGGCACTCAGCCCCATTAGCTTGAAACTCCTAATCTCCGTCGTCTCTTATCAATCGAGCGACACTAATTATCACTTCAGAGTCTTTTGAAACACCTGTAGAGCGAACTACCTTGTTCTCCCGTCAATCAACGCTATTATAACATCATTTTATTTTTGACATTTTATATTTAAATATGTTTAACGTGTGCGTGTAACGGTAGAAATTTATTGTATCTCCAGTTTGATGGAAATAAACAATGGGAAAGACTTGAGCCTTAGTACGTTACTTTTTTATTGAAAAAATATATTACAGCTTTATAATATTAGTTTTATTAGCTATTTAATATTGATTTCTCATTACGTGCCTTTCTGAGATAATTTTTATGCGTTCTAAATATCCTATTTTCATTTAAATATCTTCCAATGAAATATTTTTCTTTGGACAGTATTAATAATATTGTGATGAACATGTCTTAGTAAATAAAACGAAATAATGTTAATTAGAGATATGAATTAGAATGCAAATTTAAAAAGTGAATGTACTTATGAATAGCCAGGGCAAATAATACAAAATGGATTTTCGCATAAAAACGTTTCTCAACGTGGATAACCCATCAACGAGACTTCTACTTTCAATCAAGCTTCATTTACACGTCATGAAAAGTCGAATCGTTTCTTATAAAGTAACATAACGAAGTAGCTGCGCGAATAAAACGCGCTTGATAAGTACACAAAACTGACGTCCGTGGTATGCGCAGCCATTTTCTTTTATTTTATTTATTTATTTTATTTTATATCCCATTCTCGTTCTCGTTACAAGTTTCCAGTGCTTTCACCATTCTTCTTTGCGCGACGTTAATTATCAGAGTAATACATTTTCCCTGCCTGTTCGATTCCCTCTGCGAACAAAAGAGAAAACTCCTTTACGTATGTGTGTGTGTGTGTGTGTGTGTGTGCACGCGCGTGTGTGTTTGTGTGTGCGCGGGCGCGAGAGTCAAAATTGAGCCAAGCGTTCATAACACTTTTCATGCGCCATGGAGCCAGTTCGGTCATGCGATTCGGCAATTATATTTTTATACTTTTTTGCGTAGCTTTTTGATTCCGTCAAACACCCCGTACGTATTATGCGCAAGCGACTGGCTTTTACCGTGCACACAAGAGCATTAATTTTTTTTATTTATTTGAATGGATTATTTATTGAGCAGACTTTTCGTCTGTTAGCAAGCTCGCTTTCCATTTATTAGCTGTTAGCCTGAATGGCACATTTCGAATTTTCTGAAATTCCAATAAAAATTAATACTTGCGAAATAAAGCTTTGACGACTGCTTTTTAACCAATATAGGAAATTCTTCATTGTATTTCAGCGTATTCCAGATGCAGAGTAATTTTTCACGTAAAATATACATACCATCTAGCAATCATATTTATAATTGGAGTAAATAATCAGGAAATGATCTCGCTCAATCGATACGAGTTCGAGATGGAATAATGCAATTTTTCTAAATTATTTATGAAAAATGGAAATTTTTGCTGTTGGAATTTCAAGATTGATGCATTTTGACAAAATTATTATAAATTTTGTTATTACGACAAATCACAGAATTTGTTCTTTGTTTAATGGTAATCAAAATAAGGTTAAGTGAAGATAATATTAATGCTACCTCCAGGAAAATATGTGAAAGCGTGAGCTGTGTTGGCTTCCCGGAACGTCACACATCTCTACTGACGCACGGGGAACAATGAAGGAGACGACTAGGGTTGCAAACTTGGCGCGCAAAAATGTATATACGTAATGATGAGTTGAGCTGAGCGAACGCTAGGTCCAATGGGGCACCTCGCTTAACCCTCTCTCTCTCTTTCTCGTTGCAGTCGAGCCAAGCGTGATTAATAAACTCTCGCGGCCATCCGCGTGAAATATGACTTTCAATCGCGCGCCAGGCTTTGATTGTTTATTTAGCAGCGAGGGCGAGCGACCCTCTCCCCTCTTTCTCACACACTCTTTTCTCCTGACTAATAAATCACCCAAAGTATGATTGATGGGCCTGGTTATTTATTACAAAAGTATTGAGCGAGAAACAAATAATAATAGTAACAGTAATTAAAGGTATAATTTTGTTGAATAAACAACTTTGTTGAATGATTTTTTATTGAAATTTATAGAAAAAATTCCTAGTTTAGTTCGTAATTGGATAGTTCACCATTGCTTCACTGAGGCGTTTGAGGATTTCCGTGTGTAAACACTGGCTGATCATGAATTCAGAATGTTTGCTGATCGGTAATCGAATGTAGTAATGAATGCAGTTTGAACTGAGTTTGATTAGATTTTGAGAGACATTAACATTAACGCTTTGGTGAAGCTAAATTTCTTGCTGTATTTTATGATGACAGAGATTCTATTAGAAAGATATATTCTATAGTAATGCAAACTCATGGAAGAGTCAATTTGGAGCAAGGTAATGTAAGCTAAGCCTAGTTCTCCAATTTTGTTTTACGGAAGTTTTTTGTATGAAAATATTCTCTACCAAAGATAGATTATTTACCACTTGAGGATCCACGTACAAATAAAAACGTATCATTAATCAGAATCACATCAGAGAATGAGTATATTATCCACACAACAGTAATCAATTGCCGCAACGGATAGAAAGAGAGAAAGAGAAAGGAAAAGAACTATGATCGATGCAAATAAAGAAAGGCAATCAACCCCACATATTATTAGCTTTCATAAGCCATTAATTCTGAAGATACACGAGCAGGCAGTCAGATCGCGACGCTAAACAACATCACCACCATCGTGCAAAATAACCGGTTTGTAATCCTCGCGATCCATCAACATCGATCAACGTGGGTCCAGTGTAATGATTCTGAAATTTCATGGAGTAATTTCTCGTGACTGGCCGGTGTCGTGAGAGAACGATGAGCAATATTTGCTTTTAATCACAAGTTGCTCCAGATTGTTTACTGCGACGAGTCGATATACTACACCCCGTTTACGCTTGGCACGTTTTGGCCTCTTTGAATTTCAACGTAGGAGAGGTTGCGTCATTAAGTTGGAGGTTCCACCTGCACTTAGCCGCTTATTAACGATTTGAGCAGAGACAGCCTATTGCTCGCTTGACCGTCGACGGTGCGACGCATTATGCGCGCACGTTTGCAAGTTCGGGCTGTAGAGTGTGTGTGTATATAGACATGCGCACGCTCTCTCTGATTTAATGAATTTCGTGTCGGCTGTTAGAGAGTTGCTGAGGTTAGATTGTGCGTGACTCGACATTATAACTCCAGCTGTGTGGGTCATGCCGTGGAATTTACTACGAAATAATAATGAAACTACTGAAAGAGACGTGTTTGCCATAAACTTTTTTCTGTTCAAGCAATGGTCTAACTTTCGTCGATTAATTTAACTAATTTTGACAATCAAACAAGGGTAAACAGATTGTCAAATAGTCATTTTTGCACATATTACCTGTGAAATTTCAGTTTTGATGAAGATGAATGATTATTCAATTAAAAATAGATAAATCATGTTCATTTTTTCAAAGATGTTCCAGTCGAAAAACGTGTGAAAAATGACTAGGTGCGTTTGCAATAAATCACGAATGCTGTTTCTGATTCGGTACTAGTATTTGTTTGTTTAAATGAAAGTCAATAACAACAACAATGACAAATATAAACTTTTATTAATACTCATATCACTTCTCATTCAACCAAGAATTCATTGAAAATCAATTACATATCCAAAAAGAAGTTACTCGAAAAAGTATAAACAAAAAGAATGGTCATCCATAGACCGGCAAACAATGACGATAACAGGATCTCTACTGAAGCGCGGGAGTGTGATGCAATATACTCTCCTAAGGTGATAAATAAAATTCACGCCCAAAGAGCGACATCCGACATGTTTCGGACCGACGACAGCTGTCAGCTGTAACAGGAACCGGAAGCGCACACTCCGCGAAATTTATACACGCGACTCGTGAGCATCAGGTACATGGTATCCGCATTTTTTCAAAGAACGCTGTTACTATTGCACTGCTGCTACTTCTGTACACCGTGTGTTCTACCATTTTTTTCGGCAGAAAACGAGAAATTAGTACATTATTGGTGATTAAGATAATTTTAGCAGAATATAACATTTTTCATATCGAATATTGACTTTACTCATGTATAGCCCCTCGAATCTAAAATAAAATAGCGCCAGACACGTGTTGGAGATTACCCTGGCGACCGCTTTCTTTTTGATCAACATATGTCGACTCGAGGTGGTGTGAGTGACATGCATTTGGAAGAGGGTGTGTTGGAAGCAAATGAGATCCGAACAAATAGAAGTGTGACGCGTGAACATGGAAGCGCTGCGAATGTTAGTAGGAGAGCATGTATTTTGATACATATTTTGAGTGAGGATGAGCATAATATAACACCCTAGCCTCATCTTAACTCGAGGCTGCACGACCTTGCGTCAAATTTCCGTGCTCGATGATCCTCCCCACGTCTTGACATTCCAGCGAGTAGATAAGTGAAAAGCACGCCAACATCAATATTTAGCAAGATGTCCTCATTATGGATCAAAAGGAACGGGTAACGAAGGAGCGACACGATTTTGACAACAATTTTCATTTGAAACTTGACATCACGGATTTGCTTCGTCTTTTTTCTCCCCATTCGAAGCTATCTTCCAAACAATTTAATACAGAAACTTACGAAAGAATTCGAATCAAGCTCTCATAGAAAAGTGACACTACTACGCCGCAATTTCATCCAAGCGAAGAACTTCATGTCTGCATATGGGTAAGACACGCCTCTGCGGAGAATTAGAGCTACGCACGACAAGGCAGCGAGAGGGATAGGGAGACCGTAAATAAGGTGACGCGGATTGCAATCTCGCACACGGGTTCTACGACACCCCCGACGCGCAGCGCGAGAGGTACTTCTTCTTGGCTCGGGCGGATCTCAGACAACGGGAGGCCTTCAAGAAGCACGGGCGCGTCTGTGCAAAAATTACACTCACTGAATATTGCCGATGCGCTGTGAAATGGTATATGTATTGTATTTTCCTGCGTAGGCACGTATAACTGTGAGTGAATATTGTGTGGAAATAATTAAAAAAATGTATTTTATTTGTTATTTTGGGCGATAAACTAAGTTGGATTTTATTCGGTTTCTCACTGAAACTCTATTAAGAGGTGTACCTCTCGAGTGGAAAATATTCGTGATACTAGTGAAAAACACAGTGAAAGATAATGAAATATCTGAATCGAGTAGTCATTTTCAAAAAATAAAAAAAAAATATTAATTTAAATGTACCATATACATTTTTTTAATTGATATATAATGGCGAGAACTCCATTATACATCACTATGCGATCTTTAAAAAGGAAATTGTTGTCTTTCAACTGCATACAATTGCCCATAAATTCTATAATGACAAGTGGTTCAAAGGAAATGCTTCTATAATGAAGTTTGACAAAGCTCTACCACGATTTTGTGTATAATACTAAAGTGTTTTCTTGTTCAATTTAGAATTTATCAGTAGTACTGGACTTCGAGTAATTGACGGGTACAATTCAATACAGATGTTGATAATATCCGTCAAAATGTCACTCAATTTCGTCACGAATGAAATCACTTTAGTAGGATCGTAGCTTTACGTCAATCTTGCTGAATTATAGTGGAATAAACAAAATTGGAGAAACATCAATTTCAATTATCAATATCACGATATTTCCAAGAATATGTTTGAAATCCTCACTCAAAACGATGAAAAAAACGACAAAACCTTTAATTTGAAACCAATCTCTTGTGTCTCTTTCGACGAGCTCGTTCTGTATCAATATTTCAGTCGAGAACATCAATTGGAAATCGATTTTCTAGTCCGCGCAAACGGCTGTACACAGTCATCTCTTCTCTCTTTTCTACCTCTTTCTCGCTCTTGTCACCACCACCTTCTGGGTAGGCGATATACCACAAAAAGCATCGAAGCCTCCATTACTATGCGCGCTTTTGAATACAAGATACAAAGTCTTGGCTTTGTATTCAATGATTCAATGTAGTTGCAAAGTAGCGCAAATTTTTACGTAAGCTGACTATTTAAAATTCTGTCTCTCTCATATGTCGATGTATAACTATATTTACCCTGGCTATAGATCATGTGTTCAGGAAACAAATAAATTTTTTATTACATAGAGAATCGTATTCAAAAAGAAAACATTTTAATAGTAAAATTATTTTAAGCGAAATACCGAAATAAATATCCTTAACCGAAATATTTTCATGAAGTACACGTAGTGAAAAGCCCGCAAATATGTTTAATTCACACCCCAGTCATACGTACTACACGAAACGTAAGTTTTCACGCCCGCATGCGCGTATACACCATAGTGAACTGTACGTATATATACGATATCCGCGAATTACGAACTAAAATTACGAGCTGCATTACACAGGCATGTTAAACTCGCATTTCGGTAAGCTGACACCTGTGCTTTATTACTTTCGTTACACCTCAAATTTCTATTTGGAAAAAAGTTCGCAGAATGCACACGTTTCTAACCATTCATTATTTCTATTAATTATTCGTAATAGCAATCATTTATATGGGAAATATACGATCATAATTTATTATATTCAATAGTCTTTTGCAATAATTGCAATACGAATTTTATATAATTGTGTTTTATACCGTAAAAAATATCGTGAGAATTGAGGGAGTGGAAGTTGAGTCGAAGAAAAATTAATCATATAGATCACAACAAAAGGAAAAAATGGCTGTAAGTCAACAGACTTGATGATAAGATTCATTCAGAAGGGAATCTATCAACGTTAACGTCGAAGAAAGAGAAAATGATAGAGAAAGTAGTTAAAGATGGATCAGCAAACGTGCTATCTCGTGATGATTGCGTGACGACACTGATCTGTCACCTGACATCCAACTGTGACTTTCAAGAAGAACTTTGCGACTTTTCGCTAAAATTAAAAATTTATTCCGCGTTGTAAGCATTATTTAGACGTAAAACGTCAATCGCATCTTTTCATTAATTGATTACATCTTCCGAACTTGTTATTACAAATAATATACTCCTATTCTACTATCTAATCATTAATATTTCAAATATGTGCCTCCAAACGAGGAAATCGCCGTTAATATCCATTACTCCTAGTTTATAAAGTATACATTTTTGGTTGGTTTGTTTATTTGTGATCCAATATTATATTACTGTATGTTGCGTCGATAAATGATAATAATATCACTAATTTGTTGGCAGTCCTTCAACTTATTTCACTACATTTGTATTATTTTCCTAATCGACTTGATCGATACAATTCATTTCTTTTCGAAAATTACAGCTAATATTGTACAATGTTAAATATCAGCAAATCCAAAATAATTTCGTTAAAATTTAGATAAAGCTTTACTGTTAAAAGTAAATAACCCGTAAAGCTCATTAGTCGAGCTTTTGCACAGCTCCGTAAAGCGAATCAGTTCACTCGTAATCAGAAGTCGACGTCGTTGCCGCATGTATCACGTGCGGCTCAAGAAAAGCCTGTGGTCGACTACATCAAAGGCCCTTGTGATTCGAGACGACGAACTGCAATTCGAGTAGTCAAGCTCGACGTATGATCCGCCACGAAACAGATACACATATACACGTGTATACACACATGCACTAAGGAAACTTGTGGGTCTAAGGGCTCCATCGCAACATCACTTGAATGCGTGGTCGAGAACTAAACGAATTACCAAGGGCTTTCATCGCCAGGGTTTCCAGGTCTCGATTTCGCAATCGTGCGAATGCGCATCGTACAGCTTTCTCTTAAGGCTATTCTACGCTCGCTTTGTAGCTTTTGCCACGATCCTTTGGGTGTAACTCGCAAAATTGCTTTGCCTCTCCATGTTTGATTTTCTTTATGTTTCTTTTTATTTAAATCTTGTGGTTGTATTTTTAATATTGACATTTATAAAGCAATTTTTTACTTTCAACGTTTCTGACATTTGTTAAATTTCATCGGGTATTCTGAAAAAAATATCAAAATAGCATTGCTCTCACTCATAGTTTTTATAGTATTTTAATCAAATTATAACTTCTCAGAATTATATGCTTATGTAAATCGAAAATTTAATTTTGCTGCATTCCACAAATATTAACATGTAATACGCCACGAAAATATTGTAACGCTTTTAAATGAATGATTTAATATATTTTCAGAAATACACAGGCATTTAATTAGTGTACCGAGAAACCAGTATTATTGTCTATTATTCACCATGTGAAAATATTTTCATCGAACTTTCATTTTCATTTTATGACTTTTAACTCCAAAGCCACTGCAAGGGACAGAACCGTAAGTGACTAAGCGATTCATTGCATTTTGGCCCTTTCCGTTTTTATATCGTGTTCCTTTTGTCAGATTGACCGATAATTTATGTAAAACCTTCTTTTCACCGGACGAAGGTATTTTATTGCGATTGCTCCCCCTTTCCCTTTTTGCCCTGGTGCTTTATCGAGATTCGATAAAAAAACGTAAGTTAGGCTGACATCGATCCTATCTAAACGTGCATTATCACAGTTAACCCGTGAATTTATTGCTCCACCTACTACTCAGAGCTTGCGTGAATGCGTTCATTCGCACTCCTACATTAACATGTTGCAGCTTACCAACGTTTAGAAAATCTTGTTTCGGATGATTTTCTCTGCGACATCGCTCTTCAAAGAGTTCGTTTTCAGTAGTTTGGAAATTTGCATGATTTTCAATGAAGGCCGTACGTGCATTGAAAATTTTATTCTCTTTGGCGGATAATTTTTTCATTTATTTTGATATGTATTTGTAATGGAATATTTGTATACAATTGTTGTGGTATAATAATCACTAAGGCAGTACGTGCGTGCAATCGTTAAGTTCAAACGCATTGATTGCTATTGAAATTGAAAAACTTTAGCAAGTGTATCTTTACAAAAATATTAACGTCCATCAAATGAAAAACTGATATCCCCTACAGTCGAAGTCGTATCCAAAGCTATTTCTATCAAACTAAAAACAAGTGAAACAACCAGAAGTGTTACGAATCAATCTCATTGTTAACACAATATTTCGACGTCCTCACGTTCCTTCGCGCTTAGCGTTCTTCCATAAAAAAAGCAATATTGAAAAAGGTTTTATATAAAAAAGAGATAAATAAAAGTTACTATGAAAGAAAAAAATCCGTGAGAGTCAAAAAACGGTATCTCCGCGTCGATAGAGGATTATTTCGGTGAACGAGAAAAGTCTGAAAAAGATGAGATAAAATCGTTCAGCACTCCAGATAGAAAAGCATAGGAGGGATGGCGAGCTTATAATTGAATGGCACTGGCCTGGAATTCATTGTCAGATTCCAAGCTTGCTAATCCATCCCAGGCGACGAACGGCGACAAACAGAAAAAAATTGCTGACGTCAGATTTTTTTTTTCGATGAATAGCCGATTTCACATGCGGTCAATAAAGACGACGTGGTCCGGCGAATAGAAAAAACCGACGCTGATGCGCCACTTTGATTTCGTGAAAGAAATGTTGTCGGGGAAACAGAAAAACAGCGGTTTTCCACGTATGCACACGAGAAAGGAAGCGAGGAAAACGAAGTATTGTTCTCGAACCCTTGGTTTTCGAACGGAATCGTTTTGTTAACTTCTAGCTTCAGTTCTGTCATTAGGTGATACGTTCTAAAAATAACCAAACGTACAGATATATGGTTTGAATATCTTTTTTTGTAGGCTTTTAAACGTGGAATTTTCATCAAACTGAAAAAGCATTGTTTGCGTTAAAACAAAAAAAAAGTTATTTTAAAAAAGTTTGTGTAGGCTATAGGTAAATCTCTGGCTAGTCTGTTAGTTTTCGATACAGAATTTGATTTTCCGTTCTAGTATTCAAAAAAAATAAAGTAATGAAAAACCTAACTGAGCTTTACCCGAATATTTTTGAAATTGCAAATCGAAAATGCATACACGGTAAAAGACAACATAGATAAAAAAACATATAAACTAGGTAACAATATCACTTTATATTACATATTTTTTTATTAAAAAACAAGTGATCTACATGGCACAACGAGGATATTATTATTCAAAATGTGCAGCATAGAATTCATAAGTAAGTATAGATTTTTTCAACAAAAAAAATGTCTAAAGCTTGTAAACTACTATTTACAAAATGAACGTTAACATTAGCATGCCGAAAATACTCGACAAACGAAAGAAGTGTTTAAACAAGAAAGAAAAACGAGAAAACTCTCCAAGTTGAGTGAGGAAGAGAGCTGTAGGTGGGGATGGTACTTGAGTGTGAGAGAGTGAAAGAGAGAGGCTAGTTGCAAAGTGGGTAGCAGCAAGCAAGTGCATTGACACACGTGCACACGGTAGAAGCAACGTATTCACAATGCACTGTCTCGAGCAAATTGCGTTTGTCAACAGGGACTAATTGCCGTCGGGGCCACCAAGCTACTCGTAATTGGACTGATGGAGCCTCTACGAGACTCAATTATTCCTCCTCGGTGAACCACTTCACCTTTGCTCGTTTGAACATATTTCATAGGTGACTTGGCTTCTTCGTTGCCGATCGCTGTACGAGATGCTGGCACTGTACATGTCGTTCTCGTTCGTTATTACTGTATAAGATGTACATGCTTGTATTGTCATATAACGTTGAGATTTGAGTTATTTATCAATAACGTGTGCCTTACCTTTTTTATTTAATGAGTTCAAGTATGTACAGTAATTAAACATTCATGTACTATTTATTGTCCATGATGGTAAGCTATATTGATAGTAGATTGACAATAGTTTAGAATAGACAATTTTAGTATACGACTTTTTTTAACGTTAATCATTTCATAAAAATGTAAAGAGAATATTACAATATCCACTTTGCAAAAGGCACTCGAACAGAATTCCATCTACATCAGTGAAAATAAAAAAATTTGCCAAGCACAAGTCAATGCTTTATCCAGCATAATTTGCGAAAACATTATTCCAGCTGAATCGCAACGACTGTTATCTTTTTCCTTGTGCTCGCAAGATTTTACTCTATGAATAAAAGAGACGCAAGCGCACGCGCATATGCTCTTTCACGTAGAGGGCGTATAATTTTACGTGCTAGCGAGAAGGCAAAAGTAAAGAAATAAAAAGAAACGAAGAGAAATATAATGCATATCGTGTAGAGTATCTCACGCGAGCAAGCGATTTAAATCAACTAAAACAACAGAAAAGAAACAATTTTTTTCGACGCACACGCCACAATTCAAAGTGAAATCAACGAGGTCGATGAGTTAATTACTTGAGATTGGGTCATCGATACATAACGTCGAGTTGTTTTCTCGCTAAATAAGCAAACCTGCAATCGCAGTTTGTCAGCAATGAGATTTATAAAAGGCCTTATAATTCCATAACGCATACAGTACTATCAATTTCTTAATGTAATTTTTCCGTCTGATGCTAAACTGCGAGAAATAATTAATTTCCTGTAGGGTCAGCTGATTGAAAATCCCGACGAAGTTATAATTATAGTGAAATTTTAAAGAATAACCAACAATAACCATGTAACAAGATTTTATCTTTGTTAAGTAAGAATAATAAAATATTTAAATTAATTTGAAAAATATGAACCTATGTTAAAGATATTTCATGCTCAATAACACAAAGAAATTCAATAAATTGCACTCGACGCACAGTGTAAACTTTCACACGTTCATGTTTGCGGAACTTGCGCTTGATTCTCGAGAACCGCAAGTACGCCAGAGAAGTGGCTACGGAGTCTCGAGACCTCGGACGCTCCTATTCAAAGAGAGAAAGTGGGGAGAGGAGAAAGGAGAGAAGAAGAGCTCGTTTAGCCCATGATTCGAGAAAGCTGCTAAATTTAACTCCAACACACATCTGCTCTAGATTTTTTCTCACTCTATACCATGTGAGCCCTCACAGTTTAGTCTTTTAAAATGCATGCACTTGCGTGCGTAAAAAAGCTCTAATTTGAATTAGTGTGTAAAAGCATGATTCTTTGTTATAATACATTTATAAACACGTTTGCAAACGCCTTAGTATTTTTGTTTGTAGTCATTAGCGTGACAATTTTTTTCTTCGTGTGTATCAGTAGATTAGTGTTGCAATTAATCGTGATATTTGAATGATAACTCTGTTGAATGTAATAAAATTGAGATTTCAGGTACATTTCTTATTGTTAATCATGAATTATATTGAGTCACGTTATGAATATTTATCAGAGTATATCTTTATTTCGTAAAAATTGTATGAGTTAAGTTACGGTAATTTTTCGTGCTTGCAATTTTTAGTTTTAAATACAACTAAAAATAATTTTTCGAACTTTAATAAAATAATTAATTTCACACTATCCCGGACGGGATAGTATAATATCTTTTAAACCAAAATAACGTTATATCGCATATACTTTGAATTAATAACTCTAACACTAATCCGTGCAATCATCTCTTCTTACTAATCGAACACTGTACAAATTTTAACCATATGAGTATAGCTGCTCGCCACTAAGAAAAAGACGAAAAAAGATCCTCAGAGTATTACAGTTGAGATACTCTAATGAAAAGGAGGAAAATAGGGGGTGTTTGGAAAGCTTAAGTTAAAGCCACGGATATTTTGTGGAGTTCGTCGCGCCCCCGCTAACGAAGGTGTTTACATGCGACCGAGATACTGGTTCAGATAATTGGGCTGACTCTTTTCCACGGGCTTTAGTTTTTTTCTCACACGCGGTTGAAAACTATCGACACTGTCTATTATATGCGACTAGGTGGCACAATTTAGTAATGACGTTAGTTTATATTTTTAACAGGTATACTTAGATTCGAGATACACACATTTGTGTAACAATTTTCGAAAACTGTTAACAATGATCGTATTTTTACACGTTTAATATAATCGAAGCGCATGCATCAAATCAAAGCTTCCTACGAAGAAAATATTTTTTTCAACAGAAACTATTTGGCTTCATTAAAATAGGAAAAACAAGTTGTAGATTATTTATCGACTCTAAGCTTCGTAGACCTGTTTTTCTGTTCTACAATAATAAAATTTACTAGAAAAAAGTATAAACGTTATTAGTAAAAGTATATTTTATGGATAATGAATGAAAACATACAGTATGGAGGAGTAAAATTAAGTAGAGCTTTATGCGTGGTCGGCAAATTTACTCAAGCCATCTCGATTGCCGCAGAGACAGCATACTATGCTGGAAGGGTGTAGTGTACACTCGAGTCTCCTGACTACCCCGAGGGAGAACAAGAGACAGCTGGTCCAAGGACCTCGATCCATCGGCCCATTGACCGCTACTCCATTACGCGCGAGCAAGCCCGCGGGGCAAGCGCTTTGTTGGCTTTATGTGTAAACTCGTACGAGCGGATTATACTGCCGTGGTATCGAAAGATCCGTTTCTTTTTCTTAGCCTCTCGAGGAATATCTTTTTTTCTCTCTTCGGCACTTCTCGTTATTTCCCGTACTCCCTATCGAATTTATTTATGTGAGAAAATAATACCGGCCCATATTGATTGAGCAGCACTTTCTACAGCTTTTCCATGATTGTTATGGCTGAAATTGGTTTTCTTGGGTAACACAAGTCTCTTTTACTTTGCTATATTGTATAAATGTAAGAATTTTTTTATTGAAGATTTATGTCGGTGATATTCGTCCGACGATATCACAGTTTTAAGAATGTAAGTTACAATGGGAAAAATATATTTCTGTGACTATAACATAACAATATTTTTACAACCAGTCTTTTTTGGAACAGCATTATATGATTTATAATTTTAGTGAAATACAAACTATTTTCCAGCTTCAACTTGATATGGTTTTAAGGATTGTTATAGTATCAACCCTGAAATTACTCATCAGCAAGATAAAAAGAAAAGGCGGTGTGGCTATTTAAAGGAGGAAAAATGAGTAAATGTCAGGACTGAGAAAGAAAATAAAGACGTGGAAAAATGAAGATCCTTAAAGGAGAGAATTTAAAATGCTTTCAAGTCGAGAAGGAGGCAGAAATATAAGGAGAATAAAGGACAGAAAAACAATGAGAAAAGAGGAAGGAAGACGTAAACTTCGAGCTGTTCAGAACAAAGAGGAAGCGAGAGAAGGTGGCAGGCGGAGAACGAAAGAGAAAGAAAGATCCCCGAAAGAAAAATAAAACGAGGGGCGGGAACGAACGCCAAACTACTACGATAAGCACAGTAGTAAGACTCAACGTACGATACGGCATCCTTGCACAACTTGCCTCCGATGGCTTGCGAACAAATTTACCGTTATTATTAGTCTTCATATTTCACGCCGATTTACGAAACAAACTTGATTCACGTTACTTGGACGCCTTACTTTTTCTTTCGAAAAATTCTTGTTTTTTTTTAACTAATAGTAGAACTTTTATTGCAGATGATCGTATAATTTTTTTCAATTCGCTGTAGTTAACGCTTGAGTATAAATGCTTTAAATCTTTTGAAATGTTTTTGTACTGGTGAATAAGAAGTTAAATATACGTCTTCGTAATTCCCTGGAATTAATAATAATCACTAAAATATAGAATTTAAAAGGTATGTATGTTCTGATTGACGCTTTTATCGACAGAAGATGGTAAATTGTCGCTGAACTATACAAACATCAGAAATTAACGATTTTTTTTAGTATATAATGCTTAAAAATACCTTTAATTCTTTAAAGTCGGACAAAATATGATATTAATTAGTAATTGGTCTATTCAATTAAATATTAACTTATTTAAGTGGAAATAAACAGTTTACTTGATACTAACGCCTGATCGCTCTATTCATATTTAATTCAATTTCTATATGTCTGTAAAACATTTTCAATCGTCCGTTCTTTAACCAGTGCTTCCTTACTCAAAGAATAAATTACTTTACTGTCGGTATTTTCCAAATTCCGCTCTTTGAGGTCGGCTGCCAATTCTTCTGCAGTAGCATCCGAAATCTTTTTTCCTTGACCGTAGTATGTGTTCTCATTGTAGATACGATCCTTCGATCTGTACGTGCCATGCAACTGTAATTCAATTTTGTAAAACTTAAGCATGAATACCAGTCCTTAACAAATTATTTGATGAAATTTTCATATTATATAGACCTTATCCCAAAAGAACATATTGAAACCAAAATTCACGTGAGTGTACTGATGATGATTATCATGGAATGATGCACCAGGCTGCCATGGTTGCCACCATTGTGCTTTGAAATTAATTCCCGAGTGATCAATTATCCCATGGATAAAATTATACATCATGATTGTAGTGAAAGGAACTAAAAATGATAAATTTCAGAAATCTATTTGCAAACGGAACATCATGATCAACTGTATGAGAGCCTGACTTGATATGTACTCACTGAGATGTGTCGGTATAATGAAACAATTCATAAGATAACACAGCTGCATGTGTATAATCTCGACAGGATGAATGGCAGTTGCAGACCAAGCAGTCGGTTGCTTGTACGTGTGGTGCAGTTTATGGAACATCTTATACATTGTGGGCCAGTGGTAAAGCCGATGGAACCAATATGTCTCGTAATCCTGCAATCGAGAAGAGCATTTCCCCCTCTGTTGTAACGATTCGTTGCATTTTTAAAAGTCTGATGCACCCGACAGACATCGTTAAATTGAAACCAGATTTAATAAAGGCAATACGTAGATTTTATTTTTCTTAATAAAAAAAGAGAAAAAAGCTCGCACCCAAGTACATATTGTATTTTCAATAAAATATATAAGCTGACTCGTAACTGACTTTTATCATTTTGAACGATTTATAAAGCCGCAGATAAAGATTGTGCTTTTTCATCAATACCTAAAAATCATGCGTGAATACGTTAAAAAGTAATATCCATCAAAAGATATTTCAAATCTCGGTGCTTTGTATGGTTGAAAAGTAACATTCAGGTAAAATCGTTGGTGGCTTTTGAATTTGCAGTATGATGCGAATCCGTGCAATACTTCTTTTATATACAATACAAAAGGCACGATCAATAAAGGAAAGTTATGCCAAGCATACCTGTAATATTATACACAATTCAAATAAATGAAAACACAAAGATTTTTTTTCGATAGTGGCTCGGAGAAAGTATAAATATCGATTAAAAAACGCTGTATAAAAATGAAAGCCATGGTAGAAAAGATAAACTTCAACAAAGAAAAATGCAAGAAACCTCGTAAAATAGCGGATAAAGCCGATTGTCCGCGGCTAAAAATTGTGAGAAGGCGCCGATATTGAAAAAGAATCGAGCGAGAAAGAGAGAGAGAGAGAGAGAGAGATAGAGAAAGAGCGATTCCGGCGAGTGCGAATAGTTGGGTGCCATGAGTGGAAAACGATTGTATGGCTCTCTCTCCCTCTCTCTCTCCTCTTCTCCCTCGGGAGGCTGACTCAATATGCTCGCTGCACAGTTGTGAACTTAGGCATAACCATTGTTGGAATTCTCTTACTCTAGCACTTCATATATAGTTGCATAGAACTGCTTCTCTCGCAATGCTTCTTATATGAAAACCTCCACGTTCGTAGGCCGCATACTTTAACAAGTGAACTCACCATGAAATAAATGTTAGAACTCTACTATTTAGGTGGATATTTAATGTTGATAGAGAATTACATTTCAATAATGACTAATCGACCTTGCATTGTTTATTGCTCAACAATAATTAATTGTAAAATATGAATCATGGCTTAAAAATGTCTAAAACATAACGATATTAACAAAAAACAATATTTTCTGAAATCTAAAAATAAAATATATTTACAAGAATGAAAAAATTAAAATCATGAACGATTTCAAGATTATAGCTCTTGTAGCCTACAATGTAAAAAAAAAATTCTGTATTTCAGTAAAAACATCAATAGAAACGTAGTATTAAATTCTCGAAAATTAAATAATCCCAATCGTTGTGCTTTAAATTCATGAGATTTCTAACAATTTCCCGTCGAAATCAAACCTCTCGATATTTTGCGCCGTTCACAAAGGGTGTGCAAATAAAAGAGTAATCTCGAAAAAACACGCGCAACCAATTTCCGACACGTAGCTTCATTTTTATCCGTGCAAAAAGTCAATAGTCGAGAAGAGGGGATTCATCTGTTTCAAACTGGGTGGACACACAACTGACAATCTCACTATGGTATATTTACAGCGATCGAACGAAATACTGTCTCTTAGTTATCGGTAGGTGTTTGACTGGCTATTAGTTCTATTATATTCGGCTGAGAATTTAGCGTTAGTGTGAACAGAATGAAATGTCAGTGTACATTGAATATATTCGACATCAATAGGATTCATGAAATACTGATTTTAATATTTTAACGAAATTGCATTGTTAAATCGTGCATTACATCTTAAGCCTGTTTCAACTTAATACATGAACCTGGAGATCATCATTTGCTCAAAATTCTTTCATTAATCAAGAGAAAAAAAATTAATTATGGCTCGCTGGATTTCTCAAATAAGAATATGTTAGATTTTCCTGAATTTCATGAAAATATTCGAATTTCAGACAATCATAATTCAATAACCGTTACATATATCAGGAATTAATTTTTTGAAAAAATTAATTCTAATTAGCACTCTGCATACGAAAAAATGTATTAGTATAATAATGAAATACCGGGTACGAAAATCTAGGATTAGTCGATACTCGTATAAATGACGCAAGAGTGCAGAAAAAGAATTCTTTTTAACAACAAGAAAAATACACACACATAATTTCAAAAGCCTCCAAGAATACCTTTTGCGCCTTTTTCACATCGACACTCTCATTTTTCAGCATTTCACAGCTCGTAGCGTAATGAGCCTCACGGCCATACTTAATTTAATTAAACGAGTTCTCATTCTCTCTCTTTCTCGTGGCACGACTTTGAAAACCGAAAGAGAGAAAGAGAGAAAGAGAGAGAGAGAAGAAAGGTAGAAAATCCACGTAGCTAGGTAAAGGCGAGACCACAGCCGTTGAGAAACCTTGATAATTAGTACGAATACACAGAAAGAGAAAAATTTTATACACATATATGACTCGTCGTAAGCCTCAACTCTAATTCTTCCATAATCCACCTATTTTTCTTGCGACTGGCATTTTTCCCCTGCCTAAAGTATGCAAACGTTATTCTCTCTCTCTCTCTCTCTCTCTCTCTCTCTCTCTCTCACTCGACTCTTTGCGAAATTCATACGTGATTATGTCAGCGTTCGCACCTCAAGTGGCTGCTTTCGAGTATTACGTTTGCTCTGCTAGTGCGAGGGCGTCAAAAGCGGGAGTGGCTCGTTGAGCTCTTTCACGTCTGTATCTCGGATTGCTTTTCGAATTTGTCGACTGCGCAGCTTGTTAATTTAAGTGGTTACTGCTGTTGCTCTTGTATGTGTGTGGGTGAGTGCGCGTATTTGTTTACAACGAAGGTATGGAATTATTTGAGAACTTTTGTTTGTACTGTTGCGTTTGGTTACTCGTTCATTCTACGAGTTTGTTTCGAGCGTCAAAGTTTATACTCGTTAACAGCGTCAAATCTAATTTTAATCAAATTGAATTTATTCGATTAAAAGCTCGAACTTACTTTAACTAATAGACATTAATTACTATGTATATTTTTCATCGATCGTTCATAGTTAATGACTCCTTATTACCGATATCACGCTAAAATAATTGCTTTCTCAATATAAAAAGATTTATTATTTAACAACTGACAGTACAAGCTTGAAATCCAGCGATCGAAAGTAACAAAAAAGTACGAAACGCTGGAGTTTCCTCTCAATGGAGAAACAAAGAGCATGTACGCGAGAGAGAAAAAACGAGAGAAATAGAGAAAACCAAACCAGTCAATCAAAACCAAACGCATGTGCTCGTAAAAGGCCGGATGTCAGTACTTTTTATTATTCGTCGTGCGAGGGCGGGTGAAAAAATTTACCAAAACGCTAAAAGATATTTAGCCCTCGAAGCTTGTGGTGTTGTTTACACGAATCGGGGTGTCACGTGTCCTTACGAATTGTTGACATAAATGGATGTGTGTTATTCGGAGATTGCGATTATCAGGGATTGACAACTCTTTTAATGCCAAAAAGTCTTTTGAGATGGTCGAATGAATAATTGCGAATCAAAAATTAGATATAAACAGTGAAAGTCAATGTAAGTAATTTAAATTATTTATATGCTAAAAATTGTAAACATTCATAGGCACTACTAAATAATTTGAGTACGTGTAATTATAAATAATTCAAATACCAAGTGCAACAGCGCTTTATTTGTATTAATTTGTATTTTGACGAACAGTTATTCAATTCTTAGCTTGTAGAAATTAATTTTCTGAGGAAAATCCGTATGCTCTATTCACCCTATCGAATAAACTTAATTTCTTCAGATTAATAACGCGAAGACTGAAACTTTGAATTTCCAACGATAAGAAAATTGATGAATAATATTCACAAACATTGTTTTATAACTTTAACGATATAAGCGGGTAAAATTTAATACAATATAACTGACGTCTGAAAGCTTCATTAAGCATTTTATGCATTTACAATAATTTTTTGAATTTGAGCTTCGTTCATTTCTCTACCAAACTAATTCTCTTGGAAAGAGTTTACGTTTGATAAACATCTACGCACACAGGCTACATGAAATGGTGACGGGTGTATATACACATGATCAACACGCTGAAATTCCAAGTAAACTTGAGTAGAATATATAGTACAGTAGGGAACACATCGTAGGTAATTACCTTGACTCGATAAGACGTCGACAGCAGTGAGGCGTGCAAACGTGTGTGCATAAAGTAGCGGAAAAGGATAGCTGATCCCAAACAGACTGCAGCAGCGCAGCATCTTTGCAAAGGCACCTCACGTACCACCGGAAATCTCAACCTCTTGAGCAAGAGCAGAAGAGAGGGAAAAAGGGCAAGCCAACGCGATAGATAGATAGATAGATGGACGGATGGATGGATGGATAGCCGAGAGAGCGAGAGTATAAGAGTAGAGGACTAAAGCGCATGGTTCCTTGAACGGCAATCGCATTTTTCTCAACACTGTCGTCGACATATATAAGTTGTGTCCCTGAAGGAAGGATCTTGCGAAGATCCAACGCAAACGAACCTTCTTCAAAAAAACGCTCGTGGATCGTTACAAGCTTCGCTGGGACGAGCGTACTTTCGCAGAAGTTAGCTTTATCGATTTTAAAATGAAAGCGCAGAAAATATTCATTTTTTATGCATTCGTTTTAGATATATTTATTTTGAGTACAGCGCATATGCCTTTCGTTTCATTTCAAAGAATCGAATAAATTTAAGGTTTCAGTCGTACTAAACGTTTTTGATAAAAAATCTTTGACGTAATGTACTGTACATTTATATTATGTTAAAAATTCAACTTTAAAGCATCGTACAAAAGTTTCTCCAAAATGAGCACATATTTGTCTTAAAATTCAGGCTTTTAATTACAAAACTTGAACCTGCGCTACTTTCTCGGAAATTCAAAGTACCTCGGCTCTTTTTGCAACTTTATAAAGCGGAAGCTGGAGCATAATATAACGTGTAACATTATTTACTCGATCTTAGCTAAAGTTATTTCCTTCCGACAAATGTAAGAAAGGTAAAACACGTATATACACCCGTACCAAGACACGGTTACGCACACACACGAAAAAGCACAAATGAAAAGATGAATAATTTTGAAAGTAGAAGAACGCGAGAATAAGAACGTCAGCAAACATCCGAGAAAGTTGCTTGCAGAAATGGTCTGGTTCACTATACGCCTTTATCTGTTTTTCGCAGATGTTGTGCGAAATGTCATAAGAAATCTGCCCTTTCCATGAAAAGTCATGTACCAGTCGCTTCTCATGTGCCTCTGAGATATTTCAATAAGTCGAGGCTTTTATTGCGCGAAATAAGTCGCGAGCACAAGCGGTACTGCTTTAAAGTTATATATTATTCCAAGTGTAAATGTATGCCTGTCTGATGCGGAAGTTACTGTATTCAACCTCTAACAATATCCAATGAAATGAAAGTTCACGGTTAATTCACGTTACAGATTTTTCCACTGTATAACGTTAAACGGTTGCATTTTTATAAGTTTAGGGAAAACAATATTCCATTAGAATAATCATTTATAAAACGAGAGTTGCGGTCGATTTTTAATATGAACAAATTTAATGTTATATACTTACCAAAACTATATAAATGACCGGCCATTGTAGCAACCACCAGAACCAAGTATACTCATTAAAGTCGAAATATATCATCGACGGAAAATCATAATATATGTACGTAGCAAAAGCTGCTGTTATAGTACTAACGCAGCTTAAACTAAACACTCCAAGGATTATTTCGTGTTTTTCCAAATCTGGCGTTATCCATTTGTAAGGCTGGCATTTCCATTCCTCAGCCTTATCACGTTGCCGTACGTAGAAGTACCACTAAAAACAAATTAATATTCATGTGATAATTATATGAATTCTATATTAATCATTCTTATAAATATAATAATATTATTTATACATTGTTGCAATTAAAAAAATAATAACATAATGTTGATTGGTCGAAACCTGTATCATAATTTTTTTCGTCAATAATTACCCGATCAGTAGCAGCTGTTTCACACAATATCCCCAAGCAGAAAAGATGTTTATAGACCTTCACAATAGTTATTAATGTATGGAAAAAAAGTAAAATGATACGAGAAAAGAAACAGCCATTGAGGGGTACATATTTTCCGTGATATATATATATAAATAATTTGATTGACGTTCGATTCGCGAGCTGTCGTGTATTTAAAATTGAAATTCCTTCTTACTTGACAGGCTATACGTTGAAAAAAAGTTCATCTTTCGCGCACGTGGTCAAAAGAGTGATCGATCATCGGTCGCGAATATCTCCTCGTAGAAACGCAAAAGTGATTTACAGTCTATTTCAGCGAAACAGAGAGAGAGAGAGAGAGAGAGAGAGAGAGAGAGAGAGAGAGAGAGAGGAAAAAAGCGAATCACAAATAGGAAAATGAAAAAAGATGAAAGAAACATCTATTCCCTATTCCCCTTTATTCGCTTTTTCTACTCGTCTCGAAAGAGAGTAATTGCGTGCTGTATATGTACAAGCAAATACCATGCACGTGAGAGAGGCGATGACTAAGCGAATGTATGGAAGGACGAATGGTTAAACAGAGCCGGTCTCTCTTGATTTATCCATGATTCTTTACCTTGATTTCAGCACAATCGCTTGAGGAGGTTATATAGCGACATTGCCAGTGCTATTCAACTCTGCCCTTTGGATTGACGTGTATGTACTACTCGAATCGGGCACCTGGACGCTAAACGAGCAACTGCAGAAAGAGCAGACAAGGCAGAGCCAGCAACGGAGAATCGCTCTCTCACTCTGACTCTCTCGATTACCTTGATGAATGATGCAATCTACCGACTATACACGTGTCTCGTTCAAATTTTGTTTTTACCTTTTTCTGAACTTTTATTTCCCAATTGCTTTATTTTGCTATCTACTATTTCAGTCTGTCAAGTAACTTATGATACTTTTCTTTGGATTTCGCAACGAGTGTACAATGATGCTGGTTGCAACTTTGAATAATATAGATTTCAACTACAGCATTATACTTGTTCCGTATAATATTTAACAAAACTAAATATTAATGATGTTGTGATGCACTCAGATAAAATTTGCTGCAGTCGGATAAAATTTGTATATATAATGCATAACAAACAATCGGTGGCCGAAATACACGTCATATGAAGAACATAATGGACAATGATATTAAATTTATTTTTATTATGCATGTAAAATATCATTATATTTGTTTACAATTTCGCAAATGAAATACTTATGATAGATTTATAATAGGCGAAAGTTATCACTTCTAAAATAAAAGCTGCAATATAAATATTATTTGCATTGCCTTAACACAAATAGGATTTTCAGATAACGGATCATGAAAGTCAATTATGGATTGCATTTTTTATCAGAATCCGTGACCAGCAAATTGTGTGCTTTGCTTATCAATACTGCAAGTTTGTCAGTTTGGATGCAAATATTATACGTAAACAACCGCAGTATCTTTACTTATCGATAAGCACAGCTTATCAAAATAATTTATCGTTGTTAGTCAGTTTCTATTTATATTAATAGTATTCAATACATTTCAAAACTGAAATTCATCTTTCGAAATAAAGCATGACTTGTCAATTCTGCAAAATATCAGCGAATTTCTATTATTCAAGTAATACTGTCAGTTAAATTTGAAAAGAAAAACGATCTTCATTTACTCATGGGATCTCAATAATGTTGTAGTACGAAAAAAAATCTTGAAAGAGAAGTAGCGAACGACAAGACGATTTTTACTAGCGCGTCATTTATGCTTGATTTGATGCGAACGTCGAAAAGTGCTTACGTGAAGAAAGGTACAAAGACCGATGTAGACGGAAAACCCGACGCCAACTGCAGCAAGCCATATGAAGCCAAAGTCTCGAAGATATGGTCTTTCGCGAAGCAGCTGCTCCCAGACACCAAGTCGTCTGATTGAGTCTGACGTGAGGCTGTCGCTCGATGCGTTGACAACTGCTTCCGTCGACGGCACCTCGCCTTTGTAGCCAAACCGGCGTGCAAAGTGCACCAAGATCAGCAACCACTCGCCTGAGGATCAAAAAGGGATGATAAGCTCTTTTTTCTTTAGAGTGTATTGGAGAGCGAAGAACGACGTGTTTGTACTATATATCGATCCTTCCGCCTCAAAAGATATGCTTGAGTTTTGTGTTGACTAATTATCGAAAAATGTTTATAATATATAAAACAAACTCATAAAGAATCAAATCAAATGCCCAATTCACTCATTGCATCATGCAAACATGATATTTATTCAATTTTAAATAATACATGTTTTATTGCTATTATTTTTAGTTATAATCGTAATGATGTAATGCGATAATCAAATTACTAAATAATTTTTAATTAGAGAGAAAAAAAACGAAATTCTTAGATTAGCGGCCATATTCCATGAGCGCATTCGATTGATCAATATCATTTTCATAAATGCATCAGCAGACCACAGACACAGTGACTTCACCTTCCGAATTACTATCGACTATCTGCTAGATGTATCTCGCAAAGCAAAAAGTCATTGCGGCCTAAATTGTAACGTGATCGACATAACGATTGATCACATTATGGGTCAAGTGGTTAAAGGGTTCTCATTTTCGTTCTCTCTCCCTCTTTCTCTCTTTCTCTCTCGAGGCTTATACAACCGAATGCGTGATGTATGGTAGATTAGTAATGTTATTCAAAGGTTTTCGCCGCAAAACACGCAACACCAATACCGCCACTACATGAATTATTGTATCATGTAAACCTCGCGCGAGTTTCCATTCAAGCGTATATGTACATACTGTAGAAAGCAACAAAGCTCATAGAAAATAAAGTCCTAACCAACTTAAAACTCTATTACGAGGTCGTAACTTTGGCATAGGCCTCTTTACTTCGCGATCCGTTTTTCTTTTTTTTTCTCATCTTCGAGAAAGAGGCTTGATTTCGTAACGACAATAAAGCTTCGCTTTGATGGGGCAATTTAGTTGGGCGAATGTCGCTCTATAAAATTCTCATAAACTCATAATATTTCGATGGCTTCGTGACTATCACTGTGCAGAGCTTTGTTACAGTAGTTGTGCCACATAGGTATAATACGCACAGTCAGCTCTCGGAAGAGAAAATACGAAAGATTCCACGACGATAATCGCAGAGTCCATGTCATAGGCTCCTTCGGGGTATTTACTAGCTTGAGATCGAGGAAAAATGCCGTGTACTCGTAAGTAAAGAATCGACTGCGTATATTCTGATACTGTCCTATCGTGTGTTTATATATATATACATATATACGTGAAAATGCATGATATATTTAAAGCGTGACAAAGGAGGAGTAAGTTGCATGACTATTTTTGACGTAATAAAATTCCGTTGAACAAAATTTATGACTTTTTAGAAGGTATCTACATTATTCAGGAAAGCTTTTGCATTTTATTTTAAAATTTTTCATCTAATGCTTATAATTTTTTTCGCAAATGATCAATGTAATATGCGTCGGAAAATTTAATGTATATTGCACTATCTCTTGCACTATGAAGTGATCATCAATAAGTCGAAAATTACTTTAGTAACTGGATCCTAATTAGAAAAAATGTACACCACATACCAACAAGATCCTTCAATTTAAAAATAAAATTTAATTTATTAGAATAACCTAAATTAATTAATAAAAAAATACAATAAATATGCGAAATAATATAATTTTATCTAAAGTAAAAGAGTTCGATATTTATATAAGTTGGAATAGTTTGTTGTTGCAAAATAATCGTACCTCGAAAGCAAGCTCCCATCGCGATAATCGCAAAAGTAACGATAACCGAACCAGTGATATTCGGTAGTCGAGTCCAGTACTTATCCATTTTGTCGATATGCTTGTCTAACCATTTGACCATCGCGGAATCTCTAACACCGATTTTTTGCTGCACACGGTGCTGCACAGTGGAATTCGATTCCTTTTGTCCATTGCTATCACGGATATTCGTGCCAGCTTGCTTTGGTTTTAATATCATCTTTTGTGTGTTTCATCAACAATTACCGCACATAGAATACCATTATTCTGATTCTATTTAAAAAGTCTTTGTATAATTATTGATTATCGATAAGTATATTTGCGTTCGTATCAATGCTTATCAGAAAATTATTTCGATATTGAAATGTCTAAAGATAAAGCTTAAAACTGACTTTGTCAAGATAATCATGAATTCTATGTGTATACTTAAATGATAATGTATTAATTTATAACAGCGCGTGAAAAGTGCAGTGCATTTAAAAATCTATATACTTTCAATCAATACTTAATATTTTAAGTATAATCTTTTTAATACTAAAATGTAACTATTCTTTAACTTATTGGAAGTATTGCAACATTAAAAATGACTGATATTTTTAAAGCTTCAATTGATATAATCTATTTATCTAGATTGAAAAGCTCATGGAATCGTAGCAGAAATATCTGTACGTTTTTCATCAAAACATTTCAATTCTACCTATAGTACATAAATCATTTCTTCATAGCGTATTAATGACTAGACTATATTATTTTGATATAACAACTAATTATGTTAGTCTTCTATATAAATGTGTATTTAATAACTTGAACATCATTGTAATGAAACTTGCTCACTCTGAAAACTCTTCCCGCAACATACAGTAACCTACTACATAATATGTATACTGGTATTATAAATATTATCATCTAATTTATGTATAAGATTGTTTATAGTGTTTAAAATGATACCTCGGAAAACATTTTACAAAGATTTTACTTTATGCTCAAAGGATGTATGGATTAATTTTGAAAATGAACTTTTTGAACTCTCAACTAGCGTAATTTAAAATTCTAGAGACATAATTAAAACAAAGTAAGTACCGTTTTCTGACGTTAGTACAGTTATAAAGAAAGTAAGTAAAACTTGAAAGCGAGTGGACTATTCAAGTGATTACCATGTGCCGCCTCTTACATCTGAACTAACATCGGATACTTTAACAGTGTCGTGTATGGGAAAGTTTATGAAGAGCTGAGTAGCAATTGATTGTGATTTGAAAACATTGATAACTTGCTATAGAATATAGTATACACCGGAACATTCCATTCATTACCAATTATATGCACGATAATAGGCGTTAATATATTCATTTTAATAATTTTCTGAAGCATTGGAAGTTAGGAAAATGCAATTAATTATTTCATTGAGATTAATCATTTGTCTAGTTAGTAATCATGAATAAAATTGAATAGAAAACAGGTATAATTTTTCAAATAATTTTTGTCTGAAAAGAAAAGTTAAGTTATGTACACAAATAAAAAATTACATGTTTTTGAACCTTGTAAACCCATAAATAAATCTTTTAATTCCAACTTTATCGATGATATTTTAACTTGGTGACCAAATATGATATCCGATAGAACATACTTATATTGTACATAGATATACATACATATTACATATAAATACACAACGTTGTTTTATCAGAACCATTGTCTACTGCTTTTGGCATTATAATTTAACAATTCGAAATGGATTTTATTTGATTTTGAAACGTTCGGTACAATATCTATTAAATAACCAAACTTGCATATTACGTGCGTATTTATGTTTTGAATCCATCCGTCCTTACAACCGCCATCTTAAATTCATAGAAGTGCCTATTCAATTTTTATATTCGTTATGATGAATTTGTATCGATATTAATGAGTGATAAAAACAATTTAGCACCTTTTGCTTAACCTCTTGCTTAACCAATAAAATAAAAATTAATCTATTATTGGATATCAAATCTGTTCCCTATTTTTGATATTTTTTTACCATGAGCCCTTAGACAAAGTCATCTGTCCTTTCCAATTATCGATACATAGCGAATGGTTCATAATTACGATCGGCATGACGACACGCAGTTCTCAATCTTGCAAAGTATTTAGAAATATAACAAGATTCGATTTTCATATTTTGGTGATTAGTAAGTTAAACAAAAATGTTTACAAATATTATTGGCAGATTACAGGGCTTTCAAGAACTTAAAATATAATAATAATCCAACAATATAATTTACTTTTTGGACCAAAAATTAATAAAGATGTATTACTCTATTTTATCGGACTACTTTATTATTTATTCAAAATTATATTATACTTGCAGATAATATAAAAAAACTGAAAATAACGTATACTGAAGACGAAAACTATGTACGAAACGATATCTTCGACTTATTTCACGAAGTTGATTAAAAATCGTCGGCAGGTAAATCACATTACACTTATGTTGTGTTTTAAAAAATCGTTGCTTTTGAAATTACATTTTATTATGTTTAAGTTTCAGTGGGACGTTCATGAAAGAATATACATTTTAACATAGCTAATATTTTAGAAGTCGACCAGGATTTTAATCGATCAATTGCTTTATTTTAAGATCGACATTACACAATAAGTGTAACGTAAAATGAAAATGTTTATTATTATTAAGTTATCGTTAGCACACACAGAATGTACTTGCCTCAATAGGATAGAAATAACTTGAATTCATAATATTAAAAATAAGTAAAACAATATTCCGTTTATTTCAAGATGTCTTCCAACATATTCTTCTTGAGCGCAAATTTTCTTCTACAAGAAAAAATAATCTCCTCATAATTTTAATATAAAAATAGACATAGGTTAAGAGCATTTTTAATCGTGGATTTTATTGTAAATTTCTGTCGTGTACCTATAGAATTTTAATTGTCTACACAGATATAACAAAAGACCATAGTATTTATTTAGAAAATCATGATGATTTGTAGATTATATTCCTACGTATTCTATGCCACTCTAGAATATTGTATTTAACTTTACAAAATTGTTCAAAAATGAAAAACATATCTTTAAAAAATATAAAATAGAATTGCAACAGAAAGAAATATAATCCTACTATTTTATTTAGAAAAAGATACTAATAGTGCACATTATGATCAATAGTTTAGATGAATCGAACGATTATAAAGATTGAATAAACATAACTCATTTATTTATGAAATAATTTAAACGAAAGATTACATGAATCCACAAATATATTTCTATAAGCCTAGAATTTGTATATTTCAACAAAATGAATAAAATGATACTTATTCGAATATTTAATAGTTTTTAATTTTTTCGTAAGAAAAAGTCAAACCCAATAAAAAATGCATAGCTACTGACATTTTTGTAGAATTAATTATTCCTATTCTAATTTGGATATTTTGAAAATATCCGAGTCATATATTCTTCCTCGAGTAAATTCAAAGAATGAGCAACTCGAATAATAACAAATAATTGGTAATTGTTAATTAATGAAAATTCAAAGAAAATTCAAAGGGATTCTATAAGTTAGTTGCCCGTAGAATTTGCTTTACATTTTCTTAAGTAAAAAACGTTTAACTTTATACAAGTTAATTATATAACAAAATAATGAATTGCAATTAAAAAAAATGGTAAAATAATAAAAACGGTTTATTTTAAAATTTCCGTAAGAACTATTTTTCAATACAACAAACGTCCAATATTTGCGATGCACATTCAAATCAATTTTCTCTGTATTTTCTTCCATTTCGATCGTAGGCAGCTCTTTAGAACCAGTCGGTAAGAACGAAATTTCAATAAGTAGTTCACTAAAGCGAGGCTGCTGGTATACGAAAATGTAGATAAAGAAGAAACCAACAGAGTGAGACAGTTTCTAATAGAAGAGTGGAGCAAAAGGTGATACTGCTTTTCCAAACATTAGCTAATTCTCGTATTGAATCATTATAATGAATTGAAAAACGTCTTAAAATAAGTAGAATCCCTTGAATTTGTTGAAATTCATAATCTTTTTGAAAGAAAGGAGCCATCTTTACGAATCAGCTTGTATTATTATTAAGCTTGTAATAATAGCTTAATAATAATTAATGTTCCTTTCACTGTATAATCTACTTGAAATTGGTTATATCAATGTATTTATGAACATTCAATTTGCAAAACTATTTCCGCAAACGTTCAAAGTATACTAACACTTGGAATAAGTGGAACTGAAGCTATCAATTTAAAATCTTGAACTACAAACAAGTATTCAATAATATAACAAATGAAATGAAATCGAAATCTGTTCGTTTTATTTGAATACATTACAAGTTACAGATTATCTCGAAAAGGAAAAATTTTAATCGAATACATTACTTGCTGTTATTTTTTAAGAAATAAACTACTAATATAATTTCCGTAATAATTTAATGTAAAAAACATCACTAAAATGAAATAAATTTTAATTTATTTTCCTTGACAATAATTCTTTAATTATAACAAATTAAATAAAATCATATCATTTCAAATAATCCTTCAATAGACCAAATAGAAGAAATAATATCTTCAGGACTGATATTATTCTCTTTCTCTTTTTCATACCGTGCTCTGCATTGTGCTTGATACATTGCGTTAACTTTTTTTAAATCCTTTTCACTGAAGCCATCCCGTTGACCGAAGGTAACGTTTCCTTTCTAAAATAAGATACATTTTAAACATTTTGCCAATGAAATTGCCCAAGTATTAAATACATATTTCTTACTTTAGAAATAATAGTATTTTTGCCGTTTTTCGAAAAAGCCTTGGCACTGTAATGCATAACACTAGCGTAATCGTAGGTCACGCCGTAATCAGTGACAGTTTTATTATCATACTTGTCGAAATTGTGTTCCCGTCCGGGTTTGATATTATCCCAGACTATGGTGACCCACTCGTCTCGATCGGCAGCACTTTGCTGATGATAAAAGCCGAGTGCGTGCATGAACTCGTGGATGATGGTACCAGAACGAAGGCAGCCCGGATTTTGAAAGTTCACTACTTGACCCTCACCGTGTTTGCCCACGTAAGACCAACATCCGGAGCTGTCACCTTTAACGGTTACGAAGTCCTTATCGCCTTTTTTGTAAGGACGAAAACGCACACACGTCTTCTCGTGATAAATCTTTAGCACGTTCTCGATCTTTTCTATTTGCTCTTCGGCTGCAATTTAGTGACAAAATATTGGAGATACTTAAGAATTCCCTTCAACATGATTGAACTAGATAATAACATTTTACTTGTTTGTGATTTGACTATAAAATGAATATCAATGCGATTGAAGAAGAATAATTCATCATAAAAACTGTTAAAAGATAAATAAATAAAAATGTATCATTGTATTCATAATAACTTACTAAAATCATCTTCTTCAATATGATAAGGTACCACGGCATTAGGCCACCTAGCAGTCTCATCCAAAAGACCATTCTTGTCTGCTTTCGTCATACCCATCATATCTCCTTCATATAAACCACTCAATTCCCAGATATTGTTTTCATCTTCTGGTTTCCATTTATTCATATGCTCCGCTAAAATATCATTAAACACATATATTATTACTACGTAATATTAGTACAAGATTGTGCCCAATAAAAATATCGATAACTAAAATATAGTTTTTTAATCCCAATTTATTTTACAAATTTTATAAAATTACATACCAACTTCTTCGTGATTATGTTCACCATCAAAAATACCTTTATGCTTTGGTACAGGAGGTATATTTTTTATTTTCGTGTTGTCAAAAGGTATCCCAGACACCGATACATATGTTGAAAAAATTAAAACAATGAGCTGTGTTGTATGAAACATTGTGCCTGGAAAACTATACTAGTTACACTGAAGTACTATTTTGAGAATGACTACTTTATATAGCAAGGTTGGAGGGAGTTTAGAGGTCGGAAACTAACTTTTCATTCACATTTGTTTTAAAAAAAAATTCACGTAGGTTGATATGCAAAGTGTCGTTATCGTAAACATGTCTTTTAGAATTCACGAATCAAAATGCCTGTTTGATTCTGAGTGCATTAATTGCATAGCGAGCCCTCGCATACAAATACCCTTACATAATAGTTGGTTTAAAAAAAATTAAATCTAATCGATCACCTCACCGGGTACATTCTACTCTCAATAAGTTAATTAAATATTAATTATCATAATTTTTTTAAATCACATAACGACTGATAAAAGATCGTGTTTCGTATAAATGTCTTTTATGATTATGAATTCCGATAGAATAATCAATCTACTAAAATATATCATCCATAAATATCATTTAAGGAAATAACCCATTTTAATTACCGGTCACTGGCATATCGTTGCGACGACGAGCGAACGCAATAAAAAAAATGAGGCAGCAGGCGCCACATGTAGCGCATCCAATTTCGGTAGCACGTATAGCAGTCGCAAGGAATCTCTCATGCTCGAGGCAACGATTACTGTTGTTAATCTGGGTCAGGACAATTCGGTAGCCGACAAGCGTATAATGTGGTCCGCGGAGCATTTGTGCGTGCGCCACGGTCTTATCTCCATCTGAATCGTTAAAAAAACGGCTGCTACCTTTCGTGAACGGCCTGTTTTGTTATATACCTCTCTTTCGTTTCATTTCACGCCTTTTTACCATTGGATTCCAAACGTGCTGTATTTTTTGCCCCGTTTATGTCACAGTCAGCACGTATTTTTGTTGATTAATGTGTCGATTGTTTTCGTTTAATTGACAGCTTTTGAAAACTTATGGTTATGCACGAAGCAACATTTGTTTTTAATCGATTATCAGTACATTGTCGGAATCACAACCGATTCCGAAATGCAATAGGTTTTCATCCAACTTATCAACTCTATTAAATTTATGAAACTGATAGTTATGAAAATCATATATTGCATTATAATTGGTTTCCTTGCACTAGCAGTTTTATCAATAACTTCGATGTACAAGCCAGCACCAGCATTTTCATCAGCAGTAGTCAACGAAATTTCATCTGGATAGATGCTGTGAAGTTGCCAAATAATATTATAGGGGATCCTACATAAATTCAAAAGGTGTCGAAAAATGAGATCGTTAGTCCTACTTCCCACTAAATGTAAAATAGATACTCTTCAGCGAAAGCCACCTAAATGAATTGGTAACGAATTTGTGAAGCTATTGAAAGATAGATGGTGCGATAAAAAAGTCAAGCGGTGATTACAATTCAAATTAGAATCTTTATATACATTTAAAACACGCTCGGCAAGTAAGATATGATAATATATTAGACACGAAGTAAAATTTTCCGCCTTCACGGAATTAAATGTCAAAATATGAAGTTCTATGTACATGGCACAACTGACGTCATAGGAAAATACTATTAAAATTGCTAAATTATTAAATCATAAAAAAACATGCTGTACAGCAATCGCGATAATACCCCTATGCAATAGAACTACCATTTCATTATACTCAGTCGCTTTAAATCCATTTAAGGTAAAATTTTCCACTGCAAAAAATCATTAAAGTGAAATTTGTCTCAATAACGATTATCATTTTCGCGACAGGACGATTCTTGTCAGTCTGGCAGTTGAATTCGTAATTATAGAAAATAAAATATATTTATGATGGAACGTGAAATGAAGTCATCGAAATATAAAAATTTCGAAAAAAAACAGCCACATCAAACCAGTTAAAAGATCATCGTAAAACATTGACGTAGAGTGACCGCGCCATATGGAAATGACATACACACACGTAGCGATCACGCGCTCAACACGAAATGCAAACTTGCGCGCGGAGAAAGAGAGCAAACAAAAAATAAAGAGAAAATCGTTAATTAAGGAATTGAGATCAAAGAAATTGCCGATGAGGTGAATACACACGATTCGGCCTATCGAAAGCTGAGTCAAAGCGACGTTCGATGCACAGAGCTGCAGCTGTGGTAGCGGTCGCAAAGCGTATTGCAAGGAGAGACTATTGGGCGTATAAAATCAAGCGCATGCAGCCAAGAGAGTGAGAGAGAAAGAGAGAGAGAGAGAGAGAGAGAGACTCCCGTCAGGCTATAAAATTTAGGCTACGAGGAGAGAAGAAGCCCACACTCGAATCTGGAACGAGAGACGGTTCGTTGGCCTGAAGTAGCAGCAACAGCAGCAGCAGCAGAACGATATCGCGCAGCATCAAGATCATGCTAATGACCAAGTCGTCTTTTCGGTGACGTTGTCTGAAGCAGAAGCTTTGCCTAACGAGTTTCTAATTTCGCATGCTACGGATGCTTTACGCGCATGCGCGCTCGGTGATGCCTACCCGTTATGTATTTACAAATGTATAATAACAGCTAAACGAACAACTTACTTCAAAATTGTCTGACATGTTTTAGTTAAGCTATTCATTTGATAATGTGGGCTGATTGAAGACTTTTGAATACTATTATTACATAAATTATTTCAAAAGGACCTCTTATGCTTAGCGTGAATTATCGCTGTAATTATTCTAATTTTCAACTTAATAAGTTTTTCTTTTATTATCGTGCATATTCTTTCTATCATTATATCGTACCAGATTTTCTACTGAAATTTTCTTAATTTCCATTAGCAACAAGTGTATAACTTCTTAATAACATTGAGTTAAAATGATATTTAATAAGATGAATTACCACAACTCATAACCAATGTGTGTAATAATAAAAAAGAAAGCACATACACGCGCGTGTGAATTCTAACGCATTTACCTATATTTCGTGCGATCGCCAGAGATACATTGCAATTGCGTAAAGGAAAACTATAGGAATGACGTTTGTCGTAATTCTTACACCTCGAAAACGATCAGCCAATCATTGCCAATAATCCAAGTGCCCTTACATCACGCTAATTACTAAGTCAGTGCACGTGTAAAAGTGTAAACAAAACAAAAGTCAACAATGTTTGTCAGCCAAAAGAGTATGTACATACTATGTACGCGTAATGCAACAAACTTACGCGTAGAAGCGTGCCATCGTTACAGATTGAAAATATCATAATTTTTTTAGAAATCAATTCTTTGTTTTCGTGTTTTATCGAATTTGATATGTAACTTTATATATGCTATCCAAAATAAAAGGTACTTCGTAAACTCTCTTCATAATGTTATATGATTACTACGTGGCAGATTTTATTGCAATTTCACCTGTATATATTATAACTTCAGATATATTATGACCTCGTAAAATCGCAGTCCGTATAACTGCGTGCGCCGAGGATATAGAAATGAGGGAAATGATTAAGATCCAGCATACGATAATTCTTGAGAGTAACTTTATGTAAGTAAATAAATGGTTTCAAGTCAATAAACTGCTTTACATCGTAATTAGATACTCAACTCGCGTATGATGTCAGCCTGTATAATTAATATCTGTTTGCAACTAATCAAATTACTAATGTTCGCGTTGAAGAAAATTGAGACATTACAAATACGATCTTCTATTCACAGATAATCCAAATTTTTATTTACCTTCAATAATTTACCAAAAATAAAACCAAATTCAAATATTTAAACAAGCTGAGTCGATATATTCAATTGCGTGTGATTACTCGTGCGCGGTATAATACCCGTTACGGTCGTATGTAGGGAGCAAATTTCGCGCGCAGCTGAGCACGAAATATTATCTCCCGCCAAGAATTCGCTAAGGGAAACGGGTAGCGAGCTGTGTGTGTGTGTGTGTGTATATATATATGCGCGCATGCGTAGATAAGTGATACACTCGTTATCGTGCATTTTAGCTGAATGAAAGCACACTAAGCGCGCATATTGTCAAGAGTTAAGATTGATATCAATGTTTGCGCTTCCAGTTACCAAGGAAGTGTCTATATACAAAATAAGCAAAGTCAAGGTTCGGTAATAAAGTTTTGGTATAAGGTTAACATCTGAATAAGTAATCTATTTCGAAAAAAAGAAATACTGTTCTTTTCTTTTTCGAATAATTGAAAATTCCAGTTTCTTTTGTAAAAATATCGATGACTTCAGTTCGGAATAATTGCAATCGTTACGGTGTAAAAAAATGTATTGATTTACGTCAAGAATTTATTGCTCATTATAGAAAGTATAATAACTTTTCGAAAATCGTGTCAAGATGATTTATTTATCATCATCATATCTTCTGATTAAATGAAAATCTAACTGTACATACAGAAGAGAATATTTTTGAATGATATATCATCGGCACGTATTCCAAAATTTAAAGCAAATTAATCAATTTCTAAACAATGTACTAAAATAATAAAACAATAATAATAATAATAAAACAATAATAATAATAAAACAATAATAATAATAATAATAAAACAATAATAATAATAATAATAATAATAGCAATATCGCCCAAAAAAGAGAAGAATAACAGATTTAAATAAGCTGGCATGCAGGCAGAAGAGGTAAACGGACGTGGAAAGGCCCGAGCGAGAGGATTTTTCAGTGGCCTACCATCCGTGAACCACTGACCCACTGCTGGATCAATCGAGGGGGAACCAGCCATACAGTAACAGAAGAATACTCGTCACCGGTACGCATTCATATATACACATTTTATTTCGGTAGCCAGTGAACGAAGGGAAGCGACATCAGGTTCGTTGACCTCCTCCTCCTCTTTCCTTTCTTCTCTTTTTGCACTATCACTCACTTCAAGAGCTCCTTTTCTCTCACTCATCTCCTTCTTCTCTCTCGTCTTGTATATCTCGTTTTCCCTCTTCCTCGCTCTATTTCTACATACCTTTCTTTATTCTCTTTCGTTAGATATAAATTTGCTATCTTTTCAGTGTATATTATAGAATTTCTTTCTTAATCTAGTTTATTTACAATTTTTTAACGATTGCGGTATAGTCACCAACGATATAGATCGAGTCAAATACTGTAATTATTTTTTTTTTTTCATTTACTTATTGAGATTTTACGTCAACACTATTTTTAAATGAAAACATTGCATATCACATTGGATTTCATATAACTCCACAATGAAACTGTCACCTTTCTTCCAATAAGTTGTGCTTACCGTGTAAATATTTTTTTCAGTGACGAATGTCTTTCAGTAAAAAAACTCTGGGTAGGCATAAAATGGCAGTTTGATATATTTACTGTAAAGACAGAACGCTGCCGTTAACATGATTCACGGTCACAGAAGGTGATTTATTGAGAGCAGTTTTGCGGTCGATGCATTATGTAATTTATTGCTTATCTTCCATTCAGACTCATAATATTCTGTATAACCAGTGTAAAAATTCTCTAATATAATTTCACGTTGTCAACATATTACTTGAAGATTATTTGTTCATTTAAAACAATGTTTAAAACGGATTAATTAGCTCTATTTTACATTAGTTATTTTGGAAAAATCAAATTGGAAAGATCCATAATAGGTGGATTAATTAATATTTTGTAACACTATTGACGATGATACGTGATGTGAAGATACAAATAACGAATTTTTTAAACGGTTTCTTTGAGATGAATCTATACATTATATAATAAAGCTCGTGACTTCAAAAAAAACCTGTACACGTAGAGTTGGGCCGTTATTTAGCGGTCCTCCAAAGCTATCGGTGCTTTACGGTCATTAAGCAGTTTTCGGATGAAATAACAGCTGTCGCATTATTCTCGATATAATCATTACTGAAACTGAAAACAAACAATTTGATGAATTAATATTTATTTAATTAAAATAAATATTAAAAATAACGTAATTATTATACTTATATTTAGCAATTTATTTTGAAGCTATCATAAATGACTATTTGTGAATCAAATGACTTTATAAAAACTAAAAAAGTAAAGCGTCTTTTTCATATATTTTTTGCAAATTTATATTATAAAATTTAACAGTACAAGTACAAATAAGTAAACATAAAGCAAATTTGTCGAAAAAATTAATCCAATTACGTAAAAAGGGTGATACGCCTAAACCGATCTTCTTTCACGATGCGCGCGAAGGAAGGCACCGGTTGTACGAGGGTCAAGCACCTGTGAGAGTGAAAGTGTCCTCCGCCTGACCAGTCCCCCAGCCATCACTCCATCGTAGTCTCTCCCCGATACTGCGGCATTTCGCCCCCCCCCCCTTTGTATCTTTTGTTATAAATCTCACCGTGGAAATAGTACATTTCATGTCAATTACATTGAACGTAATATTTAACATTAATTCCCGGCGAAAAGAATTTTGCAAGGAATTTCTTTTTATATTTATTCTTTCTTTTTTGCGTTTCAGGGGTTTCGGGTTTGCAGTCACGTTTCGTTGGCTTTTAAAAGCTATAAAAATGCTTGCGTTAACTGTACAGTTTTTTATGCCAGTTTTTTTAAAAACATTTTTAAAGTTTTTTGGACAAGATCAATAAACAAATAAATGTATTGGTTCGTAAAATATATCAAAAGAAGTAATTGATTTTATTCAATTAATACCTACAAATAGTTTTCTTGTTAATATTAACTGCAATGAGAAAGTATGTCGTTTTATTACAGCACACAAAAAAAGAATCCTATGCTACTGAAAATCAGTCCTCATTTCTTGTCTGCTCACATAGCTGCTTTTCTACTTTTTCTTTTCTAATACAAATTGATACCCATTTTATATATTCTAATTTTTACTAATGACATTTACAGTTTAAGTTATTACATAGATATATGACACATGTTTTTTAACCCAAATTGATTGTTTCTAAAAACTATTTCAATTGAATAGTTTAGAAAAAAAATGAATAAAAATTAGGTAGAATTATTATTGACCCATACTACTTGAATACAAAAGTAGAGATTCTTTCAAGAATATTTGAGTGGTAAGAAAATATTCTATCTTCTAATAAGTGAAAAGAAAAGGACTTACAAACATACAAATTTCAACTTTTAATGATGAAATTTACATTTGAGTTATTACGTAGATGAGAATATAGTTTTTTTAACTTAACTTGTTACTTTTTAATAAATATTTCAGTTTAATATTTTAAAAATCAATGAATTTAAGTAGTATTATTGACCCAGACTATTTCATGAGAATCGTGTGGATTATTTCACGATTATTTGAAGGGAAAAAATATCTAGTACTATAATGAATGAAAAGAAATAAACTTACAAATTTCACGATCAAATAATCAATCGGTAAATTAGTCTATATAAAAGTTGGAGTGAGCATTCAATGTTCTACAATGTTGAACTTTCATAAGCGATATTGGTATACATCGATCATGATAGTGCTAATACATATTCATCGACAGGTACTTACAACACGCAGATAAATGATTAGAAGTGGAAAGTTAAGTGACATCTTTGACGCATTTTATGTGACTATAAATTAGATTTTATTGAAATTTGAAGTTTTTCATTACAGATATTTCGAAAAATCTATTCGAATAAGATTGGTCAATCTAACAAGTCGTTATATATACAGCGTTTGATATACAGTTGGGTGAAAGAGGCGATGTTTAAATTTGACGCGACGTCAAAGATTAGATTGAGAGTCGAAAAGTGAGAATCTGACTGATGAAGTCCAATTAGCTTGACCGTCTTAATTATCATAAATTCGCATTAGAAATTTTGTCAATATTGAAAACAATATCTATATCGGCGAGACCGGCATACCGAATGAGCCCGGGAAAGCTTTAACTTTCGAGTACGTCGACCCGTGTGTGCTCTTTCTTTCTCTCTCCCTCGAAACACAAAGATGTATTGCAATCCATCCGTCTGAATTTCGGACACTCGCACGAATCCTATTATGTCACTCAAGTCTCACTGTTTCTCCCTATAAATAAGTACTTGCAGGTTTATGACCTTTGCTTTCCCAACAACTGGTTTTTCTGGTTGGTGCGCTCGATTGCCTGTTTATAATTCGATGCTTCGTATAATATTATTATTGTCATTTTTTGCATTCACGTATCCAAAGTATTGATACTGAAATAAGTATGATCATTACATAAAATAACGTTGTTTGCATGCGTATTGACAGATCAAATATGCAAAGCCTATTTAATGAAGGGAAAGTATATTTTATTATATATCATAAATCATCTGCGATCGTTGATTATAATTTGTTGAAAAAGATAAAAATATTATTACACTTCAACAATAAAAATAATTGGATTTTTTCACAACCAAGTTATCATTAGCGTCCGCATATACGTATACTCTCAATTATTGAAAGTTAAAATAAACGGCGAAACTTTTCGACTCAATATGTAAAGTCCGTCTTAAAAATTGTTTGTTTTCGCCAGTCGCCAAGCAGAATAAGAGAGATACCATTTCTTTCTCTCTCTCTCTCTCTCTCTCTCTTTCTCTCTCTCTCAAAAAAAAAAAGACTTTACGAGAGGTCGATTTCACCTTGCCAAGAGAGGAATATTCGGGTTCCTGGCTGCGACTTTCTTTCGGCACTCACTCTTTCCGACACATACATACGTATGTATGCGATGCGAAAATGTCAGCTTTTTGAGTGGGTCCGTGTCAAACAAGACTTTAATGACATTTGAAAGTTAGAATGGATTGAAACAGACTTTTAGACTTTGAAAGCATCTGATAGAAGTGTCGTACTTTGATGAAGAAATATATGTCAATCGATGATTCATTTTTCAATTTTCTTTTTCTTATTTATTTTACTTGTTTGGTAGTTGTTGAATCCTATTTTTAAGATTTTTTATGTATCAGCATTTAATTTGTAGTATTTTATTATGTTTATGCATCCAGATATTATTATTTTGCAATGTCAATCTTGATATTGCAACGAAAAAAACAAACTAAAAAAGCTGAATGTAACTTTCGGATTTAATTATTTTTTGTACTGATGAAATTAAAACCTCAAACCTGTATATATATTTAAACGTTCTATTATTTTCAACGAAACAACATTTAGTACCTCTAAAAAATAATTTTTTTATTACGGAAATTTAAATAATAAATGTGTCTGAGTATAATGTTTTTACAGTTATGCAAAATATTTTGTCAGTTAAATGATAAGATTATAAAATAACTAGTTTGTTACGAAAGAAAAATGACCTGAAGAGGATTGTTCATAATTGGGATTGGCATTTGCATGACAGCTTTTCTGTCAAACTACTACTCGAATAATTACACGTAAAACTTGAACTATTACGTGAACAAGCATGTTTGAATTATATGTATTTTTTAAATAAGTACACAACATCTGTTAAAGAAAACACTCGTTAAGTGCATATGTGAAGTAAAAGTTGCTAAAACGGAATCTACAAAAAGATTTCAAATTACAGGTAACCATATCAAGATTTATGAAGACCAGGTTAGCATAATAAGGATCAGCTGTATTTTACGACTAGCGTATCCGCGGAAAGTTGAGGTAGGCCTTTGCCAGGCGTCACTGCCTCTTGCTTCGAAAGCTCATAAAGGTGGCCAAAACGAGTTAATGCAGTGTCGCGAAAGCTACGTGTCGCATTTTCGGGTGTCGTAATGTTGTTGATTTTATAATTTCACTGGGGTAATTTACGAGACGATGGCATCGACGAGCAATGGAGAACGGCTATAGTCGAACAGCAAGAGAAAGAGAGAGAATGAGAATACTTTGGAGGTCGATGAACCCATACGTAAACTGGGTACGTAGAAGGCGGTCGACGCGCGTTCATATAGTATACATGTATATACATATACCTATATGCATATGTATGCAAGTTCCTCTATCACGAGCAATGTCGCACATCTAATTCTGTTCGTCGTCGATGATAATGGGCGTTAAGAATGATAATACCAAATGCAACACTGTAGTCGTACACTTATTAAACGCAACCTGACGCGACCATCGCTCTTGGTTTTGGTTTGACTGGCGCCCGTTGGCAAATTAAAGTGATGCCCGAGCGAGCCACTTTGCGGCTGGATGATTATATGGATTTTGTCTTCGCGATTGTGGTGTCGTTGGCTAATGTGGTTTTCACTCGAATTTCGTCAATGCTCCTCAATTAATATAACCTCACAGATTGTGTCAAGTTTGTTTTAGAGAAAGATTTATAGCCTCGACTAATACACGCGTGATACAAAATTACATTTATATTATTATGAAATTTCAATAAGAATCATATGATAGAATTGATGACATATAATTTGTATCATATACAACAAATTAACAATAAGAAGATATCATTATTTATTGAACTTTAAAATTAAATTGAAATTGAAGATGGAAATAACAAACGAGTGCATCAAATATGCATCCCTTTAGTAGATAAAGTTTAATATTTAAAAGCTTCGGTAAAAAATCTAGACGTTAAATCTGAGTGAATTAGATTACATATTAGTAAAGAAAGAACAGATACTTTACATACAACATACGACTTTTTATTATCTGCTAGTGGGACAAACTGTGTGAAGTGGACTTACGAAATGCACTTTGTAAGTACTCGGTTCGTAAGCTGCGCTCTCTCGTCGACAAGCAGCAGTAGCAGCGGCGGCGGGGCCTGCTTTTCTCTCTCTCTCTCTGTCGCTCTCGAGCGCTTATTGGCAGTAAACCCAGAAACGAATCTCCTCTTTCACGGAGCAATGAACTCTAGTGAGATTGTCGGGCTGCGACCGAATGTCACTTACTCTAAAAAGCCGCAAGCGCAATTGAGTGTACCTTAAGCACGAGTAAGGTTTGGCCCGGGCCGAAAAGAAACAGAAGAAGGAGGAGGAAAAAAAGCCCGCCCGAGAAAGGAGAAAGGCGCGAGATCCAAGCTGTCGATAAAAAGGAAAACGATTTTCAAAAAAGAAATGGGCACGCTCCGCTTTTTTCGCTTCCAGGCTATTAGCGCGAGACGCTTTTATAACAGTGCCCGAATTCGGACGTACAACCAGAGATACTCGTGCAACCATGCCTTCACCTGTAGAGAGTAGCAGCGAACTTCAGATAACTTAATTGCGAGAATGGAACTTCGTTATTTCAAAAAATTATTATTGCTCAAAACATCAACAAAGCATTTTGGAGATTCCACAAAACACTGGAAAAGACAAGTGGGAAGAACGTTTTTTGTTTACTTTTGAAATGATATTCTCTTTTTTAACCTTGATACTAAAAATAGTTCTTTTGTTATTTATGCACCAATCAAAATCATTTATAAATCCATCGATTCAGTAATATTTTACTGATTAACATTAAAATTCAAATTTTGAATGTACCGTTGCATCTAACGTTTCTTTTCCTCTTAAATCTCCTGGATGTATCATAAAAATTTGGCAACTATGAAATTCCTCGTATACATGCAAAACTAATACATGCATAGTTGCCTTTCTAATGCCCAATTAAAATAAACTTCACTGGGAGAAATCCTCTCTTTCTCCCTCTCTTTCTCTTTTTCTCTTCCTCTTTCTCTTTTTTCTCAAAAAACAGATTAAAAAAAAACCGGAAGAAGAAGTGTTCAATCAAGTTCTATCGATGACATAGGCCCGGTAGAGCTTGTGCAAATTCGTCGCACGCATACGGAAACGCTAAAAATAGTGTATTAACGAAATTAGCATAAGAAGAGAAAGTTGCGGTCATCAGCATGCTGCGTCCCCGTGTACTGTGCAAGTTACAAACAACACTCGAGTAATTCTCACTTGGAGACACAAAACTCATAATTATTCGCGCGCGCGCGCGCGCGCTCTCTCTCTCTCTCTCTTTCTGTCACCCCTCCATGTTGTCTGTCAATAACTATATTATTCGTTAGTAAATCAGCTGCTATACTTGAGAACGTTATTTTATCGGGTTTGCAAATCAGTTGTGTGTCTGATGCTGGAATCGAATACTTATCTCGCGGATGCGTATCGTTGCTCTGTCTCTGACCTATTAAACATTTGATAAACGAGACGCACGAATGCGCACTCTCCAGTGCTAATGACGCGACAAGCAAAAGAAATGCAAAAAAGTTAAATAAATGAATGCTTATTCGAAAGCATTACTATATACTAGGGCTTCCCGTGAAATTGGATTTACGTTGATTGATTGCTATTGCTAGTGGATTTTTTACGGCTTTCGTCATTCTTATTAACGAAGTTTTTTTTCGTATACTTTTACTACTGTAAAATTTCTTTTCAGGGGAAAGGAGACAAATTAAACAACTTAACAGATCAGATACTTACCATATGATGTAATGAAGACCTTGAGCAAAAAATTATAAATACATCGACTGTTTCATTTTATTATTTTCTTGATTTTGGTAACACGAAATTTAAAAATTACTTGCATGAGACTAAAAAAAAGATATTTGACTAGTGGAGAAGTTGTAAAACACAAACAATTAGAATCAACCAACGATTATTTAAATTTGAAGTTGAATTTGCTTCATTGCCAATTGATTAAATTCAAATTTGATACTTTGAATTGAGTTCCAATGAATATATTTAACAAAGTTTTCGAATTTCTGTTTACCAAGAGAACCTGTCACCAGAATTATCGCTTATGTATTCGATGATTATAAAACTACTTTTACAAGGTGGATATTTTTCAGATAAAAAAATTGACTCAATCTCAAAACTACATAAACCAGAAAAGAAAAAGTATTTTCGCAATTTATAATTATAAATTATTTCTAGTTTGACTTTCGGAAAATTAGCCCGTGATATATGTAGTAATACATCTATAAAATGCAAGAATAAGTATCCATCATATCTTAACCATCAATAATATTTTCAGTTGACATAAAGCACAAAAGAGACACATATGTTACATATACAGCAAACGATCAAAATGAAAGCTTGAACGGTCCAATTAATCAACATCGAATCTACAATCCCAACCGCTTGAAGCTCAAAAAAAACAACAGAATCGATTGGAAACAGTAGCAAATCGTCAGGATGGCGCCTGTGAGCGACGACGCCGCAAACTGTGAGTATACGCTTACAGGTCGTCGACCTCTACGTTGAGCGCCTTCTCGCGAGCAACTCTCTGAAACGAATCGGTACGTCGACGATCAGCTGGTGTATACAGAGAGAGAGAGAGAGAGAGAGAGAGAGATCGATGGGTCCGATCGCTGACCTAATTTCATTCTATATCGCGCTTTCAAATCGCTCTATGCGCGATATTACGGTCGTCGTCGTCATCGTCGCGACGCTCTCCACCTCTTCTTTTTCTTTCTCTCACTCCCCTTCTCTATCGCTCTCTCTCTCTCTCTCTCTCTCTCTCTCTCTTCTCTTTTCGCTCGTTTATACCCGCTTGCATATGGATGAAGAGACCAGGTGAACGCCCGTACATATGTGTGCGAGAGCGCGAGTGCACGGCTAATTTCTCTTTTTTGAAAGAGGAAAAACATTGTTAACGGTGTGGTTAATTGACCCTATCATTATATCAGTCGGTGACGACCAATTATGCTTAATAATGTGCGATAAACATTGTTATTTGGATGCTCATTGTATATATCGCGCGAGATCTGTTTGTACAATTGTGAAAGATCACCTTGTAATTTTCGCCAAGAGCGAGAGAACACGCGGGCATAGTTACGATCATGACAATTAGGTGCTGCACGCCTGATGTTATACAGCATTAGCGGCTCTTTACGATTATGAGTCACGCCTCCGTCTAGTATAGTACTGGTAGTAGTTGTAGTTGAGATCGTGAATCCTGTGGCATGACCGATACCGCGAGTTGCATGTAAGGCTCGCGAGCGCGCGAGCGCACTTCACAGCGAAACTGGGTTATCAGAACACCGACCGGTTACTCCGTCTCCCTCCCTCGTTTAACTGAAGCACCGAGCGAGTGAGCGCCTTTCTTCGTCTCTTCCTGCAGCAGCAACGGCTTGCAAGAGAGTGCGCGAGGACGAAAAGGAAGGAGCGTATCCGAAGGCTCGCCTTTTGTGCATCCAGCGTCAACATGCACTTATACGCCCACTTCACGCCCTCGCTCGCGGAATCAGACTTCTCGCCGAGGTTTTTGGGCCATCGGTGTTTTTGTTATACGAGTTGCTGGCATTTTATGTACTCATTCAGGCTCTTCTCACATTTTGTTTGTTGTAAACTATATTGTGGTCAATGTTTTTCGGCCATCTAGAATTTATTTTTTAATTGAAAGCTATGCGAAAGATAAATCATATACACTTACGATAGTAATCGTGTATAACACTTACTTTATTAAAGATTATTTTATTAATAAATTGTATTGAAATAACAATGAATAGATTATAATAGCATACATATTCTATACTCGAAATATTTGTTAATACTCCAAGCAAATGTTCGTTATACGCCAATTTTATTCGTTCGCAATTTTAGAAATTCAAACATAAGTTGGTAAAAATTAAGAATATCATACATCATTGAATAATACATAGAGACATCTTCACTTAATACATATGAGGAATTGTTTACAAAGTTAAACGATCAAAATCTAAGGAAACTCAATTCAGCTGTTTACATGGAAACTAAGTGTTAACTAAAAGCTTAAAAATTCATTCGCAATCTGAAATCGTCACCTTTTTTCGTAATATGTCTACGGTCATTTGACACTAACAAACCAAACAAACCTCTATTCAGCGGTTTTGGTCTAAAATTTGCCTTTAGAATTTCAGAAACTTTTAGAAACGCAATATAACGAATAGTCTAAAACAGTCAGATTCGACGCATTGAAAATAATTCCCTTATCATTACCATAATTAATCTCATTTGAACATTATTTGAGTACTCATATCGATGATATTTGCCGCACCGTCAATTGGCTGTAATTTAACCTTTCGTAATTTGAATTGATACGATTAGCGATAATATAATAAAAGAAAAGAAAAAAGCCTTGAAAGTAGCTTAACTCAAACTCGTTATAGTGCACGATATTTATAAATCGTTTCGGATTTTGCTGATGCGAGCGAATAATCGGCCCAATGCTCAATCTTCGTGCTTTACTTTATATATATATATATATATATATATATGTATTCAAGTGATGGGCGGCCAGTCTACCACCACCCGGTCAGGTCTTTGACTCTGAGTCTCTCCTCCCCAAGTTGTCTCGGAGCCCTCCCCCCTCTCTCTCTCTCCACCTTGCAAGGACACACGTCCGCCGTTGCACGAAAGGTTCTCTACCCCCGTTCGTCGTCCGCACAGACACTAACTCACTCACTCATACACACGCCAGCGCATACACGCAGGCACACATATACACACCTGCCGATGCTGGACCAGGTCCTTGAACCTTAGACTGCCTCGCACGCATTCTCTCCTTTTCCTTTGTTTCTTTTTTGGCTTGTCTTTCTCGTTTTAGTGCAACAGTCGCTCCCTTCGGGCTCCCGCATGCGAGAGAGAGAGAGAGAGAGAGAGAGAGAGAGAGAGAGAGAGAGAAAGAGAGAGAGAAAGAGTACGCGAGATGAATAGGAAAATCGGGAGGGAGATAAAGACAGACCGGTGCGCTTGTACGGACACGATCTGCGCCTTTGCATCTTTTCAGAAATCCTTTGGGGTAAGATTTGAATCTAGTGGTCGAGAAAAAAGTTTTTATTCACTAGATGCTTCGATAAGTTATTCTGGCCGTTATGTTTTCCTTTGAAGATTCATTATTGTTTTTTTTACAAAAAATCAAAGCTTCATCTCCTTGTAAATAATTTCGAATTAATATTTTGAAAAATTCTTACAAATGAGTTTTTAAAATAAAACTCGTCTGAAATAGATCATGTTTTGAAAAGCAAACATTAGTGTATACAAAAATATTATTTTTAAACTTTTTCGATTGAACTTGTCATTGCAGAAATTAAAGCACTCCTGAAATATAAATGATCATTATAATTAACATTTCAGAAATTGATTATACCACTAAACGTCAAGATTTGACGGATAAGAAACTAGTTAATAAATATCCTATGAGAGAAAAACTAAACTTCAAAATTTATTATCCGCATTTACATTATAGATAGAAGTAGTGTCATCGAACGAAATGGATATGTTTTATAGTTATATCAATTTGAATCAAATTTGCACTAATAGACAAATTATTTAATTAAATCAAACAAAACTCTCGATGAAAATTATTTTCTTGAAAATAAGTTAAACAATACTTTTAAGAAATCCTACAATTCTCAAACTATTTATAGTCAAGCGTGCGATGAAAAAAAATGTATTGCAATGCAATCACATGCGATTATAATATCATTTAAATTTTTTATGAAAAAAAGGTGAATATTCATAATCCTCATTAAGTAAACTTTGCTCGCGCAAATGACAGCATCGCACTCAATAAAACGAGGTATAATAAGGTTGTGAGTGCACCTACCTCGGCTTCTATTCTCTTTCTCTTTTTCTCTCGAACGATATATACCAGCTGTACTGACGCGTTCATGCACCCGCATCCCTGCGAAAAAATTCGTTTCATCGAACCCGAAGTAGTCGACCTTAGCTCTGAATAAAAATTATTTCATTACTCCGCAAGCACGTTGCTCCCTCACTCTTTATCTCGCGCATGATCCGACGTATATACTTACGCTAACCAAGTGCCCAGCTGCTCATGTAAACGTATTCTTGATAAAACAAAAGTTTTATATCATTTTTTACATAATACCGAATAATTATCTCGTGTTTATTTTTTTAATACTTCAAAATGTTACTATTCGACGCATGAATAAGTCAAATTGTTCGCTCAAGAATCTAAAAATATTACAGAAAATAATTTTTGATCCAGATAAAAAATGTATTTTTTTAGATAATTTAAATACTATACATTTGCTTATAGATTCATTTATTTCTGGAAATAAAAACAAGACACTGAATACATTACGCTCTATCTCGAAAATAAAGTGTATAAATTGATTGATGCATAAACAGCCAATAAATCAATATCGTACGCGTTAAATTACCCAGAATCGTCTGCTGTCAAGTGAAAAAACAAGCAAGTTCGAAAAAACTACACATATCGTCGATTTTCAAGGTCCACTCTAGAAAGTGAATTTTCGAAGGCCACGTACCGCAGCCCTGAGAAAGCGAGAGATGTGTTGTATATGGGTGTGCGTGCGAACTACAAGTGAAGATGTACAGGTGTGTACGCACGCGTATGTGTGTGCGCGCGAGTGTGTATGCGGGGTTGGTACCCCGGCGAATCTGAGCGGCCGTTGGACTTACCGACCAAGTGCATTACCCTTTTGCGTTCAATGCACGCGGCAGACGATATGTCCGGCGTCTCGCGAGAAAGAGGGAGAATCCGGCTCTCGTACTCAGCGGGTGGAGGCTAAGGCCCATAAATAACGGGTCCACCGTTTGCCACCCCACACATCGCGAAAGAGGGACAGAGTGAGATAGAGACGCAAGTGCAAACTCACGTATCTTTCTCGTGACTTTATAGAAACTTCTATGGGAGTTTCATTCAGTTTCCTCGACCAACGGTGCTCCTTATTTTTTCAATTTAACGTGTTTTTCGACTTGTGCTTTAAAATTTTTTGAATGGTGGAATTCATTGTAAATTCAACTGTTACTTACCATGAAGCGATTACAATGGCAATTATTTATCGCTGAATATTCAGCGAAATCGTTTCATTTAAAATTGATCCAAAAATATCTATTACGTATATTATAAACTATAATATTGCGATCGGATAACTATGAGGAAACAAACAGGATATACGTCAAGTTCGATTTAAAAAAAATAACAAAATTGCACATTGCTACCAATGAAAAGGGACTAAGTTTCGTATAAACGAGCATATAAGAGGCGTGAACGGCGTAGCTACGAGACTACAAAAAAAAGAAAACGAAGAAGACACTTTAGTCTCCGTGGGATATCGTTGTGGAAAGGTAATAAAAAAGGGAGGAGAGGGGAATGCGACGCTGCCGAACAAGAGACACGATAGGAATCTGCGAGCGCGCTGAGCAAAATGCAGATTTAACGCCAGGGATGACCTTTGTCGGTCGTTGCACGCCTTAAGAGCTGCTGCGCGCGCGCGGTTCCGCTTTAGACGCCAACGAGCTCATTTGCATAAGACTATTGGGATCACAGCGCGGTGGCATGCCACTATTTTATCTCTTTCGCTCTTTCCCTCTCTCACTCACTCTTTCTTGTTCGCCTCTTTTCTCTTCTCTCTTCCCTTGGCCGAGGCACTTATTATCTGCCCTTGCTACAATATAATCGTGTATTATAGACGCTTTAAGTGTGTGATGGGCATAAGTACTCGTGTATTTGTACTTTACTGGTACTCAATACTTTGCGGATGATTTGAAATTCTTTCATCTCTAATTTATAATAACGTATGGTGAATTTTCGAAGAATTAAGGACTGTACCTTATATAAAGTAAATCGAAAAAAGTGGTACGAAAATATCCATTTTCCATAATAGAACCATAATTGCAAACTAACTGACATACGATACGATAGTATAAATTGGAATTTCAGGAAAATACAAATAAATATCAAATTACAATCAACACCTTATATTTGTAAAAAATACATGACAGTAATAATGTCTAATGTCACAATTACACCTACGAGTGTCTATAATGAAATTCGCACAATAAGATACTGTTGCAACCAGTGTTTTTCCGAGTTTCTATGACAAGAGAAAAAAAATAATCGAAATAGCCCGCAAAGAGAATTCCACTTGCGAGGAGGCGCGCATGCGAGAGAGAGAGAGAGATAGAGACCGAGCAAGTCGTTGCCCTCGATCGAGATCGAAGGTAAGCCAGACTCGCACTTTAAATCGCATTGCATCACAAGCACAAGCAGTAGAGGCTCGATCGACTGTGTCGAGAAAGAAAAAGAGAGAGAAACAGAGACCTATGGTTAACGAGTGACACTTGTGTGCGCACGCGACTTATGCACATGATAACTAAGCTGCTGAGCCTGCTACTGTTGCTTCATTTTTCCTGTCACTTTTCTTGCAAGCTGACATCTTCTTTCAAACTTTAGTACAATCATTTGATATAGAGTTCTCAAAGTCTCTAAATTTAAGATTTAAATTTCAATTAAAAATTGAAGGATTACTTCTTTAGATCGTCATGATTAACTAATCGAATGCTATAGATAAACATTATTCTTCGTTTATACTTCCTCGTAGATTGCTCTTAATGTTTTTTACAATTATTGTGTAAACCCCACATGTAATTTTCCAAGTGAAGAAAAATATCAAGTCCGATAAGAAATTCTTTCATGACTCGCACTTAATTAAGTTCTATTACCTTACGCATATATTTATGTTAAAAATGATTAATAGATCCATTAAACTTATACATAAAACCAACAAAAACTTTTTATAGGACTGCTTCCGGAATAAACGAAACGTCCCTAGAGCTTTTCCTCGACGAGCACTTGAAACAATTTATTTAGCATTTGAATTGTAAATATACGTATCTGTAAGTCAAAATATTTAATATCATGCGGACATCAAGATACCGTCTACAAGAGTGCTTTGTAAGTGAGTTTTCCAATGTCAGTAGGATCTTCCTTTCGCGAGAGTTCAGTCGCAAAAGAAAATTGATCGAAAACTTTTATTTTAATGCCAAAAATAATAAGACAGACGTATTATTAAGTATCATAAAGAAAACATTCCATTAACCATTTGAATTTCGCGGTGATTCAGCCTGGACTTAGGACCGCTGAGAAGCGCTGAGATCGGGCAGTACATACAGATACCGATCGTAAAAATCAAGACGTACCTTAGAACAACTCGTGCCACGAAAAGAGTTAGTTTATTAAACGATTAGTATTTTATCGTACAGTAAAAGTTACAACTAAAAAATTCTGAGAAAACAACTCTTCGTGCACATGTATGGGTTCTTATAAGCTTCTGGTGAGTTTATATTTTAATAAATGATTCTCTTTCAGAGATGGTATACTATACTATCTCTGCTAGTACAAGTCAAAACTTTCGCTTTCAGAAAAGTGATGTGTTGGTCTACGTGGCCATGTTAACTCTGATGGTTATCTTAATACTTGACATTCAGATAATTTTTACTCTGTTTTAACTTCTTTACCTACCCAGTCGAACAAATTATTTTTTTTAACGTAAAATATGTAAAAACGTCAATGTTATTGATTCTGAATAGAAATTTAATAATTATTAAATAATAAAATACCGGTTTGATGACTATTCGTATTAGACATTAGGGTGTTGGGTATCCGTATCTTTAACGATTTTTTAAAGAACTAAAAATGTAACGAATTTTACTTTTTTAGAAAAATGCTTGTGTTTTACTTGTTGCTGTCAGTGTGCATAGGATTATTAATTTACCACTTTGGAAGAAATAAAAAACATTTACCTCCCGGTCCAAGAGGTCTTCCGATTGTTGGCAACCTTTTACAAATTGATAAGAATACTCCGTACGAGAATCTCGCGCAAATCGCTTGGAAATATGGACCAGTGTGCGGATTACATATGGGATCCCTTTACACAGTGCTATTAACTGATCCTAAACTGATTCGTCAGGCTTTTGCCAAAGATTCATTTTCAGGCAGAGCACCTCTCTACTTGACTCATGGGATAATGAAAGGATATGGTAAGTAGATCACAATAATTATTCTTTCTTTTTTTTATGTGGTAACTTCAAAGATTCGGCTTCGTAGAAGTTTTTACGTTTTACGAGGTACCGAATTCAGAGACTTCTCAGTCCCGTTATTATTTGTTACTCTGTAATTATATGTTACTTAACTTTTTCGAAAATTTCTGTGAAGTGCCTTTTATGACAGGACTTTCCAAAAAATTTTGTTTGTTTGAAACGTAAAACAAGTCCTACTTTTAACCTTTTTACAAGTTTATGAATCAAATATCCAATTCAATCATTTAATAATTAATTATTCTTGTGAAAGAATAACATAACGCTTATTGAAACATCATAGATAATTTTCATCTTATGATGACTTACCTGTTTCTCTCTCTCTCTCTCTCTCTCTATTAAACATTCTCGTTATTTTATCACCGTCTCACTTTGATCTGGCGTCGATCCGCGAAGTGGATAACAATAGAGCGGACAGAGTGTCTCACAATAGAAGGGCGATCTGGTTGGATATATAAAGATGTAACGGTTCCTCTAACGAAGTCTACGTTGGGGGCCGACTAACCTACTAAATGAAAATACCTGCCAGATCGCACTATAGCTTGGTCTTAGTTATATACTGATACAAAAAAAACAGACATTACCTGCGTGAACGAGACAAAGCGAGAGATATAAAAAAAAGAACTGGGTCATAGAATTTTTGGGAACCAGTTAGAGTCTTGCTCAGCTGATCGATTAAATGCCATATGGGTTACTACAAGTACCATTATGTCCATTGTCTTACGGTCATCAATGATTTTTTTCGAAAGATTACAAGATGTCAAGGAGATAAATTGTGATGTTTTGTAAATGATGCCGCTTTATGTCGTATAGTTCTATTAATAAAATTTACTCTTAGAATATTATGTTCCTTTTAGATTTCGTCAAATTCACTAACTGCAATGGAAGCGTCTATTGAATCACGTCAATGAAAAAAAATATTATTTTAAAACCACGATATAGAATTACATGTATCATTTATTAAAATTCATTATCTGCATAGCACCGTTAGAATTGTACTGCAAATTCACTACAATTTAAATCTTTGTACATTATTGTAACCCCTTCTATTCCAAGCTTAGCTTTGTTTTAAATTTATCTTAGCGGAGATGAACTGGAAAAAATATTTAAAGAGATAAATAGTGAAGATACTAAAAAGTGCAAGAACTGCACTTAATGCACGTGCAAGATGCTTATAGTTCTGTGTTCATACATCCGACGCAATGTTTACGAGACGTCAAGAAGAGTCAATGGCCTCGTGATTTCTTACCCATTCATCTTGTCAACTTTTGTTCGTACAAATTAGCTAAACGATCTTATTTTTTCAAATTTAATAAGAATTCTACTTTATGACACTTTCTAACTTGTCGCTGTTTTGATATTTATTGTAATGATGGTACCCGTCAAACATATCCTTACCCGTAGTTATTTTCCTATGCCAATTGTTATGCTAAGATTTGTAGTACATGAATATATATTCTATTAGTCAATTTAAATATTATGTCATTGCCTTGACTGATTTGTAACTCTATTACAAATGAATCATCTTTTCTGTACTTTCGATTTTTTGTATTCAATACAACATTGCGTGAATAGTATAAGTAAAATCTTGCTTCACGTATCATTATTTCATATCCTCCGTTATAGAATGTCAGGAGTAAAAATCGTATATCCTCTCTGGTTCAAATCGAAGTGGCGACTGGCAAACTTATCTCGTACTCCAGATCATCTGAGAGACCTCCCCCACCTAAATGATCTTCTCCTTTCCCGCGCGTGTTGGTACACACCCGCCGAAAAGTTCTGAGTATATATGCACTTCCCTCCACCGCGTGTCGAATATCCCTTCTCTTACTTTTTCATGGACAATAGAGGGGGCAATTGGACACGCCCTCAACATCGGGACTCAATACGTTGCGGGGCTATGGTTAAACTTTTGATCTTGAAACATTTGCATCTCATGCCATTGCTGTTGTACTAAAATTGACGTGATTACTTGTTGATAATTTCAAATTAAAGACCATTACGTTTTCGTTTATTTCGTGTTTCTTTTTCCGTAAAAAAACACTTTCTAAAATTTTATGCTGACGATATGTAGTATTCTATAATTATCATTTCATGAATAAAATTAGTTGTCTGACCATTTTCGAAATTATCACTGATAATAAATTTTTTATTACAGTCGATGAAATAAAAACGTAAAAGCTAATCGATAATTCATGATTTACCGTTATAAAATAGCTCTCGATCTCTCTTGATTTCGATGAATCCGATTACTATTAGACGTATACAACAGATGAAAAAAAGTTGTTTGCCTATTATGTGAAATATTTTATCATACTTCTACGCACAAAAAAAGTGTTTGTATGTTTATATAACCCAAAGTATTATTGATCTCATCAAATTTACGTCGTAGAAAATTACTTTTTTAACGATTAATTTATGCATTGTTTAATAATTATGAATAATTCTCTCAATTGAAATAGTTGACGAATCATAATTATTTAACTTATAATAGTAGTGTAAATATATAATTAATCCAAAGCGATAATCTGAATCTACCAATCCAATTATATAGGAAGCCTACACAAACTTATTATTATACTGTGAAATAGCTGCATGCAATCTCGTATTATCATGAAAATAATGGTTCGGCATCTTCAACCGAGCAATTCATTCGATCACAATATATTTCCTATAATAAATTTCACATGACACAATATTAGTATAAATTATTATCTTTTGCATAGTACGGCTATAAAATGTAATATTATAACCATTGAGTGCCTACAAATAAACATAAAATGACGTATTGATGAAAAGAAATTCCTACATTCGATAGACACAAAGTCTATTTGAAAAGAAAAGTTATCGATACGCTACCTATGAGTCTCTGCGCGCCGGTAACTCCATTGATTCTGCTATTAATGAGCATTTCTTGGAAGAGTCGACCGAAAGTGAGAGTAACATTGAACTTCAGCGTATAATTTGATTTTGAACGTCGTTTCTGTCTGTCCTTGTTTGTACAGTTATACATTCCAAGACTATTTTTAATTAGTATTATAATAAATGTAACGACTGTCTGCAGACTGCATTATTACCTCATGACTATAATCTAGCATTAATTAAATTAACTGATATTAAATTGACTTATGTAATAGTGAAAAGTATTGTCTTCATGAATTTAATGAAATTCTAGTTTAATCAATATTGAAAAACCTTTGAACTAACAAACCGTAAGCGTGGCTTAATTTTTTCTGTACAAACAGTAGAAACAAGACTATTGCAAGCTTTTTCTATTGCCTTTTACTTGTTACTGTACTGCTTAGTGTTTTCTAACAATAGCGAGAACACACCGAAGCGCAAAGAATTCCGCAACAGTAAAAACCGTTTGTCGACGAGAGAGAGAGAGAGAGAGAGAGAGAGAGAGAGAGAGAGAGAGAGAGGGAGAATGGAAAAAATGATCAAACTGGATAGTCTACACGTTTTTTTTTCTCGTATGCAACCACCCGCAAAAACATCGCGCAGTTACACGAGATATATAAAAATAGCGTAACACATAGCCACTTTCATCAGTTTATATCGCGAGAAAGGCACTGAGAGAAAGAAAGAGATAAAGGATTAACAGCGACAATATAGTACGCTATAGGTATATAGCCGACCCTGAGTCAATTGTGCGTCCCGATAGAGGGAAACAAACGTGTGTGGCAGAATGCGAGAGAGAGAGTAAGAGAGAGAAAACGCGCGTGCGATCGGTGTGTTGCTACCGCCAACTGACTGCAAAGGCGTCACTTGTCGCCGCGAAGAATTGCGCAAGAATCTGTGAGTTCGAGGACGGTCAACGCGCGCAAAGACGCCAACCAGCCAAGACTCACCTGCACTACAATAACTCGGATGTCAGAAATTAAATTGACTATGTCTGTAGATGTCGAGCAATTGCGTTATTATTATTCTTTCGCTATTTATACGATTGAAGAGGATAATTTCGCAGCTTGAAAATTGTCGTCATGTAGATTTGCTCCAGTTTCTTTTTTTCCTTCTATATTGTTACGACGTGAAACTTAATGATTGTTTATGTTTTTCCTAACGTGATTCACAATTGAACGAATTATGTCAATGATACTGTGAGCTCCTGTTTTTAAAATGTTGCGTGACATCATTGATAAAGATTCAATCGATCGTAATGAGAAAGAGGTAATTATTTATGGAATTTACATAGATCATTCAACTTTCATCATGGTTATATTATTGTAATGACCCGGAATGGAAGTTTTAATTTATTGATCAGGAAAAGCTTTTTTCAACCTTGCACATTTTTTTCATTTTGACTTCACAAGAAACTAATCCTTTATTCATTAACCGGAGTTCAAAGGAACAACTATAAACACTCCTTCTTCCTGAGAAAGTAAAAGTTAAAATACATCGGTAAGGATTTTTTAGCAAAAACCAGCATTCGCATCATTCAGTATATTTAGTCGTAATGTTTTTTTGCATACTCTCAAAAAAAAAGTTTAAAAAAACTTTATGGCGTCAAGTGGTGAATTAAATTATTTTTTTTAATCTGTCGACGGATTTTTGATTGTGTTGGAGTGAACCACTGACAAGTATAGAGATAAAAAATAAATATAGGCAGTGTTGAATTAATGAAAAAGAATGAGATGGAACAGAGTGTAGTGGCCGAAACGAAGGACTCTCACTTTTATCGATTCTCCTTGAAGGAAGTTGTCTGCCGCGTGTGCGCACGATCCCGGTCCCCTGCGGGTCGTTATGCTCTGCATCCGTGCCGAGAGAATTACAGTTAACTTTACAAGGACGGGACGATGGTGGCCTCTCTCGTCAATTGACAATTGAAATGGAGAGGCCGCCACGCCAACAATTATTCAAATATGATTTATTAAACATGACCAATTAACCAAATCTTGCAGATTCAATCTTGAAAATCAGTAGTATAAAGTTTTTTAATAAGTTGAAAAGCTTTTCCAGAACTTCATAACTTACAATCGTGAAACAAATTAGTTATCAAGTTCTTAATTATTAGATTACTTAGTAAATAAAACCTATTATACACGTAATAACTCCATTTAATTAGAGCATATAAATCATGTAAAGTAAAAAACATACGAAGCCGAACGTTTTTTCCACTTTTATTGCCCTTCAAACGATTTCAGCAATAAGTATATATGCTTTCATAACTGCATACCGTCAAATTACTTTTCGACCGTATTCCATGCCAAATTAAATCTTACTCATTTCCTAATCCGCGTATATTCCTAACTGATCATTAAAACTAAGTTATATTTATAAGGAACACATATCTGGCCGACCTTGGAGTTTGTTCTTTCGGCAGACTTTAAGCTGCATTGAAAAAGCGGGTAAAACCTCCTGGCCGCAAAATTTTTTGCTAGTTCAAAGAAAAAATTCTCCACTCAACTTTTTGTTTGTCGTTCTTCTTTCTTCTCACAGAGCCTACTGCTGGCCTCGAGATAAATGATATCGTGAGGTGCAGCACGTGTCCTAGGCAAAAGGTCGAACTGACTCTGACTTATGCTCAGACAAAAAGCTGCTTGATCGCTTTCTGTCCATCTTTTTTTCTGATTTCTTGTCAGATGGACATGTACGTTCGATAAATAAAATAAAATAAAATCTTAATATTTTTATCTCTGTTCTCTGATGTATTTGTAAGATTGTAAAACTGCTCATATAAGTATTATTTATTAATTGCAAGATGCGTAGTTTTTTAAGCCATTGAAAAAACCGCAACATTATTTACGGTTTCCGGTTTCCGGAAATTTATATTTTTGGCTGCTTTCGTCAAGACAAAATTCATATTTAGAGATTACGTTTCATACAAAATTACTTATACTTGTTGAAAAAAATCAAATACGAATACTTTTTCAGTTGAAATAAGCAAAATATGATGTGTCGTTCTAATTAGATAATCGCTATTCAAAAAATAAATGATTCATTATTTGATTACTCATCGTAAAAATGATTATAGTAATGCGTGAAAATGAAATCTACTAAAATGATACAATCGCATTTATCAGAAATATAAAAACCATTGAAGAGCAATCCTTATGGATTAAAAGAATTTCTGTGTCTCGATAGTTTCAAAAAACATAATATCTTAACCAATGAGGATTTATCTTAAGTTAAGAAGGAATAATCTTGTCCTGAGATGAACTTAAGTTTTCCTGGCTCAAGAAAGTGTTTGTTTTTTAGTATATTGTTCAATGTGCAACGATTCTTGGTGATTCTTACAAGTTTTTTGCTAAATCCAGCAACATCAAAAAATACACATCTAAGTATACACACACCTGAATGCAACTGTTCTATTACCACAGAAAAAAAACAGTAATCACACATATACATTAATTAATCCATTAAGCATCAAGCACGAGCCAATCCATAACGTAATCTCAGCAAAAGATCGTCTTATGCAAAGAGGTAACTTTATCATTCAGAGGATTGTCGTCGAGGTGCACAGCACGATCAGAAGTATCAATGACCGCTTGCGAGGTCTCGCTCATGCGCTAAGCACATACTCGCGCGCACTCACGCACACAAACACCCATACACACACACACACACACACCCATACATATATACGAGAGCTAAATATCCAGCTCGCCTTGTAAAATTTTCGGTTCATTAAATTATGGCACGCAGCCTCGCAGCCTCGTGCACGCGCGTCATTACATCCGACGCTTCGATTTAAAAAAATACTTTTGCGACGCTCGCTCGTTCGCGCGATGCATGTGCACGCATTCGCGAGAAGATCATTGTTTATTCATTCGCGGATTATCCTTCGGCGAGTTCAGTGGCTGCGCCTACTTAAGCGCGGAATGACAGTAATCCTTTCGCTTTTTTTTTCGTTGTTTGTCGCAAGCCTTGTGTGTACGTATGCTCGAGCTATATTACCTTTTTCCTCGACGTGTAATTGCACTCGCGTGTAAATTTCCATCGTTTTTCCCTTCGATATCTGTTGCCGGCGGGTGGTGGAATTGCTCACCGAAACGGAAAGTTCATCGAGAGATTTTCCTCGTTCGGTCGCGCGCGGGCACCAAGTGAAAGGGACATGCATGTGTGTTATCACGTATATGCGCGGGGAGAGAACGTGAGAAAAGTATATATTACGCTCTATACTGCTGTCACCACTAATACGAGGAAAAACTTCAACACATTTCACCCATATACGCATAAATGTGTTAAATGCTTTAATTTCCTCTATTGCAGGTTTGATAGCTGCCGAAGGCGAACGTTGGCGCGAACAGAGGAAATTCGTTGCTAGTGCTCTTAAAAGCTTTGGTATGGTTAAATTCGAGAGCCCAAAGAGGGATAAGATGGAGGAGAGGATCCTTGATGCTGTTAATGAGGCTCTTGAGGTAATTATGGTTGCACTCAGAGATGTCCTCCAATTCTAAATTAAATAATTGTTTTATTGAATGTGATGATAATAAATTCAATCGATTAGGAGAAAAGCACAGGGGAAAATTATAATTCTACCAGATCTATACATACTTATGAAGCTATATTATAAAACTATAAAAAATAACTTAAATAGCGTGCTAGATTAGATACATTTTGCATGAAAATAACCTTTACATGAATTAATACAGTTTTTATATAAAACAGAAATTTGAAAGTCGCCAAACAGAAGATGGTGTTAATGCGCACGATATTCTGCATCACTGCATAGGAAATTTGTTGAATTTTCTGATATTTGGACGAGTTTACGATGAAAACGATGAGCTATGGAAGTGGCTGCAATTTATGCAAGAAGAAGGCGTGAAGCAAATAGGAGTTTCCGGCCCAATAAACTTTTTCCCTACACTTAGGTAAAATGAAAACTATTTCAAGTACTTAGGTATACCGTTGCTCAAGAAAAGTCCAACTGTAACACTTTCAAATTCGTTTCGAATTTATGAATTGGAAATTTTTAATTACTACTTCAACATTCTGGAACGCGTCACATGAAAGAAAAAGTTAAAACACATATAATAATAAATAACCTTGAATAAAAAGGGACCTTAAAATATTTTTAGATTATAAACGTATTAGAAGGCTATTTTTATTTTTAAGATTTGTTCCCGCTATAGCAAACTCAATGAAGTTCTTGATAGACGGTCAAGAAAAAACGCATAAAGTATATCTGAAGATACTTCAAGAACACAGAAGTAATCCGACCGAAACGAACAGCTTTTTAGCTGCATACGACGAGGAGATGAAACGTCGTATTGCAAATAACGAAAATCTCGGCTCGTTTACTGACACTCAGTTCATGTATCTTTTAGCTGACCTTTATGGCGCTGGAGTTGATACTACATTAACTACGATTGGCTGGTTTCTACTTTTCATGGCTGCTTACCCTGATGAGCAGGTGAGAAACTGGTTGGTGTGAAATTTCAACGATACATTTTAAAGATAACATAATTTTAAAAGGCTAAAATCCAAGAAGAAATGGATAATTTACTCCAAAAAGAAAAGCCAAATTTGAAGCACAGATCAGCCTTAATACGACTTGAGGCTGCAATCATGGAAGTGCAACGTATAAGAAGTGTTGTCCCCTGTGGCATCCCACATGGTACAACCGAGGTATACCCATTGATACTCAATACATTATTTACAGTCCTCGATTAGTGTCTTGAACTTCACTATTCGATTTTTATTCAATTAATATTCATTAATATCTTTTCGGATACCTTCATAATGAACCTAAAAACAGTATTTTTTGCGTAAACCTGTTATTACAGGACGTTAAGATAGAGGATTACGACATACCTAAAGGTACCATGGTAATACCCCTTCAGTGGGCCGTTCACATGAATCCTTCGTATTGGTCGAAACCACACGTCTTCAAACCCGACAGATTCATTGGAAAAGATGGTAGTCTTACCAAGCCAGATGCTTTTTTACCATACCAAATAGGTAAAATGTACAAACGTGAAAAGTGTTTAGTTTTTTATTTAATTTAAATAAAAATTATTACTGGATTTGTTTTCGTTTTTTTTTTTTCCACTAGGTAAAAGGATGTGCGTCGGAGATGAATTTGCTCGAATGATACTCTATCTATTTGGCGCGCGAATTTTGCACAAATTTTCACTATCGGCACTTCCAGGTCGTACAATCAACTTGGAAACAAACAGTAATGGTATTACTTTGATGTCTATCCCACAAAATTTGATGCTCAAACGTCGTTATTGAAAATGACATATATGTATACGTAAATTTTTATATTAATTACATAACTGAATTTACCAAAAGGACATTTCATACATTTTTAGAAAATTAATAATTTTATAAAAAATAAAGATAGTTGTTACAAGTTCTTTATTAAATTTGTTTAATATTTAATATTCTTTACGTTTTAAAATACAACTACATACTCGGTTTTCATCTCGTACTCTACTTTCAATTACTAGGTCAGTTGCATTTTAAATTTTGAATAAAGATTGAATAAGTGTCAGTCAAATCACGGAAAAATAGATTTAATGCTGATAATTGTAAAAAATATTTATATAAAATGATACCTAAATTGAATAAACAAAGCAAATATATCAGAATGAATTGATTAGATAAAAAAAGATAAGGCAGTAATTTTAAAATGAGACATGATATCAGTGAGACTGGTATTATCAATTGAGGTAGATTTACGATAATTGATCTGCATGAAATTTCATTAATGATGATCGATGTAATCGAAAAATTTATAAATATAATTTTCCTCTTTTAATTTGTGATTGAGAGAATTATTATAATTTATAGTTCCTTTAACATATGATGTAAAGAATAATTTCATACATAATAAACAAATAATATCTGATTTAAATCATAATTAAAACAAAAAGTAAAAATATTAGTAGTAAGCTTGTAATTCGAAGTTTCCACTTGCCTTCCTCGAGACACTTTTACAATAGCACGCATCCGATTTACGTACAAGTGCGTATATATAATAATGCACGTGCTTGGCCAGCTTCTGTCATCACAATGCGTGCGTCTCTTTGGAGAGTAACTCGGCAACGAACCGCAACTTACGTAAGCTTTGGCAGCGGTTTGGGGCCATGTCGTTGACCCTAGTTGGGCCCTGATATTTCGTTAGAAATTTACTGGTGTGTACGCCTGACAAGTGAGTTTCTCTTATGTAAGCATTGATATACATGCTCGAGTGGATTCACTTGGTCTATGAAACATTGATTTCGCGTTAGGTTATAATATAGTCTTTGTAATAAGGGAAAACCAACACTTATATTGTTTTCTTGTCAAGTTCCTTACATCCCTGGCCAATTTCGCAAGCTCTAACTCTCTCGCGAGTATGGATTGTATACCGCACGAACGATAGGCTTGATTTCTATTTCACTAACTACGTCGTATCACAAATTGATATAATTTATACTAAATTGTTTCTATCGATAATCTTTAAAAGTCATTTTAATAACTTCTACTACTTTTCTTTTATTTATTTTAATAATACAAATATATTATTCATGTATTACTGTTATTTATTTAAAATTTTTTGTATCAAAATAAAATGCTACAATTATTTCAAGAAGTCATCATATACAATCAAAAAATCCTAAACAATGACAATATATTATACTTGCGAATCTATAATCCAGCCCTCTTCACATGGCTATTTAAATCTACGTAAGTTAGTAAGTGAAAAAACAAATCAAGCTACCAAGTATCACATCAATTATTCAAACGATTTAACATCCGCAAGTGAAATCCATTAGACGGCATCGATTGCTTGGAGACTGCCAAATATTACCGAGAGTATTGGCCCATCGGTTTTCAAAGAGAAAGCTAGGGTATTCTCTTTCGTAGGCCTCAAGCTGTTCGTACGCTGGGCAAGGAACGAGGACGAATGTCTTGTCTGCCCACTCGACCGATTTTTCTACGATAGCCAACAACCGATCGTTTCAAATACGACCACTTTCTTTACTATGATGATTATGAAGTATGATTTTTGTATTTCTCAATAATTAGCTTACAGATTAATCTTGAAATTATTCAAATTATTTGATAAAAGTTTTGAACAAAGTATTGGAGTATAAGAATATATTGCAGGATAAGAGTGGAAAATAGGTAATTAATAATACAGTAGGATTTTTTTTAAATACGATATTTGTTTTTATTATATTCATTTTGTAGAAAAAGTGTTTTGTTTATATTAAATTATTACAATCTACGACACAAGAATTCGCGGTCGACAGGTGAACACAGTGCGGCGGCATTCGATCTGACGATCGCACATAGTTAAAACAGTCACACATGTGCACGCTTGTATTTTCTTACAAAAAGCAGACGACAAAAAAAGTAAATGAAGAAAAAAAAATAAAGAGAAAACAATGAAACGTGAAAAGTTCACGGACTAGAAATATCCGAAGAATGGTTCTAGTTGAGCGTTCAACGAAAGAAAAAAATTCTTTTTTTCCTTTTCTTCAGCTTTCTCGTATACTTTTACAAAAACGGCGTTCGCGTATCATCATCAATAGTTCATACGTCGATTAAAATTTCAATTGTTTAATCTTGTCCTTCTGTCCTCTCATATACACTACGGAATATTTTAAATACACTACACGCGCATCGTAAACACACGGTGATAAAGACAAATATAACGTGGAAACGCAGTCTCTCGCTCTCGTCGCACATATACATATTATAGATACGCTCACAAAAAACAGACGATTTTTTCTAAAGTAAGTGGTGATATTTACAATTTTTAACAAGGAACTCTACAACGAAGTCACCCACTATGGTGCTTGCTACCATTAAAAAAAATTTGTTTCATTTCGATAAGTGCTTGCAATCTATTTCTCTCTCTCTCTCTCTCTCTCTCATTCTCTCTCACTCTCTCTTTCTCTCTCTCTCTCGCTCTTACACACACACACTCTCTCTGTCTCTCATCAATTAGTAGAAAGAAAGCATGACATCATCCATTTGTATAAGGAATCGCTAAGCTGCCAACACGTCGCGCTTGCTCAATATTTTTGAATCTCTCGCAAGCAAGAGTCCAAAGTTCCGACACAAAAGAGACAATGATTGGCGTTTAATGCATACCGGTAACTCTCGGTCATGGGTTCGAGTAATTGTAAGTGGCTCGAGGGGTAGGGGTAGGGCGACTGGGAAAACAGGAGAATAAATTAATGAAGCTGCAGTCGCAAAGCGGTATGTATGTGCTGTCTCTCAATATAAATAAATATTATGGCGGCGGGCATCTAGCGAACCTCTAAGAGTCGAGAACACATAAGCGGGGCTCTTCGTTAATCGATTAACAAACAATAATAATAATAATAATAATAATAATAATAATAATAATAATGAACGATCATTCGGGCTTCCATCTTGTTTCTCTTCTCTCTTGCAATCGTCATCGATAATACGATATATAAGTCCAAAAAGCCCGTGAGCGAGTAAATCAATTGATCTCCTCGCTTGCAAATAGGAACGGCAAACCGTGCTAATTATGAAGATCGGCTTGTTTGTCGATTGACTCATTTGGAACCGACGCTGCGTAATGGTACATCCCGATCTCGCCTAATCAGACATACTTTGAACGGATCGGGTGTAACTGTGACACCAGCATTACCTTTGAGGCTTGGTAAACTCGCGCCCTCGGGTAATCGCAAATCGAATGTGTGCATCAGCGTGGAGAAGAATAGGAACAGCTCCATACGAGCCAACACGTCGCCAAGGCACATCCGCCTACCAACGCCAAATGGCATGAAGTACTCGGGTTTGTGTACTTTGCCTTCGGCCGTAAGGAATCGATTCGGTTGGAATTTGGCTGGCTCCTCCCAAAGATCTTCGTCCATGTGTACAGCGTGAAGGAGAGGAATTATTTGCGAGCCAGTAGGTATCGTGAAACCATTCAGATTCACCTCCCTGCAAGCACAGAAAAATATTGACGGTTTAATAATTTGACAGTGTCACTTTAATCGCGCATACGTGGCTATGGGATGTAAGTATTTGCAGACTTTTTATGGAAGCACAACGTACATTTAATGAAACGCGAGTGCGGATTCCATTACATAAAAAAAAATTATGCAATTCGGGTAGAGGCACCTTTGCCGGCGTTTACGTAAGTCCAAAGCAACGTTCTCTCTCTCACACTTTTAGTCAGACAGCGACAGGTGAACGCGCTTCCGAAAAATATACAGGACAATTCATAATTTGTTTTTTTTTTCGATTTATTGCTTCTAAAATAAACGGCAGTCTCTGGTTGTTATGAATATATGTGTGTATGTGCGTAAAGTGCACCGTTTTCAATCTCGAAAGAGCCGTGTGTCATCGACCTCGAAATCGAAGGTGGGCCCGTCCCGAAAAGACGGCTTTCACTTTTGTTCGGGACCGTTCGCAACGGTCCTCGCACGCAACTCTACGAGTCGTGTCCGTTTCTTTTTTTCTCTTTTTCGTCCCCCCCTCCCTCCCCCTCTCTCTTTCTTTCTGCTCAACGGTAATTCGCACCAGACTTTCTCTCTCACTTGAAGCACCACCACACTTGTCTTCCCGCTGATGCATATAAGCTTTTGTTTGTCGCAGGTGCAACCCGAATTAGTCGCCTTGACTTTCTCCCGTGAAACATCGAAGGTCAACGTTTTTCGATTTCTCAAGCGTATTAGGTATGTATAAACTACTTAATTCAGTTAACTAGCAGTTTGAGTATTTCAACTTACCGAGTTGTGGCGTGAGTGGTACCAAGAGGGACGATGCTTGTCCTACGAAGGACTTCGAGGATTGTCGCCTCGGTAATCGGCAGGAACGGCAAATCTTCAAGAGTTGGCGTGCGTGATCTACCGACAATTTGGTCGAGCTCTTCTTGAACTGCGCGAGCTGCTTCGGGATGATGCATCATGTAGATCATTGCCCACTCAAGGGTAGTTTTGACTGTTTCCATACCAGCGGAGAACAGGTCGCCCAATATCTGCTGCATTTGGCGATCTGTAATAATTTAATTAAATATTTTTATGAATATTGAACTTCTTAAAGAATTACTTTTTAAAAAGACAACCAATGACTAAAAAATGAAAGAGTAAATAATAAAAATACTAACCATGATTCTTTCCCTGAAACAGCTGATCGGCGCGTCCCTCAGACTTAGCCTTCTCAATCTCGAGCAAGTAAGCATCAACGAGGTCCCTGACATTGCTGCCATCGAAGGTAGCGCGATGTTGATCGACGGTCTCTTGAAAGAAACCAGCCATCTCTTCGCGATTAGCCGACAGTTTGGTTTGCACAGTTTTCATCCATGGCAAATAACGTACAATCGGTATAAAATTGATAAAACTGAGTTGTCCGAAGAGGCGGAAGCCTTCTTCGATAAGTCCCATGAATCGTTTAAATCGACTGTCACCGTGCTTGAATCGCACGCCCATAATAATCGAACAAATGACATTGGTAATTGACATACCAAGCGAGAACGATACGCTTGTGGGTGCTCCTTCTCTCACCTCGAGACTGCGTATGAAAACTTCAATTTCTTTCTGCAAACACAACATTAAAGACAATTGCTCGTTAGCGATTGATCTCAATGACTATTTTATTTTCTTTTTTACAAAATATGACGACTTGACTTACCATTATGGTTGATTCGAGGATTTTTTTACCAGTGCCTCTATAAGTCATACCGAAATTGCGTAACTTATCGTGAATAAATCTTCTTTGGTCTTTCCACAAGGCGCCTTCGGTATTAATGATACCTGCAACAAGCAAAACCAATGTACACATGAGTTATACTTTACCTCTTTCATTGAAATACAAATTGTTTATTACTTGTGTATCGAAATCGAAAAGTATTCAAACCGGAGCAAATTTAACATATGTTCACACAAGGGTTAACGAGATCGTTAATATTGAGCTTTCACTGTATACCACCATGCGTTGTCAATAGATGGGCGCGCAAGACGAAAATACAAGTAGACGCTCGCTCACGCGCGCTGAGAGGAATCGGCACTTGAGGCCCGGCGTGCGTTGATCTTAGTCAAGTATATCGGTGATCACGATAACATTGCCTTCAGTGACAATGAAACGAACGATTCTCCATCTAATCGTCGAGATTATTCAACTCGCGATTACCAAAATCTGTCACTTGGTGTGTGCAAATGCGAAAAAAATTAATAACGAATTGAAATGTCAGTCGACTGAACTTTTTTATTTTTTTTCATCTCAACAAAATAATTATGCTCTTGTCGCTTGTTACTCAACTGAGAATTGGTCACTTGACTGAGAACTCGTATAAGGCCGGGCATTAAAAAAAAAAAGAAAGAAAGAAAAATCGGCGCAATTGCTTGCGAGTACAACCAAAATGACTCTTATTACGTGATGGAGCTTGAAAACAGTGAAAGTTTGTAAAGCGCCAAATGAAAACCAAACGAGCCACCTTACATTATTCAACAACGAGAATCTCGGATGGAAAGATTTTTTTCGACAAACAAGAATATAAAAAGATATTAAAAAACTGAAAACTCACCATAACCACCAAGTATGTTGGTAAATTCGTTGTGAGGTCTGCCAGTGAATTCTTCACGTCTGAACGTATCCCTGATGATACGATAATCGCTAAGTACGACAACCAATTGATTGCCGAGTTTAGCAGAAAACATCGAGCCGTACTTTTTAGCCAATACGGTGTAGGTGACATGCTGATCGGCACCTTTCATGAAGGGTAAATAACCGAGGATTGGTATACCCCATGGTCCCGGGGGTAAAGAGCGCACTTGACGGTACCACTGTACGAGGCGCACAAACATGAGCGCCCCGAAAAACACGAGGAGGGTAGAGAATGCATCGCTGCTCTTGGCCTCAATGTATAGCCACTGAATTAAAGCCTCCACAAACATAGTTTTTTTATAAATGTTTCAAAGAGAAAAAAAAACAAAAAAGTCTCAAAACAGAAAAAGACAAATGTCTGTATAGAAACAAACTGTGTTGTCTTTCTGTGCAATGTTATAATCACTGTGAACAATCTGAACTTGGATTGTTGTGTCGCGGCGGCTTATTATATGCTTGGAAACGGTCCGGCGCCGCGGAGGATTTGGCGTGCACTAACATACACCTTCTTGTCCTTGCCGGTCTTATATAGTGACTCATCAGCCGCCGTTGAATATCCCCGAGCCGCCGCCACCGCTACCGTCGTAATAGAATGGAGAGGGGGAGGGGACAGCAGCAGCAAACTCTCTGATGCCGCCAGGCAGGACCCAAAGAATCAACTTGTTCTCTCGTCAGTGTGCGTGCGCACGCCGCTTGCACTACTGTCTCCGCGTTAACGCTGTACGTCTCTCGCTCTTTTCATTCTCTCTCTCTCTCTCTCTCTCTCTCTGTCTCTCTTTCTGCTGAGAAAAAAAGAGGGAGGCGAGGGCGGACCCCAAGATACACGCGGTTACGGGGTCCCAGGTGGGGAACCACGTGCCATTCTACGCCAACGCCGTACCACGGGAAGGGGATTGTTCAGCACACACAAGCCCCGCTCTTCGCGCCTGTTGCCATTCGCCGGCTGGACGCCGTGCCGACAACTACTATTATGTTATATCCATACTTGCCGTTACGCACGGAAATCAAGCAGGCTGCTCTAATTTTTTTCTCTCTTTCATGTGTGACATAGCTGACGCTGCGATTATTGTTTTTATTTACAGAGTAAACAATTATGCTGACTTAAGTATACTGGAAACACTTGCCGACAAGAGTTAAAAATTTGTTGTCTTGATTGAGGATTGAACCCGAAGCTGATGATTCGTAATATGTGTAGACTTCGTAACATCTACATGTAGTATTGAGATGGGTTTTTTTCATGTAGGTGGCTTATGCATTCGTGAAATCAGAATTGATATGTCTAGTTGATTAATGTTGAAGAATTTTGTCGACTTACTAATCAATTCCTGGTAATATTTTTAAAATGATATTAAGTTCATTTATACAAATTCAACAAATATTGCTGTACATACTCAAATTAAACGGTAAGAAATTAACTATACGACTAAGGGATCATTGAACTTGTAGTTCTAGTATATTATAATTAAACTTCAAATATAAGTTAGATCTCGTTACGAAAAGAAAAAATATGATGTTGGATAATGTACTACTACTGTTTACATTATTAGCATAAGCGCGTATATAAGCGCCACGCTACTTGTGACTATTACGAGCGCCAGCTATTGTCAATATTATTATGCAAATTGTCTTGGGTAGCAAATTATTATGATGCGGATAGCCGTTTTCACGCAATGCATCCAGCCATTATTTTTACAGAGGATTCGATGGTTTAATCATCATCGTGTTATTACAAAGTTAAATTTATTTTCATTCCTTCTATGAAACTTATACTATCTCTGATAATATCGATAGAACTGTTGATAATTGATGCACGAACGAATTAATCTATCGAATACTAACTTTCTCTCTCTCGCTCTCTACTTATCTATCTAGAAAACTTCTATGATATTGACCATCAAGATACTGTTATTTGATTTTTGAACGAGTGTTGCAAGTGTTTTGATTATATACGTAGTTCTGTTATGAATTTTTCCCGGATGACAAATGCATTAATAAAGTTGCAATTGCAAAATGTATGAATTTCAATGACAATGCAATCAATTAAAAAAAATCACCTCCACGAAGATGAAAGTTTTGAAACGTTGCGACGACGAAAAAATTCTTGTAACGATAACAATCGCCGAGCTCACGTCGGCGAACGGCATCAATAATTGCAAAAGCTCACGAGCATGTGGATTCCCGCAAGCTATAAACGATAAACTGTAGCCGCACGCACTCAAGAATCGCGAACATATTTCTGTATATATCATAGACGCGAGTATATATATAAACATTGACATATGGCGTCGTTCAGCAAATTGAACGCTGTTGATTTGATATATGATTGTGAAGGCCCAGACTGAATATAACGTACAGGGTTCACTGACAGGCGGACCAAAGCTGATAAATTGGCTCGTGAATGAACGATAAGCAAACGCTTTGCTCACTTCGGATAGGTGATTTGCCGAATTTCATTGAATCGCGGGCTATCGGTCAACTGCAGCGACGTTATATATATATATATATATATATATATGTATTTGCACTGATTGCCCAGCCAATATCGGTTTCGCCATTCTTGGAATTCATTGACGAAAATATAAGAGCGGATGAGATATGTTCAAAAGTGTACATGGACTCATGGGTATGTAGCCTGCAATAAGTTTTCGACGATTTAAACCAATTGGGAAGTATGATAGAAGTATTTTAAAAATTCTATTTAAAATTCTATTTTAGTAATATAGAAATTACTAACGTTTAACGGTAAAATCATTGAAATAAATATGAATACGTACAAAAGCTTGTATGTTATTCAACAATGTTATGGTCCATATGGCGAAAAAATTAGTAAGTAAGAATGGAAAACATTAAAACATGCAATTAAACTTTATGATACTTTCGCAACATTCCTAATAATATATCAAGCGACTAAGCAAATACGAGATAAAGGAAATTATAAACAACGTAATTACGGTACAATTGTACGGACTTCTGAACATTTAAATCGTCGCGGATTGTGCAACGCAAACGGCCAAAATCGAAATACAGTAATATATATTTTCCTTCCAGGTGCAATCGACAAGTGTGACGAAAACCACTGGCATTGAAGAGATTATTCGTGTTAAGGCCAGAGATCTAAAAAACCCGGTCGCCCGTGTTGCCACGGCATCGCTTTCGAGATTAGATGTTTTGTGTAGGTGTATTTTTTGTTTTTTTGTTTGTTTGTCTTTTTTGGCTGTTTACACGACGATATTTTTAATTGAAACGCTTACCAATTTTTTTGCAAGATTGACCTGTTTACAACGATACGCAGACAAAGTGCAGCGAGTGACCTTACACACGAATAATTTGGTTGCAATCCGATAAACATATGTACGCAACTGATAATTTGTAATCTACGTTGTCATCCATTTTAGCGACTTAAATATAAAAGCTTTAAAATGAACAATAGTTCGAAAAATTTTAAATGTAATAAAATGCTGAGGTAATGCACTCTGTTATGAGAAGTCAAAAACCAAGACGAATACTTCTCGATGCTCTAACTACGAGAGTTCGGAAGGCTTACTTTTATTCAACATTTGTACATCAGACGCTCTTCACCATTACTTTAGTCGAACACACGATTTGCTGTACTTCACATTTTAACATCGCTGCACGCATAACAGTCAAAACGTAGGCGTGAGTTGCAACTTTAAACAGAAGGTAAGTCGAGTCCGGTACTCGCGCTCCCGTTTGATATTACAATATATATACTTCTAAACATTGAGTAAAAAATATGCTATAAGAAGAAACAGATAATTCCCGATGATGTAATTTTCAATGCGAAGCGAAGAAAAGTTGTTTGTAAGATGCCACGTGGGCCTCCAAGTTCCCGCGAGAATAACAGGCTGACGTGGTACGTAAGTTCAGTGCTACACGGCGACGACCACGCGACCAGAAAACAAATTCAACAAAAGTGAGAGTGAGGGTGAGGCGAATGCATAAGAAGGAGACAAAATAATATGCCGAAGATGTATTCACGAGAGAGGAAATTCCCCTATGAGCAAAACATATATATAGGTATAGGCAAAGATGAGTCTGGGTATTATAGTGACACGCGCGCGAACACATGACGCAAAAACTGCGTGTATCATTGACTATCATTAATACTCATCCATTCTGACCTTCACATTGAACGATCGGTTTTCTCGGACACGTGTATCCTAATCGCAGTATTGCAAATAACAGTGCAAGATCTGACGCAAGTGATATCAACACTATACGTATGTGTATTGGGCTATGGAAATCAATTTTATGTTTTATTGATGTAATGTGCCAAGTGACATTTTTACCCGATCACCAATTTCCGCCCGTCTTTTATTCTAAAGTAAGCTTTTTCAATACTGCTGTACGAGACTTACCGTTATTGCATGGGCAATTAATTTCCACTGTGATTAGTGCAATATTTTAAATCAGACTATCACAGAACATAAATTTCATCAAATGTATCGAAACTTCACTACCTGTTTAGTTTAAGCTGTCAGCGTTTTAATTATACGTATATTTGTATTAAAAAAACTACAATGAAAATTAGCAAGACAGAAAATTAATTCAAGATTTGATATGTGATCTAAAAATAGAACAATCTCCAAAGATAAATTTCTTAGCAATCGCGTGTCAAATATAACTTGTTACAATTCTAAAATAATCTCATTGAACAGAAGTTAGCGAACTACATGTATTTTACGCATCGGAATTGTATTTCATTATATTTTTGAAAAAATGTTTCTGATGTGAGTGTGTTGTTTAGTCGAAATCACAATTCCCAAGCGTCAAGACTCATCAATTAGAACAGTTCCCGACGAAACCAATTGCCTCTACTTGCCGCAAGATAACCTCGAACTTGAATGATATTATATTATACGCACGCGCCAGTCAAAGTCTCGTGTATGCTCTAAGAAATCGAAGATTCGCATTCACAGTCGTCTCTCTTACGCTTTATTTGCATTCCTTTTGTCTGTGCGCGTGGCGCGTGTGTTTTTTCCACTTTTTCAGTCGTTCTTGAAAACAAGAGGGTGTAGAAATGTAAAACAATCCTCACGATATTGATTAATGACTGAAATACGTTTGTCTCAACGTCATTGTATTTTCTACATCAATTCCGCGATGGAATAATACTTGCATCGTATCAGAATTCAAGAATTTGTTGCATTGAACATTCGAAGTAAAAACAAAAACTTGTTCCAACTATCCACTCTACCGCGAAATAATCTTTCTGATAAAGTCGTATCTAACGTTGAAAGGGACAATAATAAATAATGAATGACATAATTAAACTTTTCCAAAAGTCACATTTTGGAACGTCACAATTTCAACAAATAATTTTCCATTTTACTGTGCGTACACTGACATTTCGTCTGCGGCATCAGGCAGACTGGTCAATGCTCTCGAATTCCGGGTTCGTTATAGCCTATCGCTTGATAATCCGTCAAAGTTCATCTCGTGAACTTTATTTTTGTATGGAATAATCAGCTGCAAAATTACTGTACGGTGTTCCAAGAAAGACTTGAAATTAGCATCGAAGAGAAGCACTTATTTATCAATTATCAATACAAGTTGAAAAAAGAGAAACCAATAGAAATTTGAAGATTGGCACGCTCCACTTACATGGTTAAATTGTGCAATTATTTGTTCCCGTAGAAATTCACAATTGGTCTATGCCAATGGCACTACATGAAGCATATTACATTTATCCGTGAACGTATAAGTCCATTAAATTATCGATAATATCTTGATTCTCTTTTTTAGGGGCATGCTAATACGACGTAACGTTCCAATAAGCTATATATTTAACTAGATGGTTCTTACTTTTGAAATTTCTTTCAAGTGTAGATATCTGGCTATATAACAAGACTGTGTTCACGATACGAGAATAACAGATTGACGATAAAATCAAGAAATATAATATACTAAGAATATAAATGAAGTCAAGTATGTGTTCTAATTCGACACCTGTTAAAATTTCGTTCAACTATGATACGAGAAACATCTGACTCTCGATTGTCGAAAACACTGGCTGTATATTGTTTCGAAAACTCTTTCGTTATCAACAAAAGACATCGAATGTTCCCGTAACGACCATAGCAAGAAATAATTGTGCACTTTCCCGGTACAGTACGATCATCGACGCTTTTTCTCTACAGACAGTACAATCATTAAAGAGCCTTTAGCGACTCAATCATGTCATTATTGTATGTCCGATAAGACAGTGTTAATTATAATTGTGCCTTTATCTTGCGCGTGGGACAATCGAATACGTAAGTTTGCGCGTTATTTCTTCACCACCATAGTTTTCTTGATTATCACTAGATTTTTGAATATTTATTTATTATACGAAAAAAATTATTGGAATATAAGTTACCAATTTTCCGTTATTATCTCGTCATATCATATTATTATGTATTTAAACTATTTGAATTATTGATCATTTTATAAGCCATCGATCTACGAAAAATTTATCTAAAAATAGAATATCCGTTGAGTTGAAATCACCATATCCAATGTCGCGATACAAGGAAAAATAAGCTTGTAGACTATCGAACGAGCCTAGACGAAAAAGATAGACAATAATATCGGCGCTGATCGTCTGCGGGCGAGCCACACGTGTCTGGCGGATTTATACACGAGGCGCCGTACACCGGTGTGACTGTCCGATGACGTAGTTTTACAAACGATAGATTGATAGGTCTAACGATAGAATTAATTCATCAAAATACTACGATGATAATAAAAATAATTCAAGAAGATTTTTAAACGTTGTGCCGTGGATCTAATGATATTCTCGAAAAAATCGCGGTTACATTGAATATCAACAAAATAATGTGAAACAACACACGAATGTTGATGGAGATACACTATATGTAATGTTTCAAATTTAATCGTTGCTCTGAAAAACTGATGGACTTTACTTAAATATGATTCTCCATTAATAATCATAATTAATTAGTGCCACACGATAAACAAAGTCGTTGAACTATGCTTCAAGGACTACACAATTATCGTTGGTATAAATTTTCCTTTGTAAAAAAATGAGCATGCTTTTACGTTTCAAAATAGCATGGGAGCATAAAAGGAGGCAACTATTGTAAAATCGAGTACACGAGAAAATAATAGTTAAAATAAAACATATCTGGAAAGTATTAATCTAGATTAATGATCATAAACTTAATTATCTTAAAACAACTTGCCATACACTAGCGATCGATTTAACACCTTTGATAATTAACTGTATTTTAAAAATGTAATAAGATACAGCAAGGTTATCGATAAACGAATTATAAAGCAAAAGGAAACAAAAGCACAATAGCGCACCTACTTAATGGTTAAACAATTTCTCGAAAACTGCAGACTCATCTAACTGTTTGATAATTCATTATTGACGTTACTATTATGTCTACATTAAGAATGAAAGTCATCATTTCCACAATTATACCGTAAGACACCACTTGAATATCCACTCAATTTCTCACGGTTTCAACAATTCTAGATCTATCGCCATTGCCAGACAGATTATTTCTTTCACTCAATAATCCATCAATTCTGTAGATATTCGGTCGCGCAATTAAAATTCATACGGAATTTAATCAATTCCAAAATATTTCTGCGAAACTTATCCGCCTATAATAGAACTTCATTGGAACTTCCTAAAATTAATCTTTCTAGGAAGATAACAAATATTCTGTAAAGGACTCTGTCAGAGAATAGACATTGAGAGGATGTCGCTTGTGCTCGGCACGCACGAGACCAAAGATACTACGATGTCTAAGAAGAAGAAGGAGAAAGAAGAGGAGGAGGAGGAGGAGGTATGAAGTACGCAGTCTGCGGTGCGTCTGTGGCCGGCAACAGGCTGCTGGTGGGTCTCGGGGTGAACGACCGTCCGCATGGAGAACGCGACGCGGCAGCCACGAAAGAGAATTTCTCTAGTTCATCGAACCAGCGAGGTCTGTTTTACTAAACACTCTCGGCACACAAGTCAGGTCTACTTTGCAATTATGTAATAGTTATGTACCCACTGTAGCCAATACATCCCATATATCAAGGACGCGCTTGCCAAACAGCAACCGTCTTTCTTCAAATTCCAGAATCAACTCTTCTCTTCTCTCTCTCTCTCTCTCTCTCTCTCTCTCTCTCTCTCTCTCTCTCTCTCTCTCTCTCTCTTTCTGTATTTGTATATGTGTGCCTCCGTGTATGTGTGTGTACGCGTGTGCCCTCGTGCTCGTTTCTATTACATGTCTATTGCGCAGCAATCTAAACCTCGTCTATTTCTAGCTGACAATTGATCCGAACGTTCTTACTGTTATGGATTTTCACTATTCGATGACTTGTTTGATAACGATATTAGTTCTTATGATAACGATTTCTAATAAAGATTGAAGCGATTTTCGGTCGGGAAATGAGGATGACCTAGTTCTTTTTAGAGTAAGTCAGATAACAGTCGGATTTTCTAATCGTTAATCTATTTAATCTACTCGATACCCAATAACAAAGAGACGACTAATTTTTATTTAATTTAACCTTTTATTTGCACGACGTTCACTAAATGTAATTAACATCGACAGCTCAACGAATTCTTGCCATTTAGATTTATCATTCCAGCCTGACGTTGCATAACGTAAATAGAAAAATGTGTCTTAGAGCCAAGCAACGCTATTAAGATTCCAAGCGTTAACCGCAAGAAATCGGACGTGTGACCCAGTGAACTGCGGGCTCAACCTATGAGGATAAAAGAAATTAGAGGTAAAAAGAAAGACATGCTCTTTGCTAGATCAGCTTTACATCAAGTGCTCGGATAGAATTTTCAAGCAGCAAAATACAACATGAATTATGTCTCATTAATTATCACCATTAATTTACGTGTTTGCAATAAAATTCTTCCAAATGCGTTGATCGATTAAAACGTGAATTTAACTGCCGATCTAATTGAGTATTTGTTTTCTCTAAACGTAGAGTGTATTATTTGATGAAATATTCATAATTACAGTTACCTATATCATAAATCGAAAAAAACAATAGAATAAAATAAAGCCGAAAAAAGACGAAGTAGATAAACTTTTGAAGAATACTGTACGCGCAATTTCTGATTGTTTACATGCGAGGGCATTGCCCGGATGCCGCTTACCTTAGCGGCTTACATTCCCGCACGAGACTCCACCTCCATCGCACTCTCGAGGCAATGCTGCGGTATTGCACTCGTTCGCTTGCCTTCTCTGTCTTTCTCTCTCTCTCTCTCTCTCTCTATCCCTGCCTCCTGTGTATGCACCTTGTGTTCTCTCTAATGCCTCCGCGCGCCAACGACACATTCAAATTTCAACCTACAAAGTGCGCGCACTCACGACTATTACGTATAGCTCAAAGGATTTATGCCTCTGTGCTATGGAATAAAATTTGCATCGAGAGTTCGACGAACCGCTGTTGGGAAAGGATAAATAAACGAAGCCAGAGAGAGAGAGAGAGAGAGAGCGAGACAGTATTAAAGAATGAGACAGAACGACAAGCTACGAATGCGCATGTTTTCAACAGATAGGATAATTTTTATTTGAAATTAATTGACACGTGGGAGCCATTTTCATCGGAAGATTATTCAAACAATCAGTTGGGTGTGAAATCATTATTCATGAGTGTTTTCTAGAATTCACCGTGAGTTTTGCGAATCAAATTCTAAATGTCTTGATTTAAACTAAATATTCATGATAACCCAGGAAACAACACCGATCCCATTGAAATTTCGCTTGGAAAATAATCAAATGTCTACAGACCTCTGCGATTATTGCAAAACATCTATTCTGGAGATGCTAGAAAACATTAGGGTGTTTATGAGATGCTTAGTCAGAAATACATCTATCAACTACATGACATTTTTATTTTTCTATTTCTTTTTCAAGATACGCCTGGCTTTTCGCAATGCGAGATTTCATTGATTTTAGATTTGATTGAAGATCGCTTTGATTGATTACTTAATAAGTCATCTAAATCAGTTGTAGTATTATGTTGCGTAATTTTCATTTCTAAATTTAAAGTTGAACTATAGTTTTTTTATTTTTAGATTACGTTAAAAAGGAAAGAAAATTCGTTATGATATGAATAACTGTGATAAATGAACCTTTTCTAGATATTTAAACATTTTGCGAACATTGAATTAATTTTAAGAAAAGGATGCCGAAAATAACTACACATCATCGATTATCAAAATGACGTTGTATACTAACGTCTACGTGACAAAACGACGGCACGTGTGAAAAAATACGCAAATGAGCGGGAAAATATTTATAAGGTATTACGATAAAAAGAGTTGAAGTGATTAACTCGTGCGAATTTCTTACATCAAATAAGAAAGACATTTATAATTCACGAAGTTCAAGTATATTTTTTGTATTGTTATCGCGACTTTCATTCGTGTCGCCATCGGATGCTCAACCTCTACGAAGGACACACGTGGATCTGCTTTGGAATAACCCAGAAACATTTAAAAAAATAAAATGCATCTCCGTCACAACTGTAGACTTATTGATTGCACAATCAATCTCTCAAGCCCGGAATATAATATGATTTAGTCTGTGTAAACCCCACATCAATGATAACTGCGGCTAATTTAAAAAAACATGCGTGAATCCATTATTGTATCATCGCAAATTTCTGGATACACTTTCACAATAGTTTTGTTAGAAAATTAGTTCTTTATCGATTTTACAAGGAATCTCGAGGGTATCATTCAGATGATGCATTATGAAAGTACGATTGACTAGTTTCGCTGATTCTAACGGCTGATAACGGTGAAGGCGACAAGTGCTTTTTTGGCCGACAGTCCGTTATTCCTTTCGGTATGACTCAACTACATGGGCCTGAATCTCGGGCGTTAGAAACTAGGTCGAGTTCGTCCCGAAATGTCGTATAATAGTAGATGTACTCGTAACTAGACCGAGACGTACTCGCATATCTTCTACGAAAGCACACGTGTTGATGATGTTCCCTTAATTGAATGTATTTTTTAATTTTATCTTCATGATGTATATATATATATATAAATCACTTATGATTTTTACATTTATATAATTTAACGAATCGTATGAATAAATGTACTTTTTATAATATATCGAATAGATTGAAAAGTTTTAACAATTTCCTGCAACTCAAATATTTACATAACTCTCAATAACTTACAAACATTGTCAAGCCACTCTCTCACCAATACACTAAATGACCCATCGATTGCATTCACGTATGAAATCCCTAATCTACTCGTTAGTCCACTAGCCATTGGTGAATCGAGAAAGAAAAAAATATCGAGTAATGAAAAGAGGTAAAACAGGATCTCTCTCGCTATTGTAAAGGAAAGGGAAAACCGGCTTTAAGGGTCTATGTAGTGTGTGAATCAGAGTAAATGATCCATGTAAGACCTACGGTGTATGGTAATAATACGACATTTTTTGGAGACTCATCGTCACTGACCAACGGCAATGGGTCGGCGACCCGTCGATCAGTCGGTTGGCTCGCAGTTATTACAGCCGCCGAAATCTCCACAAGGGAGCCGCTTCCTCGTTACTTGTTTCAATTGGGATTGAGTTCGTTGACAGCGATCGTTATTCACAGAGGCAATGCGCGCATTGTAGGTATTGCCCAACTTATTTCCACTTAATCGCTTCGGGTAATAACCGGACAATGCACCGAATGGATGCTGCTGCGCAAAATCATGTGTACTTCGCTTGAATGGTCCTAAGAACACTCCGCGATTTATTTTATTTGCAGTTTTTATTGATTCACATTTTTATTTATTGCAAATCTATGCGTTCGATCGTTATAAACGTGATCATCAAATGTATCACGAATAATTATGTATGACAAATTGAAGATTGACTCTAAACTCGATACAAAGATGGTAGGTACGTTTTATCAATGAGATAAATCATGTCTCAAAATAGAACGTGTATTTATTTTCATAATAAGTCAGTTCTCGATCACTAAAAAATCAATGACCAGTAAAGCCAACATTAACTATTATGAAATATTATGTTTCACGAGTAAAAATGTATAAGTCGCAGGCTGGATAACTCTTCACATCGAATTCCAATTAACCTCCGAAACTGGAAACTATACCGCAACAATGCCGCAGTCAGATAACGTAAGACAAATATTGCCCGATGCAGGCAATATTTCAAGTAAAAGTCGGTAGTGACACGTGGAGTATACATACGAGGAAAAATTATGTAACTGATTCAGAATCGATATTTCGGCTGACATCCTTTTATATCAACGTCATTAACGTATATGTCTGCGTGCTGAACTCGCAAAAAAAAAGAAGAAAACAACATAGTCGCATGGAATATCGCTTGGTTAAGCATCGTTCGCGTTACGCACATTCCGCGACGACGGCACACACTGCAACATAGTGTCGGACTCATTTCGTACGCTTTTTCTTTTTAGTTAGGACGATATACGAGAAGCGTCTGGGCAATAATATGATATTTCCGTGAGATTTTTCAAATTGCGAGTGTTGTTTACGCCTAAAGATAAACTTGACGTGATTATTTTTCTAGTTTTACAGGCCTCCGACGACCTAATATCTCGTGCAGACCTTTACTTTAGACTTCAATTTGCTCTTCAGCATTCGATACAACGTAATATCAAGATACACGTAGAAATCTCAACTTGGAATGGTTTCCTGCCCAAATAAAAACATTCCGCAATAATTACGAAGGAAAAAGTAATTATAACAGATAAACAATTAGAACTATACAGTGTAAGTGGAAAGTAAATCCTTTTGTTTTAGTTAAACAAATAATAAATCATCAAATCTGGCACCATTCAAACATATTTAATTAACAATAATAAAAACATTTTGCAATTAATTAGCCAAAACCTCTAAAGCATTCAGTCATGTAAATGTCCTTAAAGGAGTTGCACGATACACTCCGGAACTATAAATTAGCAAATGATACGAGAATGGAGTGCAAAGCCCGACAAGTACATAACGATAAAATAAACGTACACGAAAGAGAGCAAGCGGTTAGTGATTATTATACGAGTTGCGTGATTTTCTCCCGATGCTCATTGAATGCATATCGCGTTGAGCGTGCTTTGCTGTCGCTCATATAATGTGCGCGCATACTCGAGGATAATATATAATGCTCTACGGGTGAAGGACCGCAAGTGACAACGCCTTTTGCGAGATCGGCCAACGACCATTTCTCGTATACCGTGCGAAATGTTTATCGTTCCGAGTATTCATTAGGATTTTATTGAGTGACGAATACGCAACGTTATTAAGTAACGAAACGACTTGGAGGAGTGGGCGTATTTTTTTTCAGGTATGCGAAATGAATAGTCATTTATTTCCTTTTCTTTTTTTATTTCTTGTACAAAATGAAAACATTTTCGACGCGCCAGTATTTTTACATTGGGAACGTATCCCGCAAATACGGATGTAAATAAATTGAAACACAGTCGGAGGCGTGATTTAAGTTGTAAACGGCTCGCTGGCACCTCACGAGACATGGCTATCAGCCACACAATCCACACGTCATAGAAATAAAACCAAAATAATTCTAACATTATTTTTAATCTTATCACGGATTGTACATCTTTTTCGGAACTGTTATTGATGTTATTTTTGATCATTTTCTTTGATTGAGTAATAAACTAATAGAATTTATTTTATATCTATATATACACCGATTTAGAGATAAAAGAAGTTACTCTCATAATCGCAAAATATTTTACGAATTTTCTTGAATTATTTCTCTAATACAATCTAAAAATAATGAAAAATTGTTTGAATGTATTCGCCACTCAGCGCTAAACGAATAGAAGCAAATGAAAAACAAAAGAAAATTTAAACTGCCTCGGCAAATAGAATATCAGCATGACCTCGTAGCAAATGAAGAAGGTGTACCACGAGGCTCACAATCGTCGGGCTATAGTTATGCGCTGTTGATTCTCGTACAGCGTTTATAGCTTGCGTTGCGCGTCAACCTATATCCGTCGTGGGAATGAGCTAATCGCACGTAACGTTGAGCGCGTAATACACGCATAAGCGTTTACTTTGCGCTCAAAGATACTTATATATAAATATATGTATATATGCGTGAGTATATGTTTGTATGCGTATGCGAGTGTATGTGTAAGTGTCGCGCGGGGGCAGCTCACCGATCTCTTGGCATCGAGTTCAACAACCTCTAATTGGCTTGAATCTCTCTCTCTCTCTCTCTCTCTTGCTCTCTCACTCGCGCGCGCGCGCGGTTAATTGAGTTTTCGGTCAGTCGGCTACGACAGGCCGCGCACAGTTGTATATAACTTGCGTATGTACCAAAGGAGAGCTGCGCCTGCTCTCTTAGGCTCGTTCTCTCGCAACACACACATACACCAACCACTTTGCCGGTCATTCACCTTTTTCTCTTTCCGTTGCGCACGTATTATACGTCCACCGTGAGTTTTACACGCATGCCTGCTGCGCTAACTGCTACTGTACTAACCTACACAGGGGGCAAACACATACACATATCAACGTCTCTTGCAATCGGTTATTTTTCTTTTCTTTTGAATTCGCGCAAAAGCGCGCGCGCGCGCTCCTATTACACATCCCAGGCGCTCGCTCGCTTGCTCGCTGCCCCTCCGACGACATGTATATATACTGTACGTGCCAGTTACGAAGTGCCAAATTATAATCGCGGGCGGTGGTAGCAGAGATTATGGCAATGTGGCCCCTTTTCCTGCGACAACTACGTACACTCTCAGCAATACATTCATTTTTATTGCCTATTGTTTTTTTTACTAGCTTATGCTCTCACTCACGCATGAAATGTTAAGTTTTGGTAATTACTTTTGGCCCCAATTTGAAAGGGAGAGAGAGGGATCATTAACGAATCGATTCATACGTTAACGAAAAAATAATTTGTTTCTTTTTCAAGATGTTGTAATTCGTCAAACACGGCTGATAATGTTATCGGTACGAATCCAGAAATAAATCCATTGAATTTTTGACCGACTTCTGTCAATAGCTGCCCGTTAAAAATAACGTTACTCAGCTCCCCGTCATTTCGTTATTGCCCAAAACTCGGAGGATTTAAAACACTTTTTGCATAATGCTCATTTTGAATTGCAAAAAAAGCAAACGGTACAAACATTTTTCATGTATTCAATGATTTTCTTGAATTTTTAATTATCGAAATTTTTAAATTCTAATTTGAAGATTTCTAAATTTTTTTCTTTCAAATTTCACGAATGATTTGGTGATAAATCAGAATTTGAATAATCATTTTATTCATATATAGCATTGATACAATGACAGGTATCAATATTCAAGCCTCTCAATTGCATATACATACATAATAACTATCCATAAAAATATAACTTGATTAATTAACGAATACTCAAGTTCGAGTGCAAGCATATATTGTACGTAAAGCACGTAAAGAAAAACACACGAGTGAAAAAGCTTGCAGTGTAGCGGGCGAATAAGTAAAAAAAGAACCTGTTCGCCATCGGATTAGCCGGCACAAACAAACAGAAAGCTACGTGATAAATTAGGAAAAAAATTAATGTTCGTTTAACATTTATTTTCGCACGTTTGCCAAATGACATTCTCCCTCAATAGAATATCTTTGCGAGTTATGTCACACGTATTCATACACTTACAGAGCCATAACGTCTATCAGGTCCGCCCACGTGCTTTCGAGCGCTGGCGTGGCGCTTAGAACTACGTAGTTCAATGGGCACATGCTCGAGCACGTGTGTTTGTTTGTATATAGCGTGTATAAGCCAGGCAAGACAGTCTGGCGACTTCACTCTCTCGTGAGAGGCAAATCTCATATCTTTCTTTCTCTCTCTCTCTCTCATTCTTTGTCTTTCTCACTCACGATGTGAATACTTATATGTGTTGATCAATGACCGCCAAGGAATTTTCCGAGTTATCATAATCATATGCTAAATTTACTACGAGCCTCATTCGTATTTTTTTCTATCCGTACTTATCTGTCAATGATTTTTATGGCGTCACTCTCCCATGGGTATGCACAATTCTATATCGTGCGGCAACATTCCCCCCCCCCTCTCTCTCTCTCTCGTGCGTTAATTGCTGATTGATAATCAATTATACATACGATAACGTTGGACTCTTGAGGTGTGTAAGTTGTAGTAATACGTAGTCTGTAGAAGAAAATATAATCACCCGATGTCTATATTACACATTCAGAATTAGTGAATTAATAATTAACTAACCGTTGCTCACAACCTGTATATATCGAGTATAGAGGCCACATCACCGGTATGGAAATCGTACTTTTCAATATTCGAAAAGTTACTTGTTAGGTATCACGAATAATAATTTGTTTTTACGGAATTTCGAATTTTCACGTTTAGTTCGATTTTTGCATTAATTTCGGCAACCCCTGTTTCATTAACAAGCGGGACGAACCTCGTGTAGTGTCACTCAACATACCGGGGGTGTACAGGCAACGCGAAACAAGTGCATACGAGGAACTAATAAACATTTTAGATTTGTACGAATACATATATTTGCGGTCTTTCAATATTGTCTCATTGTATTTGACGCTTTCTAATACTATAGATACTATCATTCAATCACTGAAATTTGAACATTTCAATATTTCGAACAATACAAAATAAAAGAGAAATTGAACTCGACAACAGTGACAATAAAAAACCGTTAATCGACGTTGTTTCTGTCGATTGCGCAAACTGTAAGCAGTGATTATTTACGATTAGTAATGGACAGGTGATAGATGAAAAGCCTCCATTTTGAGGCAAATTAACAACAGTCCTCGTTTCATTGAATAGTCGATAAGAATCGTATAGGTTTAAGAAGTCGTCGATATGGTATTACATGGCATTTGAATTCCCACGTGGGTCATCGAGCGCCCGCGCGCGCGCGTGTGTGTGTAAGTGTGTGTGTGCATACATACGCGAAAAATGTCGTTCTCTCGTTCGCACGTATAGTACGGGCTTATAGACGAGAGAAAGGCGCACGCTCGCGAACGGCTGTTCGCGCGAGCGCAGGGCAATGCACCTGGGAGACGACAATAACATCGGCCGCCTCTTAAAGAGAGCCGGTCGAGCGCGTATATCAAATTTGTGCGCGCGCCCAAACTCTACGCTTGGAACTGCTAATAGTCCAAGCAATATAGTAAAATCATCAATAAAAACATAATATCTTACAAATCACATAAGTTATTAATTAACGGTTAATTTAATATAATAATTCGTTTGGTAGATTTTGGATAGATCTTTCTGTCTCGTTAGGAGTTTTAAAAGGATTGTAAGAATCGCAAAAGTGTAATGTTACAAATTTATCAAAAGCACCGCTACGATATACGATAATGTAATTCAAAATAATCACCTACAATTTTGGGCATTAAATCAGTCGTATTAATTGATTTTAAATGTCTATCGTTCTTTATTGAATATTTGTTTCCAGTTTGTTAATATATCTGCGCTTCAATCCGACCTCCTTTTTGTAATGATTTTGTTCGTTATTAATTTTCATTATAACTACACATTACTATGAATGTCTGTCTTGGTGGATTCTATTTCACTGGCCTCTGTTGAGACAAAATATGTATGTATTCTCACCTATATATCGAGAGTAGCCGCACTCTCCTATAAATACGATTAATGTACGCTATATCAATTCCGGTCAAACGACTACGGATCTACGCTCCCTTCCCCCCTCATAAAGATCAGGTATACCTACCTATCGAGATTCCTAATGAGACCGTAGATAAAATAATTATAAGCTATATACAATTATCTCACTGTTAATAATATGACACACGATTTACGATCTTGTAACACTTTGAACTCGTTTGTTCACGAATAAATTATAAACTTCTTTTTCTTCTACCTAGTTTCTTCTTTCGCATATTATATATATTTATATATATTTACGCCAAATTAATTTCATGCGGATAAAAATTATTCAAGTTGGTGTTAATTGCTATCATATGGTAATTAATCAAGCTAAATAACTTTTTTTCGCATGACTGTGAAAAAATCCATAACTCTTATTATACTCTTATCCACACTTGTTTTAACATTTTTTAAAACCATTATCCATCATAATTCAATGATTACATATTTATAAGTTTAATTCAATATAAGAAAATTTATAATATATTCGAGAAAGACAAATTAGTTCACAAATTGTTTATTGATAAAAAAATTGGGAAAAAGTTAAGAGGAGGAAAAAGAAGATCGGCGAAATCGTACGCATTGAAAGCCATTATAATTTCGTAGCGTTAAAAAAAACGTCATAATCACAAGGAGATGTATCGTAGAAGATGTACGTTTTCAGTGTATTTTTTTCAGATATAAACCATTAGGAGTCTCTTGAAAAGATGGCTCTCCACTTTGCTACGTTAAAAGTTCGAATAATTTCCGAAAATTCTATAAACTATTCTAATGAAAAATCGGAACTCGAAATATTTGTAATTCCTTAGATGATTTTAAGCAATGAAGTTACTTACAGTAATATAATTGAGTGTATCTCATTCCAAGAAGTCAGTTTTCGTCATGCAGCACGTGACCAATCAATATTTGATTGTCTCATCGATCGGATGCTTGGAACAGTTTCATTAAAAAAAATCAAGTGAATAAACAAAAAATGAATCGAATGAAAAAAAAATCTGATGAGTTTACAGTACCGTTGAAAGCACGCACCGCGCAGGTTTATTACTACGCGTGTACATATAATGCCACAATCAGGAATTGGTGAGCGGTCAATGCTCGAGTGACCCCTACAACAGTAAAAGTGACACATGAACCTGCTGTTCCACTCGAACGCACGCTGCATATTTCTCTTTGACGAATTATCAATACCTCATGAATATTACTGCCGAGTCACTTTGAGCGGCTTTCTAAATATCAATTTCGAATTTTCACACGTCTTCTATAAGTGATATAAGAATATGTCGGTTGCTTAATCATTAAGCATACTAGTTTTGTTCATCAACTTTAATTATAGATGTCAATTTACTCTCTGAATATTCGTTCTTATCTTGTAAATTAAAACAGAGCCTAATGAAAATGTTTAAATTATTTTTACAAATTACTCATGACTTAAAATCGCAAGTAGAATAAGTCAAGAATTGTAAAACGTGACTTTCGCATATGAAAAATTTGATTTGAAATGGCATTTTAGAGAATAGATAGCCGTCACTCTGTAGCCACAAGAAAAAAAAATATTATTGAATACTTGTCATTTCTCTGTTTTTTTTTACTCAATGTAACGTGCGCAACCACACCAAACAAGTTATCAAGCACTGCTTTATGAAAATAATGAAAATTCGATAAAAATAAAAATCTGCAGCTCAAAGTAGGATAACAGTTGACTACGATGCCGTTATCATCAATTTCGACATAACTACGAATAAATGTTTTCAAAAATTATAAATCGCTACGTACTACAATTCTCGTAGCGAAGTAAGCCCAAACCCGAATAACGAGCAGAACGAAAGAAAAAATAATAAAATAGTGTGGCTAATAGAACCGCTATGGGATTGGATTTGCAAATAGTACTTTAACCCTGATTACCATAGTATATGAGAGTGTGTAAAAGCAATTGACATCAAGAAAAAAAAGCGTTCTCAAGTAAAAGTAGTAGTCTAATGTGCGTGACGGTATGCAACTTATAGTAAACATACCTCAGCTCTCTCAGATTGCCGGTCATCGAAAGCTCTTGCCGAATTCGGGCGCAAACCGCGCACCTTCTAAATAGCAACTGGCGTTGGCGCGTTCGCGTATGTACGCGTATTCGTGTAGAGGCCGCAATCGGTATGCGACTTGATCAAGCGCTTATAGTAATAGCGATCCAAACCTTCGCAAAGGACATTGACCAGTGCATGCCACACTCGGACGCTAATGTCGAGAGAGCCATTAAATGTAATGTGAGCTTCTTGTGTGTGTCTTGGATACAAAGATTGCACGCGTGTGTTTATTAATTAAATATTATTGCGCGTTAGTGCGTGAATCGCTCGTCATATTCTTTGTAAAATACTTGTGATGTAACGGTCTCTGAAATGTTATTTCAATGTCATCTACTCTTCAATAATATATCAATAATATCAATAATATCAATAATATCAATAATATCGATAATATCAATAATAAAGTCATCTGACGTGAACTTTTTGACGGGCAGAGAAAAATTTGTTCAGAAATTAACTTTTAGTTTTTTTATTCCGGAATAGACCATGTTTAATGATCATGATTTCTCAAAAGTATTTAACAGATTGCTAACTGTTCAATTTCTGTCAAAAGAGACTTGAACGCTATTGGTAATATAAACGATTACACGTATACAGGCTTTTTTAATAAGACACGTAAAATATTTGTTACATGCTACGAAAAGATGTCACGAAGTAAATCACTTTCACTGGCCGTTTCAACGATTACTACAAAAGAAACCCACATCGTACAAAGTGAAGCAAAGTTATCATAACTGTCACATTTTATATTATGCACTTTGCACTTAAGTGAAGCTTCAAATGCAGTGTGTATCCGACGGCATCGTTCCCGCGCTACCAACAGTTTCGTAACAAAATCAACGTTTGCAGTAAAATGAGTGAAACTGGCAGAAATATTAACGCGGTGTTCGGCAGATTAGCGGCGCGTCGCAAAAAAAGGAAACGCCATTGGCGTGGCGCTTCCTATTCGGCTCGAGTTACACCTAACAATAAGTCAAGTGATTTCGCGTCGTCGTGGCAGTTATACGATCATACGATAGACGCTTATGTCTGCATGTGAAATGCACAACTTCTTTTTTTCTCTATTTTCATGGGGTGACGGTGTCCAACTTGAAGAATTTCGCTGTGTTTTTAGTGTTATATATAATGAAGATGAAATTACAACTATCTATTTTTTATATAATTTTCCCAAGATTTCTGCGTAGGAATTCTACTGATCGCAATATAATTCTTAATTACCCAATTGTTTCTGAAATATAATTGTGTTTATGAATTTAAACACGCGTTGTGCAATTTATTTTAACGAAATGCAAACAAATAATAGCTTTTATCAGTAGTTTTAAGCAAATAATTATAAAATATCACGCTATTGCGTGTATTTTGAGTAAAGTTCAAAGAAATATTAAATAATCTGATCAAAATTATGTTAAACGATCAACTTATCTTACTTCAAGAATTTATATTTACACGAGCTTTTATCGAAGTAAATGAAAAAAAAAGAATAGTGATTAAAATATCACACACTTGTCAAAATTTAGCGGTAAATGTTATTATTAATTATTAGATAATATATTGAAATAAAATATATAAATATACAAACACATATAATATATGAAAATATATAAAATACAAGATTAAAATACAAATGATTATTATTATATAATATTAAATTAAATAGTGTTGATATATAAAATAAAAAAAATTGAAGAGACAATAAAAAAGGTCGTTAAATTGTATTTCTTTCTACAATAGATCGTGTGTTTTTTTAAATATTTTACTATAGATAAAAAATAAATGAACAAATATGTACGCGTATAACATTACGTTCAAGTGTAAAAAAACAAGTGTAAAGTAAACTTCATTTTAAGTAGTTACAACCGCGTAGGGTCAGGCGAAAAACTTAATCATGTTAAACTTGCGTATTAATCGTGAAATTGACTCATGAGTTTCCTGGAAAAACTGAAATGATGACTAAGCGTCAGGATTACCAATGAAAAAAAATTTGCGACATCGAGAACATCGAAAATATTTATTAAAGCCGTGACGCGGATCATGTCTCGTCTTACGAAAAAGCAAAGGAAACGAAGAAAACGAACAAGTAAAATAAAAGACGTCTAGTCTACACGTTATCCAGACTTTGGCTGAATAATGCTGACATATGTCGAATTTAATTTCTTTATAAAAACGAATTTGTCGAGTAGTTTCGCACACGTTCATCGGAGGTCGAAAACCTCATACGGGAGGGGGTCGAATTCAGTTTTCCCTCTCTCTCATTCCTTCGCTGTAGGTGTCGCACTTTAAACAAGCTCGTTTACAATCAAAAACATCCAATAGATAAATGAGATAAAAGCCTAAAAGTACGCATCAATCGCTATTAAATATTTAACGTAACGATCGATACCTTTACAATTTCAATTTCCGTGAAGATAAACTGAATATATTATGTCAGCGCGTTTTTAAAACTTCCTGTTGAGCGTGCGATGACTCCAGCTAATTTGGATACTTTTAAGTACCGCCACTTTACATCTTTTTTTCGCTGTCAGGTGTCATCGAACGCTTCCCGTGACTCCTAATTTCGGGATTCGGTGACATAACATTGATACAGAAATTATACGGAATCAGAGGTAATATATGCTACTCTTTAATATTCGCTCTCTTAATTTCATCCAAGCTTTATTTTAATTTTTATTCGTTATTATTTTTCTTCTCATACATTATTTTAAACTTGATGCAGAAACAGATTTATTGTTTATTATGATTTTCCTTCGAATTTTACACTTAGTTAATTAGAAGTTGGAAGAAATTTATCGTTCAAATAAATTAGGCAGTTGAATGTAATTAAAAATATACACAAACTCTCGTTGACTAGTAATTCAAAAGGTAGATAATGTAAAATAATAATGTTGAATTAACGAGAAAATGCAACATTTTTACATATAATAAAAATTGATCAAAAACTGTTTTATTAGTAATATTCTATAGGTATTACTAATAGAGCAAATCTTAATAAATTAAATATAGTTGTAGTTAATACATATTTGGATATTTGTTATATCATTATAATAAACTATTCTAATTTATAAATAGTTAATAATAGTTTAAAAGTATACTATACAGAATATTTTATTATAATGATATAACAAATGTTCAAATACGTATTAACTACAACTATATTTAATCTATTAAGATTTGCCCTATTACCTATAGAATATTACTAATAAAACAGTTTTTGATCAATTTTTATTATATGTAAAAATGTTGCATTTTCTCGTTAATTCAACATTATTATTTTACATTATCAACCTTTTGAATTACTAGTCAACGAGAGTATGTGTATATTTTTAATTACATTCAACTGCCTAATTTATTTGAACGATAAATTTCTTCCAACTTCTAATTAACTAAGTGTGAAATTCGAGGGAAAATCATAGTAGTATCAGAGTAAATCTTAATCATAATCTATTAAGATTTACTCCATTACCTATAGAATATTACTAATAGTTATATAGAATATAACTATTCTAGTTTATTATAATGATATAACAAATATCCAAATACGTATTTCTTAGAAACTTAGTGAAAATTGAGGAAAATATATGTAAACGATTTATTTGATAAAAATTCAGGAAACTTTATTATCATAAATCTGAGTAGATCGAAGATGAGAATTCTGAAAATCTAAGTATAACTGTGTATTTGAATCAATTTACATAATACGATCACGTATCTCCACTAAGCTGAATTACACAATTTTCCATCTCCCAGACTTTTCTCAAAATCGTTATTTTATTTCGAATTTTAAAGTTACGGACCTACGATAAAATAAAAATGACGAGAAGTGCCGTTAAGATACTTTTCGTTCAAACAACTGATCAATACTACACCACTACATTGTCATTTAACATTCGTTTATATATGATTGAAAAATATGATGAAGGTCAACAGGCATGTGGTTTATGAATGAAACGTAGTGGACATAAACATCTGTGCAGAAAAAGAAAAAACACGTGTACCATAAGTACCGCGCTCTCGCTCTCTCTCTCGTGTCCTCGCGCTTCTATAACTCAAGGACATCGATCCCCACTTTTGACTTTTCCTTATGTGCGATTCTTTCAGAATAGCTCTCTTTCTCTTTCTCGTGAAAAAAAAATAAATAAACACGCATCTTTCGTATATTTTTGGCCTTTACGTTTGGGAAGGAGGTAGGGGCGGGAATACGCTTGTGGAAATCTCTCCAGCAGGTGGGAAAAAATAACACAATGATGATCAAATTGTTTTCAATTATACAGACCTCTTCTGGGAATTTGCTTGCTTAATTAATTACGGTGTTGTTTCTCGCGGTTCACTGAACTACTATTACAAGTGCTATCGCTTTTTTTCTTCAAGTTCAGCATTCGTGACGTCAAATAACATTTGTTTTTTCCCTCGAAATAAAGTTAGCATTACGCAGTTAACGTAAACAAGACGATATTTTAATAATTTAACTTCATAATTTAATATAATTATATCAAACGTAGTAAATTTAATATTTAACCAACAGTGAACTTTTTGTTAAGAATCGTCAACGTCTTGAGAAATAAGTGCATTGTTACAGATTAATGGAATTATATTTTCAATACTCAGTTATCAGTCATAGAGCTATAGAGTCCAATATGAACGACAATTTATCGAGTTTCTGAGACCGTATTCGGAAAAACTTTCTTTTGATTTATATTGGTTGAAAGAGCGATATAGCCTTACTGAATACAGGCCCTGGAGATTTTCGAATACGTAATGTATTATACATCTTATATAAGCTCCCTTGTAACGTACATACTTATTGACGTAATTTCATTGTCAAAAAATTGATAAAAGATTGTTTCAATGGAATCCGACTTTTTATCGTTAATAGGTAGAAATCGCTATTTTAGAACTTAGCAACCGTTACTTAGGTCATAGAACTCTCTTTTCCATAATGGAACCTTTCCGATTTCACGGAAATTTCTGAGATCATCCTGGCACATTTTTGCATGACATTAAGACAAGATAGTGATTTTCCTCGTTAGCTTTTCACGGAAGATAACTATTTATCAATTCTAATTAGCCATATAAATGTGAACGTCTTTCAATATAAATTATGAATCGATTTTTACAAAACCAAATTCATTGAGTATCTATTACATTTTATGTGAAATCGTTTCCGTAGTCGTGATGTTAATGAAATATTTTTAAAAGTACCTGCGGCGAAAAAATTCCCTCGCTAAGGACAAAGTACAAAAACTTTTTAACTACTTTCAGTGTAGATTCAAAAATATAAAATGTCAAATTATATGAAACCAACGTTAAAGAACAATATAACAATAGAAACTATTTAACATAAAGAATATACTATTTCTTCGTGAATCATCGTTTCATAAACAATTTAAATCTAGCCTATAATTTTTCATATTTTCCATTTTTCCAGATATTATATTCGAAGAAAGCCCATCGATATAAAGATAAATTAATTTTATTAATACAAACGTGCATCTAAAAGCTCTCGTTATTACAAGAGCAGCTACTGAATGATATAAGTACTCACGTGTATTAATCGTAATACCAACAAGTATTTCCAACACGTATATCTATTATCTACCACGGAAATTGCTAGAGAATATAACAATAAAGGAGTCTCTACGTAAACTACGTCAAACAATCGTACGTAACGATCGAGAAACAAAAGAAGCCATGTAAACCGGTTGATTAAAAAAACACTAGTTGGCTCATTTTTCACTGATAAAAGACACCTCAAGCCCAAAAACTGTCAGGAATTCACTCTCCCCGTCGTTGATATTTTTTAAAGTGACGTAACATCCCCAAAGCCAACATATGAATACAGGAACGAAAAGATATGAATAAAAAGGATCGAGGGTTTGGCCAGGTGAGGTGGCAAGGAATGCGTAAACAAACTTTGCCAAGGCTATGCACAAATATATATATATATATATGTATATATACGTATACACAGATGAAGCTTACGTGCTGTTCACTCAGCGGCTAATGGTGGCCGCAAGCGCGCCTACCGTGGCTGACCTTTTCATCCTCGTTCGCACGCAGCAACACACGTACGTTTAAAACTTTTTTCTGCTTTCGGTGGAGGACTTTATTACATTTGATTTTTCTTTTATTTTCAAGTGCACTCATAGTACGTACGGTAAACAGGATTTACTGTAATCCAAAAGCTCTACAAAGATTGACAACCTTGGTTGTGGTCTCGATCCCAATACTAATTTCTTTTCGTTAAGCAAGGAGAAAAGTAAAAGCTGTTTACACACACGGTGGACCGATTGTTTACGTGCCGGTTATTGTTCGTCTGTATTTGCAGTTTGTCGACAAAATTTATCTGTAAAACTTAATTTAAGTTTTCAATTTTCAGAGTTTTATTGTTATTGATAAGTTTCATAGTATTTCATGTTCTAAAGTTAGAAAAAAGAATCTGCATAAAAAGAAGATACTATATCTCCGTTGTGTTCATGAATAAGGAAACGATTTCATCATTCACAGAATTGAAAGGTTTTTCGCAGTTTTCACTTACTTTTACAATTGCAATTCCATTCTCAGAAGAATTCATCGGTTGATTAGCACAATCAATTATTAAAAGCGGCACACGATCTGAACAAACACGTAACGACCTCGGCAGTAATTGAACATACGTAAAGTTTTCCGAAGCAATTGAATTTGATAATTTTGAAAATACGAACCGAGTCAATGAATGTATAAGTCAGTTGATTGACGCTAGAATACTAAGACCTGAAGAAATCCGTCGACATGACACGTTATCTCGGTCAGAGAATAAGACCTACTATTACTACTCCCCCCGAGATAAAATGCACACTCGTATCAAGTGCATACAGCTTACACATAAGTGTCGCTAACTACGGTGAGCTTTTTTTTAGAGGCCGCAATCTTGCGTGTCACTGACATTGCCTCTGTTGTTGCGCTTAGACCTTTGGCGTTCGATATACGTATATGGATAGTATGCATACACATATATATATGCATATGCGTCGACTAAAAGTCTGCGAGTTTATCTCTATCCGTACCTATACAAGTATGTGTAGAAATATAAACACACGATGATGTTTTCGATGACGGCATATCGTGACAGGTAATAGCTATATTTGGACGAGCGGCTTTTATGGTTTTATGGTCACTTTCACCACCCGCGAACAATCGTTATCGACTTTTAGTCCGCCTGTCCCCCTATCCCCTCCTCCATTTACTCAGATAGATATACGAGTAATTACTCTCACAAGCAGGCACACACGCGCACGCACGCACGTCCTCGTGCGAAGGAACAGATAGCGTTGTCAGAAGCGCCACGTGCGTGACGCATGCTTTGGAATCCGAGCGAAGACCTCGAGCGCGGCCACCGACACCGGCACGGAGGTTCTCTCTCTTTCTCGCTCTTTCGACTCCCAAGCAATACTATATACACTCTCTCGATCGTTTACTCTCGTTGTATTAATCCGATAAGTACCCACAATTACACCCGCACTTTGCCTTTTTCATGATTTTCTAAATGATTTCTATTTCGTTTTTTTTATTTATCTTTCGAAACTAACTTGACTATTAGTGTAACTGTTGACAAGCTTCTGGAATATATTTTAAATGAATGATAAATCTATTATTTCTCGCAACTCCCACTTATATTTTTATCTTAAATGACTTTCAAAAAATAATGTATTTACATCAATTAGCGGAGGAAAAAAACCGTGATTTACTGGTATCACAAAAAATCGTGATATCTATCAGCCGCAGATAGTTTAATTCATACATCAATTTACGAAAATTTTTGATCATTCTCGAGACAAAATGACTTATCGGTTGTGTAATTAAAGTGGAATCCCTGTAAAATTTAACGTCAACAAGTCATTATACAGCAGCTTTCCTATCACTGTTAACATGACACTGCTGCGCGTACCCCACGGTTAGTGCAGCTGCTCTCTGGGCAGTGATAAAAGAGCCTCTGAATGAACGTTAATGTGGAGTGTGTTGAACTCGTTTATTTAACCGTAGTTTAATTAAGAAATAAACAGGCTGTGTGCATTTCACACTCAATTTATTGATTACGATAAAATGTTTTAATTAATATCTGAACTACATTTTTTATTTACATGGAAAGACTTTTTTAAGTGATATCTCAAAAATTACACCGCATTGCTTTTCATTCACTTTCGACATTAATCGTATTCTTCTATTTACTTTTCTCCCGTTTCACAAATATATCCAAATATAGAAATTGGTAAGAATGTCAATTTATTGACGAAACTCGAATAAAAAAAATTTATAGCCACTGATTCGCGTGTAAATCGAATAAACAGCAGCTTTCGTTGGCCTAACATTCGCTATACAATTCCATAATTTTCCAAAACAAACACATTAATCTGAAATAAGAAAGCACGATAAAATTACCATCTAGCATACTCGTTATCTAATCGAGTGGCGAATGACCGAGCAGAATCGCGAAGAAGAGTTGCAAAACGCAGCCATAACGACCGGTCGCCTCTCCAATCTCTGATCGGGATATCTATTTTTGTTGGCAAAACGAAAAAGAATAAATATATATGTATATATGTTACCATACTCCTTGTAATCGTATGTAAGTGGGTGTTCGAATACACAGCGTGTAACCTTGAGCTCGATTTCATTTTACCACCCTAAAATATTTTATCATCCCATCATTATGTGCACATATTTCATCACCGAGCATTCCGAGATTGATTTAAATGTGCTTTTAAGGTAAATTAAATATATTTCATTTGTTCGATAAAAATAGATTGAATGGATTTTGTTAATGAATTTTTCACGACTGATGATGAAAGTAAACTCGGGAATAAAAAAGAAATTAAAAAACAGGATCGATTTCGCAAACGTTTCTCGTTTACGGTTCAATAACAAGGAGTCTCAATTGTGATAGCGTAATCACAATATGTGCGAAGATGTAGTGTCACAAGAGAGACCGAAATTAAAATCACAAGTTAATGTATATAGCCAATTTCTGTTGCGAAACGATCAGTTAATTCTCGCCTCTGCTTTTCGGCTCTCTCTTTTTCCCTCTGCTTCTCTCTTGCGTTGAATATATTTCTGTTAATATAGCGTACTTGGGTAACGCATTTACGAAATTCGCTGCGGTTTTGGAAACTTTTTTTTATCAGAAATTCGCGCAATAACGAATAAGGAAAGATATATATATATATATATATATATATATATACATATGTACCCGTACGATACATAAGAAAGTGAGGATTTGTGAAATTTAATTCGCTGTACTTTTTGTCGGACTTTGCTCCTAATAATTTCATTGTCTTCTTTATCGTGAAAATATTATAAATTATATTTTAAAATAGCAAGTAATTCATTAAATTGTAAAACTGTGAGTATAAAGATATAGTTTAATCCACCTAATAGTGTATTCACGAGGTTTGTTCATAAACATTTGATACAATTTCATTATTATTTAAAAACAAACAAAAATTCGAAATACAGCTAGGAAAAGGTAGACATTATAATTGCTCAAATGAGAAAGTTACATTAGTATTTGCAAAAGGATCATATAATATATTAACCCAATTGCAGTTATGCAAAAATCGGTTGAACGTAAATTTGATCCACTCGATAAAAGTTGACAAAAAAGAAATGGATTATTCAGTAGCAGCAAGATTTCGAAAGAGAAAAAGGCAGACACGTGCAAAGGGACAAACGATTGCCGGGCGCATCGTTGGTACGCGCGGCGGAATCTGTGTTTCGAAGCCAAGGTCCATTTCTGGGCGAGCATTGCCGAATATTGCCCACGAGGCAGACCGCCGTTCGCCAACCGGAATGTTAATGCAGGTCGTGGGTATGTTTCAGGTATAATGCCTTTTCACTTTAATACTTCATGCAGTCGTTCAAGATTTAAAATTCGTAAGTATTAATTTTAATGAAAAGTTTGTCCAGGCAATTGGCAATTGGTTGATTGAAAGATTGATACTTATTCTTTTTATATTTTTTAACGAATTATAACGGGTAAGAAAAGTTGACTGTCTACTTGGTAAATATTTGAAAATCAATATTTACAAAAAGTATGACTATTTATAATCGACATTAATTATGAGATTATTTTTAGGTTAGCAAATATCCGAATAAACAAAAAATTAAAAAATAAACAAATCTTTAATTTAATAAAATTGTGCGTGCGCTTAAGAAGAATAATGGTAAGTAATGACTTCATACAGAAAGTAATATCAAGTGTTTCATACGTATCCAATTCGAATGAATATTTATCTACAATTAGATTACTTATCCATTAAAAAAATTAATAATTTATCATACACTCAATGATTTTAATGGAATAATAGAGATAAATTAAGGTAAAAAACAAAACAAATGTCTTTATCGTTACATGTCTCTTTTCTCAACAAGAGCCAAGAAAATCTAACTTTTTACTACTGCTACAACTGTCCGAAAACTAATTTCGTTCCACAAGTCGAACTCTGCTTACCGAGACAAAAACCTCCGTGTCCAACAATCTCACCACGCGATATTTTCGTTGTCCAGGATGTAAAATATGGCCCGGACTTCGTCCCTTGCTGTATCAAGAAGTATCGATCTCCATGTCCTGCACATGAAAAGTGCCGGAAGTAGCCCTAACGTGAATTTTGATAACAAATGCCTGTAACACTTTGAGCATGTGAAGCGAATGGAAGAATGGACAATTACGTTATAATTGTTTTATAAATAATAAAACATGTTATAATATCAAGTCATACATAATTTATGTATTTCAGTAACATAGCAAAAAGTGAACTTCTTTATTCGAAAACTTTATTCTGAAATTTTAAATGGATATTACATCAGCGGAAATTCATCGAAGATTTAACTTTTCAGTTATTTGTTAACTCATTATTGCTGTCATATAACGAGTCGAGAAATTTAAATATCTCTTTTGCAAATTACTACTGAGATAAAAGAAATAATTGTACTAAGAAGATTGTTTGTAAATGTGTTCTTTTGAATGGCAAGATCATTATGCAGCGAACGATTCGTAATTTGTCTAAAATTTATTGCCAAAGACTGTCAGCTAGGAACCAAAGTCCAGCTGAAGAATAAAAAAATGAATTCTATCACGGCTACGGACAGTAAGCGGAAACACACACGTGATAATAAAAGCAATTCTATCTCGGAAGAAGGCGGTCTGAGAGTCTCGGATTATGATTTTTCTTTTTGGAAATGCGAAACGTCCTTTCCTCCTCTCGGTCGTTGGACGCACGTGCGTTTAACACGTCCGCAACGTATGATACTGTCGTTCAACTTTGCACGGTCCTTCGCAACGGTCACTCAAGAGGATTTGCAGATTTAGAAAAAATTTTTTCTTTTTCACAAAGTCACTGCTGACGACACCAGTTTGTGAAGCATCTTTTTTATAAAAATATTTCTGACGTAAGCTTTTCAAAATATGAGCCTTAACTTAACAGTTTCTCGTGATAATTATACAAATTCCTTGCGTCGTTTCTAACTGATAATTAGAGGGAAAAGGGGGAATATACGAATAAGAGACGATATAAACATGTTAAAATTCGACGTTCACAGTCGCCCAAGTTCGATATCGCATAGAATTCCTTCGATATGTACATCCGCATCCTTTACTCCGTGTACACTGCTGAAATAGAAAGTTCTTTACCCCTGACTCACGTCACAAAATTAAAAAGGGCTGGTTTAACGTCTGAAGAGCTCTCTCGCGCGTGTGCGTGCACGTTTGCACGGATCCCATGAGAGGGAAAAATAGAGAAAGAAGATGAAAAATAGAAGACAGCAACCTGAAATACGTTATACACACGACGGTGCAAGTTGTTTCTTTTTCATTTTAGTTGGCGCCGCCAGGTATATAAGCAAACCTTCTTGGAAAATTATATTGGCGAAAGATATGGGAGGCTGATCTCAGATTCACTTTCAACGGACGGCGGCACGTGCACGAAAGGGATTGAGTAAGAGAGAGAGAGAGAGAGAGAGAGAGAGAGTAGGGAAGGGTGAGGAAGGGGGAGGGGAAGATGGACACCCACGCTGGATGCCTTTCGCAGAATAGGGCAAGTGCTACACCGGAATTCTGCTTTTATGAACCCGCTTTCGATTTCGGATGTAAGGTGGTCCATTGCACGCTATGTTATTTTATAACAATTTAGAAAACCTAATTAAAACACTATCTATGAATTATATTATTACGTTAATTCGCTACTTGTTGATAAATGAATAGCTTGAACCTTCAGTCTAATGTTTTTCTAATTAGGTAAACGTACAACCTTTTTAATCAAAAGTAATTAAGAGTTACGCGTTTCTCGTGCTTTTTAACAGTGACGTCATTTTAAGTTCACAAACAAGCTTACTCGATAACTTCTATAGGCGACTAATTATCGTAAGATAAATTTTAGTTTACCAAAGCGATCAATTGAGAATTTTTGAAATTTTTTCAAAATGAATCAGATTTAACCGGAAACAAACTTATCGACAAGAATGAAAAAATCGTTCAAATGAACTTTGGATGTTATCATCCACATCCTTCGAGGGTGAATCAAAGGATTGCACATCATTTTACATTTCACTCGGGAATGTTGAAAACTATCTCTCTCTCTCTCTCTCTCTCTCTCTCTCTCTCTCTCCCTCCCTTTCCTTCCGTTGACATTGAAAAACAAGATAGCACACATGTGAAAAAGCCATTAACAAATTTTCCGAGAATATATATGTATAAATATAGTCGATGATAGAATAAGGTGGATATAGAGAGGCGCCGCGATCGCATCCTGTGCGGCGTGCGCCAAAGCGATATATATACAACATCCTTCTTTTCACGCCGCCGCATAATCTCTCTACTTAAGTAACAAGAAATGCTTTCCCTCTTAAAGACTTTCTTAGAAAGGACCTTGACCTTTTCCTATTTCAAATGTTTTTCCAAAAGGACGCCAGTATTTTTCTAGATTTTTTCAGTTGACATTAATCAAACGACCGCCAACGCGTATTATTGCTCTTTCTTTCTTTTTACCCAGAATGCAACTATCGATCAATTTTAATCTTTAACGAATGCTAATGCGTGCCTCCAACTATTCGAACAATGAAAAGTCCTTTCAGTAGAAATAACAACGACAACCTGCGCGACCATTTATTTGGCTAACGATACAAATCGCAGATATACATAGAATATATGCTTAAACTAAAACTTTCGGCGAAACCAATTTACAAACTTCTGGAAAACTTTAAGAGCACAATTTTCTTTCTTTTTGAGTTTGTGAGATTTTTTTATTCGAACGTTCAATTGCGTTTTGGCGAAAATTTCGAGCGCCAAGGCTCCATTTTGTCGAAAAATTCATCATTAAAAAAATGGCTTTCGCCTGCGTTACCGATTCACAGCTTAGTTCCCGCCTAAAAGAGTATTTTTAGAATTCTATGCGTTAGTACGGCATTATCTGTATTGATAACTAACATTGACCCTCAATAAATATATCTCATTTTCACCGTCGTCCCGAATGAACAAATAAATCGAGTAAAATAGTTGAAAAGTAGGTAATCAAACAGCAATAAAGATAAGAAAATCGTTAGTAAAAAGTAATTATGTAATCACTAATTAAATTATCGCAGCACTGCATAAAAAATGTTATCTTCCATAATGAAATCACTCGATTGAACAAAAAATTATATTAAATTAAACTTACGTGAATTTTTTTACAATTCACCTAATCTTGTAATACAATTACTATTTCTTTATGGAACAATTTTGTTATATTCCGTATTTCTCGCGAGATCAAGAGGCAAATTTGGAAGATTCAAGAAAGTCGCGACGACCCCTTATCAAGAGTCGGCAGTCGCAGCGGGCGGCAGAGAGCGCCAGTCAGGTTCGACGACCCGTCTTCTTCTGACCGTAGCGACGGCGGTTGCGGCTGTTCGAAAGAGAGGGGGAACGAAGAGAGGAAAAAAAATAAAGAGAGTGAGAGCGAAAGAAGGAAGGTCGGCTGCACTGGCGACGGCGGATGAGTAAGCCAAGGCTAGACGTGCGAAACGCTTTCGGAGAAAGAACACACGAGAAAGAGAGAGAGAGAGAGAGAGAAGGTGAGAAAGTGAAAGCGAATCGAGCAGAGCACTCGATAATTGCCAATAATTTTTGAGGATATGACGCAATTGGTTGTAGTCCTTTTCCTTTCAATCGAAAAACGATGATACAATTGGTGTCTGGATTTTCAAAGTTCCGTAGGTGTGAAAAGTGGAAAATTTTCTTTGATGCATTCTTCTTGTTCCACTTTCTAAGCTTCTTTCATGAGAATTTCGCTCTCGTTTACGTTAGCCCAAATAGCCCAGTTTCTTTTTACGTTGCGGTTGATAATTAAACGGAGAAAGTCATGTGCGAAAACAGTGAAAATGAAATTAATATAAATATATATAATTTTATTATTCGTATCGATAAAAAATTCGAATCAACGAGAAATAGCAAATTAATAATACTTCCGTTAATTGATTTGCTATGCGAATGCCAGTGAATCACTTAATGAGGTCCATTTTTTTGAATTCTTCAAACGTTACGATGCGCGAGGGGAGTCTTATCGCGAAAATTAAATGTGACTCATCATGGAGATATAGATCCATGGGAATTTACCCCTGAGCTTAACATAGTATAATGAGTAATGAATCACTAACTTTCCGTTGGTGCGATGGGTGCCCTTCGTGAATAAACTTCTTTTGCACTTTGCTTTCAAAAACCTTCGGAATATTCTTTGTTAATTTCCAAAGATAATATCCGTTATATTTAAACGTGTGTACGAATAGTCATTAATATTTTAATTGTTCAATCTTCTTGAAAATATAAATTTTTGTATGTTATTATTGGAAAACGGGTGCATATATTTCTAAAATAAAACGATTAATTGTCTACGTGTAAGTTATCGCCCGTAGGACAAATCGACTGGACATACCATGTTTATTAGTCTTGTATATTCGCGATAATAATTCCAGCTTGATAAAGTATCTGCAGCAACGGCAATGCAGCGACCTATACCGCAAAAGAAACGAAGACAGGTATGCGAAAGCGAAGGTAGAAGCAAAGCGTATCAGCATCACAAACGAAAGCGAGAGCGTCTCGATAAAAGGAACGAGAGAGAAAGAGAGAGAGAGAGAGAGAAAAAAACTGCGACCATAAGGAGTTCTAGGAGAGAATCAGAATCCTTTTGAAAGTAAGCGCACGCGTGCGCGCACCCCTCGTTAATCAAAAACTCGTGGAATTTCTTCAGGGCCACCAAAGCCAACTGCATCCCCTATCTCGCGTTCGCACGGTCCGCGCATTCCTGACACCTGATTCCCGGGAGTGCACGTGGTTTCTCTAATTTTTTCTTTTATTTTTCGTTCATTTTTTGTTGTTCTTAACCTTTTGCTACATACGCCGGCGTGGCGGACAGGCGAACGGACAGACGTAAAGAATACATTTTGAAGCCGCACGCGTGGACGCTGGCCAATGAGCGAACGATACTTTGGGGCTCTTTGGTAAATTTCCATGACGTCTCCATGGAGATCCACAAACGCGCCTGATTTCGTTTGTAATACGTCGAGCAGTAATTCAGTTGAATCGTTGACTATTATTCGATATAACCCCATACTCAGAATGAAATTGAATTGTATTTTATTTGTCATGTATCTTTTTGATGACGTTGTGATTATTTTACATCTGACTGAATTATATTTGCATCTGTTAAACTAAATAATCAAATAGCGTCCACAGAAAACTGTTATCTTTGAATACCAGACACGTCTTTCCCTGAACTTCCTACAGCGTAAAATCTCTCGGAAGTTGGCTGATTTACATCCGTAGACATCCTTCGTGCAATACGATGTCGCCTTGCTACACAGCAAGAGAAAGAACGTATATCCGTCGACGGCAACATGGCGCCGTCTGTACGCGCGAAAATAATATCGACCCGACGCATTTCTATTATACGCAACGCCTCTGGTGACAAGACGACTCGACGCTTCGTGTCAAAATAGTCAGGATACATTTTGTCGATTGCGTCCTTGCGGGGAGGGGGAGGAGGAGGAGGTGGAACAGGATACATGCACTTTTCATTAAAATATTGTCACGAGAAATTCAATACAATTGAAAGTGGAGCACATATGCTTATGAAGACTATGTATATCTATACATACTTTTGTCATTTTTGTCATTTCAATTTTACGATTAAAAATTAAATTATTTAAGTAGGATTGAGTATACAAAGTAATTTCCTCGCTCTTGCGGTGACGACTTTAGATTGACATTCATGGCATAACACAACGAAAATATGGATATAGCGTGGTGTGCAAGGTTCGATAAATCGTGTTGTACGAACAATCAACCGACGAAATAACAATGTAGGTCGAGAGCTGAGACGAGCAAGTATTCGTGCATTGAATCTATCGCAAATGTTCCACGAGGGATGTGAAAAAGAACGCGAATTCGACGAGCATCAAGCGAAGCAAGAGAAAACGTCGTCGTAGTCGGTCGTCGCCGCGGCCTATATTGCGATTAACTTGAGTCTCTGGTCCGTTAAACGGACCGAACTCGATTTTGTCTGCCTATCCCAAATGTCCTTGTTATATATCTTAAATGAGATACTTTTATTTATTGGAATAGGTTGTGGTTTTAGAATAATTGATTATTTTATAATAGACTATCTCTTTATATACTAACATGCTTAACTACTCACTTTTTCTTCATTTACTTCATTTTAAGTTTCTGCGAGATCGTCATCAAATTATTTTATCTAACAAAATTTTCGATCAAATCCAGAAAAATAAAATACGAATAAGTAACGTAGCAAAAAATTTCGTTACTAGATCCGAAATTACTTTTTTGAAACGTAGAGGCAAGGGAAAAGAAGAATAATTCCAAGCCGTTAAAGGAAAAAACACTCTTTTTCATCTTCAGCTGAATTCGCTAAGCCGTGCAGATGCATATCTCAACTTTTGGCTAACGAAAATCTTAAATGCCAACGGCAACAAAAAAGGGTACGTTGATGTGGGGAGAGTTCTTAAATAAAACAAAAATCACTTGCTCGGCACAATGATTGCGCCACGCAAGAATTAAACGTATAACATGTCCGAAGGACGTGAGCACAAGTTTATTCATAAATCACGTCTCACTTTCATTCATCGACAGTACTCAAGTAGAGCTTTTCCCGAATTCCAAAATAGTATGACAAAACACTGTACTTCGTGAATTCTAATGCTGTGCGAGGAATAAATTTGATGCATACATTTCGTAATGGAATCATAAGACCGTAATACAAAAGGAATTGTTTGTTTGAAAATTTGTTGATATTACATATATTGAGCACCTTATTGAGAATTCGTGCACGAGCAAACAATGGTATAAATAACGTGTTTTCAAACAGTCACGTTTTTAATGAAAAGTTCATGGTTACATGAAGAAGATCTTGTCATCTATTTTTTTCCAAGCAGTGCAGGGACGAAAAACACAAGGCACCTTGAGCCAGTTGAAAATTCAGATTAACCTTGTCCTATAAAATAAAATTAATGAAAGCGCGTATTTTCTTATTGAAATGTACACGTATTGCATCCGTTATTTCAAATGCTTTCAAAGTAAGTAAACGTTTTCTGCGGTGCTTTCCTTTTAGTAATATTTGTTGTAGTTAGCGTGACACAAAAATTTTGATTGAAAACATGTAGAATTCCAAAACAGACACTTTCCTTGTACACGACATTGTAGTTCAAGTTTGTCACGTCAAAGTCTAAATGGTACAAATCGTAAAATTAGTTTCGAAAAATCCTGACAAAACAAAGCATTGGGTCTTATGACAGTGTATCTAAAGATTCACATAAAATATGAAATTCATATTTCATAAATCAAACATTAGTAGTCTTGTTACTTCGAAAAAAGGACAATATTACAGTGAATGCAATTCTATAAAAATCCGTTGACTTTGCGCTTTTCTGTGTGATAGCTTTCTGATCAACTCAGCAAAAAAACTTTAAAAAGCATCTTTTGGCAACCCAGCCAAAGTGAAATAAGACTCTATATTCTTGTATCATTCTCCTTATCTTTTTTTAATTCAACAAACAAAAATCATTTGCATTTCCACTCATTGCTGAAAATATATTCATTTTGCTTCGACTTTAACAATGATTGTTTCGGTAATTCTCAAAACTCCAATTTTTACAAATTGTTTCTCATTCTTTGCACAACGTTCATAAACCGGTAATAAATGGTAAAATTTTAAAGACATAGTTCTCAACCTAATTTTAATGTATTAATTCATTGATTGATGTATAAATTATATATCTATAATTGGCCAAATTCCCCTCAGGGAATACTTGACTGTCGAATGAAAGTGATATTGATGCAACGTAAACTTCAGGATTTAAAATTAAAAAAACTTTTTTCGATTTCATTATACAGGTCTTTGACTCTTTTTCGTAAATATGTAGATTTCAAGGTTGAGACATTTTTTCTACGATTTAATTATATCCAGAATCTCTAATATTCTTCGAATATTCAAAATACCGTTCTATACGCGAGAGCAAAACAAAAAAAGTTTGATCACTAAAAGCAACATTAAAAATCGTCTTTGATTAATAGCTAATATTAATAGAGAGAATAAAATCCGGTTCAATTTTCTATCTCATTTCTCATCTCGCGATGCCTTCTCATTTCCACATTCTCCCAATATTCGTTCCTTCACCCTCTTAGCACTTTCCTTCCCTTTCTCGAGTGCAAACCGCAGTGCAACAATCATCTCTCGTCCGTTTTACCTTCGCCTCATTACACGCGCTAAAATCCAGTGAGCCGAAATCCCCGAGTGGTACGCATTGCATAATGACAGAGAAGCCCGGCACGCGTCTTCCATATTTTTTCTTTTGTCTCTCGTACGAGAGAGAAAGAAAGACAAAAAAAGGTGTCGACCGGACCTGATTTCAACGTGTCAAGGACAACCGGCGACGCGTGAGCCAAATTTTTGCTGTGTAAGTACAACTGTTTGGCTACGTATACGTACATCCGGCCGTTCACACGCGTATCCGAAACTCTCTCACTCTCTCTTTCTCTTTCGCTATCTCCATCTCTCGATAAAATGCAGCTTCTATTTTTTCCTTTATTTTAGACGAATAAACTGTTTCCTAACAGTACTGAAAATAACATGTTTATTGTAATTCAGTTGCAAAATTGACAATATTTATGAAATGAATTTCTTTTCGGCCTTCGCGTCAATATATTCAGACAATTTGTCAGTGAAATATTTTATATTTTCACGTACTTGATGACGTAAATATGGCCAATTAAAATAGTTTTTTCTCCAGTGCAATCTTATTTATTCGCTCGCCAAATTACCAAGAAGCGAGAGAAAAAAGTCTGGATTAGTGAAACGAATTCACACGCTTGGGTTAATGGAATGCAAACGGCTTTTATCGGATTGATTCGCAAAATGAATGGCGGTGAATTTTTGGTCTATCGAAAAAGCGCTTGTATCATTTTGAAAATAGTCGAGACAAGATTCGCAAGCGAGAATAGACACGCGATTGTCCTTGACACGGCGAGAGAGCAGTGAGAAATTTTTTGGCAGTTCGAATAAGCATAAGCGAATCGAAAGTGAAACGGTCGTGTCATCGATGAACTCTTGCCGTAAGACTTGTGTATACGTCTGTATCACTATCCTGTTTTGTCTGCGATGGGATTAGTGTAATACGAAACGGTGATCAATTTGTCAATTCGAGCGTTAGAAATTCTGCGAAATTTCAAAATTGCGCTCTCTAGCGTTACTCAACGGAACATCCACAGACAACGAATTTTTTATATAGTTTTCCAACGTAACATGGTATTTGAACTGATCAATTTACTTTCAAAATGCACCGTTAAGTTTTCTTTTTCATCGATGAACCTGATAGATACATACATCTACAATTATATTTTATCTAAGGAGCATGTAAAAGTTCTCACAATCGGCAAGGCCGATCGAAAGAAAGGAGGTGTCATTAATATGGATCAAATGAAACTCTGTGCGTATAAGCAATAAGAAGGCACGTATTCCAATTGAAAGACACTCTCTCTCTCTCTCTCTCTGTATCGACAAGCACATAGCTGTGTGACAAAAAGGAGTCTACCTTATACCGCATAATCCATCAGTAGCGTGTCGCCATCGTTAATCGCGTCTCTACTTTCAATGCCATAATCATTTCCAAATCATCCATGCCCCGTAATGTTTCGTAACGCGACTTACTGTGGGACGATGGCCCATTCACTGTATGCTAACGTCTAATCTCTCTACGTGTTAAACTGTTTACACAGTTACATGCGGTAGTATAAATCCTTCGGTATAATTCCAGAACCGGTTCGATCATATGATTATAATTTACGGTGTTACAGTTTTACAAAGTCAAATTTACGTTTTGCTGACAAAATATGGAAATTGACAATTTGAAAAAAATCTATCAAATACGTGAATTTTTAACAACGTCAAAAACCAAAACAAACGATGAAACCGTTTTTATTACATTAACCATCACAGATCTTCCATTGATATGCTTACGAAAGGCAGGGTGAATTTGAGTATAATGGCTGAGATATTTTTTAAAATCGTCGTATTTCTAGAGTGCAGAAGTGCTTTATAATTACACGTGATCAATCTCGTAGAATTGTTATACACGTGATTGCAAGTTTATTTATAAATCACAAATATCGGGACGAATAGTCGTTGAGGCGTGATGCCTTCCGAGCGAGCGGTGAGTAGTGATTGTCGACAATGAACTAGATGCGACGACGAGCAAGAATCGTCTAGGTTAGTAGTTACACACGCTGCACACTCATCTTTATCTACTTGACATGTGGAATGAGGATGTCATTGGATATAACATACATGAGAGAATTACAGTATACATGTCTCGCATTGACCGCTCGTTTTGTGCTCACTTTCTTTTGCAATTATACAGTGTTTCTTTCGTTAGTACATAATACATTAAGGTACGAAACGAGCCTCTCATTTGAAAATCTCAAATTAAAAGCAATTACACGTTTTTTCATATTATTACATAATTAGCAAATAGTTAATAAGATTTTTTCACTAAATTATCCATTTTTACACTTTTCTCGTTAACGAGTTACTTTAACGAAATAACTATTTGAATTAGTTGAAGGTGGTAGCATACTTTATGTCATATTTAAAATAAAATAATATATATCGATAAAACAATCGATATCTAAGTATTTGATATCATTAATATCAATATCAGTTCGAAAAAAAAGAATACATACACGTAACTATGGTAAAGACGCTCTGAGTTTATTTATAACGAAGCTAATATGGAGAAGCATTGAAAACTTAATTTGAAGGCTCGATAGAACTTGAAATTATTTTCAATGTTCAAGCTTTTAGATTTCTAATTGAAAATGCCGATTTCACAAGGAGAAGGTACGTCTTGAAATCAAAATCATCCACGATTATTGTATTTCAATTCGATAGAATGACCTTCATTTTGAGCTTTACATTCCCGAATCATACCATGAAGGATTCTATTGCGTGCATTATTTGTTTACAAACTATTCTTAAATCGGTTGTCTAATGAATATAAAAATCTTTAAGTAAAAACAATACGTTTCCTTAACGCTATCGAATCTATTAAGGAAAATTTTATTTCGAATACGCTCAACAATTCAGCAACATAGCAAATAGATAAAATAGTTTTTCAAGTTATATCGCAAAAATCGAAAGAACCCAAAAGTAACCCCTTCTATTTTGCAGTAAACTTTGAGTAAAAATCAATCTAAAACGCAGAAAGTTCATCATAGCAAGTATTATACCTTTCCCATCCGTTGTTTTCGCAGAGTTTCTGTTTTCATTTAACGAGCGCTATAGAGGAGACCGGTAGACCCACACGCGCGCATGCAGCTCTCTGACACTGGCATTGGCCTACTCTCTCCGCACGGCGTCTGCACTGTCTCCGTTCTCACTCTCTTCTGTTTCTTCCCCCGTTTATTTTTTTTCGATCTTTCTTTTCTCGCGTTAAACTCTGTCTGCATGATTTATGTGTTTTCCTTTTTCATTTGAAATCGAATGTTCGATTCGAGAGTACAGTCGTTTGTACAAGTTTTGAGGCAGCTACTATTTGTACATAATTTTTTTGTGTTAATTCGAATATATCAATATTGATTAGTACATTGTCGTATGTTGACCCCGATCTCAATTTCCTTTCAATTCTTCCATTCAATTCTCTTTGTTGAAATTTAAGTCGTTTGTCGTCTACGCTCGAAAGTTTACAGATTCTTGAAGTATGACTTTATTTTTTTACTTGAAATAACATTGAATGATTGAATCAGGTCAGATTCTTGTCTTATCTTTCTGCAGATCAGTGGCCTACTTTTATTTGAAATGGGGATAAAATTGAAAATTAAATAAGACATATCGTGAATGTGTATATTTGAGAAGAAAAAAAGAACGAGTCAGTTCGAACAAAGAGAGTCAAAGAGTCAATTTTGATCACGAAGATAAAGATAAATTAAAAAGTCACAATTATATAACTATATTCGTTCAATATTTGTTCACAGATGATCAGCACCTTTTACGAAGATTTTTAATCGTGCAATTTTTGTTTAATTTTTCTAAAAAACCATATAAATAATCTAACTACATTATACGCCATGAGTATGTATATATCTATAAATCTCATTTTTAGCTAAATTGGAAGTAACTTAATCACATTACTTAGAGCTTTAACAATAACAATAAACTGATAAAACAGCAGTTATCGAAAACAAACGACGTTTTTTAGTTCAAACGTGATAACGTTGTAATTTCCGTGACAAATTTTATTTTCCATCACATCACAAAGAAGGACGGCAACAAAGCACAATAAAGAAATCTGCAATGGCCCAAAAAATAAATAACCCGACGATAGCTTTATCATTATCTCGGAGCTGTCAATATCAGAATGCGAGATAAGGCGACACAGTAAAAGTAGAGGCTAAAAGCTCGCGAGCTTTTGTATACGGTTCTCGAATACAATTGAAAAAGAAATAGCTAAGTTATCTAAAGGATAACTCCTACGCGAGAGGGAGATTATATATCGTCGATGAACAACTGAATAAACGCATGACCTCAATTCCGGATAAGTGGTCGCAGTAAATCTCTCTCTATCTCTCTTCCTCTCTTTCTCTCACTATCTCTATCTTCGACTAGCGAGAATCTCGCCGTGATCTTCTTGTGTACACACAGTTCTCTCTGACTCCGAAACGTGAGCGAGCAAATGGCATAAAACGACTATCAAAGGAATTTAATTACTAGTTTCTTAGACCTACCTTCATCAGTGTTTTTAAGTACGAAGTGAGAAGTAATAACTAAGAGGTACTCATTAACGCGTACGAGTTAATTGAAACGCTCAGTCGTTTACAAATTTAAAATAGAAAAATGTTCGAAGACTTCGTTGAAAAAGTCCAATTCAAAAAAATCAAATAACAACAAAAATTATGACTTTTGCAATAGTTTTTTTATTATCGGTGGCAATTTTAAAAATGAAATTATTACCGACAATGCTCATCAAATTTAAAGCACATTCTCTCACCTGATATACTTGACAACTTTTTAGTGGCCAAAAAGAAGACAATCTGTAGAACATCGTAGTATTTGAATAATCGAGAAGGAACTTGAAATATTCTCGTATAATCAGAAAGTTTCACCCGCGAGAGTTGAACAAACTGTCGTTCGCTAATTTCGGATTTTCCATCCTTGTAGCGCCTAACTTTTCCTCACTCGAAACTTCTCGTCGTCCCCGAAACGCATTTCGCTTGCGCCCCTTTTCTTTCACACGAAACTCGCCTACTTGCGCTTTTTTTTCTTTCATTCTGGCTATCGTGTAAGAAAGTGACACACTGTAATTGGAGCGCGCCGAGGTGTCAGTGAACTCCTTTGCGCGAAAAAAAATCGGCGCCGTGAAATTGCTGCACCCGAAGCTAGATGAGGCGCAGCGATTGTTTCAATGGAAAGTTGCGCTTTGGCTGATTTTTTCCTTTCATTATTGTTGGACTCTCATCTTGCATTCTACTTATAATAACATTTTATGTATTTCTTACGAACAAAAAGGCAAATCTCAGCATTATCTGGAAATCATCTTGCTTTTCAATTGCACATGAGTTGCAACGTATATACAATTATAAGCAAGACACTTGCTATGGAACTCTACAACTTCCACAAGCCATTATTTCCCATCAATTGATCATATTTATATTTATTCTTACTATTTACTCACGGACAAAAAATCAATTTCGTTAATTAGATATTATCAATAATTTAAGTCAATAAAAAAAAGAGAAGAGAACACCATTTGTAGTAAATATAGCATAATCAAATCTCGAAAATTGCACCGTAATTAGCAGCTTCCCGATGATCGGTAAATATACGATTCGAGTTGGATTTTCCATCGATTAACGAGAGAGTATATAACGAAAAAAGAGGAAAGAAAAAGAAGAGTGGACGCGGTGGACTGGGCAGAGTGGCCGACATATAAAGGAAAAGCTACGCGGCGCAGCGAGAGCATCTGATGCGCTGTGCGCACGAGAGAGTCCGTTTAGAGAGAAGAATTGCACTTTCCTTCGACTCTCTTCGCTCGCCCCAAAACGGTAACGCGGCGAAAGAGACATCATCTCTCTCTCGCTCTCCCACGAGGGAGCTTGACACAATTTACTATCTAGTCGGAACGCTTCACTCATAACTAGTTTCTTTTTCACTATCTATTACGGATATCGTTTAATTATACTTGAGCCAGTAACATTGTGTGCGTAATTACTGATTAATTAGATTATAAAGATTGTCTCTCTCAAAATTTTAGGACGTTTTAGAAGCTCGTTTTAGAACGAAAATGTCATCCTTTTTTAAACAAATTTGAATCAGTTAAGCGTTGGAAGATTAAACATACAAGTGTGGTTTGTTTACATTATCTTTAATGAATATTTCATAAATCGATATATTTTGAATGGAAAACTATATCGCTCATTTGTTTCGTGATCTTTTATTTACAAAATTATTCAATAGCGTTACAGTAATTTTTTGCAACTTGATCAATTCTTTCTTAATTTGATCAAGGCAACTATTAACTAATTTTTTTTCATTACAGCGCACATTACTGTGAAATTTTATGAGTTGATAAAATATTTATCCCCCTGTCTCTCTTATTTACATGCTCGTTACATATAGAAAATAATTTATAAGAAGCACAACAAAATTTCAAACTGAATAAACAAAAATTCGATGAAAGCAGTAAATATTTATTATTATTTTTATATAGAAAATATCCGTTTTTGAAACTCAAACTAATCATTAGAGCCAAATTATTGTCGATACGCGTGAGTAAATCGATTGGTATGAATTGTACGAAACTACTTAGCTTCTTTCGGATAGAAGAAGAAGATGTAGAAAAAAGCTCTCCCTCAGAGAAGCGGCTGTCTTCAATAAAAATGTCGATCAGTCAGCGAAAAAGTATCGACAACGACGACAACATTACACGGCCAGCTTTCTTTGACATTATTCCAGTAGTAAAAGTCAAAGACGTGTACAGCTTCGCGGACTGCAGAAGTTGTATACGTGTATATATGAAGAGAAGACAAGACAGCAACGCGAGGGCTTCGACCTTGCAAATGTAGGTCGGTTGTGGGCGCCAGCAAGCGAGCTGATTTTTTCTTCTTTTTGAAAAATACCCGACCCACTTGCAGGGAAGTCCACTTTCACGGCCACTAACCCCGCTCACATCGCCACTTTCCTCTCTCGTCTCTCGCGTCGCTAAGAGCGCTGTAGGGAAAAACTCGCTGCAACGTGTGCAAGCGGGGATGCACGACACCCAATTGCAATCCATATAGAAAGTAGTACGCGAGATATCGGTACATACGAATCAGATATTTGTTGACGATGCTGCTGATTCATGCTAAATAGATTACACGAAAATCGCACCCTTTCCCAGCTTTTGTTACTATACAATGCGATACTCTCGACTCTGAACTAGATGGAGAGAGTTATTGAAAGTAATCATTTTTTATTCGTAGGATAGATACATATTTAGTTGTCTTGAATTTGTTAAAATAAGCATCGAGCTTTCGCAAAGTAAATCTATATTGACGTTATTTATCTTAGTTTATCGTATTGCTATTGCATAAATATCCAAGTGTATTGCTCTATTACCATTTTTACGCTTCATCAGTGTTATTTCTTTTGTCACAGACCGGGTACTCGTGGAAGGCTCTTTTTTCAAGATTTTAAGGCAATTTAAATGTATCGTTTTTCTCTTTGCAGAAACATATTACTCTTTTAGAAGTTAAACTACCAATGTTCAAATAGAATAGGAATGTAGGAGAATTGAAAAATAGTATTTTTGAAAATGTTTTCGATTACATTACAGCTTTTCAGTCGCTCCAGAACTTCACAGGTTAGTCAAATTCTTAAAATAACTAGTTCATCCAAATTTGTATAAAGATTATCTTTGTGTAAGCTAATCGAAAAAACTGAAAGTTTCGGGCTCTCTTGTCGGTGCACCAGCGTACCAAGAGCGAATCAGCTGATGACACGCGAAGCTGTACCAGGTGCGGAATCGTACTCGCAACTCGTCGGCTTATATTTTCGCGTGTGCATTGGTTCGCGCTTGACCTTGACACTCTTTACCCAGCACGCTTGCTCGGCTCTAATAATACCGATTATTGTTTTTTTTCGAGTAACGCTCCTACAATTCACACAAATAAGCTGAGCTTCTTCAACGTAAACAAATAATTTACGTTGGCAGACTTTATAAGTGATAATTGATGACTGTTGATTAATGCGTCGATGTTTCACGACTATTGTTAATCTTTTTCCATCACTGCACGCTTAATTGATCCTAAATTAATCGAATCTTTTTCTTTTCGATTGACGTAACGGCCGATCGGTCGAAAAGGAAATTTTTAACGAGCTCTTTCACGCACTTGCACAAGTTAGTAGCGGCGCTAGTAGAAGCATGCTCAGGCGTAACGTATTACGAAAAACTTTTCATTGACATCCATCAACGTACTTTCTACATTTATATTTTAAATGACATGTCACGAGAGGTCCAGTTAAGTCAGTTTTTGTAACTAGAAAGTTGATTGATGCGTTTTATATTAAAATGAATGTTCTCAAAGCGATAGTAATGCAATACCTATTTCATAAATTGTAACATCCGCTACATTTTTACAGGTAAAACGCATTTAGCCTAATATCACGTTTGTTAATTAACACTAAAATATAAAATATACAACTGTGTACGACACTAAGTATAATGTAAAATATACTTCACAAATTTGATTTCTTATAGATTTACGCAAAGTAATGATGAAATTAATCAAAAAAATTGTCCTGTAGCATATCGCATGATTTTCTTGAATTATGATCGAAAGCATACAATGAATCAACGAGGCTACACTTTTAATGCAATTACAATGTATCCAAATTTGATTGGATTAATTCATTTTTTAATGCATATTGGCTGACTATAACCACGATAATACTACTGATAATTATTTACATATAATTTTATAGGCTGGATTAAGGTTCAATGGATAATTCACATGTATTTAGCTTCACCTCGTTATTGTTGCAATAAATATCATTGATTATACAATATAGAATTACAAAAATGATAAAGTCCGGCACCGATAATCTCTGCACAATTATTCTACGCTCAAGTTTAAAACCATATTTTTGTTACTTAAGGTGTATACTTTAATAGAATTAAAATTATAGTAGCGACCTCGTGAAACTACTAAACAATCAGAAATTTACGACTTGAAATTTAGCCCTCGTACAGCAATTTTCATTTCTAAAGATAATCTCAAAAACTCGTAGCGGCAAGCTCAATTAAATCGAAAAAGAAATGTACGAAACATACGTATACAATAAGATGTAATCTTGGGTCGCACGCAAACATTTCCACTAGTGCGACATCGGCAAAAGATTACAATGTTTCTCTATTTTCCTCTATCTCTCTCTCTCTCTCTCTCTCTCTCTCTCTCTCCGCAGACAAGTCTCACTTGTAAAAGAATGGGGAGAAAAAATAAGAAAAAAGCAAGTACTATAAGATTGAGGAGTCCGCGCGGAGAGAAACAGTTTCCCTGCGTACAGGAAAGTGCATAGGCTCAAGAGAAAAGTGCACCTATTTACTCTTGTCGGCCGAGCGCAAGACATTGCACTGACCCACTGGCACGATTTTCCCTTCACGCGAAGATTAGCTGCCAATGAAAGCCCCCCATAGAAACTCTTTTCTTTCGCTACACGCGCGCGCACGCTCTGCCTCTCTCAAGGAGAAGTTCAACAACCGGCGGCGTGTGCATTCACTTTATATACGCTTCGCCGCAAAGAGCTTCCGCCGCCGTATAGATATATACCTGTGTGTATATGTTTGCTGATGTTTTGTTTTGAAACACGTGTAGAAAACGGATGGGATTCTTCGTGGAGAGGAGAAATCGACACGACTCGAGTCAATAATTCTGTTTACACTTTTTCCCTCGATTTTCGCGGGTATATTATTAAAGACTAGAAAACGTCGGACAATAAATCATTCCTCTTTCAGTGGAAATAAGTCGGTCGATAACAATTTAATTCTAATACATCCTAATGTCCTAGGTAAAAATAAATATATTATAGTCGAAAATTCGCTTGACACACACTGTTGTCAAAGCAACCGTAAATTTGCAAGCGTTATAATAATGGATACCTCGTGTTTTCGATATTTCCGACGTTTGATGTACAAGCTTACAATAGGCTAATAAAAAAACTTTGAAACTGAACGAGTTCCAAGTTCCGACAAATTTTAGCCGCGAAAAATCGATTCTCAAGCCCAAGGTCTACACACGTAACCCGAGGAAAAACTCGTTTGATACTCGAGTTTAAGAATATTACCTAATTAACTTGTGCTTCGTCAATATTAGATTGATGTGTTGAAGCGTGGTGACGCTTCCTGAAGAAGCCTTGTGTATCTTGGTAACTTTGTTGGAGGTTTAAATGTTGTTATATAGCCCGCCCTTTCCGCATACTCTATTACGATTGATTCCATTGACTTCCTGCTTCTTTATTTGATGAATTTGCCGAATACTCGTAAAGACGCGTTAGAGCGATAGATTTGAATAATTTATATTATTTAATTACTGGAAAAACAGAGATATATTTTTTAATTGTCTCGTCAAAATATCACATTAAATATTCAGAGTAATACATTAAAGTAATAATTAATAATTACTCTTTTCCGAGTAGACGAACACTATTTCAGATTCAAATTTCCATCGCGAACATAAAGAAGCTTTATCAGAGCAAATATAGTCAGCCATAACAAAGCAACAACATAATTAGCCAATTGCAACCAAGCTCACTCGCTCTACAAACAAATAAAGATAGGCATAAACGAGGGCAATAAAGTCCTCGATAAAGCTCACACAAGAGTGTACAACAAAACGAACCCATACACATTGCAGATATACTCGGCTTTGGCAATGGTTTCGAAAGAGGCGGCGACGCGATAAAGTTTGGCGTAGGCGCCCGGGTGGCGCGAATTCAACCCTCTCTCTCTCTCTCTCTCTTTCGCACACACACACACACACACACACACACACAATGAGTTATTGGCAAGGGTTGAGAGGAGCTTACTCATCAAAGAGAGGGAGGCATGCGCCACCACTGCGGTGGTGAGGACGAAGCTAACACACACACGCTGGAAATTACCGCGATCAATCGTGATTTATGACCTGGTTTTTCTTTTTTTCAATATTGTACACTGATAAAATATATACAACTACAAATTGATCTTGGATTCGACATTGCATTGAAAAATACGTGGCTTACAATTGTGCCTTGTCGTTTATTCAAAGAAGAAACCCACAAAGCGAGGTGATTTCTTGTTTCCAGAATTTCCCTTCTTATCTTTACTATGCCTCTGATTCAAAATCTAATACCACTATATTCTACATATATTATTTAGAATAAAACAATCTCGACGAAAACATCATAAAAAAACAAGTGTAACGTACACCATTTTCACGGTCTAGCGCGAACTTAATCATTTAAACCTCTATCAATCAGTCATTCGTAAAAGCAACCCTAGAAGAAAATTCACCTCCCTTATACACGTATAGACGTATAGCACGTATCGTCGCATAGAAACGCTACAGCACAGGCGCGTCAAGTAGTACATCGCTAAACCGTTTGGGCGCTGTAGTAGAGTTGCGCCTGGTCTCCGCAACGGGAATATTACAGCCAGAGCAGCACAGCTGGCAGCTGAACACACGGGAGCTACCGCTGCTGCTGCTGCTGCTGCAGTCCGCTACCGGCGATTCTGTAATAACCGTGTAAAACTTCAACTCCTCTTGCATTCATAGTCACCATGGTGAGTTTTGTCATTTATTGTTGTTTCCATCTTTCTTAGATTGATCTAAAGATTTGTTGGATGGACGTAGCATAACGTTGGGTGTGTACGTGTGTACGTATAAGAAAAAAATGGGATGTTTGTCGGAGATAAAAAAGAGTTATAGCAGAGAGAACGAGAATGACTATTGGATTGCTTGAAACGTACAAACTCGAGATGGTTCGTTTGATTTGGATAAAGCTTCGTATTTTTCTCCGAAGATATTGATTTCTTGTCTGAAGGATAAACTGCGAGCTTTCGTGCGATTGCAAAGCTCTGCCATACACGTGAGAGAAAGAGAGCTTTCAACTCTGTCCAGGGCGAATGTACATTGCTGGCGTTGTTATATGATCGATCAATTCTGTAGAGCCTTGCAAAGTGTCGGATGTCTGTTTACGATGTACCGTTAAGTGATGATTCCATTGAGGCGCGGGTGGAGACGAGACAGAAGTTTTGAGTCATCGCGGATACCACTAGATTGCAGCACCTTACGGCATATTTTTGGCGTGCTTAAGTGATAAAATAGTTTCAAGAGCTTTCAAACGAAAATTTATTAACGAGAACGTTTCAATCGCTTGAACGTATGAACAATAAACCAACGTTATCGTGAAATGACAAATCTTGTAAATTAAAAAAATTCGTCGCCGTTATATAAGTCGGTTGTTAAAAGTCGTTGAAAATTGTTGTAATAGTAGCACATTTTCGTCAAAGTAAGCATAATATTGAATTTCAATTATCGTTAAGCTTCAAACTGAACTTAAAGTACTCTGATCTTCGGTGGATTAGCGAGAAGTCTCAAGTTATTAATCGATAAACCCTGTTCCAAGAACTTTTGTTTCAGCTGTATACATATAAGATGTAGATGAAAATCAAGACGTTAAATAAAATAATATCCATCAAATATAAATAGTATGCTGAAAATACTTCGATAAAAGCTATTTAATATCCATTTCAAATATGCTTCCAGGTGTTGGCAGACACATCTCTAACCGACAATTTACATCTGCATCACCGCAGCAATTCATTCATGTCAACGACATCGTCGAATAGCAATCAACACGACGGTATCCACATAAAAAATCTTCTTGAAGGTGAAACTATCGCGTACAGTTTGGCCTTAATTCGTGGCAAAGCACCACTCGGTTGCACGTACATTCGCGTACGAAACGGCGGCCTCAGAAATCCAACATCAGAGTGGCCAGTAGTCGCTGGCGATTTTCGTGTCCTAGTTGAATTACAACGTGGAGTAAATAGATTGGAACTCGAAGCTGGTGGTTTCAAACGAAAATTTAGTCTTGTTTACGAGCCCAGATCAACGCGGTTAAGGGTTACACCTGTGTACGTGATTTGCACCGGTCACGATGGTTATTTTCAGGTAATTATCATGTACTGTACTGACCCTATTGCAAATAATAGGGCAAATAATGCTGAATATTGATTTCTTTCTGTCCCGAGCGTGTAAGCTGTCGTATTTTTTTCAAAATATTCTTGCAGCATTGGAACGTGCCTGCCGAGTATAATTCGCTTTGGACGCGCTTGCTTTACCCCAGATGGAGTTGTACTTTTTTTCCTTACTCGTTCGTTTAAAACTTGGCAAGAAATCTTCCCTTCCAACCGGAAAATTTAATATTCACTCGGAAGTAGATATATACCTTTACAGAGTGTAGTCGCGAATTGTATTTGCGATAAGAACGAACGCGACTTTTGTTAGATTTACTACGTCGGAGTGAGTTTTCGAGTAAGCTAATTAAATTCGCGAGCTACCCTCTAAATTGACCCCAATAAACCGTCAGATCTTGTGAACCAGCAAATGAATTACTCTCGTGTAATTACAATGGAACGATATGTTTCTGTTTTGTGAATTTTTACGTAGAAAAATTTTTTTTATTACTTCCATTTAAGCGGTTGGCTAAAATTTTGAAATATTTCGCTCGTTGATCATATATTCGAATTTTTGATTCGGCAAGTAATTTCAAATTTACTTTTATACTTCCATGAAATCAACGTTGAAAATTTCATCAAATAAATAATTATACATTTTATGTTAATTACTACCTCATACCAGAGTCATAAGAAATAATTAAGATATTTATAGCTATACACGTGGTATTTGCGAATTTACGTCAATAAATAATTATGCTTAACCTTCGTCAGTATCATATTCCTACAAAAAGGTCTAATGAGTTGCTGAAGAGCAGTACGTCATTTACTCTATGCTCGATCGCAATCTACCTTGAATCCTCAATATTTTCATTTGGTTGGCTTTTAGACAAATTTTAATTTAAAAAGCTTCTGAAATGTTAAAGTCTTTGACTAATTAAAAGGTCCTCCATAAAACCCTTCAGTATATCCTGTTAAAAATGTCTTTTGAACGGAATCGTACAACTTGACCTCCTTTTTTCAAATTCATACTTCTACACGGAATCGCAAATTTTTATTTCCATACTTACTTTGCCGACTCACTGATCTATTAAAAATCTTTCGGTAGTACGCATCTTCTCTGTCTAGTTTTTAGAACAAAAATAGCCTTCAGCGTGAAAATGCAACCTTTAAAAATAAATCATAGGGCCCAAGAACAGAAGACCGTTCGCCTGAGAGTGCAGCAACGCGAATCGGTTTGGGCGCACGTCTCCTGCAAAGTTTAACAGCTGAGAAACTTCGCGAAGCTGGCCACGGACGTAAAACCTTCCAGTTAGAACGTGACCTCGATGGGCCTGAATGTCTAGTGATGCACAGCGTTTTACACGTGGATCGTGCCAGAGCAATGTCGCAACGAGAACTTTGGGAGCTGATCGGCAGGGAATTGATGACTGGGCCATTGGCATCGAAGGATCGTAAATATCTTGCATTCTTATCGTGCACAAGATATAGGGGTGCACCTAGTCCGAGGACACACGAGGATACATTAGCTAGGACGCAGGGTCACGCCGCGTTAGGTGGTGGTGGACTTGCACTTTTCGGCTCAGCTTGTCTACACACGTGGCCAACTTGTATGGCACAGGTAATATTTCTGTAGTGCGCTTATTTTGAGTTTCAGTTTTTCCGATCGGCATATATATTATTTAGGCTTTTTTCTTTACCGTTTGCGACGGTAATAGGATGGTAGAAGCTGCATTAATATCTAATCTCGCGTTACATAGGCAGTAATATGACAATCATGTTCGTTCACGCACATGTTTGTGACGTACTAAGCAGACTATGTAATAGCTGTATTAGTTATTTATAACTAAATCTGTATACTGTTTACTTAGCGATTGACGATAATACTTTGCCGCATCAACGTCAATAGTTTCATGCTTATATAATCGATCAATAACTCGGTTGAATAACGGCTGAAAATAGATCATCGTTGCGAATTAAAATGGTATAACGCTAAACGATACGTATAATTATGATAATTATGAGGTGTAATTTATTGCTGCCTCTGCAGAAATTAGCGCATCTTGTAAGGTTGCCAAACAAGTTTATTAAATAGTCCCTCAAATAGCAAATTGAAGTTTTAACTTTAAACACACAGCGAGAGAAAGAACTGTGAAAGTTGACGCCGAGTTCATGCCTTGAATTTTAAAGCTTGTAAAGTATGCAAACACTAAAAGTGTAAACTAGGATTCGTGTTCTAAATTTTACGCCAGTACAAAGCACTACAAGCTGGCAAGTTTAAGCCCTGCTGTGACTCTAAAAACTATACGTAAGAGCTCGGATCGACTCGATACAATCGTGTCAAACAAGTAACAACACCCGAGTAAATAAACACTCGACTACTGAATAAAGAACCTTTTAGGAAAGCGGAGAAGAGAATTTACTGAAATTTTCAATGATTTATCGATAAATTTAGTCAGTTCTACTCGTGTAATAAAAATTCGTGATAATTTAAACAAAACGTGTATGTATAACATTTGAAACTCACACCCAAGATTCAAAAGTCACCTTCTAAACATTAGACATGTTCATTATTGAAATTGATGCCATAATGACTCGCAGGTACTTCCACGCTTTCTGGACACAACGATAATCGACACGGAACAATTAATGGATGACAGCAATTACCGAGGCACACACGGTGGCTGTCTGGCAACAACTCTTGGCTCAGTATTGCACGAACTGGGTCACACCTTCGACCTGGGACACACACGCGATGGGATAATGGGTCGAGGGTTCGACTACGTTGATCGTGTATTCGTTGGTGCTGCGGGTATCGATGCTAATCGTAATCCCGTTCGTCGTGTACCACAACATACAACGGTCGCTATAAGTCGACCACTCAGTGTTACCGTCACGGTACAACAACCAGTTCAAGTTGCAAGTCCAAGACGTGGAAGGCTATTGTCGGAAACTGCGAGGCCCAATTCATTAGGATTTGAACAAACGACTGGACGTAATCCTGGAAGATTATCGGCACCCGCAAGCCCAGAATTGAATAGATCTTTTTCTAAAAGTTTGAGCGCCAATAGCGAGACTCCATCTCAGACGGACAGGACTTTTTGGGGCAGTAGCTGTGCCGCATTGCTGGCTCACCATCGTTGGTTCAATTCCGACAATGATAATACCAAGTGCCAGAATCTCAACGACTTGAAGTATGATGGCAAGAGGTCAGTAGCAAGATGTAATACATCAATACGACTGGAAGATTACATTGATTTTTTCCTTTTAGTTTTTCGTTGGCAAAAGTAGTCGTTCAATTTATTAATATTTTTCCGACAAATTCACGCTCACGATTTTTTACTGTCAATTCATCTCGATCCCAGATGAGCATTATTAATTTGTTCTTGGCAAACGAACTTTCTACCTATGCTATCTTTTTTCCCATCATTTTGTACAATTGCATTCACGTCGCACTATTGCGAACTTCGAAGAACGAGAACAGACAAATGTGATACAATAACGTATTTGTATCATATAGACAAACACGACAACGATATCGTATTTACAACCAATTTACTTGGATTATTGAATGATAAAGGAAACTCGTAGTAAATATACTAACAAAAACTCGTAGTAATAAGTAAAACAAACAAAACTCATTTTGCAGGAACGTCGTTAGATCTCGACACGGTGTGCGGATAATCGAGTTGCGAGAATCATCGGGTGGGATGGTCGTAGCATCGCGCCAATTTCCTGGCAATCATTTGACCCTAGAAGCAATGGTTCCAGCACCACCGCCACATTGCGTCAGTGCGCTGACTCTTGTTGCCGAAGATTCATTCGGTAGCATTCTTAAACATCCCTTGCCTACGGCTTTCTAGGGGCGCGCTTTTACGATGATGCATTCGTTTAAAAACGTGTAATCCTGTGATCTCCGACAACCGTTTACTATATATCTCGTTCGACTCGTATCGACGATAAAGCTGATCAGTTGATTTTAAGTTGATTATGTATCAGTTATTTTTTTCCAATGAATGTTTTTAAAAGTGACCGACCGTCCTCCCTTGTGGACATTTGTAGAGCAAAATTTTGTATTTATTGCGAATTGATCATCGTATATTGATTCCCTTGAATTCGTTCATGTTTCCGCGTACATAACAACGGTCTCTATACATTTATCATGGCATACTAAACAGAGAAATGGTACAGTTGGCAAAATAGTATTTTTGTTATTACATTAGGCAACATCGCAAATTACACTGCTTAAGTGTCTTTGACATTGTTTCAATTAATTTATTTTTGCTATTAATGTTATAATTAAAATTTTTAAAACATTTCTCAAATTAAAAAAATATATATATATATATATATATTTTGCTGAATATTATATGGCGTAAAACATATAGCATACGCTTATCATTACCAAAGTGCTTTGAGCAATAAAAATAATGTAATATAATCTCAAAAAATTGATTGTCAATCCGCTAACTTTTAATTATTAGTTTTAAATACATTTTTGTTTAAATTAAGAATTTTTCTCGAGTGACATGGTAGTACTGCTTTTTACTTTATAAACAGAAGAAGAAAGTAGCATTTAGATACTTTTATATGACATAAATTTCAATTTGAATAGAAATTGAATATTTACTATGGATAAACATTATGCAAAGTACAAAAAGGAGAATCAATTTTTTGAGATTTGAGTGCTTTCGCTTTTCGCCCCATCGTACTAAAGTAATACATGAAAAGTATTTATTGTGATGAAATCGAGTATACATGGAAAATTAAATTTTGTTTGTTTGCTAATGGTAGGAGTTCCTATCAGGTTTACTCGAGCCGAGGAGGCTAAAACTTTTTAGCAAAATTTAGGTAATAAGCGCTGAATCAAACTATTATTTAAAGATATACTTTTAATATTACAAATACAAATGTGTTCGCAATATCGACCTAGTAATTTTTAATAATTTACTAAGTTTTCTTTCTAAACGAGTTTTATCTTGTTAAGATGTTTTATCCTTAAGAAACTCTACCCATTGTTTACGATTAAAATAATGAGCTTTACCCTCAAAAGTATTTTTGTAAGTACATGTAGCTGTAGAAACGTTGTTTACGTAAAAGTCTAGTCACAAGCCTCTTCGGAAGTTCCAGATTTTTAATTCTGTTAATTTAAAAACATGTGATTCAGAGATACCGACCTTGCACTTCGGTAAATGTATTCAAATCATCATACATCAAATGCCAATAATGCTTCCTCGCACCAAACTAAAATTCAATCAATTAAATATTGTAATAAAATCATCGCATCAATGACATTGTGCATTGTCTGAAATGACAAACCACGTTCTATCCAATTACATCCTAAGCACAAATCACAAGTTAAACATAAACCAAATGAAAATTCAGTGATAACGGTATTTATCCACAATTGAATCATTAGCGTCGAAATGTCAAAAAATGCAATGATAAAATACGGCATGGATGTACACATGAATCTATAGATTGCTATTTTAATGTTTATAAACATTAAAATGCCTGACCTCCGGTTACGAGGCGTTACATTTCTCATCTAATAACGGGATATCCACGTACACAGTATTATTATGATAAAAAAAATACTCATACATAGAATGTAGAATATATAACACTGGTAAAGTCGATCACGCCCAAGACAATATCAATTGAAACTTACGGAGAAAGTAGTATATAAAACCCTATTTACAATGAAAAGTTAAAATCCATACCACGAGTCGAATACCCTATACAAAAAATTATAATAACGAACCTACGTTTACTCTCCTCCAACGTTTGTTTCCATTCCATCAATAAAAGAATAATTTTTTTCAATCAAAACTGTATTTTTATTTCCTTTGTATGAACTATCACACACGAATCGTTGAGAATCACGCGATATAAAAAATATGAGTATCTGTATTCGTTTTTGACAGACGCTATAAACTGTAAGGACAAACATTGTTATAGTATAAAAATATAAATTGCCTCTTTACAAATACTATCGTGATAAACTTACAATTAAAGATTAAGTATTTGACACGTCAAACGTGACCGGAAGACAATAATGTCAATTACAATAGAGAACGAACTATAATGTCATTTGTATATTATTATACTATAGTTACCTATGATGTAAATTGAAAAAAAAATGTAGAATTGTAACTTAGTATCGATTAATCTTTACGCAATCTCAAAGCAAGATAAACATCTATCCCATAAATAACTCCAACCACTCCACTCAGGAACTGTAAGTATAATAAATTAAGGTCAGAATAAATAATGTAATGTATTGAATTTCGTTTGTGAAAGTCGGTGCGAAAGAGTAAGAAAATTATTAAAGAAATATCTTTCACTTTTTTTATCCATAATTTTCTAATGTCTCATAGTGTAAAAAAGAATTACTTACGTATGCCGCTGTCATTGCTGGAAAAACGTCGAATCCTGGTGTAACAACGTACAATGGCCACAGAAACATTTTTGTTGCAAATGCAAGACAAGAAGCCGAGCTCAAACACATAAAGCAACCGATAACGTTGAATATAACTTCCTGAATATTTAAAATAATTCATTAATTTGGATATTAATAATGTTCATACGTGCATTATTGTAAAGGTATGAACTTACGAAATATGACGAATGAATCAATTTGTAAGACTTTTCGGAAACCATATAACAGACAAGCAAAACTCCAGAGTTGAGAAAGCACGCAGATGACGTTGTCAAAGCTCCTTCAAAAGCTGTACCTATTTGCGCGTGATATAACAGGCCATAATTAATCAGCAAGCCCTGAATGACAAAACTTATGACCTGGAAACAATATAACGTCGTTTATGAAAAGCAATGGTAATTCCTAAAAATATGTCAAATCAATTTACCTGTCAAGTTAATTATGTACTCTTTTATATAGATAACAATAACATTTCCTAAGTTAACATTATTAAATGCATGTACTCACAACTTCCAATAATTTAATAACTCCTGGTACAGTTTTCAGTAGTTCAATGTGTATGCATGTGCAGCATCGCAGACAATAACAACAACCAACTCCGCCGTTTTTATGAGATTGAACTGGTGCGACTTTCACAACGGGTCCACTTTTTTTCGCCATTTTACAGACCTTATCGCTTATTTTTTATCGCACTCTTCTTAATGTATCAATAAATTTTTACAAAACAGTTGGTACGTTATAGAAAACCTAAAAAGACATCTTTGCTTGCATCGCATCAACTCCTTCGAAGCGACTGAGCTCTAGCTAGTAACGCACTCGACGCTTGCACCCCCCCGCATCGCTTCGAGTAGAGCAGAGAACCGTCGTTTATTTTAAGCCGAAATTTTTTCCCACGTTGCCTCCTAAGGGAAATTAAACAGTATCTACAAACCGATAGTTCGATGAAAACATTTACATAATTATATCTGTACAATGAATATTGTCATAGAATAGAGTACACGAAAAAGCTCGTGCTATAGTTGTAGTTTTGCGATTATACGGAATCAGCATAGATTGCTTTTGTTTAGAAAAGACTATGTCAATATTAATATTGATATTGACGTGATTAATTGTCAGTTCCGTGTATTGCAATAAATATAAAATGTACTTACCATTGTTCCCAGAGCCGCTCAACGGTCAAATACCCAGCGAAGAATTTTTATCAGCCACGACAGATGTCGTAAAGATTCTAGGTAAGGATTTTCGTTTGTAATCGATATTTGTAAATGACTCTTAACCCTGAATTGTTACGTTTTTCATAATCGAAAATTGTTAAAAGACAATAATACTTTTGCGTATTCTAATTATGTAAGTAGATTGCTTTGGAAAGATATTCATGCCAATCAAATATGAAATGCAGGAGAATATAGAGGTACAAACTAATATATTTTCAAATAACGTAAGTGGTGTATTTAAATGTGTATATTTACAGAAATTAACAAAGAAATTTAGTCAAAATAAACAAAGTTACTCTACACTACAAAAATTAATACTAACAGAAAAAAATAGTACCAATGCCGCTGCTTCTGAAGCTGTGTTATGGTTGAGTAGGTTAGTACTTAAATAATTAACACAACAACGCGCTCTTCTAATGGTTTTTATGATTTTTGGTAAAATCCGTTTAGATTATTAGATATGATACAAACATTTTTTGGATACATAGTCAACGACTATCATACTAAAAACTGTACGGAGGATCAAACAGCGAATCTTACAAAAGCTTATGAAATTACTTTAGAACCATATCAGGGCCATACGGCACAGCAGCTTTTTTACGTATGTAAAAACTCGTATTTTATTTCAATTGATTAACATTTGTTTTTCATTGAAATGACATTTTCTAGCTTTTAACGCGAATGGCACCAACGCGCAACGAAATTTTAAAAGGTATAGCTAATGGTTACGATGTTGATCAAGCGGTTATTATAAAAAGCATAAGCAAGTTTTCAACAAGATTGGAAGAAAATATACATGTTCTCAAATCTTTTTACAACGAGTACCGTTTCTGAGAAAACAACTACTCTCTTATACAATTTGGTGTTCGAATCATAAAAGTTTGTTCCAATGGTCAGCAATAAGCCGAATGAAGTTCGCCTCGTCTATTATTATTAATGCGTAGTTTTTCTTACGAAACTATATTACTTTATTGTGTCTTCGATTCCGTACATTTGAGCCATGTAGAATCTCTTTGCATGATGATCAGCCGATTTTTTTAAAACAAAAGTACCAGTTACTATTTCAATAGACAAAAATATTAATGCTACTCCATTGAAAATTCGTTCATTGGAATAATAAGTCGAATTACGATCAAATACTAGAAATATTTCCAAGGGTAGCTGAAGAAGCGTAGACATCAGCCAAAAACTAGCCAGTTCTGGGATCTACAAATGAAACAGTTTTAAAGTAGCGAATCACATATTATTCGAGAGTGTTATTCAACTTTGAGTAAATTTAGCTGTAAAACGTGCGTTTTTAATAAAATTCGAGCAAACCTACATAAACCTTTGCAACGTTATTATTTTTATAAAATAAGAACCTGGATTTGTACGAAATAAAAGTAATATTCAAATATTTTCTATCGAAGTGACATCTACCGATTGTCAAACGAAATTCTCCTACCGAAAAGTAATATGTCGTCTTGAATGACTTGGTGGCATAAAGTGACAAACTATATTCGTATTAAACTATATATAGATATATGTGTACATATTTCGTTTCAATTTTGTTTTCAACTCACTTTTTCACTCAGATTCCCAAGATATCCTAAGTAAAGTCTGGTGCCTTCCAAAACTGCCACGGCGAAAAAAGTTGCCACTGATACAAACTTGTATACTTGTGATAAATCGTAGTACTGCAACAATTATTAGGTATTTATATGGATTATTTTATTTATTTTTTATTGAGACTCTTTGAAAGCTTCGATATGTACGTACTTTGCATAAGCGATAATCAAACGTACGTTAAAATTTATAAAAGTAATTGTTACGTAAAAAATCAAAATCACAATATCGTTAAAAATCAACAACGGTTATCTTTAGTTTTGTTTACTTTCATATATCTAAGATAATGTGAAAAGATTAACCAAGATTAATCATACTTTTGCATCCAGATAGTAGAGAAGAAATAGTACCCATACGGGATAATAGCGCACATTAAAGTACAGAGCTATCTGTAGTGGCAAATTAGACTTGATTCGGTTACCTGTTGAAAAAAAAAACAAAATTTGAGGTCATTTTTGCCCGCCCTATTGTAAATAACTAAAATATCGATTAATATATGTCCAATTCAATTAATTTATTTCGTATGTTTTTCAATATTATTCAACCGCATTTTAACGTATTCTATGAATGTACAAAGTGAAACGAATTTACCAATATCGTAAAACTCTTTTTTTCTATCATGACAAGCTAATCCAGGAAAAATACGATCTGATGCTGTAATGATCGACGATTTCCACATTTTTCATAGCAGAGTATTTAAAAAGCGCATCGGCAAACTATTTCCCTATGTTTGACTGCTTGATCCAAAAGCAGTTGCTAAGCAACACGTTGAGTGAGCTCATGCGTTCGAAATGAATATTATTAATTACACGAAAAAATGATCTTGTGTGTGTGTGTGTATATATATAACTATTAGTAAGATTTTTAACATAACGGAAAATTCAAACATTTAAATGTAATTTTCATTCATTTACGAAATCTCGTTTTCTCCAGTTAAATTTGATTACTTGGACATCTGTTATATTTATGTAAAGAAAAAGAATGCGATTGTGCACATATTCTTTTATTCATTCTTATTTTGGTGAATAACAGAAAATTGAAGTTTTTTTTATAACTACTAAAAGTAACGCGCATAAAATCCAGTTAGCAAATTTAATTTTAATTAAAATAATTGGAAATTTGATAATCTGAATATATCTATATTTGTCCTTTTATCCGAAAGAAAAACTTTCTTTTTTATTTCATTTATCAAAGTTAAATTATTTAAAACACTGGTAAATAGATACACAACAGTTAATAACTAATATAACATCTCTCTAAAAATGTTAAATATTTACAATATTTTACATGTTTTAACAATAACTTCATAAAGTTAAGTCATGATACATGTGTGTAATTTTGATTTGATCTTAGATAGCACGAAATTCGTCTTTTCCTTATCAGGTATCTCTTTCCAGATGGCATAATGTATGTCCACAACGTTACATTTCATGCTTTCTAATGTATTTACAAAAATTCCATAAGGTCCAATTAATTTATTTGTATTTCTAAAGTACCAAGAATTTGGGGTGAAGATAAGAGCAAATCTGAAAAAAATTCAAGCCACTATTACGTTTTTCATAATCTCATGATATTAGCAATAGGATACAATAACAATGTCAGATTTGTAATTTTCATGATTGTTAATAAATTAGTTCTTGGAATATTTACATTTTACTTCCTTCAGGAACGTTTAATTCTTCCAAGTATTCTATATCGTTTAATTTTTCACTGATCTTTGGTTTGGAGTTTAGAGGTATTGGAAGGCCATTTTTATCAAAAGCCACGACATGATCTGATAAGATAAGATCAATGTAACATATTGTTTAAATGAAATTCTTAATAACCAAATGTACTTACCAATTATATTAAATAACTTTGTACCTAAATTAGTTTTTACATATGTTCGACCACCCATTGCTTGTTCAAGATAAGACAACATAGGGAAATTTTTTTTATTTTCCAATGCCGTTTTAAACATTGTATTTATAGAATCAATTTGCGACTCTGTAGGTAATGGACCTTTATATGATGGATTTGTTTTAATTTTTTGATATATTTTAGAGAGAGTCCAATTTGAAAAACTATCCTTGGAAAAATCATAAGTGCCATCAAAAAGTTTTTTTAAAAGCTCAGTTGGATAACAATCTAAGCAGATTGCATGCAATGTGAAAACGCTTAATGTCAGATGATGATATTTAAATAAACTTTGTTCTTTCGTGATATAATTTTCTAATTCATTCCAGAATACTGATTTGTATTTTGCATTGGCCAATCCTGTTATTAATATTGAAAGCTTTCCACGATGGTTGAGAATTTGTTTATTTTTTAAAGTTGTCAAATCAAAGTATGAAGCACATAGATAGTTTAATATTTCCTTATTGTAATGTCTCATTATATTTAAGCATTTTAATGCACTCAAAGCATTTTCATAACCCACATCGTCACATACTAATTTTTGTACCAACGTATCAATAAAGACTGCATCATACAATCCTTCGATTCCACTGAAATTAAAATTGAAAATACAGTTCGTAAATATATATCTTTGTGATTAAATGAATAGAAATCAAATTAGTTTGTATTCTTTATAGGTACTCACTTGATTGGTTGTACTCGCTCTTGAATAGCAAATAAAATATAATTAATCTGTGCAGGCTGAAGTGCATCAATATTATTCATTATAATTTTTTGTATCTTCTTAAGCAATCCTAACCATTCTCTTGGAAAATAAGTCAAGGAACACAATGATTCAAGTATTATAATGCTCTTCTCTATAGATATATCATCTTTATAATTGCATAGATCCTTAACAAATAAGTTTAATAATTTATCAAAAACTATACTTGGACAACAACTTAACAAATATAGTCCATTAGCAAGATATTCAATATTATCTTTTTCATGATTCATTGAGACTCTTATAATAAAATTTTTTATTATAGCTTTTTCTATATCAGCAAAATATTTGCTTCTCTCTTTAGATTTTTGGAAGAGCGATAATATCATTCTAAAATCTTCGAGTGATAATTCTTTCAAGTTTTTATTAAGATGCTCAATAAGTACTTTTTGAATTTCAGGAGATCCTTTCAATTTTTTTATATAATATAGGATCTGTACAGTTTCAGGTCCACTTATTTTGCTAATATTGGTCTTTATAATGGAGCAAATTTCTTTATAAAATATATGCTCACTCCAATCTATATTTATTGTTTTTTTCTGATCATTAATTTCCCTTTTTGCTAAGTGGTAAAAAGTTGACATAGCTGTAACAATATGTGACCCTTGGACTGTTTGTTTATCATTTTGTGAATATAAAGTACACAGCACTTTTGAAAGATTTAATGATTTTAGTTCTGTTTTCAAATTTTCGCCATTATCTTCTATATGATCTTGTACATCACTAGTACCTAAACAATAATAACAACAATACTATAACAGAAACTTTATTTTATTACTAAGACATACCTTTTAAATTTTCGACGTGAGATAAATGATATGCAAATACATTTTGCGATGGAAACGACAAACTTGTCAAAGATGATGACAATTTCAAAATTCTTCTTATAAACATTTTCAAATAAATTTGAGGTTATAAATCTTGAATTATAAAGTACGATCAACAACTATACTTCGTCGAGTCATGTAATAATTATTTATACATTCTTCCTAATTGCAATAGTACTCAATATTGCAGGTTAATTTATTATTAAAAATTAGATGACTAGAAATGATATTTTCTGCTAGCCTCGGCATGGTATAACCAAAAACGTGAATAGATATACGATACACGCTAAAATAATAGGAGTCTGTACTGTCTACAGTCGATCGAACAGTACGAACTCAACATGTATAGGTCGGTAATATAAGTGGAACTGATCTAATGCCTATCTAATGCTGACATGTATTAAGAACTTATCACGTCAAATGAATTCACTTTTTTCGAATTTACAACTCCTCAATGCTTATTCGTTCATTTGATAGAAAATACTAAAACATGCAGACAACAATATGAACATGAATATAAATCATGTAATAATACAAATTATGATACGATATATAAAGGTAAAAATTTATGAATTCTCACGCAAATTTTTGTGCATCCCTGTCTCATAATGCAAAAGTGATTCAAACACTTTCCAACTTGCGCAACGTCAAAACTATAATGCACGTAGTGTATTTTTAAATAAAAGTCGATCATTGATTGATCATAGATCGATCTTGACCCAATTTAACCACGCCCCTTTCTAAGTCGAGAAGCTTTAACACTTAAAAAGAGGTCAATCTCTGTCGTCTGTCATTATTACTGCTCGAAATTCGTTGCCAATCTTAAATCATTCGATTTCTCGTGAAATATTTTTAGTTTCTAAGACAAAATAATACCGACAAATACCCCACTCGACGATGTCAAAAATATAGCATTGAAAAAAAAGAAGAAATTCCATCGCGACAGAGGAGAAACCATTGATATGTCAAAAGAAACAGTACGAGCTCGAGCAATTGGATATAGCTCAAGTGCATGCTTGGGTCAATGGCTACCCGAATAATCGCGCTGATCGTAGGTGTCGATCGCTCATTAGAGAATAATGCATTCCACTTGAGACGCTCTTGTGCCAACAATTTCAGCGGACATTGGAGGTGTGCGTGACCTGGCTATGATTTCCTTCGTACCTAATAGCGTGCTCCGTATCAATAGATTCGATCAGTCGTCCGCGATTATTCGCGGCATCCAATTGATCTTCTCCTTCCCTCTAATGTTTTCCATTATTTATGAAAACTTCAAACCCCCTTTTTCGACCTGTATAGTTAGAAACATCCTGTAACTACCTAGTTCTCTAGGTTGTCCGCTAGTTTCACATATAACTGCATTAGTGATGTGTTATCAATAACTACGTAGGCTCAGTGTTATAGTAAGTGTTTGTACCCAATAACAACGGTAATATAATCATTTAAAATTTATACACTTGTGTATATAAGAGGTAAGTCACATAAACATATTTTTCCATATTTTTAACAGTAATAATTTGCAATGTCTATGCGGACTATATTTATTGTTTACGTTATATTTATGTTGAAAGTATTGGATTCGAAGATATGCAACAATGTTTATATGATTTTATTTGAAACAGTTAATTGTCAATAATGGCAGACCCTGCAACAGCACCATTACCTGCGCCTGCTTTAGCGTCAGCAACGGAAAAGGCAGAAGTATTTTTCTGACATTTTCCTGCACACTCTGTTGATTTTTGTTTATTTGTCGTTGACAGTTTATATATAATTTATAGATGGATAGAATTTTAGATCATTACAAATATTTAAGTCAACACCCAAGCTTGGTGTCCGCTAGAATTATCTCCATAGCTAGAAACGGAATTTCGATTCAGACGGTTTGGTCGCAAAGAAATTTGGAAAGGAATATCAAACAAAAGTTTACTCAGGACTTTAGTTTAGACGCAGATTTGCAGCCTCTTGTGGAGAGTTTTCCCGTTGACGTTACTAGCGAGTGAGTGAATCTTCGTTATCTATTTTTTTGTTTTTAAACAGAGAAATAATAAATGCGCTCGGTATTCCGTAGACTTTTGTCAACTTCTTCGGAAAATGAGAAATTTAAAGCAATTGTTAGGGAAGTTACAATTGACGGAAAACCAAGACAATTTATTGAAATTTGGGATAGACAGCATCTTATAAAAAATTACGATTTGGCTGCTCATAATGCACACGGAGACATTTATACCGACAGTATGTAACTTTAAATCAGTTAAGTGATTTAATATATTACGTAAAGATACTATTTTATAACTCGTTATGCATAGATGTATTCAGTTCATTTCAATTTTCGCCCGATAATACTAAATTGATGTACATCGCTGAGAAAAAACTGCGGCCAACTGAACCATTCTATAAACAAAAACCCAGATATAAATCTTGCATATATACCGACCAAACTGAGCAAGAGCCGGAACGGGTAAACAAATTGCGTTTAATACCTTAGCAAATATTACTGAGCTTTCGATTAATCGAGGACGATATTCAAATATAAAGGGTACAGAGTATGAATTCAAACCTGACTGGGGTGAACAATTTGAAGGCCGACATCGTTCTACTATTATTATTTTGGATCTCGAAGAAGACAAATTTTGGGCTCTTCCTTTTATACCAGATGATTACTTTCCAGCTGAGACTATCTGGACTCCAAATGGTGAATGCATTGTAGGTGTCGCGTATAAACGCCATAAAAGATATCTAGGACGATATGGTTGCAGTAACAGAGAATCCTATATTTTCTTGTTAAAAGGAATGGAGTTCCGTAAGTTTCAAACAGTAATTAGGTTACACGTAATGATATCAATAAATCCATTGAAATCTATAACTGACGTAAGTAGTGCCGTATGTTAATTGGAACGTTCATTTTTCGCGAAGGTAAATTGACTGGTCCAGGTAAAGCATGTAAAACTCCTCAATTCAGTCCAGACGGGAAACATTTAGTTTGGCTTGAGCGAGATATAGAAAAACCTCATCACAATGTCCAAAGACTCATGCATATTAGATGGGATGTTGTCGAAACAGTCAGCATAAACATTTATTAATGTTTACGATAAATACGTTTGATTGTAAAATTTGACAAGGAAATGATTTTTCTTTTAGCCTGATATGGTTGTTGACTTGGTGAAGACAAGTATTACCATCGAGAAAGATAAAAAGTTTTATGGTTTTTACGGACAAACCATCCCTAAACGATGCTGGAGCAACGATTCAAATTACTTATTTCTCAGTACACCCCAAAGATCAAACATAAAATCTTATATTGTAAATCTGGGTAGGTTTATGAGTTATATTAAAGGCTATTCAATAACAATGAAAATGTCGTGCATACTTTTATTTTTTGTTATTTTAATGGTTTATTTACAGAAACCAAAGCTGTGACTGAAATTGAAAACCCTGATGGGAGCAGTTTGACCATTTTGGACGTAAGGAAAAATCGTGTAGTATTTACGAGATTTTCAATAGTTCAGCCACCGCAATTGGTAGTAGGAAGATTCGATCCTACTGTTGGAAATATTGGAGATTTACAGCTGTATAACTGTACACAACCACTTCAGATACCAAATGCAGAAAATCTTATGTATGAGCACACGGAATTCGTTTATAAAACCAATGAACCAGTCAGTAAGTGTATACCAGTGAATATTTACTTCCAAAAATTTAAACCACTAATTTTTTAATAATATGATTTTCCAAATTATTTTAGCGGACTTTAATTTCACGTATTTCGGCGTTAAAACTGCCGAAGAACAATCAATGCCATTACTTGTCGTTCCTCATGGAGGACCTCACTATTCCTTTTGTAATCAATTCAATATGGATCACGCGGTTTTTGCATTACTAGGTATAGCAATTATTTTATTTGATTTATTATTTGATTGGCTATATTCTAAACCACAATATACCTTAAATAATAATTTACTGTTAGGTTTCGCAATTTTACAAATAAACTTCCGTGGCTCTACGGGTATGGGTGGAGATAATATCGAGTTCCTTAGTGGAAGGATTGGCGAAGTAGATGTTCTTGATTGCGTAACTGCTGTTAAGATGGCATTGAATAAATATCCACACATTGATCCTAAAAAAGTAACTCTGTATGGTATTTGCCATGGTGGTTTCTTGTGCGCTCATCTTAGTGGGCAACATCCCGTAAGTTGGTTCACATATGCCATACCAATTTAAAAAAGTTTGAATAAACACTGTATCTATCATTTCAGGATATGTTCAGAGCAGTTGTAATGAGATCTCCTGTAATCGATATCCCATCAATGTATGTGACTACAGATATTCCTGACTGGTAAGTAAAAAACATGACATATTAAGTTTAATGAAATCGGAAAACATGTTTCTTTTTACACATTATTCATATTCTTAATAGGTGTCCAACGAATACCGGTACTCAATTCCTAGAAACATTACCACCAGCAGCATCTGAACTGAAATTCACTGAAGTCGTTTTGAAAATGTTTGACCGTTCTCCCGTGCGTCATGCTGGTAAAGTAAAGGCACCCACAATGATTGCCGTGGGCACGAAAGACTTGAGGAGCCCCGCATCTCAGGGTAAACTTTGGTATAATCGATTAATAGCAAATGATGTTGTTACAAAGTGAGTTTTTTAATTGGATAGAGTATTCATTACACAAGGTAGAAAAAAAGCAAAAAATATATCTTTTTCATTTGCTTTCTTTTATAGACTATTCGTGTACGATGACAATCATATGTTAGCCAAAGATATAGTTGAAATTGATTTCGTTATCAACGCAGCCCTCTGGCTTTTGGAGCATGTAAGTGACGCTCCAAAAGAGTCTAAAATGTCTTCCATTGTTGCTGTAGAGGTACCAAAAGAAGGTGCTAAGTCAAAAGAATAAATATGCATACATACAGCGACTAGACTGCATCATCCACGTCATCTCCATCTCGAAATTATTTATAAAACTATTGTTGAAAACATTAGCAATCAATACCAGTGTACAATTTACAACCAGTACAAATAAACTTCTTTTGTGCTGCATATATTTCTTTATTGTGATTTCGTCTTAATAATCCCTTTTGATTCAATTAAATTCATCCGTGAAGTAACTGAGCAAGTTCAATAGTACATTGATTGATTGTAAATATCATTGCTTCCTTATAATAAACTTATATTTATTTTCCAACTACATTTGATATCTTACGTAAGTCATATTTGCCAATGTTTTGCTGATGAAGTGGTACACCAACAGCAAAACAGCGTTTTATCATAAGACGAAAAGTTTAAATAAAACAAACAATTCTGATATGATAACTCATAAGTATTCGAGAAGATGATCTATATTGACTATGCGTTTAAATCTCTGACATGTAGCATTTATTTGATTATTATAATAAAATAAGATATTTTGTATAAAATCGTGCCTATATTGTCAATAAGTTAAAGTTAAAGATTACTTTAAAAATATTGCAAATAATTATGAATTTTATATTTTTTTTTAAAGATAAGAACCTACCAATAAAAGAGGATGGACTTATAACGGTCTGATAGTACTTGTCAACATTATAATACAGATTTTATTAGAAAACTTGTTGTTAATAACACACTTGAAAAAAAAACATCATGGAATTGACAACTATGCCTGCGTCTCAGGTAACTTAAAACATCGATTTATCTCGTGTTTATTGATAAACAGTATAAAATGATCGATCACGGTTGTAAACGATCAAAAATAGATATGCTAAATAATTAATCTGATTAATGTCAATTTTAGATTGATAAAGTCCTCAATATATACAAACAATTAGCTCAAAAACCAAGTCTAACTTCTGGTAAAATTATAGCGAATAACAGAGGAATTTCTATACAAACTGTTTGGTCTCAAAGAAATTTAGAATTGAGAAAAAAGCAAAACTTTACCAAACAATTTTTCCACGATTCAGATTTGAATCTTCTATCAGAAAGTTATCCAGTAGATGTAACGTCGGAGTGAGTCCATATTACTTTCAGTTACAAAAATATTTTCCAAAGATGTACACATTTTGATACATTGTCTCAATGATTATTTGAGTTATTTGTATATTTAATTGTTCTAGAATTTCAGCTACTCTATCCGACGACGCGCGTTTAAAAGCAATTTTAAGAGAGATAGTAGTTGATGGAAAATCAAAACAATTTATAGAAATATGGGATGAACAGCATTTCATCAAATCGTATGATTTATCTGCTTTTAACGTCCATGGAGATGTTTATTCAGATTGTACTATTTTCTTGAAATACAATATCGCCTAAAGAAAGTATATCTTTGTTTATATCTCGTTTTTGATTATTAATTACAGCTACGTTTAGTACGTTTCAATGGTCATCCGATAATACTCGACTGCTGTATGTCGCTGAAAAAAAATTGCCTAAATCGCAACCATTTTATAAACAAAACTCAAAATCAGATACTCACAAATCAGAAGATGATGAACCTTCAAGAGTAAATATTTATTAGTACAATGTCGATCAAAATGATAAATCATTCCCAAACAATTCATATTACTCGAGTCTTCGGTCGTTTCATAGGGCACAGAATACATTTTCAAGCCTGACTGGGGCGAGCAGTTGATTGGGAAACACAAATCTGTAGTTGTTATTTTGAACATTGAGGAAGATACTTTAGAACCTATTTCTTCCATTCCTGAGCATTATTTTCCTTCGCAAGTAACCTGGATTCCAAACACCTATGAAATTGCGGGAGTCGTTTACAAACTTTATCCCAGATATCTTGGAAAAGTATTTTGTACGAATAGAGAATCGTATATTTTTCATTTAGAAGGAAAAAACTTTCGTATGATCTTTTTGCGTATACTCATGTAGTATTAATAATACCAGTAGTGATTAAATTAAATCAATATAATCATATAATTATTCAATAGGAATAATAACTGAGAAGGGTGTTCATTGTTCTTCACCTCGATACAGTCCTAACGGAAAAACTCTAATTTGGCTTGAACGAGAAATTAGCCCTCCTCATCATCATGTGCAAAAACTTATGTACTTGCGATGGGGTGTAGAAAAAGTGGTAAATTCAAATGCTCAGATTTTTCATTTCGTATATGATAATTTTACCATTTCTTACTTAACATCATTAAATGAATTATTTTTTACATAAGCCTTCTATACTTGTGGACCTGGTGAAGTCCCATGTGAATATTTCTGACAATAAAAAATTTTATGGTTTGTATAATCAAGATTTACCTGTACGTTGTTGGAGTGAAGACTCTCGATATATTTTTTTAAGCACACCTCAAAGATTTAACGTAACTTCTTATATAATCGATGCAGGTAGACTAATAACGTACTTTTTTAATTATTACATGAAACAATAATTAACAGTTTTACAATTGGTCCGTAGAAAAGAAGACTATAACTGAAATAATAAACGAAAATGAAAGTAGTTTGAGTATTTTAGATGTCCATAGAGATTGTATAGCTTTTAAAAAAACCTCAATCACTCAAGTGTCACAACTATTTATTGGCAAATTCTATTCAAATGCAGCTCAATCTGGAATCTTGCATTTAACTAGTTGTACGAAATCTCAAGATCTACCTGAAAACAGTAGTCTGATGTATGAATGTACAGAATTTGTGTACAATGACAAAGATGTAACTGTTAGTACGTATTCAATTTTCAATAGCTAATATAAAGCGTAATGCAAGAATATCAACGAATAAATAATGCTGTTTATTAAAACAATACACTTTTTGATAAATGTAGAAGATTTCAACTTTATATACTTTGGGAAAAAAACTGGAGCTGACAAATCAATGCCTTTGATAGCGGCCATTCATGGAGGGCCTCACGTGGTTTATAATAATGAATTTAATTTGGTATATGCAGTATTTGCTCTTCTTGGTAATTTTAAAAATAAAGTGATAAAAATAATGAAAAAAAAACACAAAATTAAATTCTTTATTATTTTACTCTTTTCTAATTACACATTTCAGGTTTTGGTGTATTGCAAATTAATTATCGCGGTTCTACGGGATTGGGTGGTGATAATGTTGAATATATCCTTGGAAAAGTTGGCGAATCCGACGTTTTAGATTGTGTAACAGCAATCAATATTGCATTAACCAAATATCCTTGGTTAGATCCAAAAAAAGTGGCCGTTCACGGTGGCTCGCATGGCGGTTTTATTAGCGCTCATCTTAGTGGACAATATCCTGTAAAAAAAACTTTATTTTACTTATTCTAAATAGAATGTAAGGATCGATCGAATATAATTTATTCACTTCTGTAAATTTATAGGATATGTTTAGAGCAGTTGTTATGAGGAACCCAGTCATTGAATTAGCGGCAAATTTCAGTTTGACAGATATTCCCGACTGGTAATAATATTTTCTGTCGAAATAATAATATTTAATTAACATAATAAAGACACAATTGAGTTAAGTGGGTGTATATTTGTTTTTGGTTATTATTTGAACCTTAATTTAATTATTTCATGAAAAAGAAAGAAATATCAAAACAAAATGAATATTTTTCCGAGCTTGAGCGAAGGAATACTTTAATTTTGTATACATCTTAAATTCTTTTACAAATTCCAAGTCGGGGATCAATTAGTGTGTTTCTTTTAGGTGTCCTGGAGAAACTGGAAAATGGAATCTTGGCATATTGCCAGAAACTATGCCTATTTCTAACTATCTTGAATTGATGCAGAGTATGGTGAAACATTCACCATTTTTGTATGTTGATCAAGTTAAAGCACCAACTTTAATTGCATTGGGCTCGAAAGATTTAAGAGTTCCAACGCCGCAAGGAAAACTTTGGTATTATCGGTTATGTGAAAATAACGTTGTCACTAAGTAAGTGCATGCATATTAAAATTATAATTTGACAAATATTTAAATATTACGTTAGCAGAAGCCATCACAAAACTATATTAATGCGTTTCAGATTGTATATATACGACGACAATCATTCATTATTGAAAGATGAAGTTGAAATGGACTTTACTATAAATGCTGCGTTATGGATTACAGAACATACATCAAACTAATGCTGAGTATATATTTAAAAAATAAACCGTCTGTATTCAATTTTGTGTATTCTACTAAAGATAATCGGTGAGGTAAAATCGATTATTTACGTTTGGTTTTTTGTGTGTAAATTTTATTAAGGGGATTTTTAATAAATATTTGGTGCTATGCTCAATTGTGCAGTTATTATTTAAAATGTAACCTAATGTTTCTGTAAAATGATTAAATATCCATGCTAGTTGTAAATATATTATACTACTATAGAAGATTCGATTAATTAGTATCGCACTTTCAAGTCGTATGAAAGCGATGAAAAATTGCAAATACGTTCTACTTTAAGATAAAATGCGTTATTATCGTTAATATATTTGAATATCTTACACGTGAATATTTATCAGATCCTACTGGAATTAAAATGAAAGGTTATCGTGTAATCGATAGATGTATTATACATCATCAGGCTGACTAATCCTCAAAATTTTATGAATTAGGGCTCCCTGAGAAAACAACTATTATCGTTGATAATTCCAGTAAAAATTGGTGTCTTGATTATTCTAAATTAATATAATTGCTCTAAAATTACAATTATCATTGAATAAAAATTGATATTATTCTATGAAAATAAGATTTACAGCAGTGTATTTTTTCCAGTTACTAACGTCTACAAGGTGAAGGATAATTGATCTACAAGTTCTTATAGCGTAACTATTTACTATCAAATTTGGATCCAGATAATAATTCGATCATCCGCTGTACTCCTACAATCATGTCTTCCGCACAGGTAATATAATAATGTATATTTCAATCAGGCTCGTATAAATTACTTCCTAAGTGACATTTCATTTTTTATTGAAGATACATTTTTTATTCGATATATGTTTATAGATCGACAAAATTTTGAATGTGTACAAACGATTATGTCAAGTTCCAAGTTTAGTATCTGCTCGCGTCATTCCAATAAATAAAAATGCGTTTACAGTGCAAAGCATTTGGTCTCAAAAAAATATGGAAAAGCATTCGAAGCAGAAATTCATAAAAGAATACAGCTTTACTTCTAACTTACAACTGCTTGTTGAAAATGCACCAGTTGATATTACGACAGAGTGAGTAAATACAGCAAAGAAGAGAATAAGAAAATTGATCCATTGTCATATAAATATCTTAATAAATAAGAATAAATATATCCTTTTATTCAGACTTCTGACGGCATCTTCGAAAGATGAAAAACTGAAAGCTATTTTAAGGGATGTCACGGTGGATGGGAAATCAAAACAGTTCATCGAAATTTGGGATAAGCAATGTCTCAATAAGTCATATGATTTATCCGCATTTGATGTGCATGGAGATGTCTACGTTGAACGTAATAGTTTTTTATTTTTTTCGATATATCTTACTTATGAATGAACATATTCAAGAATATTCGGTAAATTTTGTTGAACTTCATAGCCACGTTCAGCGCATTTCAGTGGTCGAATGACAATACACGGTTACTTTATATCGCCGAGAAAAAATTACCCAAATGCGAACCATTTTACAAACAGAAGTCAAAATCAAAGGCCAAAACTGATAAATCCAATGACGAAGAAGAACCCATTCGCGTAAAATAGAGCCGACTTAATAGTTGTAATAATCTTTATTTTCGAAAACAATATTTTTAAATCTTCCAGGGTATTGAATACATCTATAAACCGAACTGGGGAGAACAATTAGTTGGCAAGCATAAGTCTGTGATTGTCATTCTGAATGTTGCAGAAGATACCATTGAACCCGTCACTACAATTCCTGAAGATTATTTTCCTGCTCAAGTTCTTTGGGCTCCAAATGACAGTGATATAATGGGTGTAGCTTATAAATTAAAGACAACGTATCTAGGTTTATACGCCTGTACCAATAGAGAATCATTTATTTTTCACCTGAAAGAGAAAGAGTTTTGTATGTATATACTTATTATAATATCTTGCGTATAATTTTTCAATGTTGGCCAGTATTAAAGACTAAATTTAATTTTTAAAGGCAAAATTACATCAGAAGGTCTATTTTGCACATCTCCACGACTAAGTCCAAACAAAAAACACCTTATATGGCTTGAACGAAATATTAGTCCTGCTCATCACAATGTTGAGAGGCTTATGTACCTAAATTTAGACGATGATAAAAAGGTATATTTTTTATACATTTTTCATTTTTCTTTAAAATTATAAATTACCAGTTTTGTTGCTACTATTTTTATAATTAGTCAAACACATTTGCGTCAATCATACAATACAATTAATATATCAATTCCAAAACGGAACTTAAGTAGAAAAAATAATGAGTAATGATTAATTAAAGGTATATTTTTAACGCGAGTATTGTTATTTCAGTCCAAAATACTTATTGACACAGTGAAAACACACATAACGATTGCCGATGGTAAGCAATTTTATGGTCTTTACAATCAAAGTCTTCCCAAGCGTTGTTGGAGCGATGATTCCAAGTACATATTTTTAAGCACCCCTCAGAGATCGATAATTAAGTCTTACATTGTCGATTTAGGTAAGCTCAGAATAAAAAGCCGTCAATGTTGTACTTATTTCATAAAATTTCGTTTACTGTTAAGAATTACATATAATAATATTTATAGATACCGAGACTGTTACTGAAATCGATAATCCTGGTGGAACCAGTTTATTGATTACTGATATTGATAACAATCATCTAGCTTTAATGAAATTTTCTTTAACAAAGCCGTCGCAATTAATCGTTGGACAATTTGATTCATCCCTATCAAATATTGGACAGTTGAAATTGTTCGAGGACACAAACGCATTTTGTATACCAGATGGAGAAAATCTAATGTACGAACACACTGAGTACCTTTACGATACTGATGAATGCGTTAGTAAGTATGCAATGTGGACATTTGAAATTATACGATCAATATAAAAAAAAGGTTATAGGTTCGAACGTCTAAATGTCTAATTTATTCAATGATTTTGTAGGAGATTTCAATTTTACGTATTTTGGAAAAAAAAGTGGACCAGACAAGTCTACACCCCTAATTGCCGTTGGTCACGGAGGACCACATTCTGCCTACTGTAACATGTATTCTCCAGACTACGCAATGTTTGCTCTTCTAGGTGAAACGTATACCATATTGTTGTATTATTTCTTAATTGTACAAAACTAATAAAGTTATTTGCTCTGTTCAAGGATTTGGAATTCTGCAAATAAATTACCGCGGATCTACTGGTTTAGGTGGAGACAACGTTGATTATCTTCTTGGAAAAATCGGTGACGTTGACGTTCGTGACTGTGTAACAGCCATCGATACTACATTGACCAAATACCCATGGCTAGATCCGAGCAAAGTGAATCTTTTTGGTGGATCACATGGCGGGTTCTTAGCTGCTCATCTTAGCGGACAATATCCAGTAAACAATTTGATCCCATATGTTGTTTAACGTAAAATAGTAAAGTAGTATTTTTACTTTCATGTATGTATTTGAAACAATGTCCTACAGGAAAAATTCAAATCAGCAGTAATTCTAAATGGAGTTATTGATATAGCTTCAATGTATACTACAACAGATATCCCAGACTGGTAATTAAAACTTAAACTCTCTGATTAGTTATGTCTATACCAACATAGAATAGACATGAATATTCAGAAATGCAAACATTTGTAATTACTTATATGCAGGTGTCGCGCTGGAATTGGATTTTCAATACTGGAAAAGGTTCCACAAGATGGCGATGCAACTGCCTATGGTAGATTGTTGCTAAAAATGTTAGAACATTCGCCCATCACTTATGTTGATAAAGTTAAGACGCCTACACTTGTTGCTATTGGAACGAAAGATTTGCGGGTTCCAGCATTCCAGGGTAAAATCTGGTATGATCGTTTAACCGAAAACAACGTTCCGACTAAGTGAGTTTCATTTGATTATTTTTTTTATTTATTTTAAAAACGTCGTGTAATATCTGCAAAATAGATCTATTGCATTTTAAATTCTACGTGAATGTTTTTACCATTCGGATATACGATTCTTATACTACTATACTATAGAAGAAAATTAACCAGATGACACAAATAATGGCGTTTATTTTTAGATTATTTGTGTACGAAGACAATCATTCGTTAAGGAAAGATGACGTGGACGTTGATAATGCAATTAATACTGCTTTATGGTTTATAGAACAAAACGGCGAACAATTGTGAAAATCAGTGGAAAAATACACCAACCTATTGCAATAAAATTAATATTCAATTTTATTAAAATATCTGAAGGTTTGTCTAACATCAACCATTTGACATTGGAATAGTTGTACAAAAATTATCCGATTCTATTTTTGTATCTGTCAAATATGAAACTAAATAAACAAATTTTGTTGTTTAACAATGCCAATATTTTTATTCAATAATAGATAAATTATCAATATAAATTCTGCAGCTTCGGTAGACTTTTAAAGTCAGACGTGTGCATTATTTGTTTTACATTGATTAGATGCACTTTCACATACATATTACATTGTTTTAATTAAAAATTTGTTATATAATAATCTAAATATGTACAAAAATACACACAGAACTGAACAGTCATGAAATTAAGTATATGATATAATATACAGTGCTGTTTAATATTGTTGTTTATACAGGCTTAGCACAAATTTACAGGGTGACGGAGCTCAGGTACATACATACAATACAATTTTACAATAACACAGGACGGATAAACGTCTTTATGTAGAATATGGATATCGAGAGTACCGTCAGTATTTGTAGTTAGGTAATTTATGATTTGTAAATCAATTTAGCATCTTGTAAAATGATCGTGAAAAGCATACTATGTATAATACATTGCGATCAAGATAATTTTATATTACTGAATTAGTCTTTTCTGTTAATACATTTTATATATTAAAATCTACATCAAAATCGACAAACAAATCAAAAAAAGATTGAAAAGCTTCTAGAAAACTTTATATATCAAGTTGTAGACTTTTCAGTTCTCATGGTTATTGTCTTTGTTGTTTTGTATGTTATTTTCCACGTGATCATCTTAAATCTATTTTTAATATCATCGTATAAAATATAGATAATTAGAATTTGGTTCTGTCGAAAGACACTCAGACTTAGTTTACTAATAACAAATTAACAATGATTGCTTTTTAAAGTATTAAAATAAAAAATGTTATAAAAATCTTAAGAAAATAATAATATAATTGGAGCATTTTATGTCGTACTATAAGGCGTGAATGTATTATTTTGATGGTTCAAAAATATTTAAATATAAACGCAAAACAAATTTGTATAAATATAAATGCTTTGCTAACAAAAGGAAAGTAATGATTAAAATTATATATGCAAATAACCTTTTTGGTACATATATCGAATTGTTTTGTATTACCTAACAACCTAATTAAATTGTGCAGATATCACTTGTGTTTCAAAGTGTAATGTTGAGTCACGTGAGAAGATTTTCTTTTATCTAATTATAATCATCTAATTATAACATTAGACAAGTCAGCATGGAAAATTTTTCAGAATTGAAATTCGATTACGTGTTGGCAGTGGTAGTGTTAGTATTTTGTTGAGTTGGAAATAAAGAATCGTAACTTGGTGGTAAATCTTTGTCCTGAACAGACGATGGAACAACCACTTCTAACATTGGCGCTGAAGCTACTAAAGGTGGATTAGGTACACTTTGTTGACCTCGCTCCATTGGCAAACCAGAAGTACTCCCATTGTCAGTAGTTGTAGGTCCTGCACAATCAGGTGACCAACAAAGCTTTTTGTGTTTTCGGCATATCCACATACACAGAACAAATATTATGAAACATAGTATTATTGTTGTCACTGCACTAACGGTCACTTTTGTTCCTGTTTCATTACTAACTATTTCATTTCGATACATATTTCGAGAATCAGTGCAATTACTTTCATCTGAACACATTTCTCTAACACAATTTGTAAAATCATCACAATTAAATCGTTCATTGATGCAAGTGCTCCTGAAATTTGAATGTTTCAGCCAACGAAAAATCTTTGGTCCTGTAGATGGTGGATCACAGTCTAAAATTATATAACCAGTTAATATTTGTCTTAAACGTGAATCTATATTTTAATTTGTGCATTTGTTTTTTACGAACCTACAAACGGAGTATACGTTATCAATAAATCAAGTACTTCCCCTTTTAAACTTTGTTTCGATATGTATATTTCTGTTGTTATTTTTCCAGCAGTAGAACTAATGTCAAAATTTCTCCCAAAATACTCATATGGATCTTCCTCATTATTACTTTCAATGTTATATTCTTTACCATCAATATTTGGATAGTATTGTTTGAGCCCCTTATAATTGTACAATTTGCCGCAATATTTTTCCGATATGATTGGTTCCTTTTGGTCAATATTCTCTGCTGTAAACTGTAATATAAGCAAAAAAAAGTATTAACTGAAACTAATTTTTTTTTAAATTTAATAGTAACGTATTAAAACAATAAGTTTGTGGAACTGTGTAATTAATCATTGATGGGCATAATATGCATTTAAGACTTTTAGTTTTGAAAAAACATTCTTATGTTAAAATAATTCAAACACATACCCTAATGTAATCTAAGCACTCTGTTCCGTTACGTCTAAGAGACATCTTTTGTATCACAGCAAATAGTCCTGCATCTTTGACTGTTTTGATTTTAAACTTACAATGTTTACTGTAGCTAACCACCCATGTATCAAAGCTGTGTGACGATGTGACTATTATTGCAGAATCTTTCATTTTTGTCAGCTCATCCACAGTACGAGTTTTTTCACTTGAAGGATTGCAAATTAGTTCGCGACCTAAGCCAACTGCAGCAAAAATAAACAATGAAAATAGATTAAACATAACCAAGTGTGCGTAATTTGATTGCAACAAACAACTGAATTAATCAACCATTCATTTGTAATGTCAGAAATTTGACGAACACTGATTAAAGTATTTTAACTTACTTTCAGTGTAAGGTTTCGAGGACTTAATTGCAGCGGTAAAACCACTAAAAACAAGTAGATAAATGAAGCTCGCAGCGTAGCACTCAGCCATCTTGGATTAACTGTCATCAAGTCCATGTAGACTGCAGGAAGAGTAGCCACTCTCCTCCTCCTCTGTTTTCGAGGAAAACAAGGAGCTACGTACGAGAGGCAATTACTTTTGTGAATCAGCTTCTCTTCTCGGTACCGTCGAAGACGTTTAGCCAACCGCTAGAAAGTGTTGGGCACCCGACGAAAACAATGCACTTGATGCTGCGCCACCTGCGGCATCAATGAAAGTACTTAGTACATAGATAAGGTACGTGATTTTGCGATCGCACGAGAGCGAAAAAGAGATAGAAAGCAACAAAGAAGAAAACGGAATACATCTCAGGTATGTCGCTGACTAAGGCGCGTTATAAATTTTAGCTGTGTGTTCGCGATTGCATCAGCACCTAAACAAGCGCTGATTCATCTCTCGTTCTAGAATGGATGATGCTAAGGATCTGAAAAGTATCGAGGTCGACTTTGGCGAAGTTGAAGTGGGCATGACAAAAATTAAATCTATCAAGATTATGAATAACGGTTGCGTAAGTTACGGCTAATCGAAATACCTCGTTCTTTTTCCGATGTATGCAATTATTTTCATTTGCATAGAACGAACAAACGTACGTCGTTCAAAGAGATTCCATTAGCAACCCATTGGACTGCGTGTTCAACACGATTGATCATACGTGGTCGTTGATGCCATGCGAATCTTTCGTATGCGATATTAGTTACCGGCCTATTTTACCAAACTGCAAGTACACGGATTACTTTCTCATAACGGACACTTACAACTGCTGCTACAAAATTATCGTTCGTGGATGTTCTGCTGGTAAAAAAGATTATTCTCCCAAAATAGACGTAAGAAAAGAAAAGTCACTTTGTTCTTTTGACTTGTTTGCTGACTACAGCTGTGAATGTCACGAGTTCCTGCACGAGACTAATCATCGCTTGCAATAAAAATTGCTCGGCCAATAAATGCGTGAAGCTTACGAACAATACGAAAATCTCAGCAAAGTTTACTTTTGACGTTGATGCTGATCAGTGTCCTTTTAAAATTAGCGAATTAAGCGGTTACATCAAACCGTTATCGAACAAGTCGATCGACGTATCATTCCAGCCAATCGATACTGGGATTTACAAATATTACATGCCCTGTCTTATCTTGCACCAAGTACATTCAAAAGAAATAGCATTTATAGCTCGTACATTTATACTTAGCACGCAAAAAGAGAACTCGTTTGCTGTAATTTTCTTTAGAAGCCAATCGTTTTTGAGCTTTATGGGATTTGTGATTTGAATCAATGTGAGATGCGGAACTTTTTTTCAATCGTCGAGAATACTCCGGAAATCGATTCGTCTAAAAGCTTTTCAACTTACATGAAGGATACAACAGCAGTCGTTAAAGATGAGCCATCAACGGTATCGTTGTCGTGGAATTTCGTTGATTTTGGAGAAGCCAAAGTCGGTTCGAACAATTTTGCAACGAGAACTCCGCAAACCGTCTGTTTAACCAACAATAGCAGATTCGAGACTCTTATTTTATGGGAAAAAGGTTGTTGGTCAATCAACGAAATGCCACTTTCAAAAGGAATCAAACTAATCGTCTCGAATTTTCCAGACAAGTCAAGCGTATTTAATATTCATCCGCAAGAAGCAAGAGTTGGTGGTACTCGATCGATTATTTTCGAAGTCCGCTTCGATCCTTCTGAGAGATGTAAATTTTATTCCCGAGAGTTATTGGCTCGAGTTTTCCAAATACCTTGCTGTACGGTAGATACCGAAATAACCGATAAATTATTGATGAACGTTATTCCAGAATTCGTTTCGATTCGATTAATCGGTAGACGTAACAAGATAAAACCAATCAATATCGATCACTGTTCTTTCGACAGTTAATTATATTTTCAATTGAAATGTTATCAGGACACACTTACAACAACGGTTTGAATGACTGGATGCCCCAGTATGAGATTCCGGAAACAGTGACAATGCCAGCTTGTGTTCCTGCATTGCCCGTTTATAGCACTTTTGTTATGAAAAATTTCGGCCAGCAGCCTCTTATGTTTCGTTTCATTCCACCGAGCAGTACTCATTTTAGTATCAAGCCTGTGATGGGACTCATTACGCAGTAAGATTTACCTGTTCGTGTTTTTTTTCTAAGCGGATTTTCCTCTTCTCGCGTTACGAAACTCGCATGGAAACAATGATTTTTATTGTAATTGTTTATTCAAAGCCATACATCAAAATCGTACATGTTTTTTGACGTACGATAACGATTCTCCTTGTTCAATTAAATTTTTCCGGTTGACGATGACAATTTATAGCGGTCGAAATCTTTGTGATTCATACTGTGTTTGCTTTGCATTTGATAGGTATTCCTGCAATTTGCAATAGCATCACTGTGCCCTCGGTGTTATTTAATTAATATCCTTTCGAGTTTAACAGCGACTAGTCGAAATTCCATCCGCCACGAATGTTTGTTTAATTAAAACATTACAAAAAAATCACGTTACCTGAAAGATTCGAAACTATTCTGGCCTTTTATTGCTCAGTAAACAGGAGTACCAAGTGATCTCCGTGGAGTTGTTCCCCGAGGCAGGTGCCGATCCCGCGTACGTCGAACGTTGGGCCGTACGTTTAAATGGCAACCCAAAAAACGAAATCTATTTGGATTTGCAAGGTTTCGCAGAGCAAGGGAATCTTGTATTTGGTAACAAAAATTTGGTAACCTTCGATCCGGTATATCTTGGCTGTAAGCAGGCACGCGTCGTCTCCGTGCGCAACTTGAGTCGACACCTCGTTAGGTGGGTATATATGCCGATAAGATAAGAACACGGATCGAAGAAAGAAAGGTTTTTTGATCTTTTTATTTTGGCAAACAATGTCGTAATTCGATGTAAATTATTCATCGGCGTTTGGGTTAAGGTCATTTTGATTTCAACAAAAACTAATTGCGCGTGTTTTAATTTTTTTTATAGATTTGAGTATTTGAGTGACTTACCAAAAGAATTGCTTATCGCACCGATATCGGGAATCGTTCATCCAAACGAAACGGTTTATCACGACTGGACTTTTACGCCTGACCGATTGAAGTGCTACGAGTTAGATGTCTCTTGTCGCTTGACTACCGATATTGGAAGCAGATGCTGCATTACACAAATAGAAGTTTCCGGAAACTGCACAGAAGGCTCTCTCATGGTGCGTTGCGTTAATGCTATTCATCCGTTCAGATTATCTATTAGCAATTATGAGTATCGTAGTGTTTTCGTCGAATTATCAAGATGACTTAAAATCAAAATAATTGACGTTTTTGAGTAGCGATTCCGATTCAATCAATGTATTTTACTTATAGGCAATACCAGAAGAATTGAGCTTCGGAACAAGAATTTACAACGAACCTTGTGAAATGGATTTTCGAATATTTAATTTCAGCCCTGTTAATATACCTTATCAATTAATTTGCTGCCCTTTAAGAAGTTTCGAAACCATGCAAAATCCAGAAAAAGATTTGAAAATATTACCGAGTAGTGGTAACATTGGGCCCGGGAAAGGAGAACAAATTCAAATTATTTTGAATCCCAAGAACGTGGGATTTTACGAGTTATCTGTTCAATACTTGGTGATGTCGAACGCATCAGACGATGTTTTATTGCCCTTAACAGATTCCAAAAGCCTCTGTCGTGTAACTTGCATGTCTTATTTACCGGCTTTAAAGGTACACGTCTGTCCTTCACCATATGTACATCCACGTTAATTAGTCGATAAAACTTGTTTGTTTGCTCGCAGATAAAAGATCTATTGTATCGCATTGACGCAAATATAGGAATCAGCAAAATCTCTCTCTGGAAATCATTACGTATAGACGGGTATGCACAATAATGATAAGCGTGTTAAAAATGAATTATGGTAACGCAATTTATACAACAGTTTGAATTCAGCTTTGAAAGAATTGCAACCACACGAGGAGCGTTTAATTTCAATGAAAGTACCGCCTATTGGCACGAACGAAAAACTCATCATAAAACTTTTGCTGATCAATTTAAGTCCAATTGATGTTTCGTGTTTCTTGAAGAAGAAGAAAACATGTTTCTGTAATGACTCAACGATGAAAAAACAGCCTCTCGTCAAGAGGAATCCAACAAGTTGCACGCATTGCATTGACGACCAGTCGATTGAAATTTTTCCCAATACAATAAAGTTAACGGTACAAACTTTGGCCAACCCTATGTCCTTATTTTTAAACGCGTGCAACTCTAATTCTAATCAATTTTATCTCAGCCCGATGAAACAGATATTCTTACGATAAGCGTAAAAAAGTGTCCGTTGCATTCTTCAGGGATTTACTGGGATTTAAGTATTGGCAATGAAAGATGTATTACTTTAAATATAAATTTCGAGGATTCTTTTATTTTGCCTAAGCCGTATTTAAAGTTTCGAACAGATATGAAGGAATCCCGTAGTATGCGTTATCAGGTTTTTAAACGATTTTATACATTCTATTAATGTTATTTAGTTCTGTGAACTTTGAAACCTTGTTTGATCGTTTCTATTTAATTTTTTAACGAAATAAATCCTACTTGCAGGCGCTCTGGTTAATCAATAACTCAGAGAACGAAGTTTCTTATGCAATTAATACTAAAGCTTTTGCTCGGCTCAATAAAATGAATTATGCGATTATTTTTACCTGCTTGAATCCAGAAGGAACGATGAAAGGATGGGAACGAAAACCAATTTTATTTGGTTTTTGTCCTAACAAATTTGGAAAATTGGAAGTTAGTTTATGGCAATACTCCAAAGATGACTCTAATTTTCAATTTCGAAATTGTAATTGCTTTTTTTTTTTGCTCTGTACAAGTAGCTACTAAATAAGCTTTTATTGCTAATAGGCAAAGTTATTGATAAAATTGGGTGAAAAACAAGCTACGTTAAACATACAGGCTGAATGCACGAATGCTTTACAAGACATCAAAGAACAAGAAACGTGCCCTCAATCTAACGCGTTTAAAACATCCGAAATAACTGCATATTTCAATAATGATTATCTCGTACTACCGCCTATATCAACGCATGGGAAAATAAATCGAATAATTCTATTACATAATCATCATCGACACAATGTTTTTAGCTATGAATGGAAAAAGTAAGTCGTACATTTTGTACTTGATTCAAATCATTTTACTGATGAGCTTTATTTAAAGACGTGGTATTATTAAAGTTGTGAAATAGAAAAAGTCATTAAAGTGAAGGTTAAACCATCGTCTGGCCTGATACAACCACAAAGTCTTTTGACATTCACAGTTGAAGTCTATGCGTATTCTTATGAATGTCTTTTGGGCATTGACGTACACTGTCGTTTGATCGATGTGACTGAAAGACGTCTGGCCGAAAGAAAACTACGAGCACAAGAATGCATTTTGAAAGGAATGGACGGTGAATTTACCATCAGTGAGAAAGGCCTTACTTACCCGGTGAATTTTTTGATTAAATTTTCATAATTGAAGTTGACTCATTAAAAAAAGATTTTTCTCGTCGATAATAGAAAAAGCCTGTTTTTGATCCTATCAAAAAGCCTTCTACTTTTTGGAATGCTTTAACGCTCAAGATTGACGTTCGTGATTTTTACAATGCCAACGTAATAGTTGACGCAGAACAACAACTAAAATCAGTTCCTGTAATTGAAGAAACTTATAAAAGGATTTCAGATAAGAAATTATCACCAGATATTCTTCAAATATCATTGTCGATTTTTGAAAACGTCGTATGGTAAACGGTTTTACGCACATTCGCATGTTAATTTCTTTCGTAATAAAACAAATCAATAATTATGAACATTTTTGTTTAATACTTCGACAGGGATATCATCAATAGCGAATGCTTTTTTAAAATCATAGAAAAGTATTTAATGAAAACACATAAGTTGACGTACTCTCAGTTATCAAAGTGTTTTAACAATGCCAATGGGAATTTACCAACGCAAAGATTAGATTGGATTCCTTCAAAAAAACTTACGAATGACATACTGCGAAATGTGAGTAAAAACGATTGAAATTGTTTAATTTATTATAAAAAAAGTGTATTCTCTAACAAATTAACGAGTTAAAATTATTTTTAGATGATACACTTGATTATCCACGAGGAATTAAATATGGATATTTCACATTTTTCGTATCCACCTGACATCAGGCAAATTTCTTATCAGAAAATGTTTGTGGAAGCTTCTCATAAGCAAGCATTAAGCCAACCAATAAACATGGAAACAGTAGAATTTAATTCTGACTTAACGTCAAATTTTAACATTCGGTCTGATGATAATATTATGTAAAAATAAAATTATTGATTGTCAATGAAAAATGTACGTGACGAGTTACGAAAATACAAATAAAAAATTGAGCTTTTTCTTAAAAATATAATAGTACTCACTGTGTGTTTATTAATATAATTTCATTGTCAAGATAATACGATAATTTGCGCAAGAATGTCGCGGCATACTACCGACAGTCACGACTCGCATATCACTACTACACTGTTTAATAAAGTACACGTGTACAACAGCCGTGAGAAAAGTGCATTCAAAGCATGCTGTTTTATCTCGTGTCCTGATAAATTTAAAAAGATTCGTCATTATGGTGAGTAACAGTGAAAAATATTGTTATCTTTTTTAAATTCTTTAAACTCCCCGTTGACAATTGATACATTTATCGTTTCAATTGTCGGTATATAACAGAACACATAACCTTGATCTCAACGTAATTCAAGCAATAAAGATGTAAGATATTTACTAAAAATTTTAATTCTATGTACAAATAGTGTTTTTACATATATTTTATACTTTAATATTAATAGTATAAACATTGAACCAACTGCAAAAAATTTATTACAAAATTTAATATATTACAGGCTGAAAGAAAAGGTACTTTTAAGGTTGAATACCTGCAAAAAATTGAACGTGAAGCACAGAAAAAATGGGAAGATATTAAAATTACTGAAGTGAATGCTCCTAATCATCCTAGAAAGAAAAATGACGAAAAGTTTTTTGCCACTTTCCCATTCCCGTACATGAATGGTAGGCTGCATTTAGGGCATGCATTTTCATTATCAAAATGTGAGGTGAGATATCCTATTTATGACAATATAAATTCTTAAATAACTAACAATTAATTGATCCTTATATTAAAATTACTCATAATTTAAGTTTGCAGCAAGATATAATCGATTATTGGGAAAGAAGGTACTCTTTCCTTTTGGCTTTCATTGTACTGGAATGCCAATAAAAGCTTGCGCTGATAAATTAAAACGTGAAATAGAAACTTATGGTTACCCACCACAGTTTCCTGCTATTGATGATGAACCTGTAGAAGAGAAGACAAATAACGATGTAGTTATTGTAGATAAAAGTAAAGGAAAGAAGGTTAGTTAAAAAGATTGAAATTGTTATGAATGATTGATATTGAACAAATTTTGAATTAATAATATCACACGTCAAATTGATTTTATTTTTCAAATAATTGTGATATTAAATTTAATTTGATGTTTAATATTTAGAGTAAAGCTGTAGCAAAAGCTGGTACCGCCAAATATCAGTGGCAAATAATGCAAAGTCTTGGACTGAAAGATGAAGAAATAAGAAATTTTGCTAACGCTGAATATTGGCTTGATTATTTTCCACCTCTTGCTGTGCAAGATCTTAAGGCATTTGGTTTATTTGTAAGTCAAAAAAATCGAAATAAAAAATATGGAAATATAAAATTAACTTGGCTATTTATATTTTCAAATAAATGTAGGTAGACTGGCGTCGTACCTTTATAACTACTGATGCAAATCAGTTTTTTGATTCTTTTGTGAGATGGCAATTCCATCATCTTAAAGAGAGAAATAAAATCAACTATGGTAAAAGGTATACAATTTTTTCACCGAAAGATAATCAGCCTTGTATGGACCACGATAGATCATCTGGAGAAGGAGTTGGGCCTCAAGAGTATACATTGATCAAAATGCAAATTATCACACCCTACCCAAAAAAATTGCAGTAAGTTTATATTTTTATATGTTAATTAATTAAAATCAGTGAGAAAACTTAAATTGAATTACTTTTCAGGTCATTTACAGGAAAATCAATCTTTTTAGTAGCTGCTACTCTCAGACCAGAAACAATGTATGGTCAAACAAATTGTTGGATTCGTCCAGATATGCGCTACATTGCCTTCACAACTATTAATGATGAAATTTTCATATGCACAGAAAGAGCAGCAAAAAATATGTCTTATCAAGGTTTCACAAAGGACGAAGGGAAAATTGATATTGTAGCTGAACTAGTTGGAACTGTAAGTTTTTATTTTTATTATAATTAAAATAGTACAAAATTTTACTTGTATTTTATAAATATCCTAAACATTTCAGGACATCATGGGAGTATCTTTAAAATCACCAAAAACATCTTTTGATATAGTTTACACTCTGCCAATGCTTACTATTAAAGAAGATAAGGGTACAGGTGTTGTTACATCTGTGCCAAGTGATTCTCCAGATGATTATGCAGCACTTGTTGATTTAAAGAAAAAACAACCACTCAGAGAAAAATATGGCATTGAAGATCATATGGTCCTACCATATGAACCAGTGCGTACTATAGATAATAAAATGCATACTATAAATATTATCAAAATTTTGTTATTTAATTAAATTTTTTGTTAGATTCCAATAATTGAAATTCCGGAATTTGGAAATTTGGCAGCTGTTAAAGTTTATGAGCAACTAAACATTCAGTCGCAAAATGATTCTGCAAAATTACTGCAGGCAAAGGAAATGGTGTATCTAAAAGGCTTTTACGATGGTGTACTTTTGGTTGGAGAATATAAAAATAAAAAAATTCAGGATGTTAAAAAAAATATAAGAGATGAGATGATCAACAAAAATGAAGCTGTAATTTACTATGAACCTGAAAAAACAATCATATCTCGTTCTGGAGATGAGTGTGTAGTTGCTCTTTGTAATCAATGGTATCTTAATTATGGAGAACCTGAGTGGCGAAAAGTGACTGAAAAAGCTTTAGAAAATATAGAAACTTTCCATGATGAGGTGAGAAAAAATTTCCAAGCATGTCTTGACTGGCTTCATGAGTATGCATGCTCGAGAACTTATGGTCTTGGTGAGTTTATTTGATGTTTACTAAAAAGTATCGTATTTTTTACATTTTATTTATATTTATGTAAATAATTATAAAAAATTTTAATTTTTCAGGCACTAAATTACCTTGGGATGAACAGTGGCTAATTGAATCGTTGTCAGATTCAACCATCTATATGGCATATTATACTATAGCTCATTTGATTCAAGGAAACAGTTTCAGAGGAAATGAACCAAATGCTTTAAATATCAAGTAAGCTAACTATTTAAAAATATTGTTAAAATATACTGAAATCTAATGTAACGTTATTTCTTAGACCTGAAGATATGACTCCTGAAGTATGGGACTACATTTTCTTTAAAGAAGCTAAACTACCATCATCTAAAACTTGCAAAATTTCAAAGCAGTCACTTGAATTAATGAGACAAGAATTCCAGTACTGGTATCCAGTCGATTTACGTGTTTCTGGAAAAGATCTTATTCAAAATCATCTAACATTCTTTATCTATAATCATACTGCTATGTGGCAAAATCAGCCAGAACTTTGGCCTAAAGGTATTCGGGTAAATGGTCATCTGTTGTTGAATTCAGCTAAGGTATGCATAATAGAAATAATAAATACCATAAGTAAATAACAATTATTTCAAAAGTAGTTTTTTTTTAATTCCATACATAGATGTCAAAATCTGAAGGAAACTTCTTAACGCTTACGGAATCTATTAGAAAGTATTCTGCCGATGGTACTCGATTGTGCTTAGCTGATTCAGGAGATTCTGTGGAGGATGCCAATTTTGTAGAACGCACTGCTGATGCTGGTATACTCAGACTCTACACATTCATTGAGTGGGTAAAGGAAATTGTTACCTCTCCATCAAATTCATTCCGTCAAGGAAAGTCTAACATATTCAACGACCGAGTTTTTGATAGGTATAGTATAAGAATTTTTATTTCAAATCCGACCAATTGTCCTAATTTTTTCTGATATATTATTTTATTTGCAGTGAAATCAATTTAAAAATAAAAGAAACAGGTGAAAATTATGCAAAAATGCTTTATAAGGAAGCATTGAAAACTGGCTTCTACGAATTCCAGACAGCAAAGGATAAATATTTACAATTGAGTGCCTTAGATGGCATTAATCTTACTTTATTGATGCGATTTATTGAAATTCAAACAATCCTGCTGACACCGATTTGCCCTCATGTGGCAGAACATGTGTGGACCTTAATTGGAAAAGTAAAAAATGATTATTACAACTTTATAAAAACAGACCATAAATATATTATTAACGAAATGTATATGTGAATTGTAGAAAGGCAGTATATTCAATGCAGGTTGGCCTACTGTGGGTGAGATTGATGAAATCTTGATACAATCATCTCAGTATTTAATGGATGCGGCTCACTCATTTAGAGTACGTCTTATAAATCATTCGACGGTAAAAACGAAAAAGATCCAAAAAGGTCCAGTAAGTCCTATAGAAAAGCCAACTTGTGGAATAATTTATGTTGCGAAAACTTGGCCTACCTGGCAAAGCTCGGTTCTTACGACGATGAAGGAATTGTACACTGTACGTGTTAAGTCATAGTTTTTGAAATTGTCTTAATGTGTTTTTACGATTTTAATGCCAACATACTTTTCCAGAAAAACAATAATAGTCTTCCAGAAAATAAAGTTCTTGCTGCTGAATTGGGAAAGAAGGAAAATTTGAAAAAGTATATGAAGAGAGTAATGCCTTTTGTTCAAATGACAAGGGAGAAAATGGAAGCCGTCGGTATTAGTGCTCTTAATTTGACATTAGAATTTAGCGAATATGATGTTTTGACTGGTAGCAAGGAATACCTGCGTAATACACTTGATGTGAGTTATATTTAAATTTATAATATTTGAAGATGGCTTTAGTTTTTAATTTGTAAAATTGTCTTAGCTTGAAGATTTGGATATTAAGTATGCGGATGAAGCAGACGATAAAACGAAAGAAGAATGTTGTCCCGGTGCTCCTTACATTGGTTTTTCTGTAAAACCAGGTAATTTTAGACAATTTATTTAAAAAAATTGTATTTTAATCGAATTTTTCATAAAAATATATTGGAATTTTCCAAATAAAATTAATGTTTATAGGTGTAACAGTAAAATTTGTAAATCCACAAAAAAGCAATGGTTTGTTCGAAACGCACCTTAAAATAAGTCACAATGAAACAGCAAAGCAAATTATTTTAAAACTCGCAAAAGATAAAAATGTTAAAGGTAACTATAAGCATAATGATAAAAATAATAGTAGTATTGCGTTATTTCATTGCATTATAATGCAGATATCAGAGAGTGGTGTATTTAAAGATTCAACGTTTTATTTTTATTTCAGATGCTACTACCATTGCATTGTATAGGCACGAGGATCCTATAATGGGACCTCGAACAATCCCTACAGCTGAAAATATATTATTAAATAAACAACAAATACCGGAAAGTGCAGTATTTTTAACAGATACAGAAAAAGAAAGTGTCAACGTGAATGTTGAAAATAAGACTTATCAAATAGGAGGAGAAGTAATTTATTGTGTAGGAGCAACATGTTAAAACTCAATAAGTGCTATTTTTGAAAAATTGCAGCTCCAACATATACAAAAATGTAGACTACTTATAAACGGAATTCAATTCCATCAAATCAATTTAACATAATAAACGTTTCTTAAATTCAAATACTTTTATTTAATAATTTAAACCACTGTGACAAAATTGATTTTATACATGAGTGAAACTCTTTAAAGATAAAAATAATATTCATAATAATATGTTATGTATCCAATACATGCAGTTAAAAAATTTGACGTAATTTACTGTATGGAACAATAATGTAAAAAATATTTACATTTACTATCTATTATTGGTCAAATAGGGGTCTGCAATTCTTCTGAATATTGCTAAAAATTTATCTCCTTTATTTCTAGTGACTTTTTGACCTTCTTCTGTACTTTCATAAAGTTTTTCGACAATCGGATCTGACTTCTAAAAAAGGAAAAGGGGGTTACTAACAATTAACGATGATGATAACTAATTGAGAAAGTATTTAATTTACCAATTGCTCATCTGGAATGCGTTCAAATAAAGGATGTTCCGTTAAATGTTGCACCATCCATTCATGCAAATCTTTAACATCAGTCATTGTATACACGATCGCCTGGATCATAAATAAAAAAATTTAATCAAATGACAGATTAATTGCCAATGCTATTTTTGAATGTACTTACATTTTCAGCTAGGACGTATGCATACTCTGCTAGAAGAGATTTATTGATGATACGCCACTTATGTTTAGCTTTCTTGAAATGTGGATCGGGATATAGGAAAAACATTTTTTTCAGCTGTCCTTTACGAAAGTAATTTGGTAAATATTTCATGGCATTAGTTCTGATACAAGCAATGTTATTGTATTGATCTGGATGTTGGGAACGTAATGCTGCTATTCTATCCATGACATAATCAGAAACTTTTACTCTGATTTCCATTCCTACAATTAGATTGTCAGGAAACATTGGGGATAAGGTGACTGTAAAAGTAACGTTAATTAAAACGTCGATGAATGACATTATTTATAAACATATTATAATTTTACCTAATAAACCACCATAGCCACAACCAACATCTACAAATTCTACAGACTTAGTCAATTGTTTAATATCACTCTTTGTATCACTAGTATCAATAAACTCTGGATACAGTGAACTCCAGTCCATGGCATCTGGATGGATTGGACTGTGAAAAATGTTTCCAGTAAATTATACCGTTTAATATGAATAAAGAATTGGAAACTTACTATTCAATGCAATGATCTGCAATAGGATTTGAGTGAGCCCGCTGCCTGTAATATTTTTTCTGGGGTAGAGTTTTAGTTACAGTAGTCATATTTGAGCTGTAGAACACCTAAAATTACATACAATAAGAATCAATAATGATGTGAATGATCAACTTGATAAAGTTGTGTTAGCCTTGAAAAACTAAATTAATAAATTTATTTTAACAGCTAATAATATCATTAGTATTTCATAAAGCGTGATAACTTTCATAGGAAAAACGTTTTTATTAGTATCACTATACACGAAAAATGGAGTTTCCTTAAATCAAAACAAACTGATACGAACAATAAAACACTTTGTTTGTAAATAAAACTTTACCATTTCTTAAGCTGAACGTTGTACTCACCATTAGTAAAGGAAAACACAGGAACAGTAGTACTACAAAAAAAACAAAACGGGCATCGAACCCTGATAAAAAACACGCGGTCGAGCCTATAAAACGAAGTTAGCAGTCGGCATGCGCGTACTGGTGTATAGCTTTGATATCAGCTGATCGTCGATGGGAACACCCTCTTGTGGCCTATAAGGCAGCTAATCTTCGTCTCTCCCTCTCTTTCTCTTTCTCTCTCTCTTTCTTTACTCTCGGTCTCGCATGCAGCCGCGAGGAAAAGGCTTATTGCGTGTGTCTGCATATAGTATTTTGGAGCGTGGACAAAGAAAGTGAAAGAGACACGACGAAGGAAAACACGATGTCTAGCCATTAACGTGGTTGCATGCACCAAGTGAACGTCACGCGTGAATGCAAAAGATATGCCAGTGTAGAGGTCCCTCTCTTTTTAACTTGTTAACGTACACGAGGTGCGAATGAGAGAACATAAGAAGTGGTGCTCCTTTGTTGTACAAAATGAGTGAGATGTGACTTGTTGGCAATCGCAGCACTCTTTTCTCTTTTATTCTTACTACATCAGCAACGTGACGAAGGGAAGAGAATAAACGACGAAAAGGGAAAGCACCGTGGATAAACGGTTATGCCAGGGAAGTGTTGCTACGCTGCTGACACGCTTCTCAGAGGAACGAGCTTTTGCCGTTAGGTAAGTTCGAGCCATTACATTATCATTAACCTTTTTTAACATTAGATTGTCAATTTACGGTCTCCCTTATTGATTTTAAGTCAAGTCTTTTTGACGTACATTTTTTCGGTCAACGATTTTTTGACGTTTTGTTATCTTTGTGTACATCACATTAACTTGATATTTTTGTTTTGATTTTTGTAGCGTTATATTTGGTGTTTTTTCACGTAGTTACGTGCTTTTTTTCCACGAATTTTGCGTATTGTCATTGGTGCAGTAGGATATTCTGCGAATGTCGATTGGTGACCCTTTTTTGAGGTTATTGTATCAATTTTCACACACCTGGTACACTTAAATCACTTCATTCAAATTTTACTTTAAGATAATCTTAAGAAGATGGATAAACAAAGATGATTTTTGTTTAAATTTGTTTACCTTGCCTTTCATTGTTATCGAGGCAATTGGATTTTAGTATGACATTTATCAAAACATAAACATTAAAATGACTTACTATGAATTACAATGTTGTAATCAAATAATGTACTGTAAACAAGAGCAACTACTTGCATTTTGAATACGTATGTATTTATTTTCTGCATTTCAGTCAAAAACTATACGTTGCTTACAAAATGTTTCTAATTAACATTAAATGTATTTTAGACGAGAAAATGTAACAATATTTCATTGTGTGACAACGATTTTATGATATGTCGAAATAAGCTTGCAGCATAAAATTTCGAAATCAAAAACTTCCAAGAGTTTCTCGTTTTTAGAATCTATTTTCTGCGACGCTACTGCGAAGGTATCATATAAATTTATGTAAACGCGTGTGTTTTATCAAAATAATTATTGCGAGTTTTCGAAAAAAAATACTAATATTTTTGTATAAATTATGTAAATTTACAAAAATTTTAGAATATCACGTCGCATCCATACGTTAAATTTGAAAAATCATCATTTTTCACAGTTGATGGTTATTTATGATTTTACTGTTAAGTAACATGTTGTAAATTGCGGAACGCATTAGAACTATTACATTACTAAATAAGAAAAATAAGAAAAGCATAGACTATTAAAAAGCAATTAATCAATGAAAAAGGACACGTTGCTTTGCCACTGTTATAAGATTAAATTGCTTGCTTACCTACGCTCGTTTCCTAATGATCAAATTGCTCGGATATGAGTCAACTGCAGCACCTATGCCAGATTTTCAATAGTATTATTCGAAGTAGTTCCTAAATTAAACATGTAGTTGTCCGTCGATGAATTCTTTCAGTGTCTAGCCTTTTTTTTTAATAGAATGTAATAGCACGTTTGTCTTGTTCTACGAATTAATTTTCTACGCTGGCTGGCTAAAATAAAAATTTAACGTAAACATCCAAGAATCCGTAACCCAATTGAGACGGATAATATATTCATCGAGGAGAATAAATTTCAAGGAAGAAATACGACATTAACGAATAAAACAATAATGAAAACAAAAGCGTGGCGCAACGGTATCGCACAAGAATTAACGAATGAGGCTCACTAAATTATACGATAAAACTTGTGATAAAACACCAAATGTGTTTATTTTATCGCTGGAAAAATTAATCAACGGACAAAGAAAGCAATGAGAAAAAGTGTAGATCGTGTGTAACGTGCATTTGCTAACGGTTCATCGAAACTGCGGCGCGCAATGAGTGAGCGACCGATCGATAATACTCCCTGCATAGTGAAGGCCGAGTTTCATTTTCGTCTGGTAGTACTAAAAAGCCACATAATAGTATAGAACGCGGGTGGATCACAACGCGCGCGCGCTCGCGTATAATACTAACCTTGACACCAAATGTGATCAGCGTCGAATTTTCGCCGATGCCAAACCGCCTGTTATTTTGACGAAACCATCGCGTAGCATGCATCAGCAGCGCGGAAAACGCGCGAAGATAGTGCAGTTTGATGACAAAGCGGAAAACGCGAAGCGAAACTGCAGATAATAGGATTCTAGTTCTTTTTTACGCTGAAAGCTTTTACGAGTAGAGTTGATAGTAAATTTCTATGCACAATAGTTTGTGCCGCTTTACTCGGCAATTTGCTGTTGCAATCTGTGTTTTTTTTGTCTGAAACGAAATTGTTTTATTATTTTATACTTTGGAAGTTGCTTTTATTGCGGATCGATAAAAATGTCATCTTTATGCCATAATAAACCTTCAAAAGAACGAAGATCAATAAATTTAAGATTCCTTGTCAACGCGAACGCTGAAGAAAAGAGGGTATAGCAATAACATTTCGCAGCGAGCAGAAATAACGCGGCAATATATACTCTCTTCAATCGCCACAAAAGAAAAGTTCATTGTCCTCTGTGACGGATGAAAAGAAAGTTGTCGGATGCGGAAGCAAGATATTTTAGTCAGCAATTACACGCAAAGCCACACGCGCGACGTCTAAGATAGACGCGTGGATTGTAAAATCTTAAATTCTCAATAGGCGGTCGTAACTAATACCCAGTGTAAACAGACTCCCCACTGTCGACAGCAGACAGACTGTCGGTTTTCACTTAGTCACCGCGGTTGTTGCTCAGAGAGCGTCTATATCGATCGAGCGGATGCACGTGCCCAGCGAGCTTGGCAAAAAATACACAGTGAAAAAGTGGATACAAGTTACGTATATAGAGAGGCGCTTAATCTAAGTGGTACCTGGTATAATAATGAACTCGTGGCTGTTTCAAGACCCGAGAACGTGGCTTAATTTTGGTGCCGACGAGTCTGGCTCCATTGCGGTAAAAAAAAACAAAAGTTCAATTATTTGTTTTATTTTTCGGGACTCTCCCAATTATACCGATATGTATACTAAAGAGAATGTAAACAATGACGAGGCTTTTCTTTTGTGCAATGCGCGCAGATTCAACCGCGAGATATTAGCCCGAAAATTCCCGCAGCCGATTAGATTTAGATAAACTGATGACAAACGTAGTCGTTGAATCGAACGTGATTATGATGCTAATGCGAAGTTAATTAACTGACATTGCTGTGTTTTTCAATATGAATTCGCTCCATTGGACATTTTTCGATAAATGAGTACAAATATTAACGAGCGAGTATTTTACTATACACTAATCAGGACGTGGTTGAGTGCAGGGTCATTTGATAGATTATTTGACTCACCGAGTATTATTCTAATGATTTTTTTACACTCTATCGTTTACTTTACAATTAAACAAACAAAAGGTTTTCTTAAACGGTAATAACTCTAAAAAAATCTATATTTAGATTGTTGATAATACATTTTACTCGGTAATATATACACACTAATTGCACGTGCTTTTACTTAATTACTATCGGTTTGCTTTTTTTCGTCAAATATTTTTATTGGTAACAGACCGATATGCAAACAATATTGTTTGTATAGACTCTTGAAATTGTCGCGAATGGAAAGATCCAAGTAATTAAATTCCAATATCCACAAACGTTACTCGCGTTGAAACACACGGACACACACACACAGCGTGGATTATAAACGGACGAAAGTTGAATGCGAGCACGTGTTCGAATGTTCGGGACGTGCTGTACCGCGAGATATTGGACTTTGGTCTTCATGAACAACGGAATCTTTACCGTGACCCCTTTCGAAGGCTCTCTTTCGTTTTTTTACAATTTCACGACGCATGACGCATTGTGTGAACGCCGTACACACATACGTATGCACACAGACGTACACATACGTGCGTGATTTTCTCTGTCATTGGAATTGCAGATGCTGCTCTCTGTTCTGTTTGCTTCTTATTTGCGATTTTACTTTTATGTTGCCTCTTATTTGCGATCTTATCACTGAGAATTTCTTTCTATGCGCATTTTGATATACGTTGTTTTGAATTGCGTTGATTTACTCTTCGTGTTAATAGATGGTTAAAGAACGGTTCTTTATTAGTAATGGGTTCGTATATTTTATGTTATAAGCAATTGCTTTGTCAAGGATATTTTGGCATGAAAGTTAGTGCTTTGTTGCGAGGTAAAACTTTTTTGCATTCAATTTAAAAATAATACTTTAATAGAATACTAATAGCCTAAGTATCCAGTGAGCGGTTATCTGATGCGATTATACACACTCTTTGCTAGATAATACACTTATTTACGAAGAAACAAACCGACACTGCTCTATTTCCGAACTCGGTAAGGTTAATTTCAAACACTCTGATGAAATTAAATGACCGGCGAGTTGCTTTGCCTGATGAATCGCACCTTTGATAAATTGTCTTGTTTACTTTAGACTTTACGATTTTGGTGCTTGAGTGTAATGATAGTCATATAGGTTAAACGTCTATCGAGTGCCAAAAATCTAATTCAGCGATTTTCAACTTTTTAGCATGTCAAGTGACGGCGCTAAATACACCGTTGATCTTTGCCAGATAATTAAGTAACCGTTTGGATGCTGTACAATGTTTTTGAAAAATTTTAGCAATACTTTACTTTCGAAAGTGTTGGATAAAACAATCTAGTTTTACAATCGATCGGGTATCATAGGTGAAACCTACATTTCGCCGTGATTCGAATGTCTCTTGCTCGACGTTTTTTCCCGCACAAACGGAATACAATTTAAACCAAATCAAAAGATTACGCTCGAGTTTTTCGCATTTGTTTTACTTTGTTGACATTGTGAATAACTGTACCAAGTGAACAATTGCTCGAGCACATTTTTTCGTTATCAATTTTCTTTACGAATGTAAATCTAATAAAAAATTAATTGCCACGATAGTTGTGGCGTCTATTATTATACGTATAGGTCTAAACATTTGTTAAAAACCTTCTTTTTTTCAAAATTCTCACGAGGTATTTTTGTCTGCACCTATGTCACATGAAATATACGACATTGTGGCCATCACATGTTTAATTACTTACGGGGACAATAACTTTTGTGTCAACGTCACTACAGTAACTTCATAATCATATCATACACGTAACAGTGACAAAGTGAAATTGAATATAAATTGAGTTAAAAGCGACCTTGAAACGAACAATTGACATTCTTCCGACTTTACGTGGAAAGATGCTCTTGGTCAAGTCTAACGCTCATCAAACTTGCCATCAATACAGCTAATGTGCCCTTGTATATACGTATACGTACACAAAGCTGGTCGATAGCTATCCTTTTTTCTCCAAGAATTCCGCAACATCATCATCATCGTTGGCTATAATATTCAAGTCCCCGAAATGGTTTACGCGCAAAAAAAAAAGAAATAAAAAACAAGAGCCTCGGCTGACGGCCGGTGCAAAGTGTGTCACTAGGCAACGTTATGTCCTCTCGTCTGCTTCGAGGCAATGTTCAGTCGGTGCGCGTACCTGGCGCGCGCGTGAGCTATATAGTATATATAGGGAAAGAGAGAGAGAGATAAGGAAGCGGCTCGACGCTCTCTTGCGTGCAGTTTTTCCGCGCATTCGGTGAAGTGAAGCTCGCGTGTTTGTACGTCTGTTGCTAATAAAACAACAATAACAAAAAGTTATTCTATGAGTCGATTATTATTAGTGAGTGATGTCGCATTTGCGCAAGAAGGCTACTGGAGCGTTCGCAAGGAGTCAACGACAGTTCACGCTACTTAAAAATGCTCGTTATCCCAATGCTGCTATCGTACGACTTGCCGAACATCGACTTCACGAGGTACGGACTGTCATTAACAAAAAGAAAAAGTAGGTAATTAAACTTCGGCATCGTTGGAATATTATTTTCTTTCTTTTTTAAGAATTACTTTCGTGATAGCTACGCGATCGCCCAAAGTTTGTACCTTTGACGTGGTATTTTTTTAAATAATTTGTCAAAACTTGTAGCTAATATGCGTTATATAAATGTTGAACAAGCCGATTCAACGGTCAAGCTGACAATGTAGAGAATCTGTCGATATTTTAATGAATTTAACTTGGTCGACAAGCACGTTGTATTTTCTTAAGTAACAAAGCATCCCGGTTTATCTGGACGTATATTGATTTTAGTCTACGGATCTATAGATAATTTCAGATAAGAGCATGCATTATCAAAATACTTAGCGCCAAACGAACTTGAGCACAAAATAGCGGCACTCAATAATCTAACGAAGTACGATCCCACAAAGAGATAAACTATCAACGTAAACCAAAATTTTTTAGATACTCTTGAAAAAATAAAGCTTCGATTAATTTGATTAAAAATCGGTTTTACACTACTTTTCAGTCGCGCGTTAACAAATCTATTTGCTAAGTTTTAAAGCGTAGACGCAGTCAAGCCACATTATTATTCAATCAATTATAATTTTTTATCGGTATTATCGAATATCGATACGTTATTTGTAATGCGCTTTATATTCTTGGAAACGCGTTTTTTTTCGCTCTTTTTTTTGCTCCTAACTATTTTACAAAAATAGTTAAGTATCCAGTGCGATCATCGGTATCACCCGTACAAATATGGATTATTCACAAGCCTGATGCTCACTTCGATTATCTAGTAATAATCGTTTAAAGATTGCTGGATATCGAGAAAAATTTGCATGACATTCACGATAAAAGTGATACTTGAATTAACGAAAAAGAAGAATAATTACTTTTTCGATCATTTAGCGTTAATATTGATAGACCATTAATTTCTTCCTCATAGAGCACTTGTGAAAGTTACGCAAACGGCTTTAAGTCCGTCGACTTTATCGCTATACTCTATCAATTGATCAATTGAAACCCCAATTATAATTTCCTCACAGATCTGTCAAGTAAACGTAATACAATCTATATCGCCATTATAAATACAAAGCAGGAACCTCTAAAAAATTTATGACTCGTTGCGACTTGTTTTCTAATCTTCGGCCATTAATTTGTTAAGTGGATATTAATTAATCGAGGGTATCCTATAGTTGGATGTTGGATAATGTATTTTCTTAGCAAAGTGATAATTAACACACGGAAATATGCCAATGCTCGCCTAAAATCGACTTATAAATAAACAACGCATACGTAAGCATTATTTACACATTGGCAAACTTTGCTATCGCCCAGTTGTCCAACTTTAGTAACATTTCCAGATGTCACATTCCCTTCGGCATTGTATTTATGACTCGCAGAATGATGTTAATGAACGCAGAGTGCCAATTACACACAAATGTAAAATATCTTGCCTCGACATTATTCAAGCTTGCGAACGAATTTATCTTTTTTGCTAATATTTTTTTGTTCTTTTGTTACGAGACATGACGTTGTAAGTTATTTTTTCGAAAAAAAACGTACCGATTAACGATCGTTTTTGACGGAGTCTTTACAACTATCTTAACGAGGTTAGTGTAACTTTCGCATACAAATTAAAAGGTATAGGAAGACGTCGAATGTTTCGAATTGAGGTGAGATTGAGAACAAATTGGAAGCTTTTATTTAGTTTCGAGAAAATTCAATCGACGCGTATCGAGCTGTTTTATAAAACATTCCGAGCTACAAGCTCACGCATATTATAACGCTTACGTAGTCAGCAGATGTGACAAATAACACGGATAATAAATCGATGGCACGTTAATAAAATAAAAATTTTGTTCGTCTTACGTCACAAAATAACACTTAAATATTGAATAGTTCGCATTAAAAGTCGTAAAAACTTCAACATTGTTTACGCGCGTATCTCCGCGTAAAATGCACGATTCGTATAGCCAACCGGACGATCCAAGTAGCAACAGTAGCTGCCTTCGGCGCAGTAATGACCTCAAGCGCAGAAAACTATTACCTGCTCGTAATTACGCGGATTTCAGATAAAGAAAAAAATTAGTCTCCATGGGTTCCGAATATTAGTCGTTACATCACATCGCGAATAAACTTCGTATATATTTTTTTTGTTCTTTTTAGCACGTCGTTCGTTACATCGATTGAGTCATGTATTTTTTTTCCTGCGTCTTTCTCGCGTTGAAACCGATGATTTGTGTGGCCTTGGCAAATGCATCCGAGCACGCGCACGCACATGCACACTCCTTTAGGCACGCGCCAAACCGAATAAACGAGCCGCGTGCATGTGCGCGCTTCAACGCTCACGTCAAATCGATTGTATTTTTATTTCTATGGAATAGCTGATATATCGTTAATCGAGTATGCAAGAGAACATTGAAGATCAACGAAAGTCCGTTTACTTTATAAGTTAGTTCTAATTCCGTGTTTTCTCACTTGCTTTTTTCATTTCTGATTGTCTTTGTCGCCAAATGCAATTGTTCGAAGTAATTGACAAACGTTTTCAATGAGACATTTTTTTATTACACTGCCTTATCAGTGTCATAATTTAGCACATTTTTTTCAATCGCTATATGCCGCAATTTTTTTAGTTATTCAATCATTTGCATTGATAAATGAGCGCAAGAAATTAACAAAAAAGTGTATTATTATTGTTTATTTTGACATAGCTAAGGCGACAAAAAGGAATGTCCTTCGACGTAAAGAAAAATGTTCAATAAAAAACAGATGGCGCGTGAAAATATAAAAAATCGCATAAATTACGAAGTTCACAAACAATTATTAATCTTGAAAATAACTGTCAATTGGAAAGTACAAAAAGTGATTACCCTCAAGTACAGAATGTATCAAATGTGTCTTACTCGAGCTGCTATTTAAACGGTAAGAATGCACGACTTGAAGTTCACGCACTATACAATCAGCGAACAATTTATTAACCATATTCACACGGCACTACAATGAAAACTATCTGTTGCAAGTCGTAAAGCAACAATGAATCGTTCATACAAGCGCTCAGTAGCAAATTGGAACTGTCTATCGACAAGCTTTTGTGTCTATCCTTTTCTCGTTTACAAGAGTTACCTATAGCTTCTTATTGTCTGCGGAACTATTTCGGTTGGCTCACGGCGTGAGTAACGTTATTGTGTCGTGTCTTTGATTTATTAGGCCTCAAGCAAAGATCTATAGCGTTATTACTATACATACATCTACGTTGCTTCCTCTCTCTCTCTCCTTCTCTCTCTGCGATGATTTTCATATGCCCTTAGTCTTTGTCTCGGCGATTATTGGTATAGCCACTTGACGTCGCTCGAGGATATTAACGTATTTCATTCTCTCTTTTTTTGTAATTGTTGGTTATTATCATTGAGAACATTTTGGGTCAGTATCTTTGTGTCGCGAGAACTTGCCAGTTTGCCACACGCGAAAATAACTTATTCTATAAATGTTGCTACTTTGATTTATACTTCGGCCTTTTTCGCAACGTGCCGGAGAAACGCTGCGGAGTTTTGCACACTACCTGATACATTGTCAATGAGGTTTTTTTGTTGTCGCTTTTTTTCTCTTTAGCCGTTTTTTTCTATTTTTCAAATTTCCAATAGACAATCGAGCGCATCTCAAAATACTCACTGGCAAGTTCAGTGTGCTTATGAAATAGAATAGTAACATGCTTGTTCAATTGAAGACACGTTGTGAGGGAATCTATATTGTCTCCGGATCGATAACTTACACTATGGACGTTCACGTTATAGTTCATCTGCTCAGAGTATGTATACGATAAATCATGGATAAAAACAACATATTGTTGCTCGTTTAAAATTGTGTTTTACAAAGTACGAGTAACGCTGATATTTTGTGGTAAAGTTGTTCGTGAATTAATAGACGTTCAACATGCATCTATCTTTGAACATCGCATAATTCAATTACAAGATAATTTTATAATCTATTACTTGGCAAAACACGTTGGCATGTCACGGCAAGTCATAAGTAACAATATGCCAAATGATGATTGGTCAGATTTATCGGAGTGCACTATACGTGTTATGTTGAAATATTCTAAGAAAGAGTTTATACTTTCGCCCGAAGAGTTTGCTATGCGCTACAAAATAACGATCGACTTCAAACTTGCTTCATTCTCTGATTATTTCTAGTATTTCGTTTTCACGATCAATGAGTTTTTGGCTTAAACAGATCCGCGAAGTAAAACTTTCTTGTACACTCCGCCCCTACTCCCTAAAATTCCAAGCTTTAGAGTTATGCAATTTACACGTGTTAATTTGAATTACTCACTGAAAAATGATGACGCTGCAGTAAACTGTATTATCGACTTTTATCCGGCGAGATATTGTAGAGCAACAATGTTTTAAAGTTTACCGGAATTTACTGCCAATGGTAAATAGCACTGAAATCGCCGAATAGAATTTGAACGGATTCTCGCGCGAACTCGTACGCGAAAACGTGCGAATAATATACAATTGTAACGTTTAGTATTTGACGTGCATCATTTATTGATGTTTAAGAAAAGAAAATTTTTTTATTAAATAGCTGCGTCACATTGCGATCCAGCTCACTCTTCTGTTTATCATACAAGGATGCTGGAACGCTACGATTTCAATAAGATAAATTATTTTATGGAAAGCGCACGTTTCATCACGTGACGCGATTATACACCGAGTCTGCCAATTCCACCTTTGGCTGCACTCGTGAACAAAAAAAATCAATCGGTCTAAGCTTTAGAACTTTCCACATCCTTATCTTGCCGTAACCCAGCCCAGTTTGTGTCTACCAATCTGAAATCGCGCTTATCGTTTCACCTCGGTACCTGGTCAACGAGTGTCCCAACGATAAGACAGGAAAGTAGCGACAAAAAAGGGAAAACATTCAGTGGCTAATCAATTGATAATATCTGGGTTGCGTTTAAAACTTCTCCATTGGACTTGTAGTCACTACCGCCATCGCATCGCGTCTTTCTTTGCGGCTCTTACTATTTTTCTCTCCAGTTTGCGCGTGGCATCATGCACTACGCGCCGCCGATCCAATTGAGTTTTGTCGCATCGTGCGTTTCTCCAGTTAGAGTGTGCACACTATGAAGTTTGTTTGACGGGTGCAACTGTATTATCAACAAAAAATAATTTTTGTTTTGACATTGCTTCTGTGCAACATGGTGAAAGCTTGATTTTAGTGAACCAGTGGCGCAGCATAAAAATTGATTTGTCGAACAATTTCTTTCTTGTACTTCACATATTGTTATCATTTTTGTTTGCAGCTTGATAAGTGAATTTATTCGCGCATAGTCTTGTGACTCATTTCGATCGTCGTTAAAAATGTTTTCTTGTTTGAAATTTAAGCGATTACAGCATTTGTATAGATTTATCCTTAATTTTGAGATAAACAACTTAACTCTTAATGAGATGTAAAAAACGTACAATTTAATTGAAAAATATTTCTTTTTATTTAAGAAGCCGACTCGATTGATGACAATGATAACGTAGTTTTAATAATTTCATAGATTATTTAGTGTAATAAGAATAGTTGATTGCATTCTAACTAGAAACTGTCTAAATAAAAATGACGATTATTGATAAACGTCATGGAAGTTTAGTATTGTTAAACATCATGAATGTTCCTAATAGATATTTCGATATTGATTTATGACGAGATTTCATAAGCAAACTTTTTTATCGCGACGTTAATGCTTTTCTTACTGACATTACTAATGTCTACATTTAATAGAAGCTGAACGCACAAATAACAATGTTAATAAAACTTGGTCAACGCAGGAAAATATTACATGAACTATCAAGTATTGGCGCAAGAGTTAGATTGATTCTGCACAAAAATGATAGCAAATAAAAAGAATCCAAGATTTAATTTATTCCTCAAAGTTTTATAAAATCAGTTTTTACTTTAGATTTGTGCAGACTACAAATGTTAAATCACGTATGGATTAACATTTGACTAATCCATACGTTAATCCATACGTGATTTAACATTTGACTGCGCATCTAACGTAGGTTTCTATTGTTGTAGTGGAAATATAAATAAAATGATAGCGATAAGAGACATCAAAAGAACTAAGAAAAAGATAGTGGCAATTCGTAAAAAGTCATCTTGACATTCGAAACACACATGGCATTCAAATTAAACGAGAAGACTAGGCTTTTGAGTCCGATAAACTTGAGTGCATCGTCTTCTTCACTCACAACTAGTATATCTAGATCGTATGGCTCACTATTAGAAAACTGTCAACAAGCCGTAAAGTCATTATGGAGTCGGAGCAGACAGGTATGACTCATAATAATACATTTCATATCAAAATGGCAATTATTAATTTATTGTTAACATAGCTGGCATCCATTAAAAATTAATTAATAATGGTATCAGTTCGATGCATGTTTACCGAGCACTATCGTTACTCAAAGGATAATATGTATTTTATACACTTTAAGGCAATTTGATTGAAAGTGTAACACTGCATTATGTTTAAAACAAAGCTCGTAGTAATTAACGATAAACTAGTTCTTAACTAGTAGAAATTGGTTCGCTTAGATTGTTATACGTTTATTTTATATGAAAATAAACCGATATCCAATAGAAAATCCTTGCTATTGTTAAAAGTGGATTATTTATAATTACGAATATCAAGAAAATATTAAACGAACAATTTATATTCAACTTATTTCTGTGAACTCGATATTTAAACAAATCAAAGCCATCAGGAGGATCGTTAGGACGTACAGAAAAGTAAAACACTGTTTTTTAAATTTGCAATAGGCAAATAATGATAAAAATTAGTAGTTTTTCAAATAGTGTTTATACGTCAGTTTTCCGGAACATCTTAAAATTGTTCTCTTTTGTTGTTATGCTTGAACGTTATCATATCAAGTTTACTGAAGCCTCGCGACGCAGCTGTGAGATAAACGTTTACTTTTCATCAATAGTTTTAATTTCTTACTGGAATAGTGTTTCTTTATTAGTAGCGAATATTACAATCTTTGCAGTGCTTTCGACGTATTTGATCTAAAAGTGAAGTACTTAAAATATAAACCGTCTTAAAACATTTTCATGGTATGACAATTGCTAGGTTTTTTTGTCGAAACATAAATTGACTTCCAAAAACGTTAAATACGGAATTTTCTGTAAATAACATCGAGTAATATATTACGATATCATTTCGAAGCCTAGAATTTAATGTAATGTTTCAAGTCCTCTTGTGGTTGCTGTTTATTAGGCTACTCATCGAACACTCTATAAACAATGGTCGAAGGTATTTAATTTCTTATTCTCGTTATAATACATTGACATTTAATGCATGTGTCGATTTTTTAAATAGTTTCTGCAACTCGTACCGTTAACCTGGATTATCAATCATCGATTCTTATCAGCAATCGATGAAAGTATAGATAAAAAATGTTCATGACATGAATATTTACAACTCAATACAACTGAAAAAAATCATTATTATTGTATTTACCAGTTAGCATCTGCTTCAACTTTCTAATTAATCTTTCAAGCATTAATTGTGTGCCAATGCACTTGTTTCTCCTCCAAACAACGTACTGTTCTTGGTGGCTTTTTTTTTTATCACTGTTGCAAATTGCCTCGTAAACGATTCCCCACATATGACGCCATTTGACTCGCGGTCTTCCTTTGTTGAACCGCATCACGTATACGCAGTGGTTTTATTTGCCATGTGCAAACAATAACATACGTGACGTGACAAGCCGCCGCACGAGCCTAGATGCTCTCTCAACCCTCCTCGCGACGATTTAATGCCACGAATAAAACTTGTATATGATATATCTATATACATATATATATATAGGGACGAATGCCAAGAAGCCGAGACTTCTTATATTAGTTTGCTCAGCAATCCAATTGGCTTAAGTGGTAACGTTGCCTCTTTTCATCATACACATATAAGCTTCACAGTAGCTCGCGTTTGAGAAGTGGAAAAATTTTTTATTAAATGCTATAAAGAAAGAGATGACGATGATGATGCTGCGACTAGAATAATGCCGATTAACCCAGGCGATTGTAGTTTATTAAATATTGTTTGACAAGTATTTCGTTGATTCTATTGTAATTGATTGCTCCTACAGACGTAGCGTAAACGTAGCGTAAACGTGTCAAATAAAATGGAACAATATTTTTGGCGATACGCAAAAATGTTATATTCAGCGTAAGTACAAATTGTCGATGTACAATATAAAAATTATCGTAGAAACCGTATCACCGTCGTATTTTCAAATCGACAATACAATTTCACGATTTATAACGTTTATCCAATACAAACCTGAATATTACGATCAATATTACGCATCGTTTTATGGGCGAGTACAGGACAAAAAAAGTGTAACGGTAAATATAGCCACACATTATCGTAACATAAACATTGAATAGACAATGAGTTCAAGAACTGAAAAGACGTGCCATGAAAAATCGTCAAGTACACAAAATAAAATAGCGATAAAGCAGTAAATTACTTTACTTACGTAAAGCCATAATCCCAGACTTTTAACTTGCAACAGAGATAAACGTATGCTTAGCCAAATGATAATCGTGTTGCCAAACAAAACGTATGGAAAGCACACAAACGTCGTAACAAAAAAAAGTAGCAACACCAAAGTGTTTAAACATCGTACCACATTTTTTTTTCAAACAATCGTCTCGTGTACACATTAATAAAGTAAGTTAAACGTTATACTGCCAGGAAACGATATATATCTCGAATGAACCGAGAGTCCCTCGATTCTTTAGTGTATCATCAGTTGTTCTATGCTGTCGCTGTCGAGCTGTCGTGATACTTTATACATGCTGCGGACAGTCCATAGACTTCTATTGCGCAAAGACTAATTTTTCGTTTAACTTGAAATGTGACGAAAAGCGTAATTAAAATTATTTGATTTAAACAAGATCTGTTGTGGTTTCTCTTTCGTTTGGTAATACATTGCCGGCGATTGTGTTCGAAGAGTGATCGTTGACTATTTTTATTGATATGACATCACGAAATATCGAGAGAATGTTGAAACTCACGGCTATATCACGAATGGTATGATCTTGTTTTTTACATTTTGCTTTTCTTTTCTTGGAAAAAATTAGACGTGTATAATTGATTAAAATTATCGTTAATGTGATATCATTGAATTTCCATTACAATATTCTAGCTTATTCCCGCTATCAGTTTAATTATCGAAGGTAGTATGTACTACACAAAATAATTATTTCAGCTATTTACACTTATACCACTTCCATAGTTGACGTAATTATTCCCACGACATCGAATTATTTGCATGGAAATCGTTGAAATTATTTGAAAATTGTTTAAAGCTGATCTCCTTTTTGTAGTGCAGTGTGTCAGAATACATACGTGATTGAATTACTTTTGATGCCATCTATTGGTGCGCTGAATCATTTTTTAATTGAATTGTAATTCGTTTACATTCGACGTCACAGCCTCGTAACGTCGTATGTTCATAAATTTGAAGTCGCGACGCTTATCTTTCTATATACGCTCAATTGACGATCAACCGTTGCGTAAAATACGAAAAAAGGGAAACGAAACGATTTACGCACATAACAGCTAAACAAAAAGACATTCAAATTTGCCTATATATGCCATTTCATTTATTTTATGAAAGTACTACGTATTTAGGTACAAGGTTAATCAAACTATGTTCTTCGTATTATTTGTAGACGGAATTGATTGGCAACGTAATCTTTGTTTCACAACAAAGATTTAATGTCGGTATAATGCTATCTTATATGAAAAATGCCATTAATTTATCAAATTTCTTGTTGTACAATAAGACATTTCCGTGTTCGTATGAAGCGCATATCTCGCATAAATGCATCCGTGATTCTGAGCTAGCAGTTAACTAAATCTTCCACAAGTAAAAATTCTCCTCCCGTTATTCGTTATACAATCGACGAGTCCTGAATAAATGTAACATCTTCTATGACCCGAATCTCATTAAAAACTCATTATTCGTCATTTTATACGTCTGAAAAGCCACTAGAAATAATGCCATGCGGAAAGCCACATTCACGTCCCATCGATTTCAAATCAACGTTGGTATCACCGAGGAAAACGAGGAGGATCTCAAAGCCGTTCAACTCGACGACGATCGTTTGCAAGTATCTCAACTGGAAAGTCCAATTGCCGTAGCATCCAGCACACCTACCGACGATTCAACTCCAACGGTTATAAAAACGACTCGAGAATGGCCAGAAATCAGTCTGTTGCCAGAATTACTAGCACCGTTAGAAAACAAAAACCTCCCGTCGATTCGTCGACAAACGATGCCGGAGATTCACGTCGGTCAATATCAGCCGACACAGCGACGATCCAGTATAACGAACGCGGCAATATGTTCGAGTATCGGTCCAAGTCTCGCGAGTATTTTCCCTGGAGCACCGAGCAATTTTCTCTCGCCTGCATCCGCAGCGGCGTCGCAGCTTATAATTTCGAATCTGCGAAGAAGTGCGACGTTCGTCACTCTGAACGAGCCGTCTGCTTTGGAGGAAGCAGCAAGAGATGCAAAAGGGCGTCGATGGTCCTCGAGATTGCCATTTTTCAGAGGATGCAATGTCCAGGACGCGATAGACAATAGCGATGGTACCTTGGAGGAGCACAAGAAGCATCATCATCATCATCATCATCATCTCACGTTGCCGCATCTACACTTCCCAGCGATCGACTCAATAGGTTCGGCTTACGGACGAAAGTTCAGCTTTGGAATAAGAAGGCACTCGCACACGGTTGGTTTTCGTGTGCTGCATTCCCTGTTTTCTTGTTATCTTTTTTGCATTGTCTTTTCGCTAAAGAGAGTGTGATCTTGTTGCTCAACATTGCGCACGCTAACGTGGCATTAATATGGGTGGGAGATGTCATATGGATTTATTCACTTTGAATTTGACAAAAATTGATTGATTAAACGCAAGGAATTTATTTGTTCCTATTATCAAATTGATAGCTATGCTTTTGTAAAACCCGTATTATTTTTAATTTTTCTTTACGTGAAAGTGTCGTTTTAATCCGGACGAAAATGGATCGTCGATGAATAATATAGTTTTTTTAACAAAACGACAAAGGAACAGCTGGATGCTCGAACAAGAGGAAGAAAAAAAGTATCAAGTATTCACAAAGCCTTGGCCAACAAAGATGCAGCGAGAAAGGGCGACAAGTAAATGAAAAAAAAGAAAGAGTAAAGATAAAATGGAGACGAGAGAAAAAAGGGATGGGAAGTTGTCGTTGTGTATTGCAGTGTCGTGCGAGTGCGTTCTGCACGCTTCTGCCTTTTATTTATACGCCAATATTTTGTGTTCCCTTTAAATTTCACCGAATAACACTATATTGTTAGTCGTGACGACTTACACGACATTTCGGCCGTTGACCCGACATTCCCAATGCTTTGGTTATCATTTGATGCGTGACATAACTTTGTTTACTTGAATTGGTTTTTTCTCTGTAGTACGTGCATGATCGACTTTCAACAATTGACTAATTTTTTATCTTGTCTAATGCAACAACAACTAAAACCATCATGTTGCTTTGTACATTTAACGTGATACGGACAGTGAATTAAATAAAGATTCGAACTTTATTTAATGCTATGATGTTATGACATGAAGTAAAGGTGTATATTATGCACATGTAAATTTACAAATGTAATCGTACATAAGATTGACTTTCTTTTGTCATTCATTGTAAATGCTATACTAAATATATATCGTTGGAAAGTCAATGTTATTAAAAAAAAAAAGTTGAATACACGAATAAAGCTGTTCGTCCAGAAACTAAATTTAGATTTTAAAATATTTTGTTCTGCCAGCTGTAATAACTTGTGTTTTTATGTACATTTGATTCATTCAATGACCCAAATTTTATACATGTACAGCGTATGCATAATATTAAGCTTAGCAATTGATTTTTTTCACCATTTTTTCAATCCAAGTAATCTAATTTATAAATCTTTGTGTCGCTGAAATTGCACAACGTTTATAATAAAAAATTTGCAAGCTTTTTGCCTTTACATTGGAATTATGTTCTTTTAGGATAAGAAGACAATCATAGATTAAAGTGAAACATATTTAAAGTATAAAAAATACGAAAATTGCTCGATCGAAGTATGCAGCCTTTGGGCCATGCACAAGTGGGCTTTTCACAAACTGATTCTTGTGATTTTTTTCTCGTAATGCAACTTCGAACAAGTTTAATAAGAGAGAAAAAAAGTTAGCGTTGCTTACCTCGCGACTAAGTGAACAAATATTCCGAAATCAATAGAAGCAGTTGCGACTAATTACTCTAATTTTCCGATAAATTTTTATCTGCGATTTTTTTACGTCGCAGGGAGCGCGTCCAACACGTGAATATTCTCTTTCATTGCTATCCCAACAATCCCCCACGTTAACGTTTACTAACCAGACGGAGAAAAAGGAAATGCACGGGTTTTTCAAAACAAAGAATAGAAAAGTGAGTTTCCTTTATCTTTGTTTTCTCTCGTACTTTAAAATTCAAGGAACGAAGTGCGTACACTTTTGCAAAATTTTTCCCCCAGCTTTGACGTAATAAACGAGGAGTTTGCTCAAACAAAATCTCACTGTTTGGAACTGCTCACGATCTACGCGCGTAATTTGGTCGTGCTTATCGTTATCTATCAAATTCCGTGTCCTTGTAAAATGTCTCAAAACTATAAAATACAACACAAAAGCAGGTCCTTAACCCTTGGAGCGATCGCTTGAACTTATATTGGCGGTCGTTGTTTTGCGAGGCGACGAGTCAAGCACGTACGTGTATATATGTATATAATACATATATAGGTATGCACATCGGAGCATTCCGGTTTTTCCTTAGCGATATCACGAGCAGCCGCGCGCGCGACCCGCGATGGAAGAGATGTGTTGCTGCGGCTGCAGGCTCGTCCGGCAACCATAAGCATCTCTCTCTCTCTCTCTTTCTTAGTTCTTTCTTTCTCGAGTACGCGAGCGCGCGCGTTATTCCACGTTCACCTGTAGTATAGTCACATTCTGCACCTCCTCGTGTTCACACCGCAAATGGGAAAGATGCAACTTGCTATCATCTCGTGGCTTAACACCGTTGCTTCCACCTACAGCCTCAACGTGTCGCTTAGTGTATTCTTATTTATTATTTTATTCTCCCTTATTCTTTATTTGTTTGTTATTTTATTTTTTTATTTGTGTTCTATTTATTTTCCTTCGTGTGCTATATATAAGCGAAACAGTGTTTATAATCACGAGTTTTATGCATTATTACGATGCCGACGGTTTATTTTGTGATTGTGTTGTATTTTTCGATATGATCCCTCAACGACTTGCAAACTTTTGTCGAGTGAACACGTAGCTATTGGGGTGAAGGGGGTTGATTTGGTTTTTCTCGTTATTTTGACGAAACATCTGTGAAAAGTAGTCGAAAGGCAAACTACTTATTTGGACAATTGAATACTGGCTTCCCAATTATTAAGCTTTTTACTCGTAAACAAATCCAGTTTAAGAAAATTGAAGTGCATCGAGTAATATACGTCAGAACTGAGACCTCATTCAATAATATTAGCGCTGCTCGAATACGTATCGATATTCGTGCAACAATGTCTTTTGAACGACAGCCAACACAGCTGGCGTGTATTATTTGATGTACCAAAATTTTCTTGGATTTCCAGCACTCCGCTTAATCACATTTCAAAATGTTATTTTGCAAAAGTTTGATATATGCTATGATTTTCGATATAACTGAATTTCGATTTCGCAACGCATGTTCAATCGCTCAATCCTTCACGTATAATTAATCTGTCGTTTTAATAGCTTCAAATTAACATTTTTTGAGAGATAGAGTCTCGTCTTTTTCTCACTGTGAAATTGACGCATTTTTTCGAATGACTTTCCAGCAAAATTAACTTAATCTCATTGTTAATAAATAGTGCGCAATAAACAATACCGCGTGTATTTTATAATTTTAATTTTCTCGCGTATCGCCTCAAACTTGATCCCGCAAATACTTTCAGAGTGAAATTAGGCTTTATCGAGAAGATACCGAAATATTAATAAAATAAAAAACAAAAGAATTTGATAACGGTCGGTTCCCGATTATTATTTTTACAGTAAGCCAAACGTCAACAATCTACTGATCCGACATAAAAGTTCAGATATTTGCTCGACGAGTCAGATCAATAGTTCCAACTAACCGACTTTTCGCGTGTTCGTTCATTAACATCGAAATTTCCAGCATTTGTAAGAAAAATGTCTCCTCATTCGCGCGTTGCTTTGCATACTTATCAAAGCGCACGTGTAGGAGAGATTGAAAACAACAACACAACAATAACTCTCAATTTTTGCTAACAGTGTGCGAATTTTCTCATCGACAAAAACTTAACGAATCCTGATCTATTTTCGTAGTATCTATAAATAGCCCGGAAATGCGGCTAATCATCTTATTTCGAATCTGACGTGAAAAAGAAAAAGAAGAGCGTTGACGAGCGAAAGCAAGGCAATCGAGGACTTTCCTACCGTCACACATGTCGCTCCGCACGCCAGTCGGCGTATAAAACGAGAAAATGTTTTATCAGTTGCGCTTATCTTATTGCACGCGTGTTGCTTCTTCTTTTTTTCTTTTTTTTGATCTTTCAAATATCTCAATCCAGGTGTCGCGTGGATGCGTCATTATTATTCTGCCCAAATGTGTGCTTCGATACGCTTGACTTGACATTGGATATTGCATAACGTTTTATACATAATAGTCACGCGCGCGCTTAAAGGAAAATGTACAAATGATTGCCAGTTGCTTGACGTTTTCTTCTTCTTCTTTTTTTTCATGCTTCCCTTTCCTCGCGTTTTTCTCATTGTTTCTTTTGGCGTATAAAACGGTGGCAACTCTCAAAGTAAAGTCGGAGGATGACGAGTGATAAGGAGTTGGTATAATGCAATACGTATATCTTTCGGTACAGACTCTGCATCGGACCGACTCGATGGTATCGCTTTGCTACCGTACACTAGCCAATTACGTCAGCGATGACAACCTTGCCGGCTTGCAGAATTTCCTCGAGAACAAAAGGGTCCAGGTCGACGATCGTGATGAGGTAAATTTCATTTATTTATCGATAAGTCTTTACCGTTGTCGTTGCGCAACGACGCTAATTTTCTTAATGTACACCAACGATTTCAATTATTCCATGGAATATCCGGGTATTCTTCCGTCTATTTTACTTTCAAAACTGGAAAACGATATCTCTATTTACGTTTGTCACGTCTAAAGATCTCAAGTATAACAAAGAATAATTTGTTCTTATTATACTCACTGAATTTTGCACAGCAGGTACAAAAGTAAGAGGTTCTACGTTTACGGATTTGGCCAGATATGATTGAAAAATTCTTGTCTGTACGTGTATTGGGTCCCGAAAAATAAATTCACTCATAAATTAGAATGTCACCTACAGTAGTATCTTTTTTCGGAACTTTTCGAAACAATTGTACGACGTTGATAATTTTTCAGCGTTATCTTTAATGACTAAAAATTGCCAATCCAAGGTCGATTAGAAAAACGAGACACTCACATATACCGAGTAGCTTATGCGAATGAGTAAAGAAAATCATAATAATAACGAGTGATAAAATGTCAATACACCCTCGTTTCTTCGTGTTCGTCCCTAACAGAATGGCAGCACAGCACTTATCCTTTCAGCGAGCAAAGGGAAAATTCACTTTGTCCGCGAGCTTATCAACTACGGGGCAGACGTTAACGCAGAAGACACGGTAAGTCGGATAACGCGAGAAACGACAAGCCATCGTTTTTTCGAATATATTTCAACTCTCGTAAAATTCACACAGGACAATTGGACGGCACTGTTGTTCGCAGCGAAGGAGGGTTACGACGACGTGTGCGTTGAATTGTTGGAACACGGTGCAAACCTCGAGCATCGAGACGCGGTAAGTAGAAAATAACGAAAATAACAATAACAGTGACGACACGCGTTCTATAAGTTTGATTAATCCAACGTTGTACGTGTGATTCGGTGTATGCAGGGAGGATGGACGGCACTTATGTGGGCGACGTACAAAGGACGTACGTCGACGGTGACGTTGCTATTGGCGCGCGGCGCCGACGTTAACGCTCACGGCAACTATCACATATCCTCGCTACTATGGGCGGCCGGCCGTGGCTATACGGAGATTGTCAAGGAATTGCTCGCTTATGGTGCTAAGGTCAATGTCGGCGATAAGGTAATAACTCTTAAATTTAGCAATATATATCTGTTTCTCTCTCGTTTGGCCGTGCGATTTGAAAGTTATTTTTGTCTTGTATTTCAGTACGGTACAACAGCAATAGTATGGGCCGCTCGTAAAGGTAGTACAGAAATAGTGGATGCGCTATTGAAAGCTGGTTCCACGGTCGACACGGCAGGAATGGTAATAACATATAGTAATTTAAATAATAACAGCAATAGCTACGATAATGGCGCAATCGATCTCACGACGAAACCTATTGGACTTGCAGTACTCGTGGACTCCTTTGATAGTAGCAACATTAGGAAATCACATCGATGTCGTTTTATTGCTGCTCGATTACAAGCCGAATGTCAATGCCGTAGACAAGGACGGTTGCACAGCCTTGTCGATCGCATGCAGAGAGGGTTATCATGAAATTGCCAATGCCATGCTTAACGCGGGTGCTTACATTAATATACAGGATAAATCGGGCGACACAAACTTGATTCACGCTGTGAAAGGTGGGCACAGAGGTGTTGTGGAATCCTTGCTGAAGAAGTATGCCGACGTCGACATTCCCGGCAAAGTAAATACGATTAGAATACAATTTTCTTCGATAGGCAACCTTAAAGATATCTTTATAAACGATAATGCATTGTAGGATAGAAAAACAGCGACTTACATAGCAGTAGAAAAGGGCAACGTTGCGGTCCTCAGAATGCTTCTCAATGCAAATCCAGATCTCGAAATCGCTACGAAAGATGGTGACACTCCGCTCCTGCGAGCTGTGAGATCGAGAAATGCCGAAATAGTACAGTTACTGCTCGATAAGAAAGCTAAAGTCTCGGCGTCGGACAAGAAGGGTGACACTGTTTTACATATAGCCATGCGTGCAAGATCCAAGGGTATAGTCGAGATACTACTGAGAAATCCAAAGAATAGTCAATTATTGTACAGGCCCAACAAGCAAGGCGAGACTCCTTACAACATCGATATGAATCATCCGAAAGCAATATTAGGACAAATATTTGGTGCTCGTGAGTTGTTTGTTGTTCTGTGTTTCACGAAGAAAAAATTGGTCTCGCCTGCATTTTTATCAATGTGGATTTTTTTTGTAGGTCGGTTGAATACTAACGAAGATAACGAAAATATGCTTGGTTATGATCTCTACAGTAGCGCGCTCGCAGACATATTGAGCGAACCATCACTGTCGACCCCCATCACCGTTGGTCTCTACGCGAAATGGGGCTCGGGCAAATCATTTTTATTGAATAAACTTCGAGGTAAGTCGACTGTTAGTCCGAACTAATAGCCCGAAAGTAAAAGTAACAACCGTTGTCATCCACGAGTAATCACGCGAGAGTATTATTATTGCAGAGGAAATGAAGAACTTTGCTCGACAGTGGCTTGATCCGTCGTTCCAATTTTCTTCCTTACTGTTCCTTGTTATAACGCATGTATCGTTGTTGATTGGAGTAACGGTCGGGCTCGTATGCCAATCATGGGTAACAGGCCTAATCTCTGGAGCAAGCTTAGTTATTTTCATTTATGTCTTCCTAGTAATGGTTTGGTACGCCAATAAACGGTAAGCGTACACACAAAAAAACTCGAACGAAAGAGAAAACTTGAACGAAAGAGTTAAATACGAACTCTTGTAACGTAGGTACGACTGGTACTGGCCATACAACTTCACCGTGGCGTTTACTACTAAACTTAACTCGCTAAAGCTGCTGCTACAAGTGACCTTTTGCCATCCGCCAGGCAATCAAACGCACGAGGGTATTGCTATACAACCGATCAAATTTTACTTTACGGATCAAACTCGAGTTGGCACTACGACAGCTGGTGAAAATGCTGTCGTTCAGATGGTTGGCTCGTTGTATGATTCGATTGAGAATGAATTTGGATCATTGCCTACGCGTCTGTATAGGGCTTTCAGACCCAAACCTGTCAAAACTACTGCCTCGTGGAGGTGGAGGCATCTTTGTTGTTTGCCTTACGTGGCCATATTCGAGTTCTGTTTTTGTAGCTTCCTCGTTGGCGTTTCCATACTTACCATTTACCTCATTGACTCCTCCGTGGAAGAGTAAGTACATCAGCTTACGGAATCCAACTGAAAACGTGGGTTGTCTAATTTAAATTGGTTCGTTCTTCTCTGCAGGCCAGTGATCGAGCGTGTAACGGCGCATATTATAATGATAAGTATTGCTTTGCTGTTGGCTGTAAGTATAATAGCGAATTTATATACGTGGAGTAGAACCCTTCAATCCCTAGTCTTTTCACAACGAAGACAACTAAGGCGACGGATAGCCAAGCTCGAAACTTTGAAAAGCGAAGGTTTTCTGCAAACGTTGAGAAGTGAAGTCAATCTTATGACGGATATGGTTAGCATTTGTCAATTAATCGAACATTTTATCGTGTGAAATGTAGGATGTATTGATTGACTTTGATTTTTGTAGGTCAAGTGCCTAGATAGTTTTACATCCCAAAAAAGTAGACTAGTCGTTATTGTTGATGGTCTTGATAGCTGTGAGCAAGACAAAGTCTTACTCGTACTCGACGCAATACAAGCCTTATTTAGCGATAACGGGTGCCCCTTTGTTGTTATTCTAGCTATTGATCCTCATATTATATCTAAGGTAATCAATCGCCTTTTAAGCGGTGTAATTTCAATGTTATTACAATGTTATTACAGCGTTTACTTGAACGCAATTTTTGTTTTTTATTTCAAAGGCCGTAGAAGTAAACAGCCGAAGACTCTTTACCGAGTCGAATATCGGTGGCCATGATTATTTACGTAACATGGTACACTTACCTTTCTACCTGCAAAACAGTGGCTTACGTAAAGTCAAAATAGCCCAGCAAACGGCTTTACATAGCACCAAGAAAACAACGTGGAATGAAGCCGAAGAGAGCGTCAATTATGCGACGACAAATCCTATGCATCGTTCCGTATCCAATCGCCGTTTAAGTACCGAATCTAGTGTGATGATGAATAGTAATGAAAAGTTGAAACCTCCAAGCCGTAAAAATAGTAGAAAGTTGAAACTTAGCGAATCCATAGCCAGTAGTATAGGTAGCAATTTGAATCGGCTGGGAGGAGCCCAAGATCTTAATAAAATGCTGCTGACCGATGACTATTTCAGTGATGTCAATCCACGCAGCATGCGAAGGTTACTCAATGTCGTTTACGTTACAGGTGTTTTTTTATTGTTTCATTCCAACATCTCCAACATTTACTTTAATTTAAAATGCCAATAAACGCATGTTTCTATTCCTTTTCAGGGAGATTACTTAAAGCATTCCAAATTGATTTTAACTGGTATCATTTAGCTAGTTGGATAAATATCACTGAGCAGTGGCCATTTAGAACGTCTTGGATGATTTTATATTACGATGCGTGTGAAGAAAACCTCGATGATTCTATGTCGCTGAAAAGCCTCTATGATAAGTAAGCTTTACGAGTAATCTATTGAAATATTCGTAATAATTTTATTGTTTATTACTCTATATCGGCCTACTACATTACAGAGTTCGTCCTCAAATCCCAATATTCAAAGATGTTCAGCCACTCCTGGAAATAGACCGAGACGAACGAAAGCTTGACGTTTTCCTTACCTTTCATCGATCAAGCCTTCTCGTTAGCGACATGAAAATCTTTTTACCCTTTACAATCAATCTCGACCCATACATAAAGAAAAAAATCAAAGAAGAACAACAGAGCATAGACGAAGAAGCGTGCCATCCTGGCATGTACAAATGGAATACCCCGGTGGTTTCAGATATTGGTTGGTCTGTGAATCGTAGTACACTTAACAATAGACACTCACGATTACCAAGAACGAATATTGGTTCGGTTCCTAACGTGCCGTCCGCAGTTCCACCCCCTGTTTCAGTTTGGTCGAACTACAGACCTCCGTATGATTGGCAAATACCTCAATGGCCACCTATACAGCCATCGTTAGATCATGTACAGAAGCCTCTTTCAGCAGTTACAAACTTACCTGTAAGATAACGATACAATTGTCTGAAACCACTGTGCTGTTACTCCGATGATTTATAATTGAATATCTTTACAGCCAGATATTTTGGATCTTAAACTATCTTGCTTAACTGTTGATGCACTTTGTGACTTACTTGATAATATTCAAGATCTCAACCCGAACCAGATTCCACATTATAAAGAAATTATAAAAGAAAATAACATAACTGGCAGAGTACTTCTTCATTGTGATTTGCAGGAATTGAAAAATGTAAGCTTATTGCACGTGAAATCCGTTGATAATCGAGGTTCCAAGTTTCAACGTTCTCTTGTTGTTCTTTGAACAGGTACTTAAAATGTCATTCGGAGATTGGGAATTATTTCGCATGGTAATTGTGTCACTAAGAGAACAGGAATTGACTACTTTTGTAACTCAAGAAGAAGGCTCTCGAAGCGTTAGATTCCATGTAGGCTCAGAAGACAGTAACCGTAAAGGTAAAAAAATGTTTAATCATTGTCTCGTTTATCATATAGATACTTACAGGAATTTTATACATGTATTTAATAGCGGAACATTCAACCCAAAACACAGCTGTACGGGTATCGACAATTGTTGAGAAGGACAAAGGTTTATCGAGAACGGATGGTCCTATGAGAAGAGAACCATCGAAACAATCTATCATGGAAAAACAGGTGTGCAATCAATTTAAACGCCAATATCGCTGTATATACACAAAATACACACGCCCATAAATATCACAAACTAATCTCAATAAAGTTCACTGACACTCGCAATATTTCTCTTAATTTAGTTTTACTCTTTCGAATCGTACAAATCTGCAATCAAATAACGCATTCTCAAAATATACTATACAATTCCAAATTAATCGCTAATCCTTGTTATTTGTGTTTGTGCACGCACGGATATAATCTTAAATATCACAAATTGCAGCTTTTACAGGTGAGATTTCAATAAGTGCATTTGCATTGTCGTTCGAACCTCTGAGTGCACAAACTATTGATGTGTAAAAATGATGTAATGTTATCGGTGGATCATGAGACAATTAGAATTTAACGAAACTGACGAAATATTGCAGGTAACGCTAGAAGAGCAAATGATATGCGGAGCACTTCAAACTTTGAACGAAGAGGCTTGCGAGGACGTGCTGGACGTGCCGGTATCACCGGCGATCGTCCCCGCGGACTCACTGCCAGGTGAGCTCCCTTCTCTTCCACTTACACTGCCCTTGGTCATAGTCCAAGAGCCATCGAGGTCCGACCAAAGCCCTGACTCCGTTAATGAGTACACCACGAACTTTTAGCAAACAAATATAAAAGTTCGCCAAATTCTATAAACGCACCTTATACGCTAACGAGCTATCTGAATATAAACACGAACATACGTGTCGCTTCTGTGTCGCTATTGACTTCATTTTTTTCTGTGCGCCGTATTGTTGTACATTGATGCACGACGCCGTATTTCTTAATATTTTTTTTATGAAGAGCGAATGCTAGTACAAATATTGTTTCCAGGAATTCCATTATATAGAGCTGTTTTTTGCCAATTATAAATTGTAGTGGTCTTTCGATAGTGCAATCGTCTTTTCTCCATTATTCAGTAATTATACTAAAGAACATCCTATAACCCGTGTCAAAAAGCTGGTCTATTGACTGCAAACTGGTATTTCGAGCATTTCGATGGAGCGAAGCGTTTTGTATTATCTGGATACTATTGTTATTAAATTTGTGAATAGCAATATTGTTGAAATGTTTACGAACCATGTAGCTTCGAGTACGGATAACTAGATGAATTTTATAAAATGATTATATACTATCTATTCGCTTAGAACTGCGTAAAAGAACATTGCATAAGCTATAATCAAGCATTTCCTAGATTAGAGCAATACGCTTATACATATTAGTTAAGAATATATGTAAACTTGCCTGAGCACATATTTGTTATAAGTACGAAACAATAATTAAGCATTATTTCCAAGAATACGTTGCCAATGAAAGTGAAACTTGTACATATAAGTGTTTTTACTTAATGCGCTGTATGTATGAAATGTTGATAATGTCTTATTGTGTGCGTGGATGTGCAACACGTGTAACAAGCGCCAATAATCGACATTTGTTTCTTAATATGAATATATAAAAGTACCTAAGTAGATAGTACAAGGTTGTCGAGAAGCACTACGTTCATTCAAAAAAACTGTGATATAAGTGTTTAAGCGATAACGAAAAAGCCTATACAAATGCCTGATGAAAATAAATACAAAAATTGTTCCTTTTGATGATCTCTGCACTATTTAATACGTGCAACGATGATATTGTTATACGCAAGGAATAACTTATGGTAACTGTTTTTTTTATCGGTCCTATTGGATGTTGTAGCTTTGAAAATTAAAATAAAACAAGTCTTCGTATAGGATTGAAACCGTCGTTTTGAAAATGATACTGATTGACTTATATATATAATATACTTTTGTCGTTAGAGGGCATACGTCAATATGTCTGCGTCACCAATGAACAAAAAAGTATTACATATATTATATATAAAACATACATGATAATAAAGAATTGTTTGAAAAGTATTGAAATAAATACGCATGTTTATTGTCACTTTCACTCATTGAACGATTAGTCATTTGATAAAATCAGTTGATAAGAACCGTCTTTTCTATCCTGCGGTCCGAGGTGCGACGGATGTCAGGGCAGGTCTACACGGGAATGGACTTGAACTGTGTTTAAAGCAGTTTTGGATATAAGCTTTATTGTATACTTTCAATTGTCAGTTCTTTTGCTTTACTCAAATTTCAACTCCGCTTTAAACATAAGTAAAATTGTTTCAGATTATTCTGCATGGCTGTAGAGGATTACATATAGTACGCACGTTTTAATAATAATTGCATTCTTTCTATTACTATACTTGTAGATTTGTTTTCTTGCCTCTTCTTACAATCGTAAAATGGCATAATACTAAATAAATAAAACGATCACATTTATTTCTCGGTACATAATACTCGGTAAAAACTAATCAACTACCAGATAAAAAAGCTTCTTGTATGATTTACTTGTGACGCATGATACACTAGAGTAGTCACCAAATATTGAAAGATTAGCGAATTGTCAATTCAAATAATTCGCTGTTGCTTGAACTTTGTATCGATTAGCTTAAGCAAAACTGTCCTGCATGCAACACACTGCGAATAAATGGTTTAACACTTGTTTTGCACATAGCTTTCTAACTTTGATCATTCTTGTTTGAATCTCAAAGACTAACGCAACGTATCGACTGATACTAACTACCTTTATCAAAAGAAACAAAAACGAATCATTTAGACAGAAAATGACACAAATGTTAATTTTCAGGTGACCGAATAAGATCAAGAGCATCGAGTATTTCTCAACAAGACACAGACTACGTGATCTTGCAATCTAATCCACTGCTACATTGGGTACCAGTATCCGACGATCTAGCCGACGAAGACACCTCGTCAGACAGTTCCCTAGACTCTATTAACCTTCCCCCAATTCGTCGTACAGGGTCGCAGCGAAGCATCAGTTCTCGTTGTAGTATCGTGTCCAGCTGCTCGACTTCTCAATTCAGACCTCCAGTTGCGAGTGCACACCTTCAGAAAGGCAATAAACAAATAACGGTGCTTCGACCGTCATCGCTGCTAATCTCACCACCGTCATCGCCTGCACTAAGGTCCGAATCGGATAATTACGGCACTTATGGAAGCCAAGATATGGTAACTACTGCTTCGTCGAAGCGTAGCTTAAAATCACGATTATCTACGTCATCACTCAGCGAAGAAATGACCATTACTATCCCTGTCCCGGTCGTGTCATCTACTAGCTCGTCTGGTCTTAGTAAGCTTACAAAATTAAAAGATCGAATTCTAAGTGGGGGCAAAGCTAACCAACAGCACCATCATCAAGGAGAAACGGCTGCTGCGACTACTGAACTTGTCGAGGAAAACAGCGACGGAGAGTCAACGCCTCTTGTCTCCGAAATGTCTAGCCCAAGCAATGATTCTACCTCGGATAACGTGTTCAAGGGTGCGAGTCCAGAGGAACAAAGTAGCGACTCTATGTCGCCAATCTCCGCGACTAACAAGAGCATGCGACGAGGCGGTGACCACTCCAGTGTCGACACCATTGACCACTATGTCGATTCAATAGGTTTAGTTGTTCACGAGTCAACGAGTTCGTCCAACGGTGGGCGATCCTTGTCAAGACAGAACGCACAGGAGTGGGACAATAATCCTGAGACGCCAGTCTGAAAAGTCGACTTTAGAAGTTGGGCTTTTAGCTGTATAATTAAACCGCGAGATTGCGAAAGCAAACTTGGCGCTTCAAAACTGCACGGCATTTACGTTAGGTGCTCCCTCAGTCTATATTCCGTTGGTATTTCCTCACGCTGATAATTAGAAAATTTTACTTTTAATGTGGGGAAATGCGAGGAACACGATGCCTGTAGTTTGTGGATCTGCATCAGATTCCATGAGAAGCTTAGCTAGCATCATTTGTAGTATTGATGTACCAGAAATCTAAGAATTTTAATGTAATGAAAGACGTGAACGACTGGTTTTATAATTTTTAAGAAATGTTCAACAAAATGCTGAGGTATTTTTTTGCACTTGAGTCTAGGCTGCTCTGATTGCTATGACGTCACGATCAATATTTCCGAGATGTATTTTTACAGCTTAAACAATGTTACGTTTTGTCATGGGAAAAATGTTTTAAATAATTTGCCATAGAAATTGTTTAAATATTTTTAACTTGAAAAGCAATTGAAATTCATGCGATATTCTATTTACATTCGTACACACTTGTATTCCATGACGAAATTGCATTTTCACTGAAATTGATCTACTAAAACGTGTACTTAGATTATGTAACAACGATAATTTTTTTTGTTACCAAACGTAAAGTATACAAAACAAAATTCATATTAGACTTGCTTACTTTTAAAACCAGATGTTGATTATAAGATTATTGCATGTACCAATTTCATAAAAGTTATAAAAATGTAATTCCTTATGTAAAAATAAGAAGAGAGCTTTTAACTGTTTCATAAAGCATTTCAGTGAGAATCAATAAAGAGTATAGTAGACATATCTTGTAAATTGATAAAATGTCAATGCTTAACTTTAAAGGCGATTACTTAATTCAATTGTTAGGTGCGCAAATGAATTGTATTTACGCAATATGTATCGTAAAAAATGTATTGCGATTGTTGCTACGGTATGTAAATATCAATTGACCTACGATAATGAACGTAAGTGATGGCAGTATTACTTAGAAGAAAATTGGTGCCTTAATTAATGATATAATTCATTATAATTTTAACATTTTTTAATTAATCGGCGAATTGTTTCACGATAAGCGTATTTTTGATATTTTTACTTCATAAAATGTACTGCGTTACTACTTAATCGATTTTATTTCCACAAACTATTAGATTACTATGATATTTATTTGCTATCCTACTTGACGAATGCAAATGATTTGAAATTTAAAACTTACGTAGTTATTTTTGACGTTTATACATTAAATATATACTTGGGAAACTTCAGTTATCGGACAAATTAAAACTTGTATTGATAAAATGAAAATTGTAAAGTATTTTTGGTAAACTAGATAAATAGGTTACAATAATTATTTATAAGTATTACGAACAAAAGTGTTGAATAAAAAATTTTAAAAAATAGATTGGACGATTATTTCCAAATTTATTTCAAACATCTATTTTACAATTTGACCACCAGATTGCAGTGGCTCTGTCATCGATATCGCAATTTTTCGAATTATTCCAAGAAATGCAGTTGCAAAGTTCTAAATAGACGGAAAGTCGTTTTTAATGTACGTACCATCAGCTTGAACATTATTTGAAAGTTCGCATTACAGACAGTAAAAAATAAGTAAAAAGTATGAAAATGGCGAACGTATCGCGACAACCAATATCTTCACTGCAACCGAAAATGCAAAACACCATCATCATTGGTGTTATCATAAGAAGTCAAAATTCAAAACTTATCGATTCTGCAAGAGCGAGATGTAAGTTCTTATAGCTAAACGCGCGTCATAACGAGAGGATCGGTGAATATTTAACTTTATTCAATAAAATATAACTTCATACAGAATATACATTTTGAATGATTCCATAAAGTTTTCTCATTCTCAACGTTCGATATTGTATACTTCTTGTTCTTCGAAAAGTTTTTAACTCGGTATCAAATGCAACTTGATTTTTGGGTGCAAAATTTGTTCTAGAAATTTGCATGAATTGACAAACCATACGTTAATATAACAATGTTCTTGTAACAAACATCGATCTAGATAATATGGAATCTCGAGCAGTTTGGAATTTCACTCTTAGAGATACGATAGACGACTTTATAAATGTTGCCGTTTGGGGCTCAGTCGATTACATCAATAAATTATTCACAACCTTTCATATTGGCAGTATCGGTAAGTTTATACAATTTTCCCATTTGGATACTCAATTATTTTGAAGCAGCACTGATAACTGAATTAACCCACTGTTGAAATAAAGTGTACTTTGTAGTAAAAATCTTTGAAATCCTCAGACTTATTGACAAGTTTCTTTTCTCATTCATACTCAGTTGAAGTCATCAATTCGAAAATAACCGAACGCAAAATCGACGATCCAAACGAGGTCTATGTTCCTAGAGTAACGAGTCCTTACACGCTCACTCTCAGCCAAAATTCATCATTGATACAAATGCACAACAGCCCTGCTTCGAAACGTTACCAAAATTTACTCCATTTGCCAACAAAAGATCCAGCTGGTATTTCCTGTTTGGCGCACATTTTAGAAAATAGCGAGATGTTGAAAAATCAGTACGTCGATGTGCTCGTCGGCATAACTTTCGTATGTTGATTTTTTATCGTGATACTAAACAACGCTTTCACCTGAAACTAAAGAAAAATTGACATCAGGTTAGTCAAACTCGCGAAATTGTCACTCGGCTGGGTGAGCTGACGAAGATACGTGAATTTGAAGTAGGCGACGGATCGACAGAACAAACAGTCTCTTTGACACTCTGGGACAGCGAGTGGATAAACCTTGCCGATCGTTGGCAACCAAAACAAACTGTCTTATTTTTAGCGGATGCTCAAATTACCTATAATAATAGAATCAAGAAATCCGCTCTCACTATTGGTAGGTAATCGGGCAATTTTTGTTGTTTTTTCAAAGAATCATTTCATTCAAGATTCCATTTTTCATGCAGTGCGAAAAACGATCATCACGGAGGATCCTGAAATCGTTGAAAGTAAAGAATTGCGGGTTGCACTTCAAAGTAAACCAGAGCACGGATCAATGTCTCCATTCGCAATTCCGAATCGTAAGCTACTTTATGCAATTTTTAGCTTGGAATCGATGTCGAGTTATCGGTTATTCAATCACATAATTTTCAAAATGATTTTCCCATTTGATAACATCGAAATAATTGTTCTAATAAGTCATGTCTTGTTTCACCTAGCAAATTCCATAACTAAACGGATGACAATACGTGAAATAACAACTAGAATAAATCGCGCTCAAAGCAGTCCAACTGATGAGCGAATGCAATTGCTGGTGGTCGTAACTGCAATTGTTGAGGACATGAATCTTGATTCTACTGATCCGACTCTAATCAGTGCCAGATGGTGTGTAGTAGTGCATTTACCTGTAAAAATTTATTACACTCCTGTTCTAATTGATATACATGTATATATTTTCGTACAGCGCAAAGTGCAAAAGAATCGTCCACGATGGCAATGATTCTTGCATGAATTTGGAATGTCCATTCGGAAATGGAATTAAAAGTCCTATGAATATAGTTAGCTTAAACATCATGGTAACTTTGAGAGATGATTCAGGATATTTGGTAGGGTGCCGTCTAAAAGATGCTGCCGCAGAAACAGCAATAGGATGCACTGCAGATGTGCTCAAGGTACAGCGATGATTTTCCATTTTTCATCGAATAATATGTTAAGTAAAGCGTTATGCTAATTATTTTTAGCAAATGCCTCGTGAGCAACGTACTCAGTTAAAAGAAAAATATGTTGATAACCTATGCAGTATGCGTATGCAAATATTAGGCCCATCTACCATGTATGAAAAGCCTATCTACAATATTCTTGCCATAGACATAGTGGAACTCAAGGATGATCAATATGAACCCCTCGATATCGATGAACTAGATTCGACGTATGATGAAATTAATAACTAAATGACTGATGCGTTTCAATAAGTCAAGAAATCAATTTTTTCTAAGTTGCATCAATTTATGGAATTAAAATTCTCCGTTCTACTTAAATACCTATAATTACGAAATTATTGATCATGAAAACATGTAATATGTTATAAAATTCATATTGGTGTCATATAAACATATATAGCAAATCATTCGAATAGTTTTCGTCGAAATTAAAGCAAATTCCCATAAAAATGGTACATTGATTAGCTGTACAAATCGTATTAATTTAAATATATACTCACAACTTGTAATATGCAAGAAACTGACATTAGACCTGCAGGGTCGCGAATTTCAATATAATCGTCGCCACTCAATCATATCCCCTTTTTCAAATATTACATTAATATTTCTTAATTTTCTATTCTGATATTCATTATTTCCATGAAATAAGCCAAATGATCTCAACGAATCCGGCGACTCTGTCGTTTTCCTCAACCAGAAGATCATATCGAGACTTAAGTTGAAGAATTCTCAAGGAGTAAATTCATAAACGACCGTGATATGAAGGTTTATGGCCATTTGACGCTGAATCATGACAACGATCCAGTCCAAAGTTCAAGTTCCTGCTGAAATTTCAGCTTATTTGAAGAATAATGGTTTGAACATTCTAAACAAAGCATTATGTAACAGGAATCTTTCAATGGCCAAGGAAATGCTTGAATATGGAGTGGATATTGGCGATTGCACGATGTTACGTCGCTTTTTCACTTTTCACAACATTTTGTTGATGTGATGAACGAAATGTTGCGCTACACGTTAAGACATTGTGTCAAAACGTTAATGGCTCAATTGCCGGGTACAAAAGATTGCAAGTATTACGTTGTGTAATACTTACCACACTTCACGAACAATTTCGTCGAGAAATTTAGCTCCTCAGTCGATGAATTGTTCATCGGCAATCGCACGTCTCTTCTTAACTTCCTTAAAATGAAGCCGAATTGGAAATGTAATTACGTGAGTAGCATGAGGCTGTAATGTCTAGTGAATAATCCAACGATCGAAGCGCTGGAAGATTCCCAATTAATTTATTTCGTCAAGAGCTGCTATATACAGAATGTTAGAAGGATCATACTGTTAAGACCAGCTGAATCCACTTGGAACAATCTGACTCGTGTACCCTTTATACATTCTTGTGGTGACCGTATTTTGGCTTATATGAGCAACACTGCGTAGTTCACTTGAGAGTTAATTAGTTACCTAAGAAACCACCTACAATTATTGTCTCGGGATTTTAGTAAGGCGATGTTCGCGAAATAAGTTAAAGATCGAATACTCGGTACTTGTTGACAAGCGCTTATTAAGAATATAGGGACAAACTATAAATCCTTACGAGTAGAACAACTGTAAGAAAAGTTATAATTCCAATATTACTGCTTTAAAGTAAAATTTTAATTTGTAGTCTAAAATAATTTTATCGAAAAGGCCATATTAACAGAGTTATAACGTTGTCTTCTCATAGCCACTGCGACCCGGTAGTTAGCGTAATTGGATATTCGTGAATAAATTTGTAACGCGAGTAATGCCCACGATATTAATAACTCCAGATCAGATTCCTTTTTCCGTTGTATTTATACCGTCACCCACCAAATATTACAGCCACTTTTTCATGAACTTAATTCAGTTTCGATAGTGTATTTGTATCTCACCTAATCTCGACTACTCAATTACCCACAGTACTAATTTTGTTCGTCGTGTAAAGCTTCGGAACGGAAGAATAGTCGGGCCGAAGAAGATAATCGATACACCGACATTGAGTTTGTGAATTAAATAATATCCTCGACTTTTTAACATGTATATTTATAATAATAAATATTTTATTATATAAATTTATATATAATAATAAATTGTATTTTGTAAAGGTTATTTGTATTAACAATGTAGACGAAATTCGTCAGTCATAATGCTTAAATAAACGTTCATACTATAATACGTAAAAAAATTCATCGAAAGTCTATAGAAATCTATTTACGAACTACCATTTTCTTGTGGCAGGTACAAATTCCATTTTTTTGTCCGGCTTTTCAGGTACGCCTGTTACACATTTTGGTGATGCTGCATAAAAATACAAATTTCCGATAAACGAGGCAGACCAACCATTATCTTTTTTCAGACATTCGTAAAAAGCTTCGTCGCAAAAACAATGACTCCTAAAAAATGTCATACAATTTTCAATTATCCAGACTCGATTTCGAAAATATACATTAATAAACTGTAATTTTTCTCACTTTGTGTAAATAGCTTTATTGGTAAGATTGTAACGTTCATCTCTGCCGAGAACTTTGATGGGGCAGAAATCATGCGATCGGCAGCACCTAAATGCATCCAAAATTATAAGTTTGTGTACATTTCCTAAGATCGAAGTAAATGCTTTCTCTTGGTAAAAAATTAAAAATTAACGGATACCTATCCAACATACCTGTCTACGTTGTGCACTTTTCCTAAATCGTGGTAACCATTAGCGATATCTCCGAATCCGCACCATTTTGTTCCTAATAATGTTATCATAGATATATTAACATATCGCAACACGAGACGAGACGATTACTACGACATACTTTTGTTTTTTTTTTTCAATTATCATAAGTCATTAATTAATACGTACCTGGAAAGATACCATTGGTAACTGAGAAGCGCGAATCAGATTTTTTCGTTGGTATCGTTGTTCCTTCTTCTTCTTCGTCTATCTCTAAAACTTCTTCGTCGCCTACGTTGTCCACTGAGTCGCAATCGTCTAGTAAAGCCATCATTCTATCCATGTCAAGTATTTGTATTTCCAAATTTAACAGGTTCTTCAGTATCATTAAAACATCCGTACTTTCGTTTTCTTGGCTATTAAATTAAATTAATTAAAAATTGTCTCTTAAACAGAAAACATGAGTTTGACAAATAATCTTATCGAGAAAAAATGTACTTACTAAACTTCAAGTACTTCGCAGTGACGAACTTGTCCGTCTAATCCTGCATCCCTTACGACGATGGTTTGTTCGTAACTGTACAATTCGCGTTTCTCATCATTTGTTAACTCGGGAAATTTCGGCAAACCTTTGAAGCTGTACATCCTTCGAGTTCTCATGTCCAAGGGACCGAAGGATTTGATAGCTCCATAACAAGACTGTTGACTAACAACCATGAATGATAATACGAACAGTAATTGCATGGTTTTAATATTACTTCAAAAATGTCTAATCAATAGATGGAACTTGAGAGTGAGAAACAAGAGGCTAAAGATGAAAACTGTAATACTGTATTTTATGCCACGTGTATGCAGCAGTGAACGAGCGAGAAAACCGAAAAGTACAGCGCTCCATTAATCTTGAGACCTTTTATTTCACGAAAAGCCGGTTTCGTCTTTTTATATTTGACTTTCACAGTTTACTTTAGGCTTGTATTCCCAGATAATATTTTTCATTCGAATAAGTTGTAACGTGAATTGAAACGCAGTTTGTAGCATGTAATTACGCAAATGTCAATAAATCATCTGTGCAAATACAAGAAGTAAAATGTCGTTGTAGCCCATTTAGCTAATTAATTAATTGTTATATCTGCAAATTTCAGAGAATTGCTAAAGTGAAGCGTGTCCTATATTCAATTGCGATTTGGTGATGTGTAAAGAAATAATAAATAGCGAGTGCAACGGAGCTTTCTAGAACTGAAATAAGTGTGTTTATTTCCGGCTACAATAGCAGATGTAAAAATAAAAATAACTATTAGGAAAATACACGTTTAACTAAATACACATTTTTTGTCGGTCGAGACAATTATCGTAAATCGTAAATATTATATCTCATTCCCGAGTTGCTTACGAAAATGTCTTTAATGAATTCTTAAAAAACCCAGTGGTGCTAAGTAAATTTTAACGCTCTAGAACCAGTTATCAATATTGGTGGAACAATAACGTTGAGACTTTCAGAGCGCAAACATTACGTAAACATTTAAAAATTATATCAACGCAATTTAATTGTAGTTGTGTAAATAAGATACGCTATAGGCTATCCATAGACACTATAATAGCAATTTCAACAGACAATTTCGTACCACAAACAATAATTGATCGTTTGTCAAATCAAGCCTCCCATCACATGATCATTCTTGTATATGATGTTTTTCTCGAAAAATTTTATTTTTATAACAACAACACTACGATACTTAGTGAAATTCATTATTTTTGTCATGAAAGAAATTAAACTACATCGAACAGCCAAAATGAAATATTTATCTTTGCTATTAAAAACGATATGCAAATTAACAGGTGGTCGAGGATCAGCTGCTTTTCACTTTATGAAAAATATTTTCGTGCAATCAGCTGTTCGGGTCGAGTATATAGGTTATGTTTTGTTTCATCAATGTCAATAATAGTTCACGTGTCCATTGTACTGTTTGCTTTACTTATAGTTTTAGAATAGCGTCTATATTTGTTCATACAAGATTATTATAAAAACTAGACAAATTTTAAACAATGGCAGAGAGCTTAAGTGATTCTTCAACGATGATAGATGAAACAGTGGAGTCGATTCGTAACGAAATAAGGCATGAAAAACTTGAGAAAAGAAAATTTCAAAGGGACTTTTACTTTAGCAGAACTCGATCAATTTTAAGAAATTGTACTGATGATTACGTTTACGATGAAAATTACGTTATACAAACGACTAAAAGTCTTCGTAAAAAAACATTGTCCATTCATGAATATAGAAAATTGCAGAATGCCTTGATTCAGGTGAATATAATTAATATGATAATTATTCTAAAATACTCTAAAAAGAATTAGTTCTATTAAATATAGTATATTTAATTTCAGAGTGAAAGCCATATAAATGCATTCTTCAAAGTAGAACACGCTGTTCAAGGATTGAGCAGAGATTTGTCTGGTACATCTGCACCGTCAAAATTAGCTGCTGCAAACTGCTGTTGTAATATATCTTTAGGTGATTCTAAAGCATGTTTTACATTGTGTAAATTCATAGCTCCATATCTCATAGATGAACTTGAAAGCACAAGTCAACCATTGGTTGTAAGTAGATTCATCGATTGTATACGTTTAGACAATAATAATACGATAAGTAAATATTGTATATACAAAATATTTTGTCTCTTTAGGAAGTTTGTGCTTGGACCATAGGTAATTTGTGTGTTGGAACTGATAAAGCATTTTCTATTTTCCATGCTCAAGGCTGCCTCAGATCATTGATTATTCTGGCCAAACATTGCCCTGATATATTGTTACCTGCAGTCAGCTACGCGTGTTTGCGGTATTTACATGCAGGATTCACCAGAATCAAGTAAGTTGATATTTGCAAAATTTCAAGGATTTTCTTCGACATTTTGGGACTAAGATAAATAAATGTTGTAGCTTGATAGATACTCAGCAAATTACACAAATAATTGTTCAACGTTTTACTCAAATCTGTGATGTTGACTCCGAAACATTGTGGTTATTAGCCATATTGTCTTCCAAACCAGAAAATATGAATCCCACTAGTGAATTAGTACCTTTAATTTATAAATACCTATGTGAAGCTGTATGCAGACACGATGAAAACATTCAAAAAGTATTGATTTTGTGTGTAATAAATAATTTGTTTTGTAATAGTTAAAACAGTAAAAATAATGCTTTTTTTAGATTTCTGCAGCTTTGAGAATCATTTGCAATACTATATCTGAACCATCGGGATATCTGGCTCAAACTTTATTAAACGATGGTAATAGAAATATCTGTCTTACGTTAGATAAATTATTATGTCATAAATATACTCACCTTCGGAAAGAAACCTTATGGCTATTAGGTAATGTAATAAGTTGAATTAATATATAGAGAAGAAATGCAATTTTTTCTTGTATATGAATATCTTTATAAAAACTTAAAAAATAAGTAAAAGTCATTGACTTACAAAATATTTATTATAGGCAACCTTCTTAACCATAATATAGAAATTGTCCAACAAGCCACAAAGTCAATTTTATGTTCGTTACCATCTATAAAACTAGCACTAAATTCGTTTGACGAAACAACGCGATGAAAAATATAAAAATGTAAGTCACTGATAATAATAAATAGCACCACCTTATCAATACTAACTATATCACAAATTTACATGAGAAATGTCTTCAACATTAAAACGCTCTTTTTGCAGCCACAAATTTCCTCGAGTCTTTTTCATTAGTTGCATCCTCGTCTTCTATGCACGGAGGTTGTGCGATATTAAAGTATATGTTGCCGATGATATTTGCGGAAACGTGATTAATACTCTTAAGGCAACTATAGAAGGTACTATCGCAAATACAGTGAGATCTATAGCAAATTAATGGAGCTGTAAATTTGTATACTTGTATTTTTGTATAACCTGTGTACTTACTTGCTGAAGAATGAGTTATTCGTAAGATTGTAACGAGACTTATAGGCCCTAATTTTTATCGGGCATAGATCGTGAGCTCGACAGCACCTGCCAAAATTGTCAATTGTTTTAATTAGTGTTAAATGTATAGCGTTTCATAGTATTGTATATATTTTTTAGAGTCTTACAGTTTGATTAATATTAAGGAAAATTCATATTTTAACGATATCAATAATTAACTAAGGGATAGGTAGTGATTTTTTTTTACATACAAACAATGAAAAAATTGTTGTCGTGCAGTTAATAAAATGGACCATTTTGTAAATATTAATTGATTTAATTAAATTATTTTACGGTTATAAATCATTTATACCTGTCGACTCTCGTTCTTGTTCCTAAATCATGATAACTTTTTGCAATATCCCCAGTTCCGCACCATTTTGTTCCTAAAGATAATATTTATCTTTCTGTATAAACATTACATTGTTTGCAGGAGAATTTATATTATTCTTACCAGGGACTATTCCAATCAATAAAGGATTTCCACTACTAGATTTTTCTGTATTTGTACTGCCGAAATTGACTGATCGTGATGGATTTTCATCTAATTTGTCACACTTATCCATTAGCTTCATAATGTCTTTGAATGAAAGTTTATATGGTTGGAATGTCATTGACAGATTCTTTAATAATTCATCTGCTTCATCGGGTTCACTAAAATATTTAATTATTTCCAATCAACCGTCGTAAGTTCGAGTTACAAATGCGAGTTTTGGCATTTAAAAAACATATCGAAATTATTAATTTCTAAGTTAATTTTTATGTTATTTTAATTTCTATAAAATGCATAACGTTTGTTGGTATTGTATACGTTTGTTAGGATTTCACAGTTTGATTAATATTAAAACAAATTTGTAATTGCTATCGTGGTGTTGAAATAGTGTGCCTTTTTATGGATATGGATGAAAATACAAGCTAGTTTGACGTTTTACATAGTTAACAAAAGTGAAACGAGATGATTGTTCCTCAGGATGAAAATAACTTGTTTTCAATTTCACATCTGTGTCAGAAAAACCATTAGCTTTGAACAACTACTTTCCTTTCGGCTCATGATTTATATTTTCTGGAAAATAAGTTTTCAATCGAGATAACGGGAAATGTTAATTCGTATGATAAACCTATGTACAAAAACACTTTTATCAAGAAACTTAATAAGAAAATGAAAATAAAAAAAAAGTCAAGCCATTTAAAACGTTATACAGTACAAGTAAAGTCATTGCCGTAACATTGCATCTGCATAGAAAAAGAAATCGCCCCGACTCAGATAGTATACAAAAATACTTTCGCCAATTGAAAGTCGCCTTTAAATATGCATAACGATAAACTCACTAGACTTCGATGAGCTCGCAACGAAGAAGTTTCCTGCTATTTAACACATCCACTACAGCAACGATCTGTTCGTGATAATACACTGATCTTGTCTCACCAGCCGTTTCATTTAAATTTTGTAACATTGGTAATCCTTTGAAAACACTGGTTGTCAACATCGTCGATGGTTTCAAAATGGGATCTTGTAGACTATTGTCGCTCAAACAGAGCAGAAAGAGCACTTGAAGTATCATGATTTCACTTTCGCAGGATGTAAGCGTATTATTATATTTATATATTTGATCGGATGTCTCGAGATGCACTGCAATTCGGTACGCTTCTGTATTCTTGATGGTAGCTGTAGGACAACAAAATAAAAGACACCGGTACGTGAGATTAATTTACCGTTTTTGGCGGTCATATTTTTGTTGTAGAACAAGGAGAATTATGCGGTTGAATATGGTGTTACATGTAAATTTCAAGTCGACTCATCAATTACATTTTAATAACAACGCGTTTGAGACTACTTTTATAATTAATTTTTAAGCATAGATATCTATTGTTTACCTATTCTTGGTAAAATATAAAAAGTAGAATTATTTATATTTTAAAGTATATTGATTCTGCTTCCAAGTATATCATCGATCCCTTAACCATGTAAACATACGACGAGGGTATTTATAACATGTTTAAAGCGCATCTATATGAAAATAGTAGTTAAGATAAGTAATACGTACGTCAGCCTCACGTTACTTTTTATCTTTTGGTTTCAACATTTAAATATATTCTTTAACGAAAAATGACTACAGACAAACCTACGATTTTGCAAACTTGACGTGTATGTTTTCTAAAGTTTGACGACCTTGTCATCAAAAAGTAAGAGTTATAATTGGCAATTAAATGGCATTTACGAATTGCACAATGAAATCACTCTGGTGTGACCACGTATAAGCTGCATCCATGTCAGAATGATTTATAGCGACTTCATCAGGCGTAAAACTGGATGTCTTATGCTCGTACCGTTCAAGATCGCGTGTATACATCAATTCCAATTTGTACCTACTTTCTTTGACCAAAGAACCGCTGTATGTTTTATCGTTTGATAAATCTAATAATTAATCGGAATATTCATGTTATTGAACTATAATTAACGCAGTACAAACTGTGTTAATTTACGTTGGATAAGACGCATCTAATTCCCTCGTAACTACTTTTTCTCCAAAAAAGTTTCAACGTTTAACCGGGACATGACGTTCGAATTATATACTACAGCTGAAACAAGATCAATTAGCTCCGACGTGTGAGAAAATTCGATTATACCGTCGAAAGAAAGTCCATACCGAGTGCAAACAAAACTAGTCGTATACGCGCCAAACGGTTAGACTCTACAAACAGACATAATTGTCACGCTTGTTAGTACGTTAAAGGGGGACACTCGACTCACCTCAGCTCTGGAAAATCATCATCCGCATCCTGCTACAACCGAGCTTTCCCGCCACCTTTAAAACTCTTCCTCTACGCGGTGAAATTGATCTCTCCAAATTGACATTGCGGTTGCACTTTATAATCAATGTTCTCCTCGTACACCGTACAATTCTTTGTTACACGTGTCTAACGATTAACAAACGATTTATGTACCACTAGAATTAAATATGCAACTCGCGCGCGCGGCGACGGAATGCACTTTTTTTTAAATGTATACGGATAGAATCGCGGCCTTCGACTGTGCGCCGGGTTTCTGGGTCCACTTGTATATATGGTCTACTCTTTCTTTTTCTCCTACCTCGAGGCATCAGGGGCCATACACTTTGCCCGGCGACGAGAGCCTTTCGCTCTCCCACCTTCGGCTGTATACGACGCATCCAATAAAACATTGTTGTATGGTATATCGGCTTTGCGTGATGTGCCTTACTTGAAGCTCGTCGGTTATGCGATGCATTCGGTTTTTTTATTATTGTTATTGTTATGCCAAGAATCATCAGAATTACGTGCCATGTTTTCACGACTTGATCACGGATGTTTAGATTTTGATTCACGATTGATGTAGTTTTCTTTTATACGTGTATAATCAGTTTCTAAATTGATACAAGCTTTCAATTTAGGACGAGTAAGACATTGTCTGGAGCTCGATTAGCTATACATATTTTGTAATGCAACAAGTCGATGGCAGTTTTTTATGTTAGCTTTTTGTTAATATCTTACATAAATGTACGACGGAATGTTGCAATTTTTATCGGTTTACCAGTCTCGTATTATGAAATCTTTACCAGGAATACCATGTTTTTATCACAGCGTTCAGCGCTTAATTGTGCTAAATATAAAAGCACTTGAATTTTTAAACACTGCTGTTGACTCGTCAAAATATAGCGCAAACGGTTCATCAGCTTTTCATTCTTTTGCATCGCACACATTCGTTGCAACGGCAAAGCAAAATTGCGTATTGCCACTAGAACGGATAAACAAACATCGTTATAGAAACAAAAAAAGTTCCCCCCAACACAGCGGATGGTTGCGTAACGACATGAAATTGCAAGGTGATAGTTGTCATTGTGTATGCAGAAAAAAAATTCAACGCATACGCATCTCTTTAGAAAAATAGAACTTAGAGCGAAAGAGAAAACGTTGTATACAACGAGGTAGAGAGAAGAGAGAACCTACTTTTGTTAACGCGAGGCTCCAAAGAAAGTGGGACAATTTGTCGCGCGTGGAGCGTTGGCGTTATAAAATGCGCGCCGTAAACTCATTCCGGTATGCGTATATATCGGCTTTAGACGTCTTCCCATTGTCACACGTGCGTTGATTGAAGATTTATGCATACGTGGTGATCGTGACGAGGCGAATCCAATGAGAAAAAAACACAAATAAAACGAACCGGATGTATCATCGTACGGGATGCGAAAACCGTTTTATACGACGAATAAAATGTCAGTTTGTTTTATTGTATATAGAAATAAAAAATATGTATATCGGTAACAAGTCATATAAAGTATTTGCGAAAATAAAAGCTTGCAATTTCGATTCGAGTGCATAGATTGAGTGAATTATGATGGCTTCTGAGGTGGCGATGTTGGCGCAGTATTGTTACTCGATTTGTTGTAGTTAAACAACGTTTGGCCTGACGAGGTGTTGGAATTCAAACGATTGGCACTCACTGTAAGGCTAACTTGTGCCGCGTTCACTAGTTGTAGCCGCACAGGACACTGACGGTAGCCTTGAAGGAAAATTGTTGTGAAAGTACGAAAAGTTTCAAACGAGCGTATAATACGCTGGCAACGCAGCATCCGCTATGGTAATGAAAACTAGGATTATGAAAAAACTCAGGATATACCGCGTTGTTAAACAATTACAACGGCAATAATACAATATTCGTCCAGTTTTCGAAGTAAATATGACATAGATAATCTTGTTGATAAAATCAAATAAAAACCTTGAACCAATGAAAACTATAGCCTACCAGCATGATGTGGACCGGAGCAATGGCAGCAAATCGGATTATTCCTTGGTCTTGAGCAAAACTCAACGCTATGGGGTTCACCGCATCGAACGCAACGGGGCAAATGACGACAATTAGCCGCGACATGCCAGAATCCTTGGCACCGATAGCACTGTAATACGTCGTCGTTCTGTTGCTGATGACTAGGACTCACTTCGACCAATTGATTCGCGCTACCAGCGAAGGGATTCTGCAAGATTGGTCCATTGCTACCGTTGTTACGCCACCAGCGTTCGGGAATGGCGGTGAAACGAGCTGCGTTGAAGAAGTCTAAGCCTTGGCGAAGGAGTTGCTCGTATTGGTTCGGTTCGAGGACCTACAAAGAGATCGGGGTTCAGGCTGGACTTGTACCAAGATACGATGCGATTGTCTAAGATTCACTCTTTCAGTGCTCCGTGGCTATTTAACCAACGGTTGACTTGTATCCGAATCCATTATTAAATTAAAATCATTAATTATTAATCCCTACTAGGAGAATGCGCTGCGTACTAATCATTATGAATGTTTCGATGCAAATTAGCTACATATTGGATAGAATCGTGTAATTATTACGTCCTCGTAATCAGGTCATCGTGCAGGGTATACATCACATGGAGTTTCACTCGAAAGAGAGCCTCGATAGCGCATAGATATAGTTTCGAATGTCACAGGCGATTTGTTACAAGAACATTGCAACAACGTGTTACCTCGACGCGCACGCAATGGCGTAGCCTCTCGATGCTTCCGGTCTCGATGCCTTGTCGAGCTAACGCTGAATTGAGATCTTGCAAGGGAATTGCCCAGGGTACGTCGCGTAATAAAACTGCTTGACGATAACGAGTGTCTCGCTCGCAAAAACGTGCCACCTGTGATCAATTGAAATTCAAGTTCAAGTTTGCTTTCAACGGCAGCCCTATACACCTGTAGGTTTTTTTAACATGGCCAGCTAGTTGTTTCTACGGCGGATTAGGAATTGAGTAATCGCGTATTCCTTTTACGACTGGTTTGTTATTTATAGTTCAACTGAAAGAGTACGAAAACATTGCGTTAGGCTGGTTAGCATTGCATACACGGCACTTATACGCTGTATTAATTAATAAACTAATTGGATTAACGAGATAAAAGTACTCGATCTTTCGCACGAGTGTGAATAACAAGCACATACAGAAAGTCGACGTTGAATAATCAAACATCTATACGTATGAACCTGTACGGGGCATTGAAAAATCCTTGCGAGGTCACCCCTTTGAAGCAGTTTATCGGCATCGGCTTCCCTCGCAAAGCCAGCGATCAAACCACAACGAGTTTCCGAAACATGCCAATCGGCTGATGGATCTACAGCGCGAATGGCTTCTTCGAGAATTGCTCGTGGAAGGCCATTGTCAGCTGTTGCAGCTGCTGCTGCAGTTGTAGGCTGCTCGAGGCCGTTGTTCGTGCGTGATACGTACAACCAACACGTTACCGGTTGCTGCTCCTGACGATGGTCCTTGTTTGATCGGCTTACGGGGCAGGCGGCGATCGATGGCAATTGATTTTCTTGTGCGTGGAAAAAACGGAACGAGACCCCATAAGTTTTCTTATTTGAGCCATTCGAGTGAGAATCTTGGGTATAATTTATCGTAAAGCTTAATTTGTTTGTTTGTCTTTTGTGGATGTTACGACGCAATTTGTAAATTGACGTATAGGTAACCTTGTCGATCTGAAGTAAACAGTGTTTTGAATCATTTGAAGAAAATGATTAATCGTTTTGTTTGCTTTACCGTTTGGATCGCCGTCCTCCTCTTGGCTTTCCATCCTCTGATTAAAGATCGATGGTTTCAACCGCCTCAAGAGCACATTGTTTGTCCTCCACGGCTACAACGCGAAACCGCGAATCCGTTTGACAGTTTCGTAAAGGATTATATTACGATCGATTTGACATCTGAATAACTTCACGTATTGTGGAATTTATATAATAAATATTGTAAACAAAACATTTGTTGAAGTATAGCTCGCATACAAGAAGACGATAATGTATAGTTTACATTTTTATAGTTTAAACTGTATCGAGAGAATTAAAACACTATTAATGTAGTTGGCAAAAAGTTGAGACTTTTACCCTTAATTCCCTTGAGAGATTTTTCCCCTTTATTCGGAAAAGCAGGTCGAGGACAGAGAGAGAGAGAGAGAGAGAGAACTCGGTCGGAAGTATTTATTGCAAGTGTGCTGTGTGCAAGAATGTACGTTTTGTAAACGTATGGATATTTTTAAATTTGACATATCGCCATTATAAACCCTAAATATAGACTTATTGTATCTCGTAGTATATTTTTTATGGAACCGGAATAATGAATTTGAAAATAAACGTCGATAATATAAATTAGATTCACACGCGATGCATGCTGTTGCATCGAAAAAACAACAATAATTTTGGGAGCAGGCCAAAATTGTAGTTACAACCAAACAAATTATTAATAACAATAAATTTAGCCACGTATGCATGTATTGCACACATTTTCAAACGGCTCTTCGAGTAAAATCAATATCGTTTGCAGCTGACAACTAGCGCCGCCAGTGGCTGTTTGATAGGACTTGTCGAAGCAATATTGGATCTTGACTTGGATCATAGATATACGTACGTAGCTGCTAGCAGTAGCAGCGTGTACCCAGGCTGTTTGCGCGCGTGTACGTGCATGTGTGAGTATGTGTATGTAATTGTATATGTGTGTGCTTAGTGTTTATACTTGTTGTCGTCGCTGTCGTCGTCGTCGTCGTCGTCGTCGTCGTCGTCGTCGTCGTCGTCGAGGAAGTAGTGGACATGTGGAGGTGTTGTAAGTGAAGTACAACAGCTGATAGACTCTGAAGAGGAGAGAACGAAAAAAAGGAAGTGTGAGTGGGTGGTATGAGAGTGCGAATTTTTATACATATCTAACCCTTTCCTTCCTCGCGCGTGGCTCTTTTTCGAAAAGAGAGGAAGACTGCGACGATCATGGCCGATAAAGCCACCAGGAGTCTTTACGAGCTCAGTATACCTGCTGTCACTAAACAGTTCCTCAGCTACAAAAAGTACCTCAAATACTTGCCCGATAATGTACTTTTCGATCTCTACTATCAGGTGAGGAATTTGCCGATATTTACGCTCTTTTTTCCTCGTGCGAGAGTCTATTATTTTTGTTTGTTATTATTCTCCAAGATTTAACGTTGTACATAGATCTAAAGCTTTTAACAATTGCATTATAGCACGCGCACGAGCGAATGAGTCGTATAATGCAGCTTTCTTTTCTGCAAGATGGTTCATTAGGATTTATCAATGGATTGACTTTTTTTATGAAACATCTTTTTGCTAATAATTCTCACTGTAATAACACCGTTCTATCATGCCTTTGTTAATTTTAATTGTGACTTTTCATTAGTTCTATTTGAAAGACTTTACGTAACCTATCGTATGTTTTTAAACACTTATTTCATTTCATAGTATCCGTTATTAGACTATTTTGGCAGATTGTATTTGTTGACAGGTGTACTTTAATGTATATGATATTTAAGTATAAAAGTTATATTGATCACGTACTTTTATTTGCATTATCTGAAATAATTTTTCCTATGTTTAAAAACATGCTTGAGCTTATCTAGTGGAAAACAATAGTGAATTTTGATAAAAGAAAAAGTTCTCGTATTCACACTTGTGATAGGTTGAAATCAGAAAACAAAGAGTAAAACTGAAAGCAAGATAACTGTCAGGGACTTATACACTGCTGTTTTGAAAGAGCAAATTATAGTCATATACAACTTTATGTTAATGTGTGTGTGTATATATACTGACCTGCTGAGGAATTACTCTTTTATTACCAGTCATCTGTGATTATTTGCAAAGAGGGAGAAATGATAAATACTTTTAAAATAATAACAAATAAGTTTCTTTTATCAGCTATTTTTTATCAATAATATTTTTTCATTTTAGTTGTACAAAGATAAAAAATTGTGCCTGCTTGGAGTGGAATTGAGCGATCTCAACACATTCTCACGGATGGTCAAAGTGGCAGATAGGCGTATTCATTTATTAGTGGCTTTTCAGGTAATTTCAATCAACATAACAAAAATGTTATAACTGAACAATGATTGATAACAATTGAATTAATGATTATCAATTAATATATGTTGAGATAATTAATTTTCTTGTTTTTTCACGCAGGCTTTGATGGACCATGGGACAAAAATAGCAAGTGAACTAGCCACCAGTTATGGAACCTGCTGTACTAAACACATAGAAAATATAGTTGCACACGAAAAAATTATTAATCTTGGCTTGCGTCTTGGAGGTTTTCTCAGTGATGCAGGCTGGTATCCAGAAAGTGCAAAAGTCTTATTATTGTGTAAGGACATTTGTCTGTCCAGTCCACAAAAAACTGAAACTTGGTGTCGCACTTTAGACTGTTGTCACAAGTATGGCTTTATCTTAGAATAAAAATACATTCTATAGACTCGAAAATTCAAATACTTGTAATAAAACTTTCTTTCATGGTAGATTATTACATGCACAAGCTGCCTATAGTTCTTTTATTGAAGCAGCCGAAACATATAAACTTGCATTAAAGATAGTGGAGAAACTTCAACAAAGCGAATGTAAAAATGCAAATTATGCTGCTCTCTATGCAGAATTCAGTGTTCTTTTTTTCATTAGAAGTGAATACGACTTAGCATACAAGTAATTCATCTTGAAATACTTAGACATATACAAACAAATCAGATTTTAATGATATTCCATTTTTGTAGATGGAGTGTGGATGCACTAAAAGAATTAAAACCAACTTTACCAGGATACATTATTGTTAATGTCTTACGACAAGCTGCCAAATCATGCGTAGTTAAGAGAGACTATCAGAAAGCTGGATTGCTAATGAAACAAGCAGTATATTTAGCTAGGGAAGTTTTTGATACTGACCATCCTATGTATAGCGACGTTCTACTTGATTATGGATTCTATCTTCTAAATTCTGATAGTATTGTAAACAGTGTAGCCGTGTACAAGGTAATACTCATTCTTATCAAATAAATGAATCAAATTTTCGAGATTTGATAACTGTACTTGTTTTAGCTTGGCTATGAAATAAGGAAGGCTATATTTGTTAAATATAATCTTCATGTAGCTATTGCTCATGAAGATCTAGCATATGCCTTGTATGTACAAGAGTACAGCTCGGGGAAGTTCAGTCAAGCTAGGTAACATTTTTCAACGAAATACTATTTTCTATTTCCTTTAAAGATTACCAACGCAATAAACATTGCTTGAACTTTTATTCAAATAGCACCCACGTTAATAGAGCTATTGATATAATGGAAAAGTTACTACCTGATAAGCACTTAATGCTTTCTAGTGCCAAAAGAGTGAAAGCTCTTATCTTAGAAGAAATAGCTTTGGATTCCGCACCAGCAACTGCAAGTGACCAAAATTTATTTTATAAATCGGAAACTCTTCATTTATCCGCGTTACTATTAGCAAAGGACGCTTTTGGTGAAACCAATGTACAAACTGCCAAACACTATGGAAACCTCGGAAGGTTGTACCAAAGCATGAGACGATATCAGGTTTGTTATAATCAAGAAGAGGAAAAATATCATCTCAAAACTTGACGTGAAATAATGTAAATGGTTTCAATAGGAAGCGGAAGAAATGCATCTCAAGGCTATTGGTATCAAAGAAGAGTTACTAGGTCCCGACGACTATGAAGTTGGTTTGAGTATAGGTCATTTAGCTTCACTTTACAATTTTCACATGAATCGATATCGGGATGCCGAAGAATTATATCACCGGAGTATTGCTATCAGTGAGGATTTTCAGCTATGATAAAATCTATGGTCCTCAATATGTATACCTAATAGAATAATTACTATTTTTGTTAGGTCTCAAATTATTCGGAAAAAGTTACAGCGGTTTAGAGTACGATTATAGAGGTTTGTTACACGTTTACACAAAAGTTGATGATCACGAAAAGTATTTAGAATACATGGACGCATTGAATAATTGGAAAGAACTGAGGGATAAACACGCCGAATTGGAAGAGCCTCCGATTGAGAAAAAGTGTCCAGAGCCTTTAGAAAATGTAATAAATGCGTTCTTTTCTATGTGATAATGTTAAAAATGAACCGTCACCGAAAATCATAAATCAACTCGTTTACACTGGTACATATACTCACAAGCAAACCGTCGATATGGAGTGTAATACCTTCTGATTTGAAATAAGTACACGAGGATCGTGATTGAGTGACCTTGTATTTGTTTCAACACTTTATCTTCTATTTAGTCACTTCGTTTGATACTCAGCAAGATAAAATTATTCGTACTAATAAGAGAAATTTTAATTAACAGTTGTGTAATATTTTAGTAACTGAACGACAAACGAAGATGAAAATCCAATTGAAATTTACGAGACCAGGTGTGAGTGATAAAGTTTATAAGGGTAAACATTTTCAATTTTATATTACCATTTAAGAAAATCAGTAATAATTTTTACGTGGAAATTCTGCTTTATCAATCTAAGCTAAATGTTTTATAAATTGAAAATGACTGTACACCTTCGGTGAACTGAACAAAATTATGCGAATCATAAAGAGCTTTTCTTTATTAATATTTGCAGTGGACATAATAAATGACATATTATTTGTTTTCATACAAATTTCATTTTATTATGATAATGACAAATAAGCTCTTTACCATTGATCGCGGAAATTAAATTATAAAATAAAAATTTCTGCTATTTTATGTATATATACGTTTGGTTATTCTTTTTAAAAATATATTTGTAATTTATACAGTCTGCTGTGAATGGCTTAGTAATTTTTAATGTCAAGATGTTTGTAAGTATTTTTTTTGTTTTGCAATAACATCTAACTTTCGTATTCGAATAAATATTTGAAAATCATATGAACACGAAAATTTATTATTTGTAAATAATGTTTTTAATGAAAGGAACCAAAAAACTAACAATTTATCTATAAAGGAAATATGATTATCTTTAAGCAAGAGATGCATTATTTAATTATGAATAATCTGTACGTGTTAATATATTTTACGTTTACTTTACGGTCACAATTTATTTCACGATGATAAACTTAATTTCACACAGTTACAAGGTAAAATAGAAAAAAAATGAATACACACATGCATTGAAAAGCTTTAATCTTTCAAATGACATTAAACTTCAATTGTTACAGTCTCGTATTTACAATATACTTATTTCTGACATTTAATTTTTATCACTCGACTGTCAGATAATGAGAACAAACTTATATTTCATTTAAAATGTCTATTAAGACCTAAATATATATTTTTTTCATCCAAAAGTTGCACCAACTTGATTAACCTGACAAAGTTTTTGGTAATTATTTTAAAAATACATGAAAAGTGATTGATGAACAATTATTCCCATGCCCTTCAACGAATTAATTTAAAATAATATCGTCCAGTATCATCCTTCACGTACTTTTACAGCCTTTGGCGCATTGATACATCGTATGAAATTTGTAACTATTAAGTTATCCAAATTACTCAAAGTTCTAAGTCCATGTTAGATAGAAATATTTAATAAAGTGACGTTCAAAGTTAAACAAAATGAGCTACAGACACCTTTTAAAAATGGTTCAATTTGTTTTTTCAAATTATATTGCACTCACTTATTAAATTATTATTCATTAATTTAAGGAGGATCTCGACTGAAATAAGGAGCAGTTTCTTGCACCAACAGTGTATGACAAACGTTGCAAACTCTTGATGGCCTTTGTTTTGGTCCACTTTTCACAATATTGTTTAGGCACGACTGACAGAAAATTTGTCCACAATGACGACAATGCATCTGTACGAAAACACATACAATTAGTTGATTGTCACATTTAAATGTAAATATATAATGAGGCCCAACTAACTTTATCTTTTTTCTTAGCTAAAGTGAAAGACATATGACATGTTGGACACTCATCAACATCATCTTCAAATTGCCACCTAACTTCCTTCTCCGAATCCCTGATCTTTTGCAACTGAACCTAAAACGCAAATGGTTATTATACTTAGCATTTATAAGGTAATGAAGATATTCAAGTAAATTTCATTTTATAAATTGTACTTGTAATGACTGTGTGAGGCGAACAAAATCTTTTTGAGTTTCTTCACCAGTATTTAATTCTTGTTGTAAATTTGTTATTTGTTGTTTTAATTCAGCTATAACTAAGTCAGTTTTCGAAGCCGCTTCTTCCATCCTCTGAAGTTCTGCTACCATTTTTTGTCTTTCAAGATGATCTTGTTCTATTTGATCTCGCAATAATACAAGCTCATATTCAAGAGATTTCGTTTTTCTTTCTGTTTCTTCTTTTGCAATAGTAGCTACTATCAATTCTTCGCGAATTTTAAGGATAGCTATATGTAATTCTTCAACGTTATTTGGCATATTTATATGTTCATACTGATAATGTTCTGAATGTTTACTATATCTACCCATCAGGTACTCGTTTTGTTGTTGAAGCCTGCAAATAATCTTTAATTGATGAAAAAGTTATCAGAAAGAAATCTTAATAATTGTGCACTTTAACTTACTCGTCTAAATGTCTTTGAACTTCTTCTCTTTCCCTTGTCAATCGACACAACTCTTTTGTTATACTTTCTTTTGTATGACTGTACTGTTGTTTCAATTCGTCAATTGTTTGTCTAGCTATTTTTACAGAAGAGGTCAGATTAGTTACTTCAGCCTTATGCTCCTCTTTTTTTTCATTCCACCTTTCCTCCATTCCTTTTCGAAATTCAACTTCTTTAGATAGATCTTGTTTTTGTATCAAAAACATCTGTTCAGACTCTTGTAATTGTTTTTTAAGATCTTTAACTTCCATTTGTATTCTTTGGAGTTGTGCTTCATAATTAGAGCACATATCACATGTGCTTTCAGCTCCTATTTCTCTTGCTTTCAGTTGTTTATTTAACATTTGCTCTTCCTTTTCCTTAAATTTTTGGAGTTCGTCATCTGTAGTTCTTAGTTTTTCTTTTAAAGCTGTTATTTCTTCTTCCAATGGCACAACCAGTGAACGTAATACTTCAGCATCTTCGTCAGCCTGTAAAGAATTATTACAAATATTAATAAATAACAATGTAATAATATGTTTACTGATTCAATATATTAAAATACAATTAGGAAAATATTTTGAAAAATAATTACGTACATGTCGTTTATTTTTGGATGAACCATCATCACTTTCTGAAGTAAGAGACAAAGAATCAGCTCCTAGTTGAGAAGCAACTTTTTTTGCTAGAGTTTTTGTCATTGTTGACAAAGAAAGTTGAGGCCCATCAGGTATCGAACTTTGCATGAGCTGTAACCTTAAATTATTATTTTCTTCTTTCAATTTACTAATTTTATTCTCCCATTCTTTTCTAACTGCTGTCGACTCTTGCACAGTTGATGTTATGATTTGTTGTAGAGATGCAATCTCATCTTCCGCCTTGCGCTTTTCCAAATCAACTTCATTTTGCGTTTTTATGTTGACTATCACCAACTGGCTCTTGCAATCATCTAATTCACGCTGCAAATTTTCTTTTTCTTCTTGAAGCTTGAGATTTTCTCCAGTTTTTTGTTTTGTATCCTCTAGAGAACAAACAAAATACTATCAACTTTTTAAAACGTTAACTAGTCATCTTAATATCAAACATTACATTACCTTCTTTTTGCAAAAACAGTTCTTTCATTTTAGCTCTTTGAGCATCAAATTCTTCTCGTAGTTGGATATTTAATGCCTCTAATCTTTTTGTCTTTTCATGTAAGTCTTCTGTAAAGACACATTTAATTTGCACATAGTATTAAATTTCTAAAATATTCATATTCTTTGGAATAAAAATATAGTTAATATGATCTTAATTTCATACCTGTATCATTAGGAATGTTATCAACTTTTTCTTTGGTTTCATGGTCACCTTGCTGAGTTATAGACTCCATTCTTATTCGTTAGCTGCTTGTAAACAAGATTTACATAAAACAATGGCACTAATAATAATCACAAAAATCCTTCGTTATCACAACTCTTTCTTAAGCGATAAAATATGTAAACTTTCTATGTAGAATATATTCATCAAAGAAGCTGACATTCGTAACGATCGGCATCTTCCATTTTGCCTTGTTTGTTTTCGAACATTCCTCTCTCTCTCTCTCTCTCTCTCTCTCTCTCTTGCCAGTAATATTAGGCACGCACTTGTTATTTCGGCCGTTAAACGCGCAGTAAATTGCTAAACTTTAAAAATACAAAAACGGCCAGACGACTCATGGTGTCGTGAAAGCTCCTTGTATTCTCTCCGGAGCAATGCTACGACGAAGGTGGCTGTCTGAGTCACCGTGCCCAGTGTTGAGAGTTTTTGTTGTACTCACCACTGTTATATATCATTATTCTTATCTCTGCACCAAAGACCTGAACGACTGCCGTCGATAAGAATTTTCGTTTTGTTTCTTTTCGCAGAATCTTAGAGATACACAAATGATAATTGGAATAGTCGATGTGTCACGGGTTTATAGAGAAAAACAAGCCTGGATTTGTTTCGGGCACCCAGTCCTTATTACACAGTAGCGATGAATAAAACGTACAATATCCTGGATACCTATACAGATGTAGTTTGGTCAATTATTAGAATAAGAATCCATAAAACAGCTTGCAGTACATATAACCTTACTTTTCGCGACGTCTTAGCTCCAAAATATGCCTCACTGCGGTTGCGGAGATTGCTATATAGCTGCTTGAATGAAATTCCTGTGTTGTCTCTCGCTCTTTTTCTTGCTCGTCACTTGCCTCCCTCTCTCTCTCTCTCTCTCTCTCTCTCTCTTTCTAACTCTTTCTCCTTTTTTTTATCGCTGACGGATGTCTCGCACACGCTGATTTATACTACTTGCATATATGTGTAATAAAATTTACCGAACTACAGCGAACTGCCATATCAGCAATGACCTTCAGGTTTGAGGATTAATGCAACGCTAATTAATACAAAATCCTGACTGCAAGCAGAAACAACTGTTGAGACGTGAGTTTTATGCAGAAGTAGTCTTAAAAAATGCGGAATTTCTTTCGTTATTCGTATATGCATTGAACGTTGAATTGTGCTTTAGATTCAAATCTAAAATTAGAAATGATGTATATCTACATTCAAATTTGGCAAGACTCCCGGAGAATGCGCAACTTGCCCGTTTTCAAAATTCGTAATATCAACATTTTTAATTTCAAAAGTCTGCTAGTGTATACCTAAAGTATCATTATGTTTCCTTAAAAATAATATACATGCGTAATTCATTATAATCGTTTACCTACATTATTATCAAAGTATATATTATCTTATTTATAAATAAATTTTACACTTGTTACGTAACGGTACTTTTCTATTTACATTGACCTTGTAATGAGCGAACAATCGATACGAGTCATATGTGCGTGAGCAAAATGATATCTTGTATATATATCTATAATATCAAAAGACTTGGCGAATACGTATAATACGTTCTATATACCAATGCACATTTATATAATTACATTTGAATGTTTTGTCTATTGGTAACTCTCTTGATTATCACAAAAAGTTGTAAACGTAAAGGCATCAATACGGTGATGCGACATTTATTTTTATACGATTATCGCTAATTTAACCGAATAATTTAATTCAGATTACTATCGTGATCGACCGTCGTAATTTATATGCATTAATACTATTATTATTTTTCGTCTTTCCAACTTGACTGATATTTTTTTAAATAAGGTAAAATCGAGAATAAAGTACCATAGGAGCTTTTATCGCTGTTCCCACGAATGAAGTCTTTTCATGTCAATTTCGTCATAATTAATAACATTACTAATCTTCGTTCTCGATCGATCCAGTTTCAAATAAGTACAGCTCACGCAAACCTTTTTTACGTCCAACCTCGTAATTTAGATTTGTTACATTTGCTAAAACAAACCAACTGAAAAGATTTCAATGGAAAATACGTCAAAATATGCAACAAAATAATTATTTTATGCTATTTGAACACACTTGATCTATTCTACATTGCAATAACAGAACTATGATACAGTTTTGTTACCAATAGCTTTAACTTTATGTCGGAAAAAATGTATTCTATTGTGAGTAACGAGCATCAAGTGTAAGCAGCGTTTACAATATCATTTTTATTAGTTTTTCTTTTATTAATTTCTTTGTTTTGTCATTTCTCATTTTTAATGTTATCCTTTAAGCTCCGTCCTTCGAAACTGAAATCTTAATCCACAGATGGCAGTGAGCGTTCGCGGCTATTATAAATGTCAAGTGTCATCATAAAATTGAAAGAATCGATTAAAAAAAATCATCGCAAGATGTTATCGGAAGCTCAGAGTCAAGCAATGTCCTTGTTGTTCGGATACACCATAACGAAGCGTTTCTTTTTCAAATAATAATTTTCGTAATAACTTCTTATGCGTGATATTAAAACTCATAAAGTTGGACTAGATTACCGGTATGCAATTTTTATAGTAATCTACTTTATAGTATTTCTAAACCAGTTTCGTCTCTCGGTGAAACAAGCGTAAAATCTTTTTGGTGTCACATGCGACTCTTGCCAAATAGTAGACACAGACATACCTCGTACATATAACGCGGCCTCTCTCTCTCTCTCTCTCTCACTGATGGCAAAGTAAAATATACTGGCAGTTTGGCGGCGGCGTCATCCGTTATCGGCTGCGCCCACGCCGATTAATTTTCGGATGTGTTACACGCTGCCGCGAGGAGAGAGCTGGTATATAACCGAGGGATGAGCTCTGATGGCTTTTAGCTTGACCCTTCGCCAAAACGCGCTCGTGCGCGCGCGCACGCCATCCTCCCTTTCGCATATAGTCGTTTGATTTGCGCGCTCGACGATGATCCGTTTTATAGCACGAATTCTCTCTCTCTCTCTCTCTCTCTCTTTCTCGGCACGCATTAATATCGATTCGCGAGTGCTTATCATATCTATAGTCCGATGAGTACCATAGTTTGGAATCTGCGCGTATTTTATACTCATCGAACATTTATTAATTATTTATTTTCAAATGTCGCCAAATTACGCGAGACCGCAAATACATTTGTCTACGAAATAATTTTAATTACTTTACCCACGCACGTACGTCAAATGTGTTATTTTTTTACCATATCGCGATAAACAAAAAAAGATACAAAAGATCGCGTGACGTGTGAGTCGCGGAAAAAACCACGCATCGAGCTACGTAGTCCTTTAACGTAAGGTCGCGAGGAGCGGACGCGTTGAGAAGGATAGATGGTTCCTCGCGTTCGCTTCGGCTACACGCTCTTGTAATTATATGCCTGTTAACGAATGAATAATCGCCGCGCGAGTGAAGGAGACAATCGTCTGATTTACTGGCGATGCGAGCTTCTATATTTGAGTCGCGCATCCCCTGTGCCTTCTTTTTCTTCTCTTCTCCCTTCCACCCGTTTGTCGTCTCGATAAGCCTGGCCGATAATATGCTAATAATGATTTGTGGCGACGCTTTGATTCTTGCACGTTAATCTACCGCGAATGTCTTCAACGTCGAGGGAATTTCGCGCGGTGAGATTTTTATTTCGGAATTGGTGAATTATCGCGTCTAACCTTATTCTGACTGTTACTACTGCGTTGTGATATATTTCTTTTGATTTGAACGTGATCGCGATTGTCGAGTTTTGAGTAAAATGAATTGCGACGGGTGAGGGCGTTTTTAAAACTTTGATCGGTGATAGCAATAAATACGAATGAAATTTGAGAAACGGCCATGACGATTTTATAATCATATACAACATATCGATTTAGAGAAATTGGCGGTAATCAATAACCACCAGCCGCGTGAAACCATTATCATCTCTCGTATTGGTAAGTCACCACTCGAAGTAATAACTCATGATTATGACGGCGAACGAGCCAACAAACACATCAATTATTCGCTATCTCTATCAAAAGTCCTCGGAAGTCAAAGGAAAAACAAGAGTACTTCCTAAATTCTAATTTCTAATTGCGCTATACGATACAATTTTACGCGATGCGACGGCCACAAGTGAAATCATCTTAACGTAGGTTTGATTTATTCATATGCGTTCTGTGTAAACGCATCATTCACGAGAATAAGAGAGTGAGAGAGACTCTCTCCACCTACCCACGCGCGATTATGCGCATCGAGAATAACGGAATTTCGAGAAAATTTATCGTGTGTGGCGCAAAGTGAGCAAGAACCCGTCAAATAATTCCATCCGCGTGTTTTTAACGTTTTGTCAAAGTTCCCATCTATGATTTATAAAATTCCAATGAATTACTAGTAAATTTGTACACCTATACACGAGTAAAAATTGCGGCGACATGTAGATAATTTGCGGTTCGTGCGGCCTTCTGTCCATACCATTTTTTGGTAATTGACAGAGGACTTTTGACGTTCGTTTTATTTTTGTGTATGCGTTGATACCGAGAATGCATTTGTACAGCCGTGCGTTTTTAATTATTGCTATACGACAGGAGGAATGCTTATTAGTAGATAAACAAACAAAGAAGAAGAATTTTAAACGATAATAAATTTGAACATTTTATTCAGCATGTATAACTTGTTATATCTGCGTATACAGGCGTATCCATCACTCTCGCGCGATTAAAGCTCGTAAATAACAGCCATACGAATCTCCTTTCGTAATAGTAAATTACGTATCGATCAAGATATCATTTGCATTTCCAAATTTCCAAAATGATTTACGGCGCGACAAGCGTCCAAGCGAAAAAAGAAATAATCGATAGTTTCTCTTGTAAATACGTATAACTATACGGCTTCATCGTGTACGCTCACGAGCGTGGCGTAGGCGAATTCTTCGTCGTATCTTCAAGTTGTGCTCTTTGAAGAAGCACACCACTTATATGTACACCTACTTATTATTCCCTTTAAAATGCGTCTGCTCCTTCCTTGACTATCACTGAAAGCAGGCAAAAATAAAAAAAACATTATTTTCCAAATGGTGGCACTTTACACAAAACTTGTTGATGTTGCAAAGTAATTTCCTCTATGAATAACTATTGAATTAACAGTATTTTATATCTGAATAGCTTCAAAAAGATTCCATAAAAAACGAATGACATTTAAAAAAGTTTTTCCTCACTTGAACCCACCAACCTTGAAACTGAGTCTGCCAATTAAAAGCCGAAACAACCTGACAATCGTGCACAGTATTCCCATTCCTTTTGCTTTTTGCCGTTCGAAAAAGAACAAGAACAAAAAATCAACATCTCTCCTCACACAAGCAGCGCTCCATTCAAAGCTTCCTTGCCTATCTCATTCTTGTTTTGCCGTCAGCCTCTTCGTCCATTGAGTGTGTTCACCTACGCGCCACTGCCGCCGCCGTCGTTGGCTGTGGCTGCTGACACGAGCGTTTATGTCTGCATAAATTCTCATTTGAGACACGATAATAAAGTAAGCACGAGTGTGTGCGTGTGTGTGTATGTGTGTATGCGAGAGAGCCTCCTCAACAGATATCTCGCGCGAGTTGTTTCTCTGTATACGTTGTGCTTTACGTCGCGCGAGTCGACTCTGTGGATGAAAAGAATAAGATGAAAGTGAGAGAGAGAGAGAGAGGCCGACAAAGCTTATGTCTCGTGAATTTAGATAAGTGGAGAACGCTGATGGATGGTTGAGTTTTAATGGTTATTTCAGGTAGCTTAGTCTCACAGTTATTGTTTCTTCAATATGCGTTTCGCTTTTTTTTTTGCAGTTGGCAATTGATTTTACTTCGGAAAGAGCATGGTTTTACTGAAGCAGAAAAGTATATTACATATACATGATAAGCGGGTATTTTCTTATGATTACACTTACAATTAATAACACCAATTTATATTTATTTTCTAAAGATAGAATGTACGCCATCTATTGGAATGGGTAGACGCTTGTTACGAAATACATCAATTATTTCTAATCGTTTCGTCGATATCTCCACGAAAGTTCCACATGAGATTCGTATAATCGGTTACGTTAATTTCGAATCTATCACCGAAGGGACATTTTAGAACATCCAACTTTTAGCTATATCACCTCGGCACGTAGACGGTCGTTATATTGGAAGGACTTTCGTGTGACCGCAGGCACGTGTTTTACATATAGTGCAAATGCTGCTGGCAAAACGCAATTTAACGGCTGACTGAAATTCGAAAATCTATTTGTCTATTAGTAGTGTGCAACAACGTTGAATTTTAATTTTTGTTATCTCGCGTAAATAGCTATTGTTTTTTTATTGAATCACGCTTCTCGTTTAATTTCCGATGGCCATCAAACAAAACGATCGAGTCAACTAGCAAAATGTTTTACTATTTGCAAAAGACACAAACTCCTTTCAATCGGATATCTTACAAGCTGCCCCATCCTACATGATCCATAAACCTATCATCCATTCCGTCGTCGGCACGCTCTCTTGCGCGTACACGAGACATCAGCAAACACATCAATACATAAAATCTCTTTGCTCGCATCGTCGTCGTCGTCGTCGTCGCGCCTATCAAAGGTACAGTAGTATAGACGATAGGATGATCCTGTGACGAGAAGCGCTCGATGCGCGTTCTTTTACGTTTTTATTTTGCCGTGTTTTTGTTGTGCTTCGCATCGTATCATCGCGATTATAAATCGAGAATTTTATTCGGCCAGTATCGAGGAGGTTTATAGCTTTGCTCTCGTCGGTATTATGCATATAAGTGTGTCGTTCGTCCTCTGACTGAGTTTCGTCCTGATGGTACGCTTGCTCGTTCGTTCGGCCCCCTCGGACGTTTGCATATATCTTCTGTAACTTCATCTTCTTCTTCGTGTCCGTGTGTCTCTTTTTCTTGAGTTGTTTCGTTTAGCCGAGCAAAACTTCGACAAAATTAATTGCCGCTTGCGTTGCGGATAGAAACGAAAGAAGAGCGACTTGAGACGCTGAGGTGCTTCATATAGGTATGTTGCAAATAACGTGGTGGATAACCAAAAAGATAATTCAAGTCGCCTAGATGGTTGATACCGTTCATTACACGGTAAATACGAATGATTCTTCAAACGTTATCTCTGTGTTTGATAGTTTTTTGTCGAAAACTAGTTATAATCGATATTGTAGATACGAAAAAAACAGTGTCCAATTAATAGAGCGATAGAGTTACAATGAAGATTATTTTATGAGTTGTATGTGACAAAAAGAATATCACTTTCTGCGAAAACACTTAACTCAAATGGGTAGACAGCGAGGACAGATTTAGGGAATCGTTTGACAAGATCGAGGGTCCGAGGAAGAAGGACGATCGCGCGTGTCGAGAGACAGACAGACACGCACACACGTGCACAGAGGGACAAGTGAACCAGAAAAACAAATAGGCTCTTCCCTCGAAGCTAAGGAAAGAGAGAAAAGAAAAGAGAGCGTATACACGTCAAAGAGGGAGAGAGAGAGAGAGAGAGAGAGAGAGAAAGCAAGGGCAGAACGGGTTGTCACGCGCTTCAGGACGCGTATAAATTTATCGATTGGTGTCTTTTGCCAATCGAGGAGCCTACAAGAGAGAAGAATGATGCTGATTTGTGTGTTTATTTACTCTCGCTGTCGTGATTCGCCACAAGGTTGTAATTGATGGGCATGGGAGTTACTCTAGATTCGAGCTTATCTTTTTTAGTTTATATTTAACAGTGTCGTTTCTATTATTGATATTTCGTTTATATACGTGAAAAAAATCTGAAAATTTCGACGACGAATGAAAATTCAAGAGATAGGCAAATGTGAGAAATGGCGAGTGTACGAAAGCGAATAAAAAACGGTGGCAGTATCATCAGCACAGCGAGCGAGAAGAAGGCAGGCGAAGAAATAGCTGCTGAAGCAGCGCGCAACAAAATTAAAAGAGATGAGTAGTACTATACCCAGGAGTGGAGGGAGGAGAGTTTTTAGTGGCAGGAAAGTGATCTAAGCGAGGCGACAGCGGGGAGTAAAGCTGGATATATTGCCGTATCTCTCGCGGCGCGAGCGTTTTCAACCAATTATTTCTACTTGTGGCTGCGCGCGGGACAACTACCTGGGAGCGCGAAGACAACGCTCGAGATGAAAATATCGAGAGAGTAAGAGAGAGAGAAAGAGATGAAAAGTAAAGAAAGGAGTGCTGCAAACGGAGGAAGATGAAGAACCACGGCCGTGCTCGGGCTAACTTAATGCCATAAATACATCAGCGTTATGGATGCCAGCAATTATATGAGCCCCTACGTGTTCTCTCTCTGTCTCTCTCTCTTTCTTTCTCTCTCTTTCTCTCTGCAGACAACTTATATTTATACACACATATATATACACGTGTATGATGCGACTCACACTCGACGAAATGTTCGCTTTGCTTTATTTTTACGCGTAATGCATCAGAACAGGAACGATGACGACCGAGCAACACGTTTTCACGTTCGATGAGATCGCTTTATTTTTTCGTTGCGATTCGTTAGAGAGTTATAGTGCAAGAGTGATTCGTGTATTTTTACAATTACTTAAATAGGATTGACGCGAGGAATTGCGAAAGGATTAATGCTGGTACGGTAATGGTGCAACGTTTCAAGATACTAATGAATTCTCAACCTGTTTGTCATATCATGCAGAATGTATTTCAAGATTGCAGGTTTTCTCGATTAATCTTTCGGTAGATTTAATCGTGCGACACGAGGAGGGATATTTCAAGCTACAATTATACGAAATTTCACGTTGAATAAGTTCGACCGTCTAAAGATGTGTACAATCTTTCAATCTCCAATGATTATTTTAATGGCAAAAGCTCGCAATTACGAGTCATTGGATTATCCTAGTCCCCTCATCTCTTGCCAAAGCATGTGTTCTCGTTCATACACGGTAAGAAACGTCTCGGAAAATATGATAGTTATAAGCAAAGATTTAAAGCATCAATCTCTTCGAATCTAACAAATAAAAAAAAGAAGAAAAACTCACTGAGTACGGTGCAAAAATATATAATCTCGAGTATCGTCAGCCGAAGACAATTCACCTGATTACGACTTAATCCCGTCGCGCGACAGCACTCATCAATATCAAAGTATACGCACACGCGAGTGTAACATACACAGTATCCACGGTGATAACGAGGGACAAATCGTCGTCGATTAATCCCATACCCCCACGTTCTGCTGACGTACCTCCGCGTGTGCGAGAGAGAAAGAGAGACCCTCTAATTCCCGTACACAAGCGCGCGCGCCCCCGCAGAGTGCGTGCCTCGCTTCGTCATATATAATACACACGCAGAAACACTCCTTTTTTATCTTTCTTGTATTGCGAGTTTGTTTGGGCTTATCCTTCTTTTTCTTTTTGCGTCGATTGTTATATCTGCTGTCGAGTCGGAAAGTTTGTACCGGTTTTTCACTCGCGCGCTGTCGAAAATTTGTTCGTCTGTGCTACTGGATGTTTCGCTTAATCGGTTCTCGTTTGTTTTCTTTACGACATATCCTTTGCTTATTGAAGATTCCTTGCTTGTAGTTACGTGACGAATGTGGTAGCTTCTTTGCGCGTTGTTCGTATTATCTCAGCTCGAAAAATATCGATTTGACGAACTACGCAGAAATTAAAGACGATGGCAAAACTTCAAACAATTAAAATAAATAACATCGCTGTTGTTAGCCAGATCTATGTTAGACCTATGCCACGCAACGTCACAGGGACTGGCGAACTTTCCCACAGAGGATTTTTCCGCGACTGGTCGCATCGCGTACCGTCCCTTTTTTCGTTCTTTTTTTTCGTTGTTCCTCGGTTCACGGCATCCCTATCTTTGTGCTTGCGCTCTTTTATTCTCGGCGGGGCGTGCGTTTAATTCTTGGAGCTACCTCCCAATTAAATCAGGTCGTTGCGGCTGTCTTTCATTATCAGCGCATTATCTTGGCCTCATAGCTCCAGAGAGAAAAGAGAGAGAGAGAGAGAGAGAGAGAGCATACAGGTGCACCAGCACGATTCCGTGGAATCGCGAGCGATCCCAGTCGATAACAACTCGCCAATTAGGGCGTCTTCTCTCTCTTTCTTTCTCCCTCTCTCTCTCTCGCTTCACGTACATCCCATGGTACAGAGTTCAAGCACCGGCGCCAAAGGTACGTATATATATCTGTCTTTGCTAGAGGTTGCGAGGTACTTTCCAATACTCACGCTGATAATTGTTATTGATAACGTGCGAAGTAGTTTTAATAATTCGCGAGCTTGTATTATGACATTTGCATGCGTTACATACATAGCAATTATCCCTATAGCAATCCCTATAGCAATTTTCTCTCCGACCATTTAGTACATGCACCGATTGAAGTCACTTTCGATAACAAACTTATTACGAGCATAGTCAAAAAAAGCTCCCGAAAAAGCTCGTTTGATGTGCGATACGCAAATGGAAAATCTTGCATTCGAAAAAACAGTGACACTAGCGACCAGCCAGAGCATACGGACTAAATGCAAACTTAAACATCTCTTGCAAGTAAAATCTCAAAGTATATATACTAGCTCCTTTATGCGCATGCCATATCGGAAAACAACGAACAAGGTGCAGAAAGAGAGTATACATATAAGCGAGCAAGCGAAGCGACATCTTGGCGTCGGACCGGCTTCTCGACCTGTAAATCGCAAGAAAGAAGAGAGAGAGAGAGAGAGAGAGAGAGAGAGAGAGACAGAGAGAAGAAAAGAGAGAGAGGGAGAGAGAGAGAGGCCTATTAGGGCCATCACCGGGATACTAAATGACGTCGGGCGCGCGCGCTCACTCGCTTAGTAAGTAAGCGCATACGAGCATAAAGTTTGCGTGCGTACGAAAATGAATGTTTGCCGGAATTTATTATTGCCAAGTCCCCGTCGTAACTCAAACGAGCGACTGGCGTTATCTTCATCAGTGAGAGAGCTCTCTTCTCTCTCTCTCTCTCTCTCTCTCTCGTTGCTTATACCTTCTTCTTCTTCGACTTTGGTCTTTTCTTTTCGATTTGCTTGCTCGACGTGCCCTTTTTTGTTAGCCGTCGATGCGCCTTTCTTCTCTTCACGAGGACCCTATCGTCGCTGCTCTCTTTTGCTCTCCGATTGCAAGCGCGCAAAAGCTCAGTTGATCACTTTAACAAACTGGTTTGTTGCCGATTGTGGAGCGGTCATTTTCAATTTGCTTTTCGATTGTAGCCTTCGATAATATTTTTTGTATATCTTCACTAAATTGAAGCTATTCGAAGAATGTTTCTGAGATTGCATAATTTGAAAATAAAATGGAGTTTCCGAGTGTTGCTTCCATGTAACAGTCTCATGAATATAGGGTATTAAGATTCAAATTGAAAAAATGTATGACTTGCGTCATTTACAACGAATATTTAATTACATATATCCAATTTTTAAGAATCTCCCAATTATTCGCGTGAAAAAGTGTATTATCAGATGAACAAATTGTTCGATATTAATCAGTATTCGAGCGACTATAATTCTAAATAAGATTCAAGGATTCACAATCTTATTTATCGTCCAAAGAAATACCCTGTATAATTTAGAGTTTCGTGTTCGTTATAAATCACGTCAGTTGGCTCATCATAAAAATAATGACAACGTTCCGAAATATTTTTATTTACGATTGGCGTGTGTATATCACAAACGAACGAAACGAAGAAAGAAACGAAAGAAAAGAAAAGAACGGATATATTTTTGATATAAATTTCAAGCTTTACATCGAGCCGAACCAACTGTCAGTGAGATCGAGTGCTGCTGCTAAGGCGGTTGCTCTCGAGGACTCTTATTTTATTTTATTTTTCTTTTTCATTTTACACACGGTATACGTAATATATACAGTTGTCTACGTGGACGAGAGAAAGAAAGACTTCGATAGCCCTATCCGATTTCCTTGGATCTGGTTCACGCGGCAAGCGCAAGCGCTACTGATTTATAGCGATTAGTGGAATTTTATCTTTTTTTAAGGACGCGTGTGTCTTTTTCGGACATCTCGTTGCTGCTTACGTGTCTATACCTGCGGCAATTCGGTTGAAAGGTATTCGAAGAAATGGATTTATTGCTAATCCAATTCGCTTTAACGAACATATCGAGAAACGTTTGTAAAATCCATTTAAAGAAGTAGTAAATTTAATCAAATTGCTGTTGTAATTACTGTTAAGAATCTACAAACCCAAATCATTTAAAATTATCTATAACTTGCCAGATCAATCTATAGATGTCGCCACCAGTTTGTCCTTAGTTTAATTCCACTGTGTCGAGTTCTCGTCGGTACAATTATTATTATTAGTTCAACTTCAAGTCAGGGGGATTCCCCGCAGTTTCTTTCAGTACAAAATCCTTTTCTGGATAGGTAGATGTGTGTGTGTGTGTGTGTGTTCAGGGCGTGGAGAGAAAGAGATCGAAAGGGCTAAATCACCGAGGCGCGGGCGGCGTTACACGCGAGTAGGCGATAAAGACGATTAAAGGGAGACGCAGGGATAAATCAGCGCGCGACTAGAGAAAGCTCTCTCACCGTTATCGGCGGCGAGTGAGAGAGAGAGAGAGAGAAAGAGAGAGGCCCCGCGGACTTTCGGCGTCCCTCTAGCAGATGAGGCGTTGACGCCGAATGATGGAGGGATATAGAAACTCGCACCAGGTTTTACGGCCAACCGCATATATACACACACGAACACAAGTCTGACGATTGAATTATGGTATTACTGCAGCTGAAGAGAGGGTGTGTTCGACTTTGCCAAGATGAAGTTGAGTAGGAAGGAACCAAACAACTTTTTTTATTCTGCAATCAATACTAAACATTTTGTTTGCCGTGTACTTGAAAAATAAAATATTGTGTTAAATTGGGATTCTCTTGCAGCATGCTAAATTAAAACATGTATCATAATAGAATAACAACTCACATCGTCAATAGTTGTATCATTGTATCTTCGCACGAAGCCGAAGTCTATATCAGCAAGAGTGCTAAACTAATGCAAAAGAATGCAGTGTGAGGGGCAAAAAGAGACACGCGGATCGCAAAAGGGCAAAACTGAAAATTTAAAAAAACAAGAGGAAAGAAGAAAGAGAGAGAGATTGAAGAGAAAGAAAACCCACGCGGCTCGGGAGAAGGCAGCGATGTATGCGCGCGAGAACAATGGATACGGGGGGGCACCATATCGAAAGCCTCGGCCAAGCGCGATAAAGGTGCGGATGGTATAGGCCTAGAAGAGAGAACGAGAGAGAAAGAGAGAGGGGGGGAGGAGGAGGGGGAGAGACAGCAGGTGCTTTGTCACCGCGCCAATGAATCCGGAGGCTGCTAACTTCTGCTGTTGCTGCTGTTCAAAGGCAACATAGTGAGAGAAGGGAGGGAAAAAGGACATGTCTCGCGATATCCTTTCGTTCACGCGTATTATAGCTTTTGTACGTATATGCTTGCCGAGACACGTCACTGAAATATGCTTCGACTTTTTAATATGTATGCCGTGTGTTAAACGTTTATGGTGTGCGTTTCACGTCTCTTTTTTTCGTACACGCGGCTTCTCTCGATTTCTGTTCTTTCAGCGGTTCAACGAGAAATCGTAAATCGTCGCCACACGACCAGTCAAAAAAAGTAACAGTAATATCGCTGATGTGTGTGTTGATGAAAGTATTAGCGTGGTTAAATTCCTAACATATCATTTTGTTTGAGATGTGCGCTCGATATTTTGTTCAAACATCCACAAGGTAAAAGTTAGATTACTTCAAACTGCGCGTTTAAGTCAAGCGGTTACCTACTTTGCCCAAAAACCTTTTCGTTATCGCCAGCGTGTGTTGTTTTACAGATAATTTTTCTTATCGATAATTTGTAAATCATAACCATACTACACTCCGAAAAAGTGTTACAATTGGGTCACCTTGAATCTAGGCGTTTCTAGAAAAACAAAGAGTACAACAGACAGCGTCTAAAACAGAAAGAAGGAAAGACACAGAAAACACGTGGAATTCATAATTCTCTTAAGTTATGTATAATTTAAACCACGTTACTTTACTAATACATCGAACCGCTATATCCGACGTGTATACATGAGAAACACCAAGGAAAAGAAAGCTATCGTTGCATTTTCGCGTACCTAAGGTTCGCGATGGCGAGCGGTACGGCGGTAGCAGTGCTCTCACTTAGCATAAGTCAGTAGCGCGTGCGGAGATCCGCGTATTCGCGCGGTTGCGATATAAATCCGGCGCGATGGTGGTGGTGCAGCCAGCAGCTCCCTCTCTTTTCTCTTTCTTCGCGTGCCGTGGATCCGCGTCTATGTATCTCTTTCTCTCGCGTATTTTCTCTTGTTTTTTTCTTTCTCTCGTTCTTTCCTTCCAAACGGCGGCGCCGGAGTTACGAGTTGCAGCAGCAGCATCAGCATCAGCAGCAGAAGCAAGCAGGCTGCTCTGCATATAATGCAACCAGCGTGCGTGTGCAGCCTATACCTTTGGAATGGGCTGTGTAACAGCCTAGCCCCACCTCCCAACCAAGCGATGGCGAGTTTTTGCCTCTTGTTGCACGAGTCGCTCAAGCTCTAGAAGATACACCGTAACCTTTCTTTTTTGGGTTTTCCGGGGAGGGAGCTTTTATCGGCAGACAACGAATACTAGGATTGGCGTTTGAATTCGATTGACGATAGATAAAAAAATTGTTGATATATTTTTCATCGTTAAACGGCGATCGCTCACCTGTCATCTTATTTGAAGAAACTTTCAACGTTTCCGCCTTTCGAATCTCGTTGATTTTTCCATTTTAAACAGAGCTTTGACCCTGTGTATTTGAGGTTTGGCTAGAAAAAGAGTTTTTCAAGTACACAATTCTTGTAAAAAGACGTTAAAGTCTTTCTAATACGTGCTCTTGACTTTTCAGAACTTGCAGAGAAATTTGAATTACATACCAATGAGTACGTTATTTTTCGCTAATTAAATAAAACACATTGACGAACTTTGACAAGCTTACTCATCTTAAAGTAATATTCCATCGGCAAAAAATAAGCCGAGAAACTCATCGTCGGTAGCGAATCGCTATTAATAGCACTTTTCCACAACGTGCCCAGAAGTCTAATAAACCAATCGAGCTGTTGTATGCGCCTGTGAAAAATCGTCGAAAAAAAAAAGAAAAAATAAGAAAAAGAGAAGAAGAAACCTTAAAGCTCACTCGGCCAGTACAGGAATATGTTCGTTTAATTAAAAGGAGAAGAGAGAAATCGAGAAATCCAAGTTGGCTCGGAAGATTCCTCGGACGCGATGCCTCTCTGTGGCACGACGACCTTGAACCCGTGTATATACCGGCTACCGATGTGTGTTTATTGTAACCAAGAGGATTCGCCGCTGTGTCTCTGTGTTACATGGGCGTTAATCTCTGACAAGGTCACGATTTTCTTCACTTATCTTTTCTTCTTTTTCTTCCTTCTCGTGCGTGTATGGATATATATACACCCTCGCGATTTTTCAAAACAAATCATCCAACTTTATTGCCGATGCTACAGCGACCGCCGTCGCGTATTTTCAGCGATGTTATTAGCGCCATTTCGTTTATTGATATTCTGACGATGGAGTTCTTTTGTCGACAGAGAAAGAGAGAGAGAGAGAGAGAGAGATCGAGATTTCGATTATCATAACGATGGCTTGTAATAGAGGTGGGCTACAGCTTTCGAATAAATTGTGAGAATTATGATGACCATGCTATTTATTCTCGTTTTATTACAATCAGACTTTTATTTACGCCGCAAAAGTACTCAATCACCAATACCTCTATTTCTCTCTCACTCTTTCTCTGTATAGGTACATCGTGGCCAAGCCAATCATACGTTATGCAAATGACTTTTTGAAACCCTTATTTAATCATGTCGCCGGCGAAAGAGTAAAAGAAACGAATGCGGGAGGAGAGACTCACGCGCGCGTCGATTGCCGATGTTTATGCGCCTCTGCGTGTCCTTATGCTAATCGATAGCAACACCTGTCCAACAGCTTATATATACGTTGCTGCGACTTCCCATACCGATATACGTATATCCCCTTGAAATATTGTAACCCTTGGCAGTGAAAATCAAAATTTCATCAGTATGGTTGTTTCTTGCGAGATTCGTATAAAATACGCGTTATTCTTTTACCGTAGTGAACTACCTCGTGTCAACTATATAGCAAGCCTTTTCAAAACCTTATAAATCGGCAATGAAATATATCCGCGCGAACCTTTGAATAATTTATCGAGCATGCCTTGTGACGTAAATTGGCACTCTTCTTTAATCGAGTTTTTTACTTTTCGGGATTTTATGGTTGACCGACTATATATTCTACCTAGCTGTGTATTATGCTGATTGATTGCCAGTCGTATTTTACACATTGATTGCGTTATGCCTTCGTGAAAAATCCGCGACAATCTTAGAAACTTACAAAGCGTGTGTATAATTTACAATATTAGGAAACTACGAGTCACGCCTGACGTCATTGATGCCTTTAACGAACTACGCATCTTTTTTTAGGAATGTATTCTTTAGCTAAGACTACTACAATTATTCGCGAAGTCGTGCCGAAATGAAGAATAGAGCAGAATGAGGATATTTACCCAGTCATGCTAAATATTTAGGGTACATCCAACAAATAAATAAACACAAATCAGAGTAACATCCAATGTCTGCAAAAGGAAAATCGACTCATACTGCACTTACAAGCATTCCTGTCCAGCATATATACGGCGAATCGCTCGATTCAGCACAAGGCGTACCACGCGGTAAACATTTTGACAAGCTCGCTTAAATCTGCACTCGTCCAGGGTTAAGTATATATATAGGAAGGAGAAGATGCACGATAGCAACAACGGCAACAGCAGCAGCAACCGAGTTAGACTTGCATACCTATCGCCCGCGGCGCATAATGCTTTTGCCGATTGCTCCCGGGGTCGCGCGCTCACACAGCAGCTATGGACATTATGCAGCAAAACCGAAGCTACCTGGTTTCTTCTTCTACTCCCTTCCCTCCCGCCCCTCCCCCCGTATATGGGTGCCGCGAGAATTCTTCGATTTTTATCAAACAACACGTTTATATTGTTTCGCGACTTTTTTTGGTTGTTGTTTTCCTTTTTTTGTCTTCTTCTGCATTCGCCGATACGATTGAAGGCAAATTTTCTTGCGTGCATCGATCAGTGCGACTAATATTCAATCAAAGCGTAGTGCAGCTGTATACACGAAAGAAGAGTGCATGCAACAGACAAAAAAAATTTGCTTCGTCGGTAGATCTTATCGTATTGGAGTTTACGTAGAAATGCGCGGGAGCTCCTCTAACCTTGTCTCTTATTCTCTCTTTCTCTTCGGGCAAAGCCAGATATCGCACTGTGAATCGTCGCCCCTGTGCGCATATATTATCCACAGAGGGCAGGGTTCTTTGGTGGATCTTTCTCTCTCCCTCTCTGCTGGCCGCTTTTCTTTGGTCACCGCACGCGCTCGCTTTTATTGTCTTTCGGTGACTTTTTTTATTTTTTTTCGTTTTTTTCGTTTTTGAAGGAGAGGATAATTATTTGTCCATGTAGTTTCTAACGAGCCTATCATAGGGTTGATCAGAACGGATTTATAGAGAACTGCAATATGATCGATAATCGAAAAAATAATAAAATGACTGTACTTCATACCGATCATCGGTGAAGATTCAGTGACACGTTATTATATAGAATGAAGATAAATGTCGCACATATTGCAGTAACCGAGAGGTCGAAAACGTGGCAAAAAAAAGAAATCGGCGCTCATCTTATCTGAATTAGAATGCGGTCTCGCCATATTAGGACCGGTCGTATAATTATATTTAATTGCATTATCGGCGCGGAGAAGCCTTTGAGACTAACCCGCTGCTTCTTCTCTTTATCAGTGCCTGATGGAAAAGGAATTGCGGCTCTAACTCGGCTCGTCGTTAGCGACGACGATCTTCGGCATCTGATTCTCTCGTTTTCTCCCTCTCTCTCACTCTCTCTCTCTCTATCTCTCTTGGTCTGGTAAAACGAACGTACAACTTTGTCTTGATCCATGGCTCCTGCAAAATTCGTTCGAATGTATATGTATAGGACTCTATTCGATGTTTTCGTGGAATTGAGCTACTGCTGTTGTTGAAATGTTCTTCGACTCATTTTATGGTTGATACATCGTTGACGTGATACATTTTGATTTGTAATCAGCCTTAATAACCTACGTTCGTATTGATGGCACGTTTGAGAAAAAAAGAACTTGCAGCTTGTCTAACACCAAAACTTGGACTTTGAATCACTGCAATTGTATCGTCGTCAATGTACTTTTAATTTGAATGTCAAGATTGAATAGTCAATCCATAACTTATTGTTAATTTACTTTCCCCTCGCGAAAATTCATGTAATAATACACTCACGAGGTAACTGATTGCAATACGCAATTGTAAATACGCAAGTATACCGAATACACCGTCAAGAGACGTTAAAATATTGAAACATCTCTGACAGCGATAAGAAAGGGCTGTTTGGCGATAAAAAATCTTCGGGGTACATTATATGCACGCAACGTATAAGTCTGCGAAAAAAAAGAAAAAAAAGAAAAAAAAGAAGTCGTATCACACGACGTTTGCCAGGGTCGTGCTTATAGTGATCTGTTCATAAAGCAGTGATCGGCTCTCGCAGTCGAGTCACAAATCAACTCAACTGGATCGAGAGAGCCAATAAGTCGCGCATGCGATGCGTGTTCCCTCTGTTTCCCCCTTACAGCTGTGTGATATTAGTGTGCGTGTACCGATCGTAAATACTACAACGACGACAACAGCGGCGATGCTTCTCGGTAATATAGTTTCAGTTTGTGCATACCACGAGTGTGTACGTATGTATAGGTGTGTGTGATGTCCTCTACTCCTTATCAATCTGGTGTATATGTATATACCGGCATTGCGCGCACGCGTGCTTGTATCAGAGAACTCGGGTAAAAATTAATGGCTTCGCCCGATAAGATCTATATGCTTCTTATATTGAATTATGCCCTTGGGATTAACCCCGTGTAATAATTATGCGCGCTGAAAGATTTGATGAGTTATCTCGACGAGTTGAGTGCGCCTCCTTCTCCTTCTTTCTTTTTTCTTTCGTACATACAGCAGGAGTGAATTTTTTACTGGTTTTTACTTATCGCACGAGCCGACAACTGTTTCACTTTCCGTAAAAGTCATAAATTTCGGAAGAATATAGCAACGAGACTTTTTGTTCGGTTGTATGAAACGAAGCACCTGTGAGAGATCATTGATCGTCGTCGAATCGCTGTCAAGTACGCGCGAAATTTCCAAGAATTAATTAACGTATCGATTCGATTCAATCATACCAAAAAAAAGGATCGTTTCCTCGCAAAAATATTCGAGTAAACAGGGTCGCCAGCTCGCCAACAACAATACAGCAAAAGAAATGGAAACAGCAGCAGGAGAAGAAGCAGCAAGGAGGTGGGGATGGAAGAGAAGTGGATGGGATTATACGCACGCGTTCCTCAATATCCTCCTCCTTCTCCTTCTCTCACGCAAGCGACGGCCCTAAATCACTGTTGCTTGCCGTACGCGCGCTGGGCCCGAGGCCTCTCTACCTTTTTCTTCGTCTCGTATAGCTATCTTGCGCGCCTCCCTCTTTTTTCAGATGGATTTATACTTGAGGGCCGCGCGTGCATTTCGGGGATTCCGATTGCCGATCTCTCCCTCTGTCTCTCTTGTGGACGCGTTTCTTCTGCTGCCACTATTAGTCCTCTCCCTCTCTCAGGTTCAGGCTTGCCCGCCTATAATTATCCGTGAGGCAGTGCGTCTTTGGATTTCTCGAGTTCCAGCCGAGATCCATCCGTCTTTTGCACACGTTGGAAGAATCGAATCGATTTATTTCGCGCCATGCGCAACATCGCACGTATACCTAATGGTATTGTTACGTCTGTCAGAATATTCCACAAGAGTGGAGAGGACATGTGTTTTGAATCACAAACAATTGACAGCGAGAGACAGAGAGAAAGAGAGAGACCAACGATAAATTGCTTTGTGAAATAAAAAACACAACGGCTTTTAAGAGACTTTATAAATCAGCCAAACAACACTTGCGCAGCCTCGTTTTTCACACCAGCGTTTATTACGCATATGCAGGATTTCAATATTTTATTCGCGAGCGTGAGCTTGTTAAAACGCCTGGGCGCGCGAGTGTTTGATCGCTCGGAACGGGTTTTCATTATTTCAATTATTTTTACAGGCGTAACTCTTCTTACGACGTTCTTGGTGCAAACTTATTTGTTGGTTTGGTACAAAAGAAAAAAAGCGCATTTGGTTGGTTGTGGGATTGAATTGTTAAAATGGCAATCGCTATATCGTAAATTATAACACTTTACCGATTCTCCAGCCAGACGCTCATTTACATCCAACGCTCGATATCACCACTCATCGTTATTGACTCAAATGTCTAGGTATAGCTATCGATAGTTTCAAAAGGAAATGAGTACGCAGACATACGAGTACGTGACTTTTTATGCATTTACATTATCTTTCCGTAAGATTTAGCAAATATTATGTTTGACCTCACGGGACTGGCTTTTCGAGTAAATTTTCCATTCATTTATCCGGCTAAATTTCAAGATAATGAATTATACGTAAACAGCGCATGGAGATAATCTAGTCTGTTGCCGTTGGTAGTCAACCCAGAAAAATCGTGCACTATTAGCAAAATATGACAAAATACGTAGAAATGAACCGTTGAAAGGTAAACATGCCGTAAAAGTACATCACTTGCACAGTGTTCCGAAAAGTTTTTGGATTTTTTAATGCAACGATTACTGTATAACTATTTATATTTCCAGTTATAGGCTAAACCAAACCTTCGGAAGAGTTGAATATCAAATTATTTCCAAAAATGTTTATCGATCAATATCAAATGTGACGGTTAGTGTGCGACTTAGCGACCTTTTTGAAAATAAGCGCGAAACTGTCGGAGAATAGCGATTGATTAGATAATTGATTTCTGGATAGAATTTTTCACGATATAAACTAGACAAAATTAGAGTCATTAGTTAAACACCGACTAACTCAGTCCAATTCCAGACATCCGTGTATCAATGTCATTAATGTCTTTTTAAATCAATGATCATCAATTGTGTTAGCAATATTTTTAGTACCAATGACACAGGTGTTTTTCCAGTCTAATGATTCGATGTCTGCTAGTATAAATTCCTTGCACGTTGGCCAATTATCGCACTGTTTAACTTGCCAAAATTCACGCTACATCATGTTCACTAAAGCTTTGATCCTTGTTCTCCTAGGCACTAGTCTGGTGCTGGCCACACCGCTCAGCGAAGACGTTGTTGAGCAACAGGTAACATTTTACATAACGTCGAAACTATTCTGCAATTAATATTGTAACGTTAGGCTTTCGTCGTCAAATTTTTGATAACATTTGATTTCGTATTTGTTTCATATTTGAGTCTGGGAGTCGTGTAATTAACTGATTGTGATATCTTTATTGTATCCTAAGTCACATTTGAACAATGTTTCTCTATTTATCAGCAGGTTGACAAAACCTGGAGGGAGAAGGTCAACGAATTCCTCCACCAAGTTGAAGGAGTTCTCGTTCAGTACTACAACAAGGCCAAAGAAAGCTTACAAAGGGTTTTTAATATTGTGATACAGAAAAGTAAAGAAATTGCCGAGTTCATCAAAGAAAAATGGGCCAGGCTTCAAGAGAAGTATCAAGTAATCAAAGAAAACATCCTGAAATCTATCGAAGAGAAGAAGAAAATTTTCTTAGAGAAGGTTCAGGAACTCAAACAGAAAGGAAATGACGTTGCAGAAAAAGTGAAAGAATACGCTGAACGTGCTAAGGCTGTCCTCCAAGAAGAATACGCCAAATTAAAAGCTAACCTGCGCGAATGGCTTCAAGAAAGCAAGAATGCCATCGAGCAGGCTAAGCATGCTTTGCTAGACAAAAACTTTGAAGAAGTTTTGAAAGATATCTATCAGAAAGTTGGCGATTACATCGAAATCAGTAAAGAAGAATTGTCTGAACTCAAGAACGAATACGACCAACTCAGAGAACAGGCTAAGGTTGCTATTGCAAACAAGAAAAAAGAATTGGCAGAGAAACTCAACGAATTGAAAGAAACTGCACCGCAAAAGTACAAGGAACTGAAAGAAAATGTTGCCCAAATTCTTGCTGATGAGACAGACAAATGGGAATCTGCAATTAACCGACTTAAGGAAAAGATCACGAAAATGCTGAAAGACATCAAGACCCAGCTCAGCGTACGAAGCATTGAACACCGTCAATAATAATTATGATAATTATATCATTATCTCTATTTATTTAACACTCGTCAGCACTTGTAAATTTTAATTACCAATACTTTAAGATATTATAAAATAAATGAATTTACAATGAATAGAATTTTATTTTCTTGTCTGTATTCTCCCTTCGTATTGCGTAGCACGTTATATTAAATCAAGATCAAAATATTAGTTAATAAAGTGCAATTTATACGTCGTTATAATTAGAAGCCTTTTAAAAGAAAAAAGGCTTATTTATTTAAAATGCCTTCAATACTTCAAATACAACACCAACTATATGAAAATTATACGATTTTTCAGTGAACAATCAATTCCAACTAATTAATGTTTACTTTTTAGAACCAACGTTTGAGATAAGAAAAAAATCGGCCTTTCATATCAAATAAGAACAAAACTTTCCGATACTTTTTATTAACAAACAGAAAACCATTTTGCTATAATATTATATTACGCGTTATATACTAACAAAAAGTACGATGGTTATTAATTGTGAATTTGTTACAACGCTTGAGAGCGAGTATTTGACAGTCTAGAACGGATTTGATTATTTCAATTATTTTAAGCTTGTAACTTTTACTGATATTTTTTGTTTATTCCGTATTTTTTTCCGATGACAACCAGGTAGATTTTGTTGGTTATAGGATCTTAATGAGGTCAGAGCCATATAATATGTAAATTATAACGTTTTGAAGAATCTCGAATCAGACGTTTATTCATGCTAAAAATTTGATATCGCTATTCAATGTTGATTCAAATGTCTAGGTAATATTATTATATTAATAACTCAAAGAGGAAACGAGTTCGCAGACATAACAGCCCAGCGACTTTTTATGCATTAAAACGATGTTTTCGTAAGAATTGTCAAATTTCATGGTCGACCTCATAAAACTTTTGGCAAATTCCATGACTTTATTCGACTAAAGTCTTATATAATAAATATTGGTGAAAAATTAATTTCTATGTTATAGAATTTAATTTTTCACTTCGAAATATTCTGGATTAATGTATGTGTGGTAAAATAACTGAGGAAAAATGAAAAATATTGCATCCAAATTCTTTATCAGTTCTTGAATAAACGGAAGAATCTAGAAGTCGCTACAAGTTTAAAGTGCCGTGGCAGCTTCTTTGACTTTGGATTTCACAATAAAAAAATCTAGGCTTTTTTTTTCAAATATTAGCTTTGTAAAATATACAAAATCAAAATTAGAACCGACGATCGTAAAAATAAAATGTCAACATGACTTGGTTTAATTTTTACAGTTAATATTGATAACATAAATAAAAAATATAGTACAATTATGTTTTTTCAAACTGTATTTTATCTAAATGGATGAAACGAAATATTACATTAAAAATGTTACAATTATTATTATTATTATTATTAACTTATAGGCTATGTCAAAGCTTCTGAAGAGTTAAAAAAACAATTTCCGAAAATATTTAGCAATAATTTACAAGTAGTTTTCATTATTTTTAAAATTTCATATTGAAAAATATATACTATAAAAGTGTAAGTAATTAAAAAAATTTATTGATATATATATAAGAAGAAATTATTTTATGAAATTTCGAACTAATGTGGTTGTCGATTTTGGTCATTTTCTATAGCGTAACTTTTACAATATTGAACAAACGAAAAGATAATCGACTGATTACATAGCAGGCTTCGTGAATTTTTAAATCGAATATGACTAGACAAAAGTGAAGTAATTAGTTAAACAGAGGTTAATTCGATCGATTTAAATATTAAAACGATTGAATATTAATGACTACTAACATGTTTTTAATAGTCAGTTATTATTGATCTAATGAGTATACGATTTCGTCAGTTCTAATCTGGCGCAGGTGTTTTTCCAGTTTAGTGATACGATGTCTACAAGTATAAATACCATGCAACTGTGTCGTTCGTCGTACAATCTAGTTCGTCAAAGTTCAGCTAGATCATCATGTTCACTAAGGCTCTGATCTTTGTTCTTTTGGGCACCAGCCTTGTGCTGGCAAACCCTCTCAGCGATGAAGTTGCTGAGCAACAGGTAAGATTTTGTTAAATTTTAACGATACTGAACGTGCAATTAGTGTTGAAAATATTTTAAGAATTTTTCGCGAAATCGTCTATTTGAATTCTGTGCGTTTTTTCGAGTATATTTAATAAGACAAAGTAATAAAATAATACTGCAAATGATTTGTAAAATAAAAATTAAAAATGCCTTTTTTCCATTCAACAGCAGGTTGATAAAACCTGGAGGGAGAAAGTCAACGAATTCCTCCATAAAATTGAAGGAGTGCTCGTCGAGTACTTCAATAAGAGCAGAGAAAGTCTGCAAAAAGTTATAGATATAGTGAAGCAAAAGAGTAAAGATATCGCAGAGTCCTTGAGTAAAAAATGGGTCAAGCTTCAAGACAAGTATCAAATAATCAAAGAAAATATCAAGAAAGCCATTGAAGAGAAGAAGAAAATTTTCTTGGAAAAGGTTCAGGAAATAAAGGAGAAAGGAAAGGATGTTGCAGAAAAAATGAAGGAATACGCTGAGCACGCTAGGAGTGTCCTCCAAGAAGAATACGCCAAATTCGAAGCTAAAATCAAAGAATGGCTCCAGGAGAGCAAACAAGCCATCGCCGAGGCCAAGAAAGCTTTGCAAGAAAAGTCTTTCGAAGACACTTTGAATAAAATCATCGAGAAATTTGGCGAATACGCCAACGTTGGCAAAGAGACATTGACTGAACTCAAGGACGAATACTTCAAACTGAAAGAACTGGCTAAGGTGGCCATCGCAAACAAGAAACAAGAGCTGAAAGATCAACTCAGTGAATTGAAAGATACTGCGCCACAAAAGTACCAGGAACTGAAAGAAAATGTTGCGAAAATTCTTGCTGAAGAGACAGCCAAGTGGGAATCTTTGATCAATCAACTTAAGGAAAAGATCGCGGATGTTATCGAGCAGATCAAGAACAATCTCAACTCACCGACCACTGAATATACCACTGAACAACATAATGAATAAAAACGAAATAATTATATGTACAATTAATACTATTTATTACAACTCATCTACGTTCGCAAATTTTAGTCACCAAATTCTCCAAGATATTATGAAATAAAATCAATCAATTCACAATAAATGGTAACTATTTGTTCTGTTTGTCCTATACACTTTATTAACTTACAAATAATATGCTAGTTTTTAAGAGCGAAGGGACTTTACAATAGTATTTTTCCGTACTAGTGTACAAAAGCTTTATTGACGAAACAAATTACAGCAGTCTTCTTCGGCTGCCGTCAATCTTTCGTTTCGTAAAAATACTCTCAAGTACCAGTGTCGAACGATATATTATGGTTCGAGACGCTAAAATTAAGAGATTGTTACTTTGATCTTTATTTTTTTAATAATGTTCAATGTAGCTGATCTGTTATTTTAACTAATGCAAAGATATGGCAAAATTGTTTCATAGTCACAGGCCTCATCATCGGCATACCCGTACACACGTTTTTCTCGAATAAAAATGAAGATTTAATTTTTGCTTCATTATATTTTCTTATCGACGAAATATTTTATTCAAAATTCATTCATATGAATTGTATTATCGGATAATTGATTTCCATAGAATGTATTTTTACGTTTCAGAATCGGCGTAGGAGATGAGAAAAACATTATTTCTAACTAAGTAAGGAACAACTTGTCAATGAATTCTTACGAATGATATTTATTGTTTGCTAAAAAACAGGATTGTTTGGTGTATACATACGAATTATTGTCACGTCATTTGATACATAAGACAAGTCCAAATTTGTTATTTGAACGTTAACTTTAATTTGAATTTAAAACCAGTATTTTCTTCTTGACTTAGCTTTTTTCACCGCATCATCAGCTTCAATTTTCCAGTTCTCAAGTTCATTCTGGAGATTCTGCAATTCGGCGTCAACAGCTTCTTGCAAGTCCTGCTCCAGCTGATCTAAAGCTTGCTTACTTTCTTCAATAAGATCTTTATTTGACTGCTTGATTTCATTGCATGTTGTGACGTTTGCTTTTTCACCCAAAATGTTAACGACGTGCTGCAGTTCGCCAAGTGCTCGTTTGATGATATCGTTCTTTATGTTGTCCAGATTTTGCTGGTACTTATTTTTGATATCGTGATACTTGTTCGTGAGCTGTAGAATTTTTTCCGAACCGTAGTCAGCAAAACCTTGTCCAGTCTGCACAAGAATATCGAAAGCTTTTCTGTATGGATACGTGACCATGTCAGTTGCTTTGTGCAACCAGGATCCTAAAGTCCCGAGGATGCTACGAGTCTGATGAGAAGTCAATTATTGGAAAATATTATTAATTTATTACTAATTTCTACGTTATTATTATTTATTAAGAAAAAATACATTACCCGACCAGGAATAAGAGCATTTGTTCTGGTTTCTTCTTGTGAGTTGGCCTAAAAATGACGATTGCAAATTAATAATATTTGGAATCATAAATACGAAAACTGAAATATGGAATCATAATATACTTACTAAAGTTAATCCTACAGCAAAGAGAATAAAAATTTTGGAGAACATGATAAGTGAATGATTTACAGTACAGTTCTTAGCGCTAAGAAAGACGAGGATTAATTGAGTTTACGAGCTATTTCATATTCAAATGTGTGTTATTGAGTGGGAGGAGGGGTCTTGTGAATACCGATAAAGTTTCCTTTTTATTGGTATTGATAAAGAATCAATTGAATTAGGAAACGTGTAGACTTACTCTATTACTCCATGACCCTGATTGTCAAGTATCGCATCTGGTTCTGTTTACTTACTAGACTAAATGTGATAAAAGTGAAATGTAACCAAAATTAATGACACATTTTTCGTTTCATCATTCTTTGACTTTATATTTGTTCTAGCTTCATGTACATAAGTCATTTAAAAGAAGTAGACTGCCCTAATTCTGTGAAGAAGTGGGTATTTCGAATTATTAACGATGTCATGCACGATGAATAGAACTTGTCAAGATGAGAAATGAACAAAATCAACAATAAAAAGATTAATATATAGATGCTATTATTGGTAAGTTGTAAACACGCATCATATCAATGCAACTTCAATAAGCGTTGGAGAGTTTCATTTCATTGACGATCTATTATATTCTTGATAATTCGGCCAACGAAACAATAAGTCGTGCACGGAGCGTTGTCCGCATGTGAATTCGCATCCGTTAATGACGCTATCCCTACTCGAGGGGGGATCCCGAATGCCAAAGCGTCCCTTCTGTATTCTTTATCGTCGACTTGGAATGCTTGATAACGTTTGATTTGTTTCAATCGTAAATAGCACTTGGCTCGCAATATGTGCTGCCGACGCCGCTGCTACTGCTGTATACGTGTCATATGTGCAACGCCGGCTACGTGAGCAACCGGCTGGCATGTGTCCGGCTTTTCAATTTTTTTTGTTCGTAGAAGCAATAATATGCCACAACGTCTTATCTATGATTATGTTTATTTGCTAAAGTTGTAATTGACGCGCCACTGCCGAGAAGCCATTATGCACGCGTGGGAATTCGTTTTTATGGTAAGAAGAAGATTATTAACTTTTGTGCTTTATGTAAGATATGCTTCAATATTTCCACGTGGTTGAATCACACAAGAGACGAGACAACACAAGTATGATGAAAGTTTTTTTTGTATTGCCGGGTATTTTTGCGGTGATTATTCAGTCATTTCTTCAGAAACATAGATTTCTATTAGAGACAATTAAACATAGTACGAGTTGGATAAAAAAGCTTTTCGATGTTTAATCGCTTGTATCAAGTATTCAGGAAATTTTTCGAACTGTCAGAATAAATGTCATCGTCATGATTTGATAGTTGGAGCATTCTAAATGTTATTTGCTAAAACGGAAATATAAACTTAAAATATGCTTTTGCAAACAATGTTTTATCCTATTAAACGTTAGCAAACACACGTGCAGAAAAAGTCGTTACAAAAACATCTGATAAACGTAATGAGTGTATTTTGAAAGTACTCAAAATGAAAGAAAAACACTTTGATAAAACACGAGAATGCTAATTGAAAGAAAATCTTGAAAGGAGATCAGTACCGAAATAAAGCATACATACGTGATAAAGAGAATCAAAAGAACAAGACGAAAAATAAGAAACCTTCGTGCGTCGCGACAAGAGACACATAGATAGGCACCACATACGAGAAGCAATTGATGGGGTAGGGTGGCGCGTTTGTTGAGCTAATTACCAAGAGGGAAGACGCTTAAGCTTGCCGCGTAACATACAAACGGCATTAAGGTGACCGATCATCAATCGTGTTCAGAGACCTCACACGTACATAAGGCAGAGGGAGCGAGAGAGAGAGAGAGGAGAGATTCTCATTTTCTTTATACTTCGGCGAACGCGCGCTGAGCGACGTAATTGGCCGGACGCGCGAAAATTAATTGGAGAACCGACGGCGACGATCACGTACACACTTTGACGCTCGACTCGTAGTTGGACATTCCTCGTAGTTCACGCGCGTTTAGTCATGCGAGATAATTACGCTACTTTTTATTTTGCGATGGTAAATTTTCGCTAATTCTGATTGAATAATAACACATTTAATCGGGGATTGCATTTTTCTAGAAACATCGTTACTAAATAATCATATTACAATACATGATCATATTTTCTGACTAATTTGATTGATAACAGCCGTTTTATCGTCGGATGTTGTTACAGAATTAACGGAATAATTATCGTAGATTCTGAAAGCTCAAAGTAAGCTAATGTCTTTTTCGTGCAAATCATTTACGATTCGAAAAATAACAGTTGGAAATATTCTTAATCAAATGGACGAATCTCGAGCGCATAATTTATACACTCGTTTTCAAAGTTTGCGTCAATCAGCAGATATAATTACATTTAACCGTGAAAGAGCAATTGTAATAACAAAGAACATTGTAGAGTACTCACAAATAAAAGTAAAAATATAAATATCGTATACTTACTGTCTGGAGATGATCATAGCATTCTATAACATCGCTAAGTACAAGCATATACATAGCCGCACATAAAACGGCGTTGCGCTTATACTAAGTACATACACGCGTATAGTGTATGTGCAAGCATAGAAATCAACCCTCTTGCTTGCGCGGTTAGTCGTCGAGTTCGCTTGTCTTGGGAGCAGGTCTGTATTTACGGTACCGCAGCTTGAGATCTTCCTTATGTCCCTTCGTCTTAGGGGACAAATTTCCCAGGTGTAATTGGGGGAATGAAATCCGCAGAATTCCAAAGGCCGTGTGGCTGCTCTAATGAGACTCCTTACCCGATTTGGCATTTGACAAACTTAGAACTTGCACGCTTGATTTGAATCATTAGCGCGCTCATACAGCTGTGTTTATTATACTCGGAAACTGCTAGTTTTGAATTGATTACATTGTTCATAGCGTCATTTAAAAACGATGGCATTTTTAAATGTTCATTGTTATCTTAACCCCAGAGGTCTCTCAATTGATGTTTTATCTAGATGCCGATCGTTACATTTTCTTCACTTCGCCCCTTGAATATATTTAAAATTACATGGTTCAACTTTTATCAGCAAACACACGTGTTAATTGTCATAAAGCAACTTATAATAATTATATATATAGGATAGCGTCAATCCGATAAGAATGTCTCGAAATAAAATCAAACGATGGCAAAAAAAAATTAAAGATCTTCTGCTTAGATGCCATGAAATTTAAAATCAGACTTGTAAATATCACCGCGTGAATAAGAACACGTCGAGCGGTATAAAAACAAAATCACTTCTCAAAATCATTAAGCACGTGCCCAAAATTGTAGATGAAGCATTGATTTTGACGGTAATTGTGAGATTAAGCAAATAAAATAAAGTTGGAAAGAAAATTAAAAAGAACGAGTTAACAAAATGAAGGAAGGTCTTGATAACTGGAAGGAGATTGTACACGATCAAATAATTGACTGTTGGAGTAATCAGTTTTCAGAGTAATTGTTAAACCCAATGATGGTCATGATAGACTTTCTCATAATAGCTCCGTCTTCATCGTCTTACGCGAGAAAAAAGAGGTAAATAAAGTAGGAAAGGCCTTACAGCTCGTTACCGTGAAAATGATACGGAATGTTGGACGGCATGTCTGGCAGCTGCCGCACGAGAAAGGGCACACGCGTGCGAAACGAGGGTGTCGTTCTCGTTTCCTTGTGAACTGGCAACCCCTGTGGCCCTCGTTATATCTTCATTAACTCCTAGCTAACGCTGCCGTCGTGACTTCTTAGATGCTCACTCGAGTGTACCCAACATTTTTTTGTCGCTTGGCTGAGAGCTTGATATTTATTTTGATGCTACATGCGTGTACCAATCAAAAAAACCAGTGGATAATTTCGATTTCAATGAATTTTACGATGGTTTATCCATTATTTTTAAATGATTGTATCTGAATTGAAATCATTGCTTATTTGTGCTTGTACTTTCTTCGTGTAATAACAAAACAATGATCTTGTTAATATTGGTACTGTATGCAAATAAAAAGCGTATTCAGTATAATAGCAGCTGAAGAATCAAGTGAATATCAAAACAAGTAAACTACGCAAAAGGAATGAAAGAAAAGGATAAAAAGAAGGGAAAGGAAACGCAGGAGGCGCAACAATCGCGTCAGTTTAAGATCAGCTAAAACAAAAGGCCCCGTTGGCTCGGGAGGCGCGTGTCCTATCCATGTGGAGGTTCTCACACAAGCTACACGTCCCTTTTGTCTTCCTCGCTCGCACGTGTAGCTTATTCGTATTCGCAAAAAAAGTAAAGAAATAAAAAAGAAAACAAACTAAAGAATCTCACCAGGGCGAGATCGGGACACATCGTTATGGTGCCTTTTCTCTTGCAGTAACCTCAATCTTTCGCCGTCCTCGTAAATATTCGGCTGCCGAATAATGTCGGCCATGGTAATGAAGGATATTCCACGTTAATTAGCCGATAAATTATGCTTTAACACTTACCACACAGAGATCTCCTGCCCCGTCAACGTCTACTTATTTATCTGCATTGAGATGTGTTTTGTATTTTTTCAATATTTCCACGATACGACTACGTTCGCTTACGAACGTATAGTTCATAACACTTTTTGAGATAGGGTCCATTGACTAGCTAAAATACAAATTAAGCTGGCAGCTTTGACTTAAACGTTAAATGCCAAGATTCACATTTTTTTCAACGATATAAAAATATTTCATTCTGCAGTGAACGTTAAGGTAGAGCGTGTAACGAAGTAATTACAGGACACATTGAATTAATTTTAGCGTTATAATAGAATCTTTTTACAGCATCGAAATAAATCCAAGGCGAGTTAGATAGAAAATTATAAGTCGCAGCCTAATGGTGACACCCTACTAATCAGCAATGAGCTACGAGGTAAAAGCACAGTATAACCTCGTGCGTCAAGTCCTCGTTAAAAGCCCGCTCGCATGGATAAGCATCAGCTTGGCACCTTAGCACACGTTTACACATCAAAAGGTTAGGTCTTTGCAGCGTGGGGTATTTGCGCGACACAGAGAGAGAGAGAGAGAGAGAGAGAGAGAGAGTATATAAACTCGGACAATTCGTGTAAGCTGGTCGTAGATCAGGTGCCACTAACTACTTCCTGCGTGGCAGTACGCTGCAGTGGTGGCGGAAACCGGAGAGCCACGGCTGAATATCAGCTGTTATACGCGGTGGCTATGCGACGAGGATGCTTAACGTCACATTATTCACGAAGAAGTTGTTTAGAGACTCGCCACAGATAACTTACGTACCCCGTGGTCTCGAATTTCCACATATTTTTACGATACTTATCGAGGTGGAAAAGGCGACGAGCGTGCATGCATATATATACGAATAGCCTTGTTTCATTTCACTCTCTCTCTCTCTCTCTCTCTGTCATTTTTTTCCCGAGTGCATGAAATCCCAGCGAAAACTCGACGGTGAGGGGATTGCTATAGCTATACGCATTTATGAATTTATGAGCTCCTTGTTGGATTACCTTACCCAACTATACTCGTTCTCTGGTCATTGGATTTATGCTTTCGTGTGGCAACTACACCAGAAGAAAAATCAATTTTGACCAGCTGCTTTTCGCGTAATCGCACGATCTCTGTGCGCGCTATACGCTGACGGCATACTTGCTCGCGCTGCTATACCTTGTCGGCAGGGAAATACGCGGCAAATTACTGATTTGCGTTTATTTTTTCGATCCGTATAAGATACATACATACATTTTTTTAAATATTCTGAGTTACACTTTACGTATTTGTAGTATAATTATACGGACGTAGATGTTATACGTTTATTAAAGAACATATGTGACCAAACAATTCCGAAAAAAGAAACAGGTAATGTTTGCTCGAGATAACGATTCAAATTGTTAAGTTTTCATGCTTGTCAATGAATATTGAATTGCGATATGAACATGAAATTTGCATACGTCGACAGTTTCTATTTAGATTTCTAAAAACGCAATGAAACTGTAATTGCAATCGATTAAAAATTTGTATAACCTGTTACTATTGAAGACAACTTCATAATAAAAATAAAATAACTAAACAACTCGTTCACCTTAAAAATGCCATACTCGTAAGTAATTTCATCTTAATCTACAATAACTTTGATAACTCTTATCTCAATATTGAAACTCGGCGCAGTACGGGTACTATTAGCAGAGTAATAATCGTTGCAATTACAAGCGCATCAGAGCATTGCAAACCATTAAGAGAACGTCGAACAAGCTGCTGCTACTCGGGTCATCGTTGATATATACCAGTATAAGAATGACCGAATGGCCGTTAATCGTCCATGTAACAGCGAGCTGCGTGCATTCCTCCCGAGGATACTCTCTTGGCTTCAATGTTTAAAGAAGTTGCACTCCCGTGAATTAGGAATAGCGCGACGTTAATTTGAATTACAATCGGCCATTTTATTGGACAGCTTAAATTTACGCAAAGTCGTATTGAGAGAGAGAGAGAGAGAGAGTCTGGAATTTTAATTTGTCAGGGGGTGAAAGATTTGAAAGTGGAGAGAGAGGACGGTTTATCGAGTTTTTATTGGTCAAAGATTTTATGTGTCGATATTTATCGGGTTTTACTTGTAAATATTTTATTTATAAATGTATGCATTACATTAGTAATCTTTAAAAATAAATTATACTAAATCTAATACAAAAAAAGTCATAAAAAAGGTAACAATTATTTATCACAAGTTTTCGCTTCGACCGACATTAAAAATACTAGAAACGTAAGCGGTTGCATGATTTGGAGTTGGGTATTTGTCCGAATGAGCTGTTAACAAGTGAGCTCTTAATTCCTTGGAAAAATTAGTCTCAAATGGTTTACCATTTTCACATGACTCGCACTGATAGATGGTCTTACCGAAATGCTTAGACGTCAACAGCACATGCTTTCTCAAATTTTCCTGCAACAAACAAAACAAATCGACTTCATTGATTCTTCGAAAACTCACGACAGCTTGAAAAGCTCTAAAAGTCAAGCTCTCCATAAACGAGTCGACATCATTATCCGCACGTCAAATAACTTACACAGACAGCCCTTCGATTTAATCATCCAAAAATGCGTTTCTTCTTTTTTGTCTTCGTTGCATCATCGGACAAAAGGCAAATCCGTCGTGCGTTAAGCATTTACACCTCGGCAAGGTTATAAACCGGTAGGCGGTTCAAAGGTAAACTCGTATATTGGTGTCGTTAAGCCGTTCGGTAGCGGTGCGCGGCGCCTTCGGCGCGAGTCAGAAGAGAAGCCCATAAGGCGCTGAGCGCGTACGAGAGGCAATGAAAGACACGCCGATAATATGGGTATTCCACTGGAGAGGAAGCGCCTGAGATAAAGAGCTTGCGAATATGCCCGGAACTCGATTTATGTTTAATATATCTATTCTTTGACTGTTGGACTGTTTTTTATTTCAATGAATTCTAGTTTTCAAACATTCAGTTAGAACAGTTTTTGCATGCCAACATTTCTTTTGACATTGATTTTATAAATTAAAGTACACTTATTGAACGGCTACTTAGGTAACTACGATTACCTACAAGATGCAATTCGATCGTGTCAAATTACCCGGTAAAGGAATATTTCTTCGTTGTTAAACTATTAATAAAAAATGGTCGATTTTTACCGATTGAAAAAAACCAAATAGGCCGTGTATGGAGTAATAGATATGATAGGAATAACGTGTTCTCGAGTAGCAAAAATATTTGTGATGGTTGATGGGTGAGAAAAGAAGCTGAGTAGCCGAGAGTATGGTCGTAAAAATCGGTCGGGTGTGCTTACACGTATGAGCCGTTGATGGCTTGGCCGCTGCGCGCGGCAACGGTACGGACATTCAATGTAATTTCTCATAAGTAAATATTTCACTGCATGCACACCGCTCTGTTCTCGTCCAACCGAACGAGTTTCTGCAGAACGCCGGTTTCCGACTATATATATATACACACACGTACGTTTTAACGGTGATCACAAGCTCCCTCGTCTAATATCCACATTTTCTCATGAATTCTTACCGAACTTCGATGGGTTTAATAGCTTCGATAAATAATAACTTTGCAGTACATGAAAATATTCCATGTAATGACCTTATTATCGTAGAGCAATAATTAGCGACGTCTTGTCGTCGCGTTCGGTAGCTTCGACGAGCGAGAAAATGTAATGACCTTATGTGCTTCGTTATCAAAGGCGCGACGACACACACGAGCATCGCCAAAGAGAGATCACCGGCCAACGATGCCAAGCATTAGCATACCTGCGTGAGCACAATTAACTCGTTATCTTATCGAGCACAGGACCGCCGCCGCCGCTGCCGTTGCTCGCTTGCAAAAAGGAGAGGCTCGAGAAAAAAACATTAAAGGACTCTCCTGCTTAATTTACACCACACGGACAAAAATCTTTTCGACCACACCAGTGCTAACCGTTTAGAGACGGCTTTATGCCGATGAAATGATGCCGGCTATCGTTGTCTGAAATTCATAATTTCTTGAGTTTCAACGTGTTAAAGATCGTTGGTTGTTCCGTTGTCTTTTTATAGATGGCTCATACTTGAAGTCGTTACGTTGTTATCTTAATGAATATACATGTGAGTGAATGTAGCGATGACAGATACGGGATTAAATAGATCGAGACGGAAAAATCGTTATTAGATACAGAAATCTAAGTGAAACGATACTTAATAGTCTTTGTTTAATAGCTGAACAAGTATTTTAAGTTATGATTATTTCGTGAAAAATTTTATCGCGAATGAAAACTACGCGTTACCGCGTTTGAGGATTAACTTTGACGCTGTTACTTCTCACGCAATGCTGTGTACTTCGCTGATATACTGCAAATCTTGCCACTTTTCCCTGCCGAGGAATATATTTACACGAGAATTTTATGCAATCATTAAATTCTCGAGAGTGAGAAAAAGCCAATACATCATGGACGACCACCACCAAAAAATCGATCATCGAATTTACCGCTAATGAATAGTAAGAAATGTAAAATCAGCTTATCGCTTGTTAGCCTATCGGCGTTACATTGTAATGGCGACGGCGAGTCTTGGATTAATCGAAGAACGGCTACCACTTCGCGGTAGGTCGTGCTGCTGTTGCGGCTACTTCTTTTTTACATCGAGAGAAAGAGAGAGAGAGCATTCCGATAAGGTTAATCAGCAGCTGGATTCGAGATTTATGCGAAGCGCGTCTCGATCTTCTCGTTGGAATTTTAAGCCTAGCCAAGACTTGTTTTTTTTTACTCGATGACAGCTATATTTATTGGTTCACATGGACTTTTTCTGAGTAAATTTTAAATTACGTGCGATTTTTTCAAAAAACTTTGACCGTGCTTACAATTTAATGAAGAGCATTGACACGTCCGATAAGATAATTACTACGGGCGTTAACAATTATTTATTTGGAAACGAGAGGATATTAATAAGGAATTGATATTATGAAGGTGATAACTTACCAAATTATTGCTCGCGTAACTACAGTGACGACATTTGTACGGCTTTTGTCCCGTATGCAAGCGAAAGTGCCGCCTTAGATGTGAGCTGACGTCAGTTTGAAAGTGACACCCTGGGTATGGGCATACGCTTTGTGATGTGCTGCCCCCTTTATTAGACTTTGCGTGCCTTTTACGATGTCTGAAAGGTTTTTTTTATATTTTAATTAATCGCGTACCGTGTGTTCGTTAAACATACGTAATTAAAACATTTCATTTGTAAGCCAATTTTCCAATTATTAATAATAATTGGAAATTTCAATTATAACAGTTTTCAAGCCTTGGTAGAGTGAAAGAAAAAAAACAAGAATCAAATCTCGCAATAGTGGATTTGAAAGCCTATATACAGACAAACAAACGTGTTAATCATTTTCGATCGACGTATTCGCATAGCTCTGTGTGCGAAGAAATCGAGCGATTATCACCGCATACGCAGCAGCAATAGCAGTAGCGTCGCTATGAAGTTTATGGTTGTCTATGGGCCAAAAGCGCGGTAGGCGATTACTGATTATGACTGATGCGATATGCGCACCCGATATTATACCATCGCCAGTGCAGTGTGGAAGAGAGAGAGAGAGAGGGAGAGAGAGAGAGAGACTGTGTGTATCAGCATGACACGTTTAATTAAAATCCCGTGTGATTTACTCGCGCTCACGAACCTTTGCCGACGAGGGACGCAGAGATAGCCATGCCGGAAAGAAGGCGCGCTTGGGGGTTGTATAAAAAAAAGAAAAGCAACAAAAAATGTACGCGCGTTGATTATTCCAGATTATATTGTCGCTATTGTTCGTTCGTTAAACTATCGCTTTATTAAGTGGATTGTCAATCAACAAAACATCAATGCGACGAGAGTTTGCGTATCTCGATATTATCGACTTATCAAGCACGTTAAGTCTCGTTCAGTAATCAAATTATAAAAGAGATATTTCAGACTAAAAAACGCGCGGATAATGAATTTAAAGTCGATTTTTAAAAGCACACGAGAAGCCTTCGCGATAAACGGCCACCACGAACGTCAGGTAGTTTACAACGGTTTATCGATGCACCGGTTGTAAACAGTTCAATTCCATCTCTCTTCAATTTTACACATCTCGTCTAGCAGGCAGTTCTTTTTTCATTTAATAACCAGTTAGGGTTAAGTGCTGTTATTTTGCTTGTTTCGCACGGCCGGAGAACGAAAACAGAGGAGTTGAAAAAAAAGTTTGAGAGAAAGAGAGTGGACGGTAAAACGTAGGGTCACTTAATTGCTGGAAAATTGAAAACGAGCGAGCAAAGTTTAAATGTACTGAGAGCGAGAGATGAATCTCTCCGGTGGCAGCATATTTTCGCTTAGCCGAGCCCCTTGCAGAGCTCTCTATACTTTGTATTCCTGACAATCTTTTTTATCTTTCCGAGCATATGAATTTTTCGAAAATTTAGCTTAGCGTGCGTTAAATCAATTTTCAACGTTTTATCAAAAGAACGTTTTATCGAAGATGATTGATAACAAAGTACTTTAAATGAGTTCAGAAAAAGTAATATTTTATTTTAACGATAAAAGATCTCACATCTTAACGACCTGTAATTTTTAATTTTTAAACGTTTCATTCTCGAATGCTCATTTTTTAAACAAAAATCTCACACGGAAACATGCCAAACAAGTCTGAGCGTAACGAATTACCAGACTGATAAACCCGAAGTCGTGGGTAAAAAAGCAAACGTAATATATCACGTGTGGAGCAAATCGCAACATTAAAAGGCCGCAATATCATTCAATAATTCTAATGAAAATATCCGTGGCTCTCGCGAATAAGGGACATGCATCACCGAGGCTTATCTTATTTACGGCTGTGATAAATAATGCGCTCGGCCATACACGAAAACGCACGCATATGCATCTTCACAGCGATTGTTTTCTCTCTCGTTTTCTTTCTTTCTTTTTTGTCACTTATGAATTATGAAATACATAAAGCGTAGGCGCGAGCGCACTCGCAGGTGTGTCGTGTAGTACGTGCAAAAAAATGAAGCGACTATTGGCCAACAATTATCATACACGAGAAACGTAACTGCCAATTTATGGACCATAACGGGCATCCGCCGCAGGTGTAGGCACCTGACATGTCGTTGAGTTACAAGCACGATTAAAAATTATTCATTCTCTGCGCTCGCGATATGCACGTCCTCGCCTCATGCATAATTAAAGCTGTCCGCAGCGAATCTCATTCACTTGGCATCGATTCGCCAGTATTCTTTTTATTTTTTGTTTTAGCGACCGACAATGTTTCAAGCTTATCCATCGTATAATCATTAGAGATATTTTTTCCTGCGAAATATAAGTGCTTTTAATGTAGTCGGCGACTGTGCGGGTACATGATATATTAAACGGTTGTCCAGAGAAGCTTTTGCAGGTTTCGATATGACTGAAATAATGTAATCAAATAAAATATTCACAAGAAAAATGATTCTGGATGAAAAAGAGGAAAACGAGCAAATGATGTCATTTTATTGAAAGAATACTGTTCTTTTATCAAATAAATCATTTCGATAATCAATTTTACTTATTTCAGTAAATCGTTTAAAGAAACATTGAATTAAATGTGTATCGCGATAATAATTTGACTACGTGACATTCAGAAAGCTTTAATCCTCCTATTGTTCAAAATCATGAATCTTGAATAACACGCGTACATCGAAGATTTAAGGCAAATTTCATTGGAAAATAGATCGTATAGCGACAAGAGAGCAAGCGATAGAACGTAGAATAGAAAAAGAGGCTGGAAAAAACGTGCGTGCATTAGCGTGAAGGGGGATAGGAGAGGAGGGAGGTTTCGAGAGCATAACTTTTAAGCTCGCGAGCTTTTATTGGACAAACGTCCCTTGAGTTTACTGTGGTCAAAGAACTGCCGCGGCGAAAGTCCAGACGAGAAATTTATCTACGCTTTTGGCAAATTCTCTCTCCTCTACCCACGTCTAATTCGCACGCTGAACAAAGCTATCCATTTTCCAGACCCTGACTTTTAAGCTCGCCTCTCGACGCGCTGAATGGCTCTTACCATAAAATGTAGTATAATCAGCGATTTTTAATGTCACGCTTTAATGGAGGACTCTCTATGTGTACGTGGAGAACGTTCATTTTGGCTGGACAAAGAATTTTCACCTTTCACCGTGTGTTTTAAAAAAATTAATAAAAAAAATGTTGACGAGCTCAAATATGCTACCGTCATCACTGAACTGGATAAAAATGTAAAAGAAATTAAATGGTTGACAAAGTTTATGCACCTCTCAAGTTGTATTTTAGTTTTTCCAGCATACGAGCAGTTGTTGCACTTGAAGTTCCTATTGGAATTGGAACTTTCGTGAACGAGTTTACGATGGTTATTAAGCTCCACCTCAGTGCGAAGAATTGTTGGGCAACCGGGAAGTCCGCATTTGTACTGCTTTCCATAGTGACGTAACATGTGCTGGCGTAAAATGTGCCTGAAAAATATAGAGTATAGAGTTCTTTTTGGTCTGTCGTCGTACTTTTCAGTGTCAAAGTAAAAAATGTATATTTGTGATTCTATATAAATTTAAACAAAGTATATAGATATTTTTAGCATTAGAAATAAACGATGCAATCGTCAACTTGCAATCTGCCATTTTCATACTATGCAACCTCTTAATAACGGGGAAAAGATCTTCTTGTCCTTTACCATTAATCATCATCAATTAACGAGGCATTCTGAAAAAATAATGCACTTCGATCGAAATCCACCTGTTTACCTTAACCCTACTACCGAGAGTGCGAGTCTCTATAAGCATTGACCGGTTGCTGGCGCGTATGTGCACGAAATCATTTTTTTTGCCTCTTTAACAGCAGCAGCAGCAGCAAGGACGATTTATAGTGGAGCGAAGAACGCCGCGAACAAAAGGGCATCCGATTTTTTCCGATAACTGCGCTTGCTGGTGCGCGCTCGCACGCTACCGAGAAATTCCAACGTGAAGCCATACACACATCGGAAGCTATACTACAATACCTGAAGAGAGGGGAAATGTATATGTATATGTGTATGTGTATGTGTGTGGGTATATAGCTGTAGAGAAAGAGAGAAAGGCTTTAGAGAGAGAGAGAGTTCTGGGTTGTGCCGAGGGACGCAATTGGCCGCGCAAGTGTAACGCCGCGACTTTACATTGTAAGGACGCCCGCCCTCACATGAGAAATCACGAGAGTAAGAGGGAAACCGAGAACGCGTGCACCAGCTGTGCTTACTGTATACTGCTTATCTGCGAGAGTAACTTGGTGCTACCGACGACTATAGGCGTGCGTGTATAGGTGAAACGCGAGCTACTGCGATTTTGCGATGCCGATGACTGATCGTTCCTCCTCCGCTGTTTGTCGCATTTGATTTTATATATCAATACTCTTCAACATTTCCGATAAGTTGATATTCCTAAATTTGAATGTTGTGCATGAGACTGTCAAGTTGATAAGATATTTGTCGTTGAATAATTATAGGCAATTGACGAGGACATATGTAAATGAATCTAATTAAAAAATAAATTCAATTCCTTTTAAAGGCCGACACGCTCATAATCTTCAATCTCGACGCGAATGTTGCCGAAAAAGGATACCGCTATATACAAAAGCGAACTGACTGTATCACCCGCATAAATACATCGCACTCGCCAACCAAAATGAATCCTCGAACTAGTCACACAAAAGAACAAAAAAAAATAGAAAGCATCCACTAAACACGCCTCTTTTGGAATGTCATGACGAAACCGGATACCGTCAATCATGATGATCTACCTGCGAAAGTAACAGCGTCCTCCTTGACTTCGAAATGTACATTCGTCAATGCGTTATACGATGAAGAACCAGTTCGCGATGGCGGTTCCATTAACAAAGAGCGCCATTTACACACACACTTTCGGCGCTTCGTGTACAGAAAATAGACGAGTTCAACAGATAGCGCAGTTTCGTTTTTTCTTGTTTTTTCATGTTTTTTGTCCGCCGAGAAAGAGATGAATGTGCCGCGATGGCTGGTCGACTGGTAATGGCTCGGCAGGATGGAGATGTAGCTTGATTTCCAATTAAACGTGATGATTTAGGGTGAGCTGGCCAACCGATTGTTAATTAGCCTATTCGTTCGCGAACGATTTTTTTAACTGTTTAGACACGATTTTATCGAGATTATTATTATTATTATTGCAAATTATAAAATCATTGTGGTGGTATTATTGGTAAAATAGTATCTTCGATCGTACGGTATATGGAAAAAAAAAGAAAGTTGAATAATGTATTCGTCTAGATAATAATGAAAATTGAAGGCGACATTAGTTGTGGAACGGACAGCAACGACATAGGAGGAGGTGTTATGAGCAATAAGAGACGAGTAGAAATCTCAATAAACAAGAGACGAGAACATACGAAGGTAATAGAAAGTCGGAGGGGTAAAGGAAAAGGGACGAGAAAGATTAGGGAAGACTCTACACGTATGCAGTATATACACACGCACATGTATATAGAGGACCAAATAAAAATGTAGACTAGTCGTTTTTCGTCGTAAAAGTTTTGTCACGTACGAACATGAGATGGCAAGGAAAAAATGGTTTGTACATAAGGTTGACCTATACACGCAACGTTTGACGTTGATGCTGCAAATCCGATTTTCTCTTGACTTTTCGCCATATCTTATATTTATATACGGGTATATGTCTTACACTAGATTACATTGGTTGATCTCCACAGGGGATCATATAGAATTATTCGTTGTTTCGTATATACGACGAGTACAAGAAGTTTCAATGAAAATCAAGAAAAGGTTGTTTCTCCCCCTATAAATCGTATCCCCTGAAAGGTAATGCGACCGCAACTCGTACTAATTCATTTCCTTAGAAATTCGATTAGTAGCAGCTGAAGCTTAGGTTATAAAGAAAAGAAGTGACAATAAATTATCGAAATCGAGCGTTTTTCTCTTTCATTCGAATCAACTCTTCAATCTTTTTTTTCCTAATAGTTCTCTTTTCGACGAGACTCACACATCGAGAAACACAGAGATACATGGAAGTTGTATCCCCTACTTTGGAGGTCCGCGACGGCGGCAGGTCAATAAATATAAATCTCGATGGCGCTCTTGGGCGCGCAACATCAGCTAACGTAGAGAGGAGCCTAATCAACGGGAAAAAACTCGTAAATCTAAGTGACAATTCGTGTAATTAAAATCAAGTAGCTAAGTATAGCCGTGACGCGATGCGCTTGGGCTATCCGTCTCGTTTCCTCTCGACTGGAATGAGGGGAACTTCACTCTTGTCTGTTCACGCACGTTCGTGTGTGCATGCGTGCGCACGCGTGTGTGTGGGTATTGGCATGATAATCAACGAGTGCGTCGCTTTCGAAATGCAGGACTTGTTTGCGCCTCGTCGGCTTCTCTTTTTGCAATGGTTGTATACTTACGTGTGTGTGTGCATAAACGTTTCTTTTCGTTTTTTAACAGATGCTTCACCGACGAGAAACGTTCCTTCTCTCTCTCTCTCTTTCTCTTTCTGTGTTGAGCTTGAGTGACTTATGTCTTTCGATCGTCGATCGGCATTTTTTCAATTATAGCCTTTATGCGTGCCGCTTTGATTTCTTGCAAGACCATTATATGATTCTACTTCGAAATCGTATACATTCTTGGGAATGTTGTACGCCGTAAATAATTATTTGCTCATATAAAACAATGATTATTTTTATTGTATAAAAAACCGAGTTGTAACGACGAAGAAGGATTCATTTAAATGGGAGGATCAATAAAGACACGTGAGAAATTGAAAATGATTGCTCGTAATTTTTATCTTTATCAAATTGATCTCGAAATTTTACAGTGCTGCTGGATGAGATTTCTTTGGAATGATTGCGAATTTTTTTGACTTCACTATAACTTTAAGTCGTAGATTTAATACCGACAACGAAAGATTATAAAAAAAACATAAATTTATTAAGGAAATACAACACAATAGTTTCTTCAGTTTCGTGACTCTTCGAGTGTTAAAGTATATCGCAAAACCAAGCGACACGCATAATTTACGATTCCATCACACGAGTCGAGCTAAACTTATATCCGCCTCTTTTTCTTCTGATCGCCATCTTAGTTTATATCGCTAAATAGTGCACACGATATAGGATCATCAAAGGCGGAGACGCACATTAATATTCGTCAGTAGTATAGTAGAGAAAGAAAAAGGAGATCAGATCATCGCAAAGGCCAAAGCCGGCCCACGCGAAGCGCGCCGAACCAAATCCACAAAGATTGACTAAGTGAAAAGAAAAAGAAGGGAGGAGGATATATATTCGAGCAATACACAAAAGAAAAAGACACAGCAAGATAGAGCTCTCACTCTCTTTCTCTCTCGCTCCAGCATTAATTAAAAAGGTTGTGCATTAAAATGATTTGTTTTAATTGGCCGAGAAAGAAGAAAATAAAAAGAAGAAGAAGGATTTGCAGTACCTGGAGGCTGTGTCAACGTATACACGAGCCAGTGAGAGAAAGAGAAAGATTGAGACTTGCGTTGCGCGTGAGAAAGTCGGAAAAGTAGGTGGAACATCAAATGACGAGGGGAGATGAATTATGGACTGAACGGAGATTAATAATCGACGCTGATTATAAATTGTGTATTAACGCTGGTTTCACTTGTGATATAGCATATACATATCTATTGGAATAGAAAAGCTTTTGAATCTTCGCTCTCAATCGATTTGTCTCCTAATGGTATTGAAAACATTAGCGTGATTAGAAGACACATTTTAATTTTCAACGTGACTCATCACATCAAACCTTATCGAATTGAGTTTTCACTTGAATACATCAACTCTAGCTGTAGAGTTCTAAGATTTGTGCGAGAATTATTAGATAAGAGAAATATTTTTTTTTTCAAGAAATCGAATTCGTGAATATATTATGGTGGCGCGATGATGACTGAGATTTTAAATAGTTTTTACATAGATAAGAATGATGTAAAATTAAAATTTATATAACACTCAATTGACGTCAAAAAATTTAATCGAGTTCGCAAAGGGAAAAAATTTCAAGTTTTGGCACGTAAACAAAATGATAAAATAAGAGAAGTTAATCAAATTTGACGCTAGACACCATGTTGACAGAATTTATGTCGCTATAATCCAGATTTACTGTCGAATTCGCGAAAGTTGGTACATCACACGTGGAGAACAGGTTCCTTTTATGAAAGGGACAGAGAGAGAGAGAGAGAGAGAGAGAGAAAGATAAAAGAAGCACTTTTGAAACGAGGAAGACAAGATTTTTATCGAGATATTACTATAAGCGCCATCAGTAGTAAAAGGTCAAGGTTATATATAATTTTTTACAATGTCAAACTAGAATATAAATATATATGCAGACAGACACTTATCATTAAGGTGCATAGGGCTGGATTTGCGAGACAACTAAAAACCAAAAGAAAAGACGCTATCTTCTCGAAGTAGGCAGAGTCGAATATCGGGATCGCGCGGAGAAGAAGAGGCTGGCCGAAGGTGATGCATGGCTGCAGCAAGAAATAGAGGGGAGGGGGGGGAGAGGGACACGCACAAGAGAAAGAGAAGATAGGCGGCCCCCCGGAGCAACTGCTGTCATAACTCAATCCCACCTGCACCTCCGATCTCTTCTCCGCCTCTAATCGCGAGCTTCGATTTTCTTCGTGTCACATTATTTTCGCTCTCGCTCTTTCTCTCTCTCTTTCCGATTATAAAGTGAGCTCTGGCTTCTCCTTTTTTGATTCTCGTCCCTTCATTTACATCGGAGTAAAGGAGTTAGAGGATCGATCGATAGATTAGAATTTTTCGTGGGAACAGTCTGTGTGACGTATTTGTTTTAAAACTTCATGCAGGTATATTTATGAAACAGTAGAGTCGCCCTGCTTCTCTTGCTCGATGATCATTCTTTCTTATTCTCCTCCTTCTTTCGTATATATGTACCTGATTGAAGGCACTATTTCGTACAATTTATGAAGTTATTGTTCGCTTAGTCATGGGTAACATATAACATTTTTGCTTCTTTTTTTTCGTTATTTATATCTGTTCGACAAGTCGATAAGTCGAAACGCTTCTAACTGCCTTTTTTTATTGGGCATTTTTTTCATTGACAGATAATGTTGAATTTAGTAGGCTATTATAGGAAAAAATCAGATAAGAGAGCATTTTTTTGTCGAGCGAATGACTAGTGTGTATTTTGACAATTTTGTTATTGGTATATTTTATGAATAATACGATATGTTTGTATCGAATAAAAACTAGTAGAAATAGTTTATCGCAAATTAAGAATAAAACGACACAGAAGTGAACAAGTCTATAATACAGGTCTTAGGAGTAAAATGATCGGATGTTATATACCGTGCGGTGCGTTTCTGGGCGTTTAATCGCGAGAAACGTGGTACACACGTGACCGACGTTAAACGTCGAAATAAGTTGGCATTAACGCTCCCTAATCAAACGCGACTCTCCTTCATATGCCCTTCTCTCTCTCTCTCTCTCTCTCTCTCTCTCTCTCTCTTGGACTTGCTGCTGGTGTATAAGTGCGACCGAATTTGCTGCCGTGCAAGCCTACCATAACTCGCTGACACGTCCACTACGGGAGCTTTGCAATATTGGTAGTTTAGGTGAAGTTGATGGCCGATAGCATGTATATATAGTCGCTCGCTTACTCGATAGAGGGGCGATATAAACGATACTCGAGACTTGCGATCCCTCTTGTTTAAGTATTGTCGCGTGTCTTATGAAAGAGGGCTTTTCTTTTTTTTATTACCTTTTTTCTTTATTTATGGTCCATACTTCCCTTGATACGAACTACTATTTTCTATCTACTCCTCCTTAAATTTTGTGGTTCGACAAATTCATTTAACAACAGAACATGTAATCTTTTTAATCAAATATAGCCAAGAATTTATTTATGAAAAAAGAACATATTAGTTTTCACCTCTCCTCTACATAATAGAGTGAACTGGTAGTCGGGCAATAAAATGAGCTGTTGTATGGCATCTAAGTATGAGAACGTCACTCGTCCTGCGACAAAAGTGCCACTTACCGCTAACCAGGAAAATTCCAGTCTATTAAACCTAACGCGTGCTGTATCGAGTTCCTAAACAAAAGCCAGCGGCAGTAGCAACAGCAACGCCACAACCATGACAATAATTTGCCCAACTGGCTATACCGCTTTCCTTTCTCTCTCTCTCTCTTTCACGTGTATATAGGGTATATAGCGCAGCAACGTCGAGCGCATAATTCTGTCTATCTCAATTTCCCTCGGAAAATATCGTTAATTCTCGGGCTTCGTTTAATCCCTCCTTCGAGTCCATAGGTACTCGCATACACATACACCAAAGTCTCCCTTTTCCATCTCTCCCTTTCTCCGGCTTTTCGCGCGGGATTCATTTACAATAAACATGTCGCTCGCTAATTTCGCCTCTCTCTCTCTCTTTCTTACTCTCTTTCCCTACGCGGAAAAACGGAGATGTTGCGTGCACTCGTTGTCGTTCATCCGCGTAGAGAATTGCTAGGAGATGCTACAACAAGGAGAAAAAAGGCGAACGAGATTCTTAGCTTTGATATCGTCGTGAGCTACTGTTGCACTCGGCTGCGTGAGCGAAACGTGATAATGGCTTTTCTCAGGAGCGTACTCGCTATACTCAAGCCACAGAAACATGGATTCACAGAGAACGCCTTTTCTTCCTTTTGTTTTTCAATTTGCTACCTTTGCTTAAAGTTTCTTTTTTCCTTTCCTTTCCTTTTTTTTGACGATAATTTTTGAAGATTGTACCTACTTGATAAAACGTTGTTTCGTTTTTTGCACAATTTTATGGAATTTGCAAAATAGCAATAAGTCCTGTTGGCTTTACAAGTAAATTTTAATAAAAGCACGGTACATTACAGGATCACTAGAAAAGAAATGAAAAAATAAAAAATAGAAGAACGTGAAGTATTAGCGGAACAGGCGCGACAAAGTAAAATGTTGTCAACGCTTGTTAACTAACGTTAGGGAAAAAAGAAACAACAACACCTGCAGCCCCGTTAAAAGAGAGAAACAGCGCGGCATTACCGTGGAAAATATATATTACAGGGGAACGTTAAAAGTCGAGAACTGGTGTGTATACATTTTGGACGGTGGCTCTTGGCTGGAGCTGCTGCGGTTTGGCGATGTTTCAGAGGAACGCACTGCCGCGACCCGACCTGATACTTTCAACTTGCACGCATACTGTTTTGTAAACGTCTCATTAAATGTAAGACGTTGTAAAATATTTTTCAGCGAATACTTGTAGTAGGCTGTATTATAGTGGGATTTTCATTGAACATACTGGATGATGGACTTTCAATCCTCATACTTTTTAAATTTGCGATTCAATTTCTAAATTTGCATAAAATATTTGATCGTTTGATTAAATATCGTTTCGTCGAATTCGCATTTCAAGGCGAGCTGTGATCATTGAACTAACAAATAAATCTTTGAAAGTTGGATAATAAAAAAACCATCTATATGAAAAAAACGTCAGCAGAAGCTCAAAAATCAAGTGAAAATAAGGGGTCAAAGGCCAAAGAGGGTGAAAGTGCTAGAGTGCGATAACGTAAAAGAAGGAGAAAGAGAGAGAGAGAGAGAAGATCCTCGACCACAGGCCTGCGTTTTATTTTATGAATGGCAATATTTCACGCGACAAACTCTCTCTCTCTCTCTCTCTCTCTTTTCTCTCTCGTCCTCCCTCTTCCCCACCCATATTCGCCTGCATCGCGCGAACGGACCGCTAAACTGTCGCCGCGTGCCGCGCGAGCCGACAATTTTGCGCAAAGCTGCGCATAGTGAGAGAGAGAGGGACGCGCTTTTTAAGGCAAGGGTACAAGCGACTTTTTTCCACGCAGCCTTTTTATACTTTCCAATTTCGCTCGCGTGGTATAATGAACGTTTGTCTCTTGCCCCGGCAGCATGTTTAGTACGGGAGCATTATTTGGTGTCTTTGTTTAGAAAAGGTTCAAGAAATATATGTTATTTCCTTTTTCATATTTTTTTGTAACTATGATTGATATTTGGATTAAGCGACACTTAAAAATCGAAATGTTCTATTGTTTTCACAGAATCGTACGGCAATAATAAAATTATTTATTATGAAAAAGTCGAACGAGAACAATAGTCCCGAGTATCGTACATACATGTCAAACTTTCGTATTGGACAACAGTTCAAAAGAGCAGAGTTAATATTATTGACCGTTCTCATAAATAATAAAATGCAAATAAGTCGATGGAAGTTGGCTAACGTATAAAAATAGTCTGAACAACAAATTACTTTCACAGCTTTTCAACATGTAACGTAATTTATTAATACTACTAAATGAATTAGACAAATTCGTACTTCATCCATAACTCAGTTGTGAAATATAAATTACATATATCAATTGTTTAACGACAGACGTAGCCAGACCAATATAATCTACGAGATATTGCGTTTACGTAACAATTATGAAAAAGGGATACACTTGCTGCAGCTGTGTAGCTACGTACAAATCATAATGCAACGAGATCAAGACTATCGTGGATATTTGATTACACGCCGGATGTATCATGAAATACTAATAGTAATATATTATTATTATATTTTTACCCCGACATGATACTATATACCCTCTTGTATTAACGATTGTTGATGTCCTCTGTGTAAAGCCATACGAACAAGTACGTGTCGTTTAGTATGCTTGAGACAGTACTAAAGTAATACCACACAGATACCGATTTCTCTATATTCTCTATACTTGTTCTTATTTGACAACTTTATCGGTCATTGAGAAGTACGCCAATCATCATTTTGTAGTAAGGGATAAAACATCGTTTAACAACATTGTAAATAACTCTTAATTAATAGTTACTTTCAAACGTCACACTGTTCTAAAATCGACCTCAAATTTCTAAAAGAAATTGTTTTTATAGGTCTCGCGACCAGTGAAATCTGTTTTATATACATTTTTAGTCTATGAATTCAGCTTTATTCATTGAATTTAAAATATCATAATGGATTTTTACGACAACCGCTACTTCTATATACAAAAAAAACTTCTTATCTGTATCGGTCTTTGGCCTTATCATTTTAAAAGGAAAATTATAAGTACATCATGGTTGATAGTAATCTTTATTATGAATGTACCTCAAGTAAGTTTTAATTTTGCACTTAGACTTGCTAAAATTACTGCACGAATTAGATCTTCTTTTGCAGATTATCGGCACAATTGTGAACATTAAGGACGTTGATAAATTGATAGAACATGCACTTGCGAATATAGTCATGTTTACTATGTTTATGAAGTTATTTTCACTAGTCATAGCAGAAAAAAAAAGTACTGGTATTTATAGGTGCATTTTAGCCGGCAACGATCTCTGTCGATTGTTCTTTTTTTCAGATGAAGTCGTTGTATACTAATCTGGTAGACAATTGGGCTACGGTCGTTGATTATGAAGAAAAAAAAGTACTTATCAAATATTCCGAGAGGGCTCGATTGATTACAATCGGATTCATGAGTATACAGATTTTACGATGTAATATTTGCGATTTGAAAAAAATTCCATATATTCCAAATTTGTTACAAATTATTATAAGGTCTGTCAATTGGGATTTACATCGGATTTATATGTTTACCTTCAATACCTATAATATTAAATAAATTGTATCCATCATCGAAGCCAGTGTCATACATATATATACTGCATGGCGAATTTTTAGTTCATAACAAAGACGATTACTATGCAATATTTTACTTGTGGGATGTAGCCGCGGTTACGTGTGTTCTTGCCGTTGTTGGGCCTATCGATATGATGTATTCGACAACAGTCAATCATTTTTTAGGCTTATACTCTACTACTAGGTAACATTTTGCTCTGTCATAATCATGGAATCGTAATTATATAAATAATTTAAAAGCATGATTTTAGGAATCGATTACTCCGTTTAAAGCCTATGCCTAGAGGAACAGCAAATGTTGCGTACTATCAGCTAGTAGAAATCAATAAATTACATCAGAGAATTTTGAGGTATACGACTTATTTTCATCTATTCGAATCACATTCATTGTTTTACATTAGCAAATTTCATACATACAGATCGAATATATTCTTGCAGATATACATACATCCTTGAACGGATGTATTCACTTTGCTTGCTCATCGTGATAAGCTTGCATATCGTCGTTATTCCTCTAGTTTGCGTTATGGCAAGTAAAATAGTAACTAAATCATTTTAAAAACATATAACCATTGTTTAATTCTCTGCAGATACTTATCAATTTGAATGAAGCAATAACCATGTGCCGTTATATTATGTTTTTATTGGCTATTTCGATACATCTGTTCAATATATTTTGGCCAGAGCAACAACTAATCGATCACAACGACAGCGATTTAGTAGCTGCGTAAGTTAGCTAACCATTTTGAATAATTATGAATAATTAATTTACCAGAAACTTGACTATAGGTATGACAATAATTGGTATGAAACTTCTTTGAATACGAAGAAAGTGTTACAATTTTTTATGTATCGTTGCTCAAAGCCCTTGGTTTTAACTGGAGGAGGTCTCATATTGCTAAATTCTAATAATTATATTATGGTATGTGTTTATATGTCGTTAATCTCCGATCTTTCGATAATTGATTAGATTTTTTATTTTTAGATTGTTAAAACTGCAGCATCCTATATTACAGTTTTTGCATCATTCCGATGAAATATTTTCCAAATGTTAGTAAGTTAGTTTTAATTATTGTTAGACATTCGTGCAGTTGCTAAGTATAAAAGATGCATTCAAATAGTAAATCGAAACCCCATTTCTTTCTTCATTGTTTCCTTGTATATATATTAGCTGAAAACTTAATTTAAAAAAAAAGTACTCTTATTAAGACAGCTTTTTCATTGAATAAATAAATGATAAAAGTAAAAGTCGTTACAATTCGTACTATAGGCGATTCTCCATTGTATGTAAATAATAAATAAATTTTGCTAAAAAAACTGAAATAGTCATCGTGACATCAGATTAACATGGAAATGGTTTCTGGCACTATTACGAAAATACTCAACGTCAATCCTCGGTCTATATCATAAGCAACATTCACGAACTGACCCGACGCGTCTACGTCGTAAGGAAGGCGGACGCTCGCCATTACGCGAAAAGCACGCACGCACACTCGTCTCTTTCGAGATAAAAGATAGGGACAGTAGTGGTAGTTGTGGTGGTGGTGGTGGTGGTGCGTCGTCGTCGTAGCATACCGTTGTCTCTCTCTCTCTCTCTCTCTCGCGGTCCATATATGTAAATACTCCGAGCAGCCAAGAGTAGAGAGGACACGACGGGAGCAGCAGCAGCAGCAGCAGCTCGACTAAAAATAAAGATAAAGCAGGAAAGGGGAGAGATAAAGAAGGGAGGAGTGGTCAGTAGCCGCGTATGTAACATACTATCTTGAATATGCGCATACATCGCCCGTTGCTGCTGCTGCTTCTGCTGGAAGAAAGGAGAGTATATAGCTCGGGGGGGCCACTCGCTGATTCTCGGAATCGCTGTGCGCGGGAGCTGCCCAACTCTTTCGCTCGCGTAATTACCTTCCTTCTTTCATTTCTTTCCGCGAGTGTACATGTGTGTGTGTCGCGACCTGCGACCAAAACTTTTTTTCGGCTCTTTTTGCTAATTGATTAGCCGGGCGAGATCTCCTATGGGATCATTTTTATTATATCACAGTCTGCAATTAATGAGAATTGTTGGCATGTGTGCATGTGTGTGACTAAAGGATTGAGAGTATCAATTTTTTTAAGATTTACAGATTATGACTCTAGTTGGCCCTCCTTACGTGATTTTTATTCGATTTCTTTGCTTTTCATTTTGAGATTATTTCGTTGCAATATCAATGTACCGCGTATGATATTATGCCATATGAATAAGACATGACAACCAGTTTAAATAAAAAATAACATTTATTCCGTAGCTCGCGAAAAGATACTTGGACAAAAACTTTTCGTAATAAAAATATAGTGGAGGTGTTTTAACATTCATGTCTGAAAGCTGACGACAAAGTAAGGTTAACGAATAATAAAATTTACGAAAATCCGAAAAGCGTCTCTTGTATATAAATGTTTCAAAAGCTCGTAACCACTAGTGAACTAGTGTCTAAATAACCGTACTAAACACCGCCATTTCTCTCTCTACATCGTCTAAAAAAAGGCCTAAAATAGGCGGCTCTCTGTTTGATTGACATCTCCTCCTCTCACATCAAATTTTACGATACGCAGCTGAGTGGCGTCAGCAACTATAGTAAACGAGATTACTTATTTAGATGATTTTGTTAAAAAAGAAATGTTGTCAAAGAAAGAATTCTGTGCAATGAAGAAAAGTTTTGAAATACTAAGTAGCATCTCGCCACGGCGAGAAACAATGACATTATATACATGTATGCAGCCGTTTACGCCGGATGTCGTCGCACGTGCGTTCTCTCTCGAGTTCTCTCTTTCTCACACACGCACACGTACATTCACACTCGCATACATACATATATATATATATATAGCGCTTACTGGTATTAAAAGGGAGGCTATAGCCGTTAAATGCCGGAATGACCGAAGCGTTATGAGATGTTAATACAGCCGCTCTTTTCCAACGACGACCTTCTATGTTATATGCATGGACAACCCGCGACGAAAGCTCTTTCCGTTCTCCCTCTCTCTCTCTCTCTCTCTCTCCTTTCGAACTATTCTTCTCTCACTTGATCGTTTTTGTTTTTGTTGCTTGTGGTACTCCGATCGTTGAAGTTTGCTTATGGATCTGATGATTTTTCGGATGTGCTGTTCATGCTACATTAATTTCTATAAGAGTATAAAGTCGATTCGCTGGCACGCACGGTTACAATGAATCATGTTAATTTATAGCAAAATATTAAGGTTTATTTTCAGTTATTACAAAAAAATTGCTATGCGGAAAAGAAGCATCCAGTTATATCTAGATAAATTGAATTATTACAATCTTTATTTTGAAGATCGATCGTTAAATAGTGTTTTTGATATTTTTGAATTCAAAAACTATTACGCACGCATTAAGCTTCCAATGGAACTCATATAAAAATTCAAAATTAAATTCACAAAGACATCGAGAAAGTTTGCTGGATGTTCTTTATACGGAGCGTTCAATTAAAATGGCGGCTCCACTAGTAAAGCCAAAATAAATACAAATACCTGGGCAAAACAAAAAATCGCGAGAAAGGGCGCTAGCAACCGAGGAAAACTTTCATAAACTGTTTCATTTATGTAAATACTAAAGTTCCACACATAACTTGCCAATTTACCTCGAAAATTAAACAGCATCGCCTCCTCGTGTCCGTTAAATTCTACTTCAGCAAGTTTCTTCAGTGTCTTCCTATTAAAGTATAACTTCTTCTCACCCCCTTTTCTCGCCGAAGCGCACAAGTTAAAAAAAAATGTTCTATCTGCATTCGTTCTCACGAGAGAGAGAGAGAGAGAGAGAGAGAGAGAGAAAGAGTCGCGGATGCGGGAGCTTCATTTTATAGTTATGCACTGAGGACACTTTTACTACGGCCAGTTCGCGGCTCACACGACGTTTATTGTCTTTTATACTTTCTCTTTCTCTTCCAAAAAGCTCGTTCGTTTATTTATACGTTTGAGGATACCCGCAAGTGCGAATACGAGAAATGAATTTCCTCCTATTTCATTGCCATTGCTTGCGACGAATGCTGCATTAAAATTTACCAGCCCGATTATTTTCCTCAATTGAGCACGCGCTACGAGCACAGATGTGGAAACCGTATATGTTTCTGTTTTCAATTACCCGCGAGTGTTCTCATTTTCTATTCTTCTAATAGTTTAGTGATTTTACATCTTGTCAGAACAGTGGTTACTGTCAAAATGAGTTTTCACATCATAGAGTCTATTTTTATCTAAGATAATAAAATAAGTAGTAATGTTTACGTATGTGGTTAGACAGAGTATTTGAAAATCTCATTGAGGAATCTTTAATCATAGATATATTGATACTAGTTGGAGTACTTACTTTGTATAGAATTTATCACCGCACTCATTGCACTCATACTTCCTATCCTTGGAATCCCCATCTGTTCTTCTCTTTCCGCAGTTTTTCTGATGCATTTTGGCAGTTGACCTTCTTATAAATCTATCACCACACTTGCCACATGGAAAGGGCTTTTCGCCCGTATGTTGTCTTAGATGCTCTCTGAGTATCTTCTTGATAAAGATCTTGTTGCAGATCGTACAGGCATATTTTGGAACTTCATTATTATCATTTTCGCTTTGTGTTACGGGTTCACTGTGAAAAATCTTGTGGAACATATATTCCGATTGAGACTCGCTGGCAAACGGACATTCGGTACACTTCCATTGTTTCAAACTGGAATCGTTGGTGCGGACGCAGCGGTTCTCGCGCGTGTGTTGGGCTACATCTTGCGACAACGCAAACAGCTCGCCACATTTTGCGCATCTTTTGGTAATTTTGAAAAAAAAACCAATTAAGATCTGGTAGTCACATGAACATTTATTTCGTATTTCGCATCGAAAGATACAAACCTGTGACATGCTTCAGAATGTTTTTGTAACAAGTGATGCTTGTACTTTGAAAGACTCGTTTGTTCCTCCTCGCAATACGAACAGATTCCATAAGACGTTATTTCATCGTTAGATTTTTTACTTTTGACTGTCTCCTTGTGATTGAGAGTTCGCCGATGAAGTATAGCTTCATTGGATGTCTTGAAAGTCAACGAGCAAAACGAGCAAAAATACGGTGACGTTATTGCGACCTCTTCTTTTCCTTCTTTGTCATTGTTTTCAGCTTTGTGACATATGAGTTGATGACGTTGCAAGGCGATTAGCGAACGTAAAAGCTGACCGCATATGTTACAGAAGATTCGAAATTGGTAATCATCTGTGGCTGAGTAGCTCATATCGTGGCCATTCTCTTTGGCGTGATGACGTAGTTGAATATTGTACCTAAGGCATTCCGTAAATTGTTGTTTTTGCAACCGATTTCATCTTTTTATTTGGTGTAATTGAGATGATGAGATTAATTATTGTGCAAATAGATATGAATACAGAACACAATATGAAATCCTAAAAGAGAAATAGTGGGAGAAGAATGGAAAGCAATACCTGAAACGGCGGCAACAGGTTGAACACGTGAGTGCTCGCTGGCGACGAATGACTATCGGTACCGAGCCATTTATCATGGAAACAGCATCTTGATGACCTTGCTTCATTATATGCGCCTCCACGCTCTCATTATCATCGCACCAGAAGTCGCATAAGGTGCACACGAAGCTTCCTTCTATCTGTTGAATGTATAACTAACGTATATAAGCTTTCAAGAAGAAGAAAATAGAACATAAGTTATCGCATTACGCGTGGTCTATGTCTGCGAGATAATTTTCTTGATAAAATGTTAAAATTGCCCTCGACTTGTCTAGTAAACATTGTTCCACGCGATTCTTTGATTACAATAATAGACCAATTTGGTTGCTAATACTTACAGCTAAAACAAAAATAACCACAAAAATATACACATTTCCACTTTCTTATTAACATAGATACGAGTACTTTGCCACACTTTTAACGGAAATATTTCTGTTAAATAATAACTGAATAATCTCACATACTGCGAGTTCTTCGCGGAAAATACTTGGTATTCAGATTCAATACATACGGTCAATGCTACACAAATGACAAGGCAAGAACAACTGTAAAGAATGTCGAACTTGCGCGAGCATAAATAATAAAATGCACCAGCTGATCGTATGCATAAGTAAAGTGTCTATAGGCATAATAATATGCGTATGCATGTATACCATGGAAACAGTATCCTTGTGAGCATCGGATCTCCAGTGCCGAAGGAAGGTATCCATGGTGTTGCAGTAGAATCGACAGGAGGCACATTGGAAGGGGCATTGCCGTACGATATTGGCCATGTTCTCAAGGAGAAAGCGTTGCGCCTCTGGCGAGCTTGGTTGTGCACATGAGATACGACAGTGATAATGCGAGAGTAAATGCTTGCCCATTTGACCACGGCGTACTCGCGTTCGACACGTCTCACATGTGAGCACTTGCTTCTCGCGCTGGCGCTGCTGTTTTTTCTTTCTTGCTTTACTAGGCTTTCGATTGCCATTTGCCGACGATGATGACATTCGGCTGTGCAACTCGTTGCTTTTTTTCTGAGGACAAATATTTTGTTGTATTTTTTGTTACACAAGCATACTCTTCATTGAAATGATTGAGGATTTTCACGAAACATTCGAATTCTCGTAGCTATACTTTATTATGTTTATGTAAATAGTACATTACGATACAAGTGCGTAAAGTAGATGGTTTCTGTACGAACGCACACGTAACTAATTGCACAAAATACGACGATAATTGAGATAGAGAGGGGGTGGAAATGAAGAGGTACGCTGTAGGGGCTCCGCCCCTCGAATCCTCTGGCTGGGCTTCCCCCCCCCCACCCCCGTTTGCAAAAGATGAACTATGAATCAATATAAATACAAAATTGCAATAACAATGATATGTTAAAAACACGTTATATTTGTAATAAAAATAATTATAAATCGTTTATTTTTCGACGTTGTAATTGATTTTGACATTTACAATCATGAAATGAAGCGATGAATTTTTAGCTATGAGTTTTATTATTACTACCTTGAACTATGAAATATTTTTGCAGAATCGACAGAAGGCACATTAGAAGAGGACATAACAAATCTAGTATTATATTCGGAATATCAATAATCAGAATAAATTTGTACAGTTAATACATTTAGTATTGTGGAGTGTTTAGAAAGTGAGAATGCTAAGTGTTTGAGATTAGAGAGAATGGAAGAGTCAAATATTTACGAGCTTTGGTGTGCATAGATTTTCAGAGGCAACAGAGCAAGGTTAGATTTGGTCAGCATTTGGTCTGTGTGTGTTCAACGAGTACAAATAGAACATGAAGTGTTACATGTATTTTGCGCGCGCTGCTGGAGAACAACTTTTTCTGTATTTTTAACCGTGTCAAATTATTATCCTATAACAGTAGAATTGCGATGCCAAGCACTGAACTATAATTTCCCGCTTAGTTATGATGTAATACAAATACGAAATTTGAGAGAATATGACGCAAAGTTCAGTATGATAGTGAAACAATGGAAAATTATAAAATATTTATTAGTACTAGTGTTTAAAAATGAAATTATACAATGAAGGCTATTCAGTGAAGGAAATAACCAGGAAATAAATAAAAATCAGTATATTGGCTCCAAATAGCATTATAAAAATGAATCTCCCCAAAAAACTCCTCAGTAAAGTGAAATGAAGCGGATGGAAAACGTCAAAGGCAGAGTCCTGAAAACATGGAAAGACACAACAAAAATTTTCTTAGTAAAATTGTTAAGGATACATAGACTCATCAAAGTATTGAGTCAAAATAAAGTAAAAATATAACTAAACAACTATGAAAAGTATTTACCGATTGCAAATGCGCAGAGGAGAGAAAATGCACAATTTTATACGTATTAATAAAAAGGAGATAAAATATTAAAAGTTATATCGTGAGAATGTATCCATTGGTTGATACTGACGAAATAAAAAGGGTTACAGAAGAACCATGATACAAAGTATTGAGTTTACACAATATTCGACACCGAATTACAAAGATATATCACCCGTATTTACTATTCAGATAGAAGACAAACATAACAATTAATATATTTATGAGAAATTCGACTACTCAATACAGTAATTCAATCTCAATCAACGAACGTTACTAAAAATATTCCTCAATGTATAGAGCGTCAAGAACACGGGCATACGAAAGATTACCGTTTCACAAGTCCGGTACATGCCATATGCGCAAAAAATCATCTAACACGATGCAATCAAAGCAATCAACCTATCTTAAGCACTAAATTAAACTTAATATTAAACAGTAATAGAGTCTGGTCAAATCTCTTATATGTCCAAGCAAAATCCAAACAAGGAAATTATAATAAAAAAATTATACTTCCATCTACGACGTTATTCCAAAAGTAATCGCCAACTAAGGTAAAAAACTAATAAATAAAGCAAACCAATTTACCAAAGCCAAGTCCTTTTGCCGTTGACTAAGATTGACGGTACGAGGTAAGGGAAAAGCATTAGCAGTAAGGGGTATTTGCAGGGCAGAGTCGTCGATTTCTTGGATGCTCCTTCGCGCGTGTAGAACGGAGAGCAGGTGCCGCTCGTAAACCAGCCGCGAGGCAAGCCTTCGACTGCAGGGACTGCACCAATATCCCGCGGTGATATCGCCTCGTGCACCCGGAACCCATTTGCCACGCGTGTGACTCGGTGGTGGCGGCTGCTGCTGGCTTGAGGTGGCGTCTTTGCTGTCGTACTCCTCGTTCTTGTGTTGATGCTGTTGCATACACAAGTATTAATTATTTATTTTTCTATTTCAAGCGGTAATTAATTCCCTTACCTGAATTATGCTCTCGGCAATGCTTGGTTTCCACTTGCCACCTGTGTAAGTAGGAGGTGGATGCTCGTGATGATGCTGTTCTATTTCGTCATCGTCGTCGTCGTGTGCGTGTATATCTTCATGAGCTGTGCCGCTGGGTTTCCATTTACCACCAGTGTAACTTCGGGGTGGAAATTCATTGTCCTGATCGTCGGAGTACCAATACGTGTCTGATTCACCGACATCGTGCTCGATACTTTCGGCGTTAAATTCGTCATCGTGCTGGTAGTCGTAGTCTTCATAGCAGTCCAAGTGCTCTTCGTGTATATCGACTTTATTTTCTGATTCATTGTGCTCTTCCAATCCTGTGAGTATATTATCGTCTAACCAGTCAGAATGCTCTCCGTGATCATCGTGTTGACGTTTACATTCAAGTTGTTCTTGCTTTCCTTTTGATCCGAGAACGGATTTTTTCGGCTTTGGCATACTTGGTTTGCTTGTCGTACTTGTGGAAGCGACAATTTCGGGGAATCCAAGAGATGGTAGACCAAGTTCATCAAAATCAACGTCGACAGATAGAAGATTCGGTAATTTTTCTTTTGATTCATCTTTCTCATCGGGACTTTTATCCTTCCGTTGTCTTTTCTTACGTTCCAAGTTTCTACCAGATCGTCGTAGTTGAACGTTTAATTGATCTGTCGATCGGCGTGGATGAGATTGCTTAGCACTGCTTTGAAGCTCGAGTGAACTGAAGAAAGCATCTGCGTTAAGGATTTCCGGATAACTAACAGCACTTGACGTAGCAGCTGAATTAACATCTACGTTGGTACGGCATCCTGATTGACGATGACGTACGTAGCTGTCTAGGCCGTTGATTGTCGAGTGACATTTGTTGCAGAAATGCGTGTCATCCTCATCTTCAAAGTTTTCCATTTTTTACTCCTAAAACAATGTCTTCTTAGTCATAAGATCAGTATCAACAATTCAATATTAAGTTGTTATAAATAATAAATAAAAGAACAATTGCAATTGTCATAGTTTTTCCCTTGTGCTTAAAAACATGTCAACATCAATTAACTGTCAACACGTCAAAATTAATTGCTCAAGCATCATTATCACAACTCTACAAGTAATAAAAAAAGTGTTTGGAAATCACGAGTGCAATGAACTCGGACCGCTTTTGCTATCACCTTCGTGTGAAATACCATCTCGCACACAGTGAAGAGCCGACAAAAACCAAAATAAAGAAAATGCGAAGCAGAAAAAGAAAGAAGATCGCCGTCATTGCAGAAGCAGCAACAAGAGTACACAAGCCAAGCAGAGCGTTGAGTCGGAAATAAATCCAATCGAGCACGCACACACTTACGCATTAGCGTGGGCAGCTAATTGCGAACAAAACTGTCGCTCGCATTTGCCGCGAATGCGTAAAAATAAATTTGTCGACGGGAGATAAGGCGGCATCGACGCGAACCCGAACACGCGAATTCAATTAGAGTCGTGGCTAAGGCGGCATGGCTCACACACACATAAACGTGCGCGCACGCCCGTATTTCCATTTCTCTCTCTCTCTCGCTCTTTCTCTCCTTTACCTGCGAGAAAAAAGCGCGAGACACGCGAGAATAAATAATTAATCGACAGAACGACGACGACGACACGGAAGCCATAAACTCCACTTGTATACGAGGATACTTACTAATGACGCACCTGTGTTTTACATTAAAAACGTGCCAGATTGGAATGTGTAAAAGAGAGAGTAAGTGAGAGAGAGCGAGAGGGGGTGGATGGCCAGTGTAATATTTTCGGCAGCTTTATTAACGCTCAACTGGATTGGTGTCTTTGCTTTCTCGCTTGCGAGCTTTTTACTGGTCTTTGAATTATAATACCCAACGGAAAAGCTTTCGCCAATGCGTATTTTACAACTTTGGCTAATGAATGATCTAGGACTCGATCTGAATTATCATTTCATTCCTGCTTGATAAACAATAGTCGAAATATTCAAAGATTCTCATGTATGAAAACATGATTTTTAATTTTCATTCGAGTAATAATCAATAAGGTCGACAAGATCTTTTCTACACAGTATATTTACATTGTCTCGTTGATTTTTTGTAGCTTTGCTTGGATTTCGAGATTCGTAATAACGTTGCCACTGACAAATCCAACTCTTGTTACAAAAGTTATACTTTAGACTCGAGTTGAGATTTGAGCGTCACAAACATTATTACTGCTATAGAACAATCACAAAACCAACGAATTTCTACGTTCGTGTAAGTATTTATTATTTGTAGAAGAACACAAATTTAGAAGAAAAAAAGAATTATTCTTTAGAAAATTCATGAAGTGGAAATTTTCGAAGTATTTCTGAAAGTACAGAAAGAGAGAATGAGAGAGAAAGAGAGAGCGAGAGATAGAGAGAGACGCAGTTCCCAGCGGAGAAATAGATAAGTTGTATGAAATCGTTGGAAATTAAACAAGCAAAGTATAAGAGCGATAAAAGTAAAAGGCGTAGAGAGAGGGGAGGAGTACCTCTGTCGTATTTTAAGAATAATCTGGCCGATTGCTCGACTCTCTCACAGTCTGGGGCATAATATTCAAAAGCGCAGTGCAGGTGTAGCGTGCAGTGATCCCCTTATCTGGTAGAAATTAAAGGCAAGCGCGGGTGTGTGTGCGCAGGGGGAGGGGACAGGCTGCCGGTCTATCGTCGGTTTTAAGTGCCTCGCGAAGGTATACGTATATGCAAAGCGACGACGACGACGAGGACGAGCGTTGCTGCGCGATCCGCAGGGGACAAAAGCTAAGGACAATCGCATTAGGGAAGCTTTCCTCGCGGCAGAAGGGGGCAAATTGAACTCAATATTCACCGGAGAGAGAAACAAGTTGACGCACCCAGAAGCAGTAGCGAGATCGGTCGATGCCACCACTGCCACCGCCGCCGCCGCTTGGCCGTTATTCGGACGACGACACGCCGCCGCCGCCCCGACGCGCAACCTCTATCCCCCTCTTGCCAACTTTGCTACTGCCCTCGCCGCCTATATCTTTTCTCCCCTTGCTGTCTTTACCTCCATGCTTGCCTAGCTTCGCTCACTCTCCTTCTATCGTCGTCTGCTGCCCCCCTCCCCCCTCGCCGCTCACTTCCTCGTGTGTTGTACAGACCCCCCCTTTCATCCTCCTCTTCTTTCTCATCCTCCTCCTCCTCCCCCGCCATACTATACACTCTATCGCTGGGCTGCTGCCGCTGCTTCTGCTGCCTGCTACTACTTCCCTTTCGACTCTTTTCACTCAAAAGTCTGTAGGGCTTACATCTGTGGCCCTCCGATCTTTTTTCTTTTTTTTTTCTTTTTGGTCGACCCTTCGTTTCTTTTCTTTATTTTATCGATGCGTGTATATCGGTATTTGTTACACGTATTGTATTTGGAGTTTCTTCACAAATTTTTTCTTGACGGAATTTCGATGTCCGATGAAATTTCATAAACAATAATTTTACTTATAGGTAACCTGTTCGTGTTTTGTCAGTGGTATTCAGAAAACATAGTAATAGTGAAATATGGTGTTTCGATCTTTTTTCGCAAGAATACCGAACTCTTAATAAGATCCTTTATATGGCGTTGCATAAAAATATCACAGCGTTCATTGGTTGATCTCATCAATCGCGGTGATCAGCAAAAAGCGAAAGATCCATCATCAAGATATCATTATCTGTATGTGTCTGTGTGTGTGTGCCTGTGTCTGATGGAATTGCGTGCAAAAGGTGCTTGATCGACGATCGGCAATGAGTAATCCCTCGTTAATGGTTGCCTCAAACGAAAAAAACACGATATTACGCAGGACACCTGCTGCTTAAACTTTTGCCAGAGCATATTGCAGGTGTAGAACGATGGTTCTCCCCTTCTTTTCTCACATTCTCTCTCCTTCTCTCTCCCTCTCTAATTTTACCATTCGTTACTTGAAATTTTAATGCTTTTATTGTATATAATTATTGTGGCAATTATGTCGAATAATTATTATCAGTGCTAATTGAGATGAATTAAGAACATTTTTCGTCAGCGTTAATTATGTAGTGCATTCGTTTAAAGCAAGAAGGATTTAATTAGATATAGGTTTTTTTTATTCGTAGTTCATTTTTTAAGTTTGCCGACACCTTATTGTACTTTCTAGTGGATTTTTTTCAATGAACTTCTTGCAATCCGAATCAAAGTAAATACTTAGATATCGAAATTCAATTAAAAATGTAGTTAATATGGTTGTTCATACAACTTAACTCAAATAATTGATTAATTTAGAATCCTTCTATCAATTAGTCCTTTCAGCGGAAAATAAAATTCAAACACTCGTTTTCAAGCCTCTACAGTGAACCATTTATTCGATTCCATTTACTTTCAAAGACAGAGTCCACTTTAAGTGAATAAAGTCGAGTTCGGTCAGCCAACATCTCTCTCCCCCATTCCTACCATCTTCGCCTCGCGTCGGCTATCAGCGCAACAATGTTATAAGAAGTAGAAGAGGAGCTTCCCAGAGAAAGAAAGATAGAAAGAATGAGGAAAAAAGGACCGAGCAAACAGACCGATGACGAGGGAGGACCGATTGTTTTGTCGACAGGTCAATCTCGCGTCTTTCTCTCGGCGACAAAACTCGATGACAGCCGAGAGAGCCGTGCAAGCGACACTGGTGATCGAACGAACAGTACGAATTCGCGATAATCTCAGCATCTAAAAGAGACAAAATAAAAAGTAAGAAAGAAAGTTGCTTATCCATCATTTCGCCAATCTCGACAACTATAATTAACGAGCTTGATGAGTTTTTCTTTTGATTTTTGGAATGACAGCTCCTCGTGTTGTGATCGATTGATGAAATTCCTCTAGTTATGATTGGCGCGGCGTATTAGATATAACGTATCTTACAGGTGATGACGCACTAAAAAAAAGAACAAGTTTTTTTCTCGAACAATGGAATATGCAGTTTAAAGAATCGATGGATAACAATGGTCGTCGCGAAAAGCTCTCAGTGTTGGAGAGCGCAAGTCTATTGTCGAATGGTGTATTCATCTCTATAGGTCTTGGCTACTAATCCAAAAAGCAAACGTTTTGCCCGGAGCTCCAGCGAAAAGCCAATCTCTCTCTCTCTCTCTCTATCTCTGTCTCTCTTTCTCTCTGAGGAGTAGGAGATCGTGAAACAGGTGAATAAGTACATAGCCGTACACGTACGAGCACACAGGACAGATTTTACAGAAGGGTGTGTGTTGGTGGTGGACATAGTCTGGAGATAAAACGAGGCAGCAGAGAGAGAGAGAGAGAGAGAGAGAGAGAAGGTCCAGCATGGAGCGAGGGTTTGGCCGGGGAATATTGAGCTGCGGACCGTTAATGTTTATAACGACGTTAGACGTTGAAGGGGGCGGGGTGGTTAGTTTGGATGTGTATATGGAGCACGTATATAGCACCGCGTCTTTTCCTCTCCTCTCCTCTATCGAGCGCTACTCTCTCTCTCTCACTCTCTCGGTCTGTCTAATCGATGCCGCGCTAGCTCGCGAGCGAGCCAAAGCGAGCACCGCGCTCTGGCTATTACGCACCTTAATGTCCCCCTCCGTTGGCGCGACTCTCTCGCCCCCTCCCCCCTTCTTGCAAACCTTCGTTCTCTCTGTCTCCCGGTATATACACGGCTTGCTGCTACTGCTACTGCTTTTCTGATACGTAGGTGGGGAGTGAGACAGAAGGAAAAGGGGCAAACTGAGGCGGCCATGACACGTGTCAATCTACCGCAGACGCCCGCGCGATCGATACCGACGGACCTCTTCAGACGATATGCCTTTTTCTCGACGCGCTCTAAAGAAAAAATCTAGTTGTTTCCACATGCACTTTGCACTTGAGTGCTATAACTTCCGTTTACTTATTTAGTTCGTTTTAATGTTCTACTGTTCTGCATGTTTAATGCATTTTTCAAGTTGAGAAATAAAAAAAATTCTTATTTAATTTAAATCAAATAGTTTCTTCGTTTGATGTGAGTGAAACTTCATGGTAAGTGCCGAATTTTGAATGGTTAAGAATGGTATACGGAAATATATATGGATTATTGTTTTATTAAGACATTTTTCTCTTAGAAATACTCTCTTAAGGCGTCAGAGTATGTTTTTCTAATCCTGTCGTATTCAATTAAAGGTCAATCAACGATAAAAAAAGATATATAATTAACGATCGTTTTAGTGAACTATGTTTTCTCTACTAAACTATAGAACATTGGAAAAAATTCCAGAGAAAAATTAATTATTTATTGTTACACATTTAGTTTAACCGAGGTAGCTATTGATAAAATAGGATATTTGTTTAGTAAATTACTCGATAAAAACTTTAAGTTTAGAAAAATATAAAATATATCGATAAATCAAAGTAAATAAAAAAAATACTTAAAACAAATACATATAATCTCATTGATAATTCATCAAATCTAGCAGTTAAAGGCGAAAAATGAAGTTCGATGAATAGCCGTTGAAAGTATTTGGAATAAAAAGCCGAAAGTGTAAAAATTTGGCACCAAGTTTATTTAAATCGGCTTTAAAGGAGGTGAAGGGAACGAGTCTGTACCTGTAATTCACAGACTTGTGGTTTAAAAAATTCAAGGGAGGAGAGACATAAGAACTCACAGTAGCAAGCGCATCTAGAGCGACGACGTCTTGTTCTCGCGCTGCGAGATACGACAGCATACACGCGCGATCGCCGAGAACGCACTGCGGAGATACTTTTCTTCGGAGAATGGACCGCACTGCGGCATTTCACAAGCGCGCCGTGTGCTGATTGTGGTCTTTTCTTTTTTCTTTCTCTTTCTCTCTCTCTCTCTCTCTCTCTCTCTCTCTCTCCCGCGTTCGTACTAGCATTCTAAAGTGATAGATCGCTTGACAGTTTTTTGGATAGCCCACTTCGAAAATGGCCCGATAGTCCGTCCTCGTCGTTCTTACATTTACGACCGAAATCGTGAATCAAGTGCAAACAAGAGTTATACATACACACTCAAGTCCTCTTTCTGCTCTATTTGTTTTGGAGCGATTACTGTCAGCTTGGCACATTTGTTATTGCGCGAATGGAATTAGAACGTCTTAAGGAGGCGAAATTGAGATTTACGCGTGAACCATTAATACTACCCCTTTTCTTTTATTTTGCTTAATGCGTATTTCTTTGTTGGTCAAAGTATATTGATTTTACATTAGTTAACAAATTACTATTATCAATTTTATAAATGCATTTATTGCTTGAGTTTCTAGATATAATTCAAAAGGAATTAATTTTGAGTTTAGAGATCGTATGATTTCATTTTCATAATGATGATTCCAAAAAATATTAAAAAATACCGCATGTCAAGTAAAGCGTATTTATTTTGTGCAATCTTTACCTTAATAGACTGCCGATTGATTGAAATGGTTGTACGTCGTTCTGGTCGCAAAGCATCGCAAGGCATAAGCGTGTCTGCCAAAAGTTGGAGCCACGGGTACAAAGCCAAAGCGCGAAAAGTAAAAAAATATCTCTCCCTCTCCCTGTGTGTTTCAGCTTCATTGCATCATTGGGGTCTCGATTGACCTCCTACTTTCCTTTTATTTGTTTTTATTTTCAACTACTCTATTTTTGTATTTATCCTATGTGTTCGGTGTTTCCCACTATTGTCCTTTCTTATTTTTTCTTTTCTTTCTCGACTCTTGTTTACTCATCCCTCTCCTCTAATTTCTGGGTTGGCGCAAGCGATCGGCCCGTAAAACTTTTATTCGACCTAACGAGCGCATTACGCTTAATTTATACGGGGGTGAACGCGCGCTAGCTCTGGGCTTTTCGCGTTTCCCGCGCAGCCGTATTTTCTCTGCTCGCACCCGCGTATATATAATGCGCAATGCACGGCGCCTAAGTAAGGAAAAAGACGACGGCGATTATACGGATGCGGGATTGTCGTAGAAGATAAGCTACGGCGCGCGAGAGGTCAAGGTATAAGTTTATCCATACTGCTTGATACCGTGAAACTGCTACTCATTACGGACATTGAATATTTATTGCGCAAAGAAAAACTGTATTTTTTTCTTCACCGAGAAAGTACGCCTTTCCAACTTTCGTACGCCGTAGTTTATTGTAACGCGATAAGATGATGCATGATTATATGCCTGCCGCGATATAATTTAAGACGTACTTTATCGCCGTTTTTTTTTCGCAAGCAACTCCGATTCTATTTTTTTCTGTTCGCTACAATTAATAAGAGGACTAATTAAAAATATTACATGTTTTACGTTAGATGGAGTCCGGAACATTTACTGGTGGCAATAATAAAATTCTATGCAGACTTGTAAATTTAAGAGTCTATTATTTTCAATAAAGAACAACGGAAATATATTTAATTAATTTGTAAAACGATGCCCAGTGTGCATACTTGATAGTACTCGGTAACACCGACGAAATATATACCTAATCCTTTTTTTATATATTTTATATTTATTCAAGTAAGTCAGCAAACATAGCTTCATTGAAAAACAAGAAATACCAGCAACAAAGTTAAAAGTCCAAAACTTGCGCGAATAAAATGATCAATTTATCGTCGCAAGCGAGCAGTGCAGCCGAATGCGCAGCTTAATAATATTATTGCGAATATTCCAACTGATAAAGATAGCGAATCTATTGGGCAATTTGTTTTCCCCCGAAGTTCGCGCATGTACAACATTATCCCGTGCAAAGCACTGCAGGCTACCTCATTTCCCGACACCACTTGTATACTTTTTGTTTTCCACCGTATACTTTTCAGTGCCGGTATAGTGAGGACTTTTCTCGCGACAATAAAAAAAAAACAAAAACAAAGTTGGAGGCGCAGATGTCGCGTGTTTTATCAGTAATATCGATCTCTTGTAAGTTCATATAGGTACGAATTAATCCACGCGCGACGCATTGATTTGTTTAAGTTTCGCGACGCCATAAATTTACCGGACTTCGCGCGCAGATGATGTGGGAACCGCGCAGTTTTCGCAAGAGTAGAATTATATATTGCGAGCCACTCGCTTCAAGGGAGGCTGCTGCTGGCTGGTTGGTTGGCTGCTGCGATAAATTTTCAGATTGACGCGATATCACGCATTCAGCCATAATGAAACTATATGTACCTTTTGCTTGTTATTATTCGGATACCTGGTGTCTCTATACCTCGCGAATCGGTAGAGTATTTTATCATCCGTGTACTTATTTTTTCGTGGAGACTCAATTATTTTTCTTTGAACGGAGTTACAATAATGAACCGAAGGAAAAGTACATTATTGCAAGTTATTTGAGTGACAATATGCTGATTTGTTCTAATCCGGAAGAGGTAGCTTCAAGAATCATGGATAAAAATAGAATGACTATATACGTACGATTGCGCGAAGCAGCCATATTCGTTTAAAGAAAATTGTATGGAAAAGCACCTGCTAATAATCATACTATGAGTTGTAAACCATCCTCACCGTACGTTTCACATCGTTCGTATACACGACTAAGCCACGTGTTTCTTCCCCTTAACGGCTCTATCTCTCCGCATCTTTCGCGCGCAATTCCTACATATACGCACACATACATACGCACCTTCGAAGTATATACCATACGGGCCCTGAGTCTTTTTCTCGCATATATCGCCGCGCGTCAATCTCTCTCTCTCTCTCTCTCTCTCTCACTGTTGCTGGAGGATTTATCGGCTCGCAGATGGGGATTTATGCGATTCACCCAATTACAAAGTACTGACTCGCGCCTGCTCCCGCATGCCGATGCTACGTGCAATTTGTTGCCTCTCTCACTCTCTCGCGGCTTTTTCGTTATTGACCTTTTTTCCAAGTCGGCTTTCATACCCCCTCGTGAGTATAAGAGATAAGTCGCCACAGGGTAGTTACAGATGTTGCGTTTTGCTTCGCGTGAAAAAAAAACGACGACAACAACAACAAATACTCGAGTACTACGTTACATGCGCCAACGGATTAACATAAATCTGCGTGTTGCGTTGAAGGGGGAATAAGAATGCACTATGCAATGAGGAATTTTTAATTTTTCTTTCTCATATTATATCATAGTGTGAGTGACGATGGATTTTTCATCGATTTTGAGGCAAAATCGTACGATCGTCGTTCTGATGTTATTCGCTTTTTATTCGTTTATATTGCACGGTAATGTGTCGGTTTATTATCGCAACTTCTCTTTTGAACTTGAGATAGATATTTTCACCTATATATATATATATGATTCAGCACCTGCGCACATTTTTCAAGCATATCATTTGAAAGTGAAAAGATAGGAAAAAAGAAAAGATGCATCAGCAATCACGACTATCGCTGTATCTGTCCCAGATAAAAGATGAGAAGAAAAAAGGAGAGAGTGAGAGAGAAACAGAAAAGAAGCGAAGCATGTGCACAGCTCATTTAGTGGGCGCCACTCGTAAATTATTGAAGACGAGAACTGCATATCGTTTCGGCGCCCGTGTCAAGACGACGTAGCAGGGTGTCCAAAAACTGGAGAACTACTATGTACACGGAAGGAAGATAAGCATGGTACGAGTATAATAGTAGTATAGTAGTAGTAGTGGATAGTAGTGGACTGACCCACATTGTATGTGTCGCGATGCGTAACGGAATCTGGATTTGTCTCGGGGCCGTATAGTATATATATATGTATATATAAGCCACCCCGTCGCGTTAACGTAGGTCATCCGAAAATCATCTCGACGCCTCTATTCTTGCCGCTTTATCTAGCGTTCCAGAGCCCAAGACTTTCTTTCTTTTCTTTCGCTTTCACGGCCTTGTCGCGTTTTCCGTTGCATCTTTATGAGACGACACGCTAAAAGAAAAAAAAACATTTTCAAGGAAAGACATACGCGAAACATTCTCTCGAGGTTATGTTTTCTGATACAACGTGTCTGGCGTTTTACTTTATTTCTGTTTTTATTTTAAAGATTACTTTTACATAAGGAATATTGTTATGGCGAAATTTCAGGAATAGTTCGTTAAAAGCGTAATTAATGAAATTCTACAATATCGTTGATCTTTTTATCGCGTAAAAAACATGTGCAACAACGCAACACTTTATTCATTTTCCATTTTCCACTTATCCTTTTCCATTATTTGCATTCCCTTATATGTATTTCTCACGCTCACCCATTTCCTCAACTATTTCTTTTTCATTTTTTATCTTTTCATTTTATTTTTTTTGTCCCTAACCCCGCACGTTTTTTTTCCTTTCTTATTCGCAAGGGATAACAAGAGTAGAGTCGGTGTTCGGACCCAGAGCGGCGACGGAAACTATGACGACGACGACGTCGGCGACGACGATGCTCGTAAAGGATCCTCTCTTCTTCTCCCTCTTGCACACTATGTACGCGGATGGCCAACCAAAGTATATATGCGTGTGTTTGTCTCGGCCGCAGACGCTGACGCGAAAACATTCTTTCACTCGCAAATCACTTTTTTTCCGTATTCTTCCTTCTCCTCCCTATCCGCGGTTTAACTCTATCTCTCCCACTCTCCCACTCTCTCTCTCTCTCTCTCTCGCTTTTTCTTTTCTCTGACGTGACTTTCTTTTATATTTTCGCTACTATATACATGCACACATGAGCGCCCGCAGACCAAAACTCGCTTGATTTGGCTTATCGCTTTGTTGTCGACAACGTATGATACGACGTGCGCGATGTGATACCGAGAGGTTTTTGGGGTGGACAATTTACGAGTATTACCCAATGCCACTTTCTTGATTTTGCCTCAAGTTGAAGGAACTTGTATCAAAATTATTTTTATAAAGACACGTATACTATCCAATCGTATAGGAGTTGCTCGAAAAGCAATAGTAGAGGCAACCATATTACTTTTGTGATTTATCGTGAAAAGTATCGAAGATATTAACATTTTAAACAGCACCAACGGAAATATATAAAATATATAACTACATTATTTTGTATCTTCTCGCGACATATTGAAGTAGCCCGCATATCGTTGACGACACAACATATACGTATATATGTACCTTGCAAAGTATAATGTACAAATATGCATATTGGCAATGCAGGTTACAACAGGCTGAGATTCTCACGCTTGTGGTGGAGAATATACCTATAATTGAGAGTGAGTGTCAGTGGGAGAAAGAGAGAGTGCGTATAGGGTTTGCATTATTTGCTTGCGCGTGCCTGCGCAGCTACTCCTATACGGTGCTGCTTTTTTCTTCTCAAGTTGCCACGCAAGCTTAAAGGTCCAGTATGTGCGGAGATCGCCACTAAATCGGACGGGGGGACCCAAGTGGAGAGCGCACCTTTTAATTGACAGGAATGTTTAGCGGTAATGAACGCCCCGACACGAGAAGAAGACACGAGTTGCTGCTGCCTATGGGGAAAAGGAGAGCTCAACAACATATACGGAAAAAAAAGAAGGCCGCGAAGGAGCGACGAGGAGGAAAGACGAATTAAGCACACGCGCTCTTCGAAGCCCGAAAGATGAAAACTGCTGCTGCTTCTGCGCGCAGTCGATTCTTTTTTGTCTTTCTTTTTTTCTTTTTTTTTTCTTTCGTTCAGCCTCGAGACCAAGACAAAGGGCAGTGCATAATGAACTACGCGGGGGCCCCTTCCTTGAATTATGCACCGTATTATATAGTTTTATGTTTGCGCTTTATATATGTTATACATATATACATATACATATATATTTTTTTTATCACTTATTTTGCACACGGGATTTTATATATATCCATCATTCACGAGATTTTCAAGGAAACTTTTTTAGTACAGTGGAATACCTTGCAGTGGGATCAACGTATAGTTCGCGTATACACATATATATATATACTAATTAAGATAACCAAAACAAAGTCAATTTATTACATGTGCTGGCTATTTTTTAGGATCTCTTTTATACACACGAATAAATATTGCAGTAATTCATATTGTGGTATCACTGAGTTTATTTAGAAAAAAGGACGCTTGCAATTATTTTGATTAATATCTCATCATATTTTTCGTCGCGTACCGAAACATTATCCGTAGGTAGGATTAATAGATTGTTCTACATCGCCATATCCGCAGACGATCTTTTCATAATATCTTCTATTACGTTACATCTGAAATATTGAACGTAGTCGTGTGAAGTTCATTTCTTTTTCAATAAAAATCTCGACGTTTGAATAATCGACACCACGTTTCGAATCACTATAAGCTCAATGTAACATTTATGGCGTATCCATCCTAATTTTATTGCCGCGGCATGACAATTCAACGGTGTAAACTGGGTTGTTATCATTTGAAAGGAGCCAATATATAACAATCATCTCTGACGAGCATCAAAGAAAATACAAGGCCCCTCGCGGACAATAGCTATCAAGACATATAACTTTCACAACCCGAAAAACCGCACGGTCGACTTTTTGAGGTGGGTTATAACTCATTCTAAACACCTATAAAAATAATGCCAACGACAAAGATGCCATTCGGACAATCAAGAGTGTTCGGGAACCGGCTATATACACACACTCACACATATCTATATATGTACAGCGGTTATAAACATTTCTTCGCTTCAGGAGAAGAGAAGAGCAGACGATGAAGAAGAAGGAAGGAGGGGGAGAAAAAGATGCCTTCTCTCAGTGCAAAAGTGGGAGTGGCCTTGACGAAGCAGTGACTGCGTTGCCGGAGAACTCGTATGTAGTGGGGGTATTCTACGACGCTATAGATCACTTCGAGCTCCGCCTACTAGGGCACCATTTGGGCGGGGTTTAGTCGTGGTGGCTCGGCTCCTAGCGCCACGTCGCGGATACTTCTGACAATTGATGTGCGCCTCGGAAAGAGAGGAGAGGTACATACAAGTGGCGTAATGTGCCAGGCGATCGCGATAATTGACGCGCATTATTGACATGTCGTACGTAGCATTTTCATTTGATTCAAATGTCATTTCCATATTTTGAAATGATTATTTCGATGGACGGAAGCTGTGAAGTATTTTTAATCGCTCGATTCTTGTTTCTCTCGAATTTTGAGGTTAGCTATCAGTTATTCACTAATATCCGTATAATCACGCGTATTCCCGCGATGCCTATACACTCACACGTTTACCAACACATATTGAAGAAAATTGGTTACTCACCCGTGCGCAGAACCAGTGGAAAAACAGTTCCAGATAAAAAGTCTCGAGAGATTCACAATCTGATACAACGCGCGACCGTACTAGTTCAGTCGTTGTCCGTATAGCGCGTTGTTGGGGCCGCTGAAGTGCTACTTGACACGGGGCGGGCAATAAAGCATGGCTTATGGAGAGAGGGGGAGAGGGCAGGGAGTAGCGACTGACACGCGGTGTACTGCCCCACTCCACAAAAGCGATCTCTCAGGTTGCTGCTGCTTCTACTGCTGTTGCTGTTGCTGCTGATCCCGAGGGCCCCGCCTTCTCTTCTCGCTCTTATATGTGTGCTACCATGTGGCTTTTTTCTCTGGGTCCTTGAATGATGTTCTTGTGATGCGTCGAACGATTCGATGATTTTTTCGCGAATCATCAAATTCGAGACGTGTCTTTATTTGTGTTTGATGCAATCGTTAGATTTTTTTTTAAAGAACCAGTCATTTTTTATATTGATTTTTCCATGAGTTAATGACGATTGTTTCGGAATAGAATGAAGTTTATTATTGTTTCTCGAGTTACGAGCTTGTTAACAGTTGTATTTGGTCATTTGTAATTTAAACTTAAAATGCAAGCATTTACATTTTGTATGTAACTCTTAAAAATAACAACCTTTTCTTTATATTTCAATAAATGTGTAAGACAATGGTGTGCCATACATAATTTGCTTCTATATGTTTCGATCTTTAAATCTAAGCATCATATTACAAAAGTAAAGAAAAAATGGTACCTCAAGTATTATAAAATTGATTTTCAAGTAAATACTTCATTTAAATTATCGATCATTAAAACTTAATGGATATTTACGTTACTTTATTTATTACAGGCTACATAAAGTATTATAAAAACAGCAAAAAATAGAGGAAAAAAGGCACCAAATTATCCATAGCTTAAAAGAAAAACCATCATACGTAAATAATCAAAAATAAATTGCATCGATAACCAGTCAACTTGAAAAATAATGTCCACCCTTAGATTTTTCGTTGGCATGTAATGCCCTTAATTTGTCGGAAATACGAGTCACCCTTTTTGGCTAAAGAGTATAAATGCGCGCGTGTGTGTGTGTGTGTGTGTATGCGTATATATATTTATATCTATATATCGATAGCTACGGTATATAAGTGCACCGAGAGATCGCAAAGTATATAGGTATATATATCGGACGCGTGCACGCGGTACTCATTCACTCCTTCTCTCACCGCTATACATAGGAAAAAGGGGGGAAGGTGCTGGTAACAGACACACATACATACATACAAACACACATACACAGCAAGTGAGAGGGGAAGGAGAGTGTATAGCCCCTCCCGTCGGTTCCGCAAGCAAGGCAAGGCAAGGCAAGCAAGCGACCGCGCGCGCGATGCCGTCACGATATTCAGTCAGCGCTGGACCGCCGCTCGACGCACGTCTTCGACGACGTAGCTGCGTAAGAAACACGAACTTACCGAAAATTTATCTCAACGCGACCGACCATATAGCACACTTTACACTCTCACGCCCCACCCCGCACGCCCGCGCACTCAAAGCCCCGCCGACCTCCCCCTACTACAACTGATACTACTCCGCTGCAGGCCTCTCGCTTCATCCTTCCATCAATTCCTGCCGACCAGAAGGAAAGCGCAACCACTGTTAGAAAATTGTTTGTCAATGTTTACGATCGGTTGGAAGCGCGAGTGTGTTTATACGTATACGATGGATTGTTTTTTTCGTTGTTGCATATAAAATGAACACATGAGACAGAGAGAGAGAGAGAGTGAAAGGAGATTTTTTTTGCTTTCGGATGTTTGTGCGCGAGGATATTTGGTTCGCTATCGCGAGGATCAGTGCAGTTTTATTACTGTGGACTGTGACATCAATGAAATATTATAATAAATAAGATACAGTGAAACGAATTTACCTGCATTTTAATTTCTTTCTTGAAAAAAGATAAAGCAACTGAGTGTATTATCATTGACATGTGACCTCTACCGTTAGATTTAAAAGCTTGATTAATCAACAGCATAAATTACAAGTGTTGAAACAACCGTGCAAAGTTGCGAGATCACGCAAACGGATAAAAAAAGTGCAATGTGGAAAAGAGAGATGACGATAGCGAGGTAGTGAACGTTTTACCGGTGTGACTCTTTTGTGCAATTGCCTGGTGTTGTTATATTGTTGTTGTAGTTGTTGTTCTTGTTAGGAGGTTTTGTTTTTGTCGAGAAATAAAAACCTTGTTGGAAACGAAGATAATAAAAAAAGGCTGCATTTGTTTGTAGTGTGAACAACACAGGATAACTGGAGACCAACGAAAGTGCTGAGAATATACGTTTGCAGGACGCAGATGACCCGCAGGAAACAGCACGCACCGCAACGCATGAAATGTAAGTGACAAATACGTGAAGGGTGATTTTCGCGTGTATATTTGTTTGTTCTGAACAAGTTAATAAACGCTTTCTCGGAATTAGAAGCTGGCTTCTATGGATAATTGTATGATAAGATGACAAAATTCGTTAATTGTGAATTTATTTTAAAAACTGATATAGAACCTCAATAGATGAAAGTATTACTGTCAACAGATTTAAGCTGCTGCATGTATCAAAATATAATAAAAACTGAACGCCAGATTGTGTGTATAATTAGGATGAAATCGTGTAACTAAAAACGGATTGTTTGGTCCCAAAATTATAACAACAGTTAGACTCACAGAAATGATCTCGTTCAATGAAAGTACAGAATGTAACAATAACTTGTTCAAACCAACCAAGAGAACAAAAGTCGATCGTAAAATTTGTCACGGAACATTCCAATTTAAACGAGCATAAAAGAAAAATCGAGAAAATATGTATTCCACGTTGTAAAGCATCGATTTCTTCATAATTCACCAAATCTCCTCCCCCATTCTAAAACCACGTGTGTGTCTTCCATTGAAAAAAGGGAAGAAGCCGACTATGATGTAAAAAAACGAGAGGAGAAAGATGTACATATGTGCGCGCGCGTGTGGGGCACAGCATCATGCTACAAAACATGGCTTTCCCCCACGTGCTGTAGCAGCGGCGTAAACAAACGTCGCTATCCCCGCGCGCCATCTTAAAGTTGGTGGGAGGCGAAAGCATTTACGATTCACTTTATACTCCACTTGCAGTTTACCCCCCTCCCCCTCAATCCTCGTTCTCACCCCGAAAAACTCGCCGACGGTAAATCAGGTCGGACGGCGCGGACGCGCATAAATCCGCGCGCCTTTTTCTCGCAGGAAAGGTATATGCAAGCTTTTCTATTCTATCTACAGTTATACACGGTTTTCTCCCGAAGTCAGCCAGCTATACCAACGTCTCTTTGTTTCGCGTCTTGCTTTGTTTCTAGTTAGGGGTTGATGTGACTTTGAGCGAGTGTTTCTTATCGTCGACTTATATACGTTTAATTAGTTGGACGATTTTGGATTTTTCAAGTTTTGCGACTCGTACGGATCTTTCGTCGTAAATGTTTTCTCTCAACAAGCTGATGACATTTTAACGATGAAAAGTCAAACTATTAATAGACACTTGACAACTTATTGCTTTCACTTAAAACGATAAACATTATTCTAAAATGAAAAAAAATTCAACATCGACATCCTAACGTTTAGTGTTACAACGAAAAAAAGAAACATCGAGAAATCGAAGTGACATTAAATTCTGGATAAGTGACGTTTACCCATAGTCGATTAATGCAAATGAATTCATTACGGTATATTATCCGACGTTAAAACTCCCATTAAAATCATCGAAGCACTCAGTACCATGTACATATATATTCGCAACGCGCTCGGGCTATTTGAGAGATAAAAAAACGAATATAATTCGTAAGTCGTATAAATCTCACGAGCGTGTGCGCGCGATTTCACTCGAAGGCCGCACCACGCGGTTGCATATCGACGTATTTGGGAATGTGAGTATCTCTCCACTGGCGATGTCATTGAGAGCAGTGTGAAAGGAAATTCGTCGTTGTCTCACAGAATTTTTTTCTTTCCAACGCGGCCGTCATTATATTCCCCTCCGCGTAACCAATAAATCAAGCAGTATGGCCGATCGTGTGTGTCTGTGTGTGAGAGAACGCAAGAATTCGAATGGAATTAACGTCCGCGTTCGATTTTAATTTTGTTTCCCTTCATCGTCCGCGCCAACGCGCTGCGATTTATATGCTGCGGAAGACAATCCGTGAATAATAAAGAGCAGGAGAGCAGTAGCACCAATCCGATTTTCAGGTATTTTTCCCTTGCCGTACTTCATAAACACGAGTTAAAATGTTCTCATGCGTGACAAAATTCCATAGAGAGATAGAGAGAGAGAGAGATGCAGAAGAAGAACAGGTGGGGAGGGGGAAGCGAACGGAGTTATTTATCGCCATGCTTATCAGTTTCAATCAATGGTTTTATGTGGGATTAATTGCGATACGATATTGCTGTGATCCATAAAAGTTGCCGAGCGGTTATTAAAAATTTCAAGAGCTGCATTGGTTTCCTCAAAATTCCACGTTACGGTATACATATTTATTAAAAGAGTCATTCCGATCAGAACTGGCAATTATTTAATGAAAGTATGAAATATACCCGAGCATACGATTCCAGAAAAATGTATTATATCTTTAGAATAATTAAACGCGACGTTTAATGTCTTCATATCGATGAAAACTAAAACTCAATAATTCGTAACTATAGAATATTACGTCATTTCTAAATATAGACGTCAAGCAGTGAGTTTGTTCACGAAAACATTAAAAAAAGTCGCATAGCAAAACTCTTGACACGCTTGGAAATTTACAATGAATTAAGCATCGATATATCTTACGCTTGAAAACCATTACTATATAATCCAGTGGACGTGTAGCTGAAAGTTATACGCTAATAAAATCGAGTGAACGTGCGTCAGTTCAACGTGAAAATTTCGGCGGGTTAAAAAAAGCGCGAGCATGGTGATAACAATAACGACGTTGCAAGTAGCACGTAAGACCATTCTCTCTGCCCCGTCACATTTGTAACAAAAATGTAAAAGTGCGCTTAATTAAAAAATCGACGAAGCAGTGAAAAATGAAGCCATCAACAACAGCAGCAGCAGCAAGTGGATGACGTGCGGCCGAGCGTTAAAGGAAACAAAATACGCGAGTGAATCGCGGGCAAGGGTCGCCATGACGACGCTTAATTTCTCCGTCTAATTTATAGTGGCTCCGCGCAGTGAAAGGGATGATGCTCTCTACGCTGTTGCGCGCTGCACATGCGGATACAGCGCGAGAGGTTGCAGCATGCTTTACCTCTCGAGTGCACTCCTCTACATATACTGCGCGCGCGCTTGTCTACCAGTTATCACTACCACGCGAGATTTATTTATTTGTTTAATTTTAGTCATTTATTTATAGTTCCTCCTTAACCGTAATCGATAATTGAAAATTAACATTCGATAAAAAATATACAACAAGGAATATCGCCAATTAAAAGTAGTATTAAAATCACTCCCGTCGAGGCTGCTTTGCGAAAGCTCTCGTTGACTAAAGTTTGTCCTCTCGGTGCTCTTTCAACTCACAACTAGTTCAAAACTAGCGTATACCTGTACACAGTAAAGTTATCGCAAAAGTTGAAAATCTTCACGAAACCAAAAAAAAAGATAGAGGCAGTAGAGAATAACCGATGACATAAGCGCAAACATTCAATGAAAAAGAAAGCAGCTTGGAATTAAAGAAGCGATGAAAAACACGAAGTAAAATCACATTAACAGAAAAAACGACCTTGACCATTTATATTATCCCTCAGTTTCTCTTCCACGTCGCTCGTAATTCCGAGTTGCGCACTCTCTCGCGCGCGCGTGCGCACTCTTTAACGAACATTTCAAAGCGTGTCCGATCGCGAAAAAGTTTAATTAGTTTTTTAAACGGTCAAGCTTGGGCTCCGCTTTTATGGGGTTATTAAGCCTCCTCTGTGTTTTTTGCTTTATTTTTTTTCCTTTTTGTTGTTCTTCTCTCTCTCTCTCTCTCTCTCTCTGCCCTGTTGCGCACGCACGTGCCTCCACTGCACAACTCTGCATACGTGCGACTCGCATGCTGCGCGATTACGCATGCTCCAGCTTTTTCCACAGGATGTGGGGTGTTTGCAGTGTTATTGCTTCACGGTAAATATATTTTCTTGTAAAAAGAAGATTATCTATTATTACATTATAAGGAGATAGTGAGTGGTACATGGAGTCTGTAAATATTATGGAATAAAAACTAATAAAATATCCGATGTTATACGAATTATTCACAGATAATTTATTTCTGCCTCCAAATAATGTTAATACAAGTTATTATAATGAAATCGATGAATAATACGCAATTCCATAAATTCCACAAAGTCGAGTGTGAGCCCTCCTGAATATAATACTATTTTTAATAATACGACTTGTTAAGTAGCAATTAATATGTAATCAGTTAAATATTTTTGCATATTATCATGGCAGCGACGTATAAAAATCTCACTAGCTACGATTGCCGTTCACGAATCAAATTTTATTCTTGCCAAATACATCACGTGTCGAGTGGTTTCAATCGAATCAACTGGAGCAGGTTGAGAAATTCTCGTGTTGCTTAAACAAAACAAAAAAAAGAGTCGAGATTCTGGTTATTTTTGGCCTGTATTTCCCAAACGAATGCCAATCGAGCGAGTGAGAGAGAAGAGAAGCAGAGAGCGTGAAATACACATACAGCAAACAGATACATGTACAGACACTGGTGGCAAAAGAGTTTGCCACGATATAAAGATAGAGGCGAGATTAAGAGATGAGGCGCGCGCTCGACATCTGAAATATTAGTCGCAAATGCGACGAGACGTCAGCGATGATTGATCTGTCGACGTGATGCGGCTAATTTATTTGATGGCTCCTGCTCGCTCGCAAGAGGATTTCATTTCTATATTTATAACGCCACCAGCAGCACAGTATGTTGCGTTCGTTACTGCTCGCGAGGACATAAATATATTCTTAAATCCCATACATCTCATTCGATAACACACTTTAGCGAAAATGAAATTCCATTAGACGGAATGGAATTGCAACAGCTCGAAACCGATAACGTTTTAAATCAAACGTTAATTAAGAGTAGGCGTCGCGTAATTTCCCTAAAAGTCACGGTAAATCGTCAAAAATTGACACACGCGTGCGCACAATCTCTGCTCTAGGTTTATCTGTGCAAAGACAGCATTAAAACTTAAATTATAGACAATGTTAAAAGTCTATAAGTGCTAATGTACGTACAGGTATACTCATGGCAAACGAAAAATAGAAATACCAGTCAGCTATAAGAGGGCAGCTTTGGCTTTTGTGTTTTTAATGTACAATATCATGAATCTTTGTGGGGACTGATTTATTTGGCTGGTCGTCTGGAAAAGTTGGAAATTCCATGAGCGACGCATGGAACCTTCGTCAGGGAAAAGCGTGTCAGTTTTTGCTGTTGGTCCACTGCAAGCTTGAAGGATTTATAGCGTGGTCGCGTTCTCTGGCAGTTACTCAAATACCAAGAAGAAGAAGAAGAAGAAGATCTAGCCACCCGACAAAGACCATTGTCGTACTACTACGACTACTGGCGCTGTTGCTGTGGTGAAAGTTTTGCGCAATGGGCGGCGGTCGTCCTTGTTTTTTCGGGGCACCGTGTAGTGCAGCAACCCAAAAGACAGGTATTCTATTTTTGAAGGGACGACCCGTGTACAATCGGTAACCCTGTGCTGCATTTGCATGGTGGTGGTCCGTTTTTCAGGAAGAACCGCGCGGTTTTCATGATTCTTATACATATACTTTCGAAACCTATTATACGTCAAATGTGCGGTTTCTTGAGTGAGATCAACGAATTTGTCCGACTTACCGGACTAAGGTCAAAATAGGCATTGGGTGACATTTCTCATTTTTAAATACACGATAAATGAGTTTGCGATTGAGTGAAATATTGTAAATTTTTGGTCGTTTTTGAGAAAGAAGCCGCACGTTGATTACCGAATCAAATCTCTCTGAAAATCCGACAAGTTACGTGTGAACCATTTTGTTGTACAAAAGACAGATATTCTACAATAAAGACAAGCTTGACACAATATTGCTTTAAAGTCTCGAACGAACGAACAAAGCCTGGCGCAGCTCGTCGCAATTAAAACTTTTCTGTCTGTTCTCGAATACTATGTAGAACACTCAATTTCTCGGGAAAGATGGATATTCGTCAAGTTGCATCGTGTCGCGGGATATCGAAGTAACGACAGTAGCACCGTGGCTTATAATACATTCACTGCTCTGTTTTTTTGACACGTGCGCGATGGGATCAAAGCGCTTTTAATTGATGCGTGAGCAGCGTCGAAGACGCTGGCAAAAACTTGCACGAAACTTGGTTGTGTATTTGTGTATGTATGTATGTGACGAATTACTTCCGATGACGCGAGGAAGCCGTTATGGCCTTTATTTTAGGAAACTCAATACGAGTGTGTAGGAGAAAGAGAGAGAGAGAGAGAGAGAATAAGTATTTTCGTGACGTGATGAAGATGGAATTGTGTAAGTCAATGGAATATGTATATATATATTGTCGGTCTTTTTGGTCAATTTCGACTGCTAAATAACTCGAAATCTCTCGTGCTATTTTTAGGATTATTCATTCTACGACAAGTGTCGCAGAATTTGAGTCCCTATTAAGAACTGAATTATTGCAATTTTGCACGTGATAAAACGGAGAAAATGATTCAGAATAATATTCTCGCCTACTACATAGGCTGGCACATAAAAAACCATTTGATGTGAAAATTGATATTGAACTAAAAAATTATTCACACTTGAACAAATTGGAAAGTGTCGAAACGTAAATTTGCATTGACACGCTAGATAAACTCACGCTGGTTGCACGAGCCATTAGAGCGACATGCAACCTCGAAGTTTATACACATCTACTCTCTGTCTCTCTCTCTCTCGCTCTTGCACTCCTTAATGCACTCGAACAAATTTTTAAATTCTCAACACCTTGAGAAGAACAAGCGGTATATTTTCTCTTATATAAAACAATGCGAGTGCATTCGATGCACGCCAGTAGTTTGACAGTGCATCCGGCATTATAATAGGCTAGGACGCGTCGTCACGTGAATGCTTTTAAGTGACTTTTGGTGTTTGACCGCGTGCTCTAAGCAGCGCTGGTGAGCCGCGAGTGTCTATAATTCAATGCTATATAGAGGGAGAAAAATCCTTTACCGCGGCGTTTTGTCGCGTTGCACTGTCAGTATATATATATATATACATACATTGCCTTGATGACAAATCGGTTTCGGCATCATGGCTTTATGGCGCTAGACATCAAGAGACTCTACGGTAGTTGATATTTTAAGTGAAATACTTACGCTGTGTTGGAAGTTTAGGGTCACTTATTTGTTGACCATCGATTAATCGATGTTCAACAATGTTATAGTTATATATCCGTGAAACTTTGATTGCATAGCAAGAAAACTTGGATTACAAACTTCTTTGGAGTATTGAGATAACATGACATGTGAAACTCCATCGTTAGATTTTCGTTGATAAAATTAAAAAAGAAAATTCACATCAAGAACGTTCACATTCTTATAAAATTTGTGCGATATATGCATATAATTCAAGATATATCATGCTAAAATGTATCTACCGTCTCACAAAAATATGTTGACTAAAGCTCGAGGCAAAACACAACTTCCATCAAGTATCTTCATTTCATTTTTCCAACAAATCTTTTCACAATAACAATCGTACATAGCAAAAATGGAATCTGTCATGAAATGTTTATCCAGTTAAAACAAAAGGATATGTGTCGCGCATCGACATAGAAGATATATAAAAATCGAGGTCGCGAGTGCAACAATACGTATGCTTGTATATTTTCGGCCATTTGTCGCGAGGCGTTCGGAGCAGACACATACACACACGCATCGATTTATTCAATCGCGCGAAGCACTTTGTTCGCGCGTCCTACTTTTTCGCGCGAATAACTGACGTTGTCCGAATCTCCAAAGCGGCTTACGTCAATCTATATGAATATCCATATTATATAAATACACTTAATTTAAAATAACTCAAAATAAAGACAAAGAAGAAAAAAACTAACGAATCCGGACACAGTGGTATGATATTCATCCTCCTTCTCCGTCTTTCCCATCTCTCTCTCTCTCTCTCTCTCTCTCTCTCTCTCTCCACTTTCTCCCTACCACCATATTCTCCGCGTCCGTCTCTTGCGTGACGGGCGTCTCGTCAAGGCAGCCGTCAGCTCAGAGCGCGGAAACGCGGATCGATAAGCCGGCGCACGTCTGGACGCTGCTACGACTTTCCGCGCGAGAGAAGGCTGGACGCTACCTACCTCTCTCTCTCTCTCTCTCTCTCACTCTGCCTGCCTGCCTGGGTCAGAAGACGTCTGCCCGGGCGAGCGACAGCTACCACCCACAACCACCCTACCACCCCTTTATTTTCCACCACGCCGCCGACGCTACTGCTTGCTTGCTTTGCTGCTTACCCCTTTTCCTGTGCTATGGCCAAAACTGTATACATATATATATGTATATATCTGTATGTATACATAACTGTGTGTGTATATATATATGTTTTTTTTTCATTCTTTAGGTATATCTCCTTCACGTTGTTCTCCATGTAGCAATTTGGTTTTCATGTTTGTGTTGTTTATTTTTATTTTCATCTTTTGAAGGATATGCATTGTGATATAACGATAGTCAACTTCATAAATCTAGTGTTATTTTATTCGGTGCATTGTGAAAAATTTTAAATGCGATGTAATATGATTGATTCGAGGAAATAAATGTTGTTGCATAATTCATAACGACAGTATGGTATAAAAAATAATTGTTTCTCGGAGATAAATTATTTCGGAATCATAACTGTAGCATGCAATTAGTCAAAACTTTATATATATTTCAGAGAAAAATTATCTCACTTAAATATTTAAAAACATAAAACTCGATTCTTTAACTTACAACAATTTCAAAACAGTCTTTGAAACAACTGTTCCGTATACGTCGTGTCGTCCTCTCGTTAGCGCATCCTGCAAACTCACTATTTCGCGCGACCGAAGACGGACAGGAAGAAGAGAGAGAGAGAGAGAGAGAGAGAGTACGGTGGTATATAAGCTTAGCTGCATGCTCACCGTAAGACGAGAGGACGTCGACGTCGAAGCGACCCGACGTCGCGACATTTTATCGAGGCGCCTTCGAGCGATTTTCACCTTTTGTTTTCTTTCCCTCTCTCTCCTACTGCGACAATATAAGAATTGATTTTCCGTTCGTCACTCTACTCTAACAAAAAAGATATTATGGGTGTTTTCTCTATCTCCTTTTTTGTAAGAAAATGATCAAATAATTTCATTGATTAGGATTGACTGATTCTAAACGGTGGATTAGGAGCAATTGGAAAAGCGATGCAGGGAAATTTGTTGCGACCGATCGCCCAAAGAGACCTATATATACAGTAACAGCTTGCCACCCACCCGGCCGAGTAATTACGAGCGTTTAATTTCTTGACCCTTTCGGCTACGGAGTTTGTGTTGATAGAGCCCAATCAATTCTCCTCGACTTTAGATTCTTCCCCTTCGTGCTACCCCTGTTCCAACAAACGACAAATGATCCAATTGTATAATTAAACGCGAAATCTATAAACACCGCGATCGTTTTGTTTCAGCCATCTTGATCATTTCTGTTTTCAAACCATAATCATTTTGAGAAAAATGAAATATTTTCTAGTCGACCATGTGAATTAAATGAAACTTACACACATGTACTAAGATGAAAATAAATGTGGGTCCGAAAAAGAAGGCTCTGCGCCATATATATTTTTCCTCGTGGCCTCGTCATCAATATTCATTGATTTCGTCGCGCGATCAATCCTTCGGCATCAAGTCTCACAGTCGTATATATAGAGAGAGAGGTAACTTTCTCCCAGTGGTGCGCTCCTCTCTCTCTTTCCCTCTCTCTTTTTCTCTCTTTCTCTCTCTCTCTCTCTCTCTCTCTCTCTCTTCTTTCTCGGCGAAGCCCAAGGAGAGGCTAAAGTGACCCATTGCTGACGCGCGGGTCCAATCGATACGCTACTACTCTACCTCTCCCTTCTCCTTTTGCCGACAAGTGTATCCTATACCTTCGCCAACCCACCAACTTTGACGACGCGCGGATTGACTTTTCTTTTGCGGATTTTCGTAAAAATTAGTTTGTTGTACGTATTGATTGATTGCGTGAAAATGTATCGGAAGATAAATGTTTTATAAATATGTTTCTCGGAAATGTTTAAATCACACTCGATAAATCGTGCTGTTTTGGCACAAGTCGTGTTTTGCATGTTACTTATTTAATCAATTATGCAATGGTAATCAGTGATAGAAAAAACAAGATACGAAAATATTGCGAAGTGTGAAACACGTATAGACGTCTGGCTTTATAAGTGCTACATTATGTCAACGCCTGAAAAATTGCAAGTAATTTATTGAATAACGTTTCCGAATTCCAGCTAACATAACAAGCCCTCCATGTAACATTCGTTCACTCGCAAACAAACTTATTTTATTTGTTATACGTTTAGGTGCCCGACGAGTGTAAATTTATGAATCTCGTACCTAGTAAATCTATTAATGAGACACTGATAAGTGGATATACGTAAAATAAAAGTACATCTCTTTTATCTTATCAATTAATAAAAGTAATGGATTGTCTTCTAGAGGGTTGAAATATATATATATATATATATGTATAAAGACGTCAGATTGAAGGATAAAAGGTTTTCAAACGCAGGGCCCGCCTCAGTTTTCGTGTATAGTGCGCGATGAAGTCTTTCACGAGCACGGCGCCAATCAATCAGCTCATTACACCAGATAGCCGTCCCGTCCTCTTCTTCCTCCTTCTCCTCGTCACCGACGACGTCGACTAGACGTCTTGTGCGACGCGTCCTCGATATCTCCTTGTCTCGGCGATTTGTCATCGGCTTGTTACCTGATTTCAACAAATCGGCTTGTCTGCCTTTCTTGCCTCTTCTGTTTTTTCGCTTGTCTGGCGCGGAAGCAATCAAGTTCTAGTGTTAATTTTTTTCTTTCGTACGTGGAAAATCATTTTCGCAATAACTTGGACTGCATTGTTTCTTTAAAACAAAGGGATAATTGATTTGAAATCTCATCGTTTCGACATTACCGTCCATATTGTCCATTCGTATTCAATACAACTGTCCAAAATAATCCCAACACTTAAAAAAATGTGTAAATTTCGCTAATAACAAAATCTTACGAGTTTACAACTACTGCAAAAATCGATAAATGTGTCGGTCGCACATTAATAGATGAGGTAGCCTGTTCTGGCGCTCGTAAAATTTCGAGCAGCAGCGGCAACAGCGTTGTGTCCCTTTAGTATATAGTCGAACGATGGCCGTAAGACATTACGTAAGACACGTAATGGGCAGGGAGAGAAGAGCGAAACTGTTTCTCTCACATAAGAACAAACAGAGAAAGAGAGAGAGCGAGAGAGAACGTGAAGCGTGCGCTGCACATATGCGAGTCAGAAAGAAAAGAGAGAAGCTCTCACTCGTAGCTTTAGCAGATGGGGGAATATGTTTCGAACCAAATTTGCTACTTGTGTCCTCGTAAATCATATCACTTAGCTAAGTATCTAATTTTGCTCGATTTGCCGTTCAGTGCTCACACAAATGCATACACTACGCACTATGCCAGATTTCAATTTCGGACGCTTACTGCGCGAGCTATGAATATATATATATATATTGTGTCGTGTCTATGTGTAGCTCGCTCAGAGCTTTTAGTTATTACTTCGTAGAAACGCCTGACAATTCATCAACTGTTCTCTGTTTCTCTTAAGATTGTTTTGTTTTTTATTTTTATGCTATAGTCGCGCAACGCACTCGGCTAATTGACTATCCAATCATCGTGCTGAATATGAGAACGTAAACATATCAAATCGACCAATTTGTCGTAGTGAAATCGTTGTTTATACGTGAGAATATAAATAAAGATGTATATGAAATTTCATCTATTTGTCGGAATCAAGCGCATTGAAAGAATATAATAAATTCGAACGACAAATCGAAGCATTTTGAAGTATAAAAAAAAGCCGAGAAGTGCTGCAGCCACTGCCGCCACTGCTCGCGGCAGAAAGGAGAAAGGCAAAGAGAAAGAGGACCAGCGAGAAAGAATTCGAGAGGCGCCACAAATCACACTAGAAGGGGAGGAGAGGGTGGGTGGTAGAAGTCGTAGGAAAAAGAGGGTGGTTGCCTGGGTGGGCTTGTGTGCGCGAGAGTGAGAGCGCCTGAAGTCAGAGACGGGTTCTGGCGATAACAGAGGGAGGGAGGCGTACGTATATACGCGCGACATGTTTTATGACGTCTGTTCATCACGTCGGGCCTCGTAGCTCGCAGCCTCATAAATTAGAAATCACCCCCTTAGATATAGGCCCCCTTTTGCGCAAGAGCGAGAGAGAAGGCGTGGATTTTTTCATTCCTCAACAACCGAAAATTACCGTAGACACAGTGTGACGTTTTAACGCAACGAGACTTCTCTCTATCTCTCTCACTCACTCCACGTTTGATGATTTATCTCATCATTCGGAGATCGCGTAAATCAAACGAGATTTTATATTTGTAAGGTTGCGCGTGCTTTGGGAGATGGCTTCTTGATTGACGAATTGCCTTTTTGTACATGAGCTTAGCGGCGATTATTTTGCACTGTTGGGGAGAGTTAAAGAAATCAATCGTGTATTGATTGCAGAGTTTGCAAAGTTTACTTGTTACTTTTGCTTTTTGTCTGCATTCTAGAATCGAATATTACGGCAATACAAAAGACTCATTTGAATATATAACCACAGATTCGATCGCGATTCCATGTTCCAAACGTCTCATTATAAGTGTTTTTTTGTTGTAATTTGTAGAAACCGATTGAAAGCGCATAGCCGCATTGAAATAACTCTTTCAACGAAGCAGATTAAAAGTACGTCCAAGAATACATTAAGCATGTGCTTGCGCGCATAGACAAAGAAGCTATACTCGGAGAGGACGCAAATAATAATTATAAGTCTGCGGCGTCTGTGCTGGGCAATCTTCGAAATTCCGAGTACAAGGAAAGACAAAAAAACAACCTGGACATTCAATCAGTTTGGGGTTCATAAACGGCTCTCTCATCCGACTTTTGAGTGAGGGAGAGAGAGAGAGAGAGAGAAAGAGAGGACACTCATTACAAACGGAGTGCGGATAATATCATAGTATATGCCACAGCGTAAAAGGAAGAAGGAAAAACGAACGACAGGTATTGACTTGGAGTCGATTGACCCACAAGAAGGCGGTTGGCATCGATCGTTTCACCGTATAATGATCGTCGCGCGCGATGAAAGCCTTTGTGAAAAATCGCGTTATAACCCTAATTTAATTTTATGGCCTGAAGAGAGATCGCATCGGCGACTTGTCTACGCGCAAAGGCATAATAGCCGCGGACGCGTATATAATAATGGACTTACAAGCTGAGGGGAGACCAAGGTATCGGGGGAAGAGAGAGAGAAAGAAGGAGAGGAGATAAGGCCAACGACGTAGAACGGGGGTGGCACGAGAAGGGGAAAGAGAATGAAAGAGAGAAGGAGAAAACGATGGGAGCCAGACGGGCAACTGGAACAAGCGATTTCTAATAGACAACGATTCGTACGTACGCGGTAGCTCTGCACTTATGTGTGCGCGTGTGTTACGCAATTTGTTACTTTTTTTATTTTGAAATGAACTAGCTATAGGGTGTTTCTTAATTTTGTATGTTCTTTTTATTTTTTTCTAGCAAAGAATTTTTTCATTAGACATTTATCATTTTGACGAAGGGCAGTTCATCGTATAACAATTTGGCGTTGTTACTATGAAAATAGTTGATTAAAATTACTTCCTCAAACGTGCGTTTGTTACAAAAATTACTCGTAAATCATGAGCTTTTTTCATGAGAATAAGTTAACAGTAACTTTACAAGTCAACAGATTACTCGCAAAAATCGTAAAAGAAAGTTGATTCAGTGGGTAAGGAAAAAAAGAATCCCACAGGAAGAGTGCAAAAAACGCGACTCGTCAAGAAAAGGGCAGAAGGTAAAAAGGACGAAAGGAAAGGGAGAGTGGTCTCTAATAATCAGTTGTAACGCGAGCCATCGTAAAAGGCCAAAAAATAAAAAAGGAACGGAGACGAGACGTCGTCGTCGTCGTCCACTATGCGTTTAAATTTAGTAGCTTCCATAGAAGCCCCGAAAACGGAAAGAAAGGCCCGCAGGAAGGGAAAAAAGCAGACTTTTGCGAAATTACTTTTGAGGAAGTATTATTATCTTTTACTCTCCGTTTCTCTCATTCTCTGCAACTTATAGACGCCTGTTTAGACGATGAGTTAAAAAGAAGAAATTCGTCCGCACCGCCAATCGTAAAACTAGTCGGTCGCTCGATAGACTGATGACATATCTCCCCTTACGCGCGCGCTCCTTGAGCGTCGCGCCATTGCGAAATCAAGATTCTCGCACGGATTGATATATTCTTGGAAATTGTCGAAGATTGTAAATCATTCGCGACGCGCATTTAAAAGCTTTTCAATCTCGAACGGTTAAACTTATAAATAACACACGCCGCAAGCGAGCCAGACGCGAGTTACACGTCTTTGTGAGAGACTTGTTTTCGATATAAATATATAGATGTGCATATACAAGAAAACCTGCGCTATTATTAATAAATCATTCCCAACTCAAGTTGCAAATGAAAATACATTTCATTAATTTTGTATTTATACATGCTTGGATGTACCGAGGAATTTTGCGAAATTACTCATAAGAGATTGAAGCTTTAGTGATGAAAGTTTTAGGTTTTTAAGAATTTTGGATTATCCTCGGTTGATAGATGCTGAATTTTGAAATGGAAAATATTTCGTATAATAGGTCAATCATTCTCATTAACTTTGTTCTAAAAACGATAATTTTCGATTTCACAATTGAAAAGAAAATCCTCTAAAAGTTGTAAAATCTTTATTATAAACAAATCTAAGATTCAATCGTAAAGTACATCGTTTATTTTTAATATCCAATTTGGTAAAAAATATTTCAATACACATTACGTTACAAGGATATCTTTTAATCAATGTTTTCCCGTGTACGGATGCCCCATTACACGGCATTAAAGCTGTCCTAAATAAATGTACTCTGCGGCGATCAAGATGATCCTTGGAAGAAGATCACATCTTAATCATCCAAAAAGTATACTCAACGCAACACACACACACACACACACACACAACCAATAAAGACAAAACAAGTGCGTAAAGGCTGAAAAAATAAAGGCGATGCTACGGCGGCGATCTATACGCGAGAAAGGGTTATATTCTCACGAAATTACTTTGGCCAAGCGTGCGAATGAATAGAAAGCAGCGATAATGAAAAATTCAAAATACTAACTTGGCGTCAGCGGCTTTCGGAAATTACTGTAATAATCCATGCACCAAAGGTACACATACTTGCTGCACGATTTTTGATTGATCCCTTTAGAGCGCCAAAAAAAAACAAAAAAAGGAGGGTCAGACTGCACATTATTATCTTTCAACAATAGCCTGAGCATCAGACGTAATTGGTGCATAATTCGCGAAAAGTGGGACGCGATTTTCTGAGAAGATTCACCGCTTTTGCAAGAGAGGGAGGGAGAGAGAGGTGGAGACTCGATGGCCGCCATAATTGCGACCGGATTCAACCGATCTACCTCAATGGGCAAACGAGATGGATCGAAAGAGAGCGAGAGAGAGAGGTCTGTGGGATGTGTATATATATATATATATATACACATACGATCAAGGCGCCTCGGGGTCCCAAGGTCGACAACGAGTCGAGCGAACGAGATGGACGTTTGAGCTGTGCGAGTGATGGATTCGCTCGGTTTCTCAGACCATTTTATAATGCCGCTAGTAACTTCAATTACTTTTTTCTCGAGTTTAATGTATATACCTTCACCTTTATTTTTCTTGTTAAAAATTTAATATTAAGGTGAAGTTATGTATTATCTGGTGAAATGATTAAAATTTTTGAAATGCCTACTATTTTACAAGATATCTTTTTGATCACGTATAAAAAGTAATACACAAAAATGAAATTGTTTAAAAATTTCTATAAAATTCATTTGAAAATATTTGTTAGAGAATACAGAAAACAGTTATATTATTATTCGATCAACTGCAACGATTACATTTATATATCTTATTGAATATAAAAATTATCGTCAGATAAATCTGACTGTATCATAAAATTTTATTCTGTCGGAAGCATCAATTTGCAATCGACATTGTATGAATAAAAAAAACGTACAGTCAGTCGAAGAGAAATTAACGTTTTTACGTGCCACACTTCCTCCGATTATTGGCAAATTTTTCAATCGTGATAATGCTCATCAATAAACTGTCAAAAGTATGCAATTTATTTTCTCAATTTCCCATTAGCCTTGTGCACGCGCGAAACGGGGAGAGTGAGAGGGGCAATAAATCAATAGCATTCATACAATTATAAAGATTCATCATTTCCGTAATAATATATATGATTGACGTAAATCTTCCGTTAGATTCAATTAATTTGGCAAGCTCAATGAAATAACGAAGAAACGCGAGTAAAAAAAAAGAAGCGTATCGCGCACTTATAAATAAGGTACAAACTAGCGGGAATAAAACAAGATAATAATAAATACGAAAGTAAACGCGCTTAATGGGCGAAGATTTGCCGGGCCAGATAGAAAGAGAAGAGGGGAGGGAAGAAGAGCAGTAGCAATAGCAGTAGCATCCCACGCAAAGTACTCTCGGTGCTAACTCAACCTTTGGGATTTGCGTCGGCACTCGAGAAGAAGCGACTCTCTCTCACCCTCTCTCTCTCTCTCTTTCTCTTCTACTAGTAGGAAGAGAGCGAGAGAGCGAGCAACCCACCCTTCCTTTTCTACATTCAAGATAGCTCGCAAGGAATACGTAAGCAGCGGCGCGCGACTAAGGCACGTCCGAGCTTTTCGCGCTTCTACGATTCCCTTTCGTTTGGGGGTGGCTGGGTTTACGCCACATTTATGCAAAATAATGTTACCTCCGTTGCTTCAACGAATTTACCGGAATTTCCAGAGATCTCTGTTGTTGTTGCGCTCGAATTGATTGGATGAAACTACGCTAGTATATTTTTTTATGCTTTTCGACTTTTCGTTTATACGTTCAATATTAATTGCAAATAAAGTAGAAAAATGTCACGCAATATTACAAATAATTGCAATATAAATATATTTTATTCAGTACATCTTTCTATGAAGTAATATTCGACTGAAATAAATTAAAAATAAATTACAATAAAAATTCCTATCTAAAGTTCCAATCCATATAAAAATATAATTAGCTTATCTCCAATGAAACATTCTAATGGTGTTACATTATTGATGTTTAACAAAATTAATTAAAAGAAAACAGTCAATCAAAAAATAGATCTATAAAATGTATAACCGTAATTGATAATAATTAGCAAGTTACACAAATTTTCAACAGCTTTAAAATCATCTTCCATCGTGTGTAGCTCGCTCCTCGAAAGAATGGGTCTATATAGCCCGCACCTCGGTAAGCAATCGTTCAACTGCTCGAGCAAAACGTGCGCGGCGTCGGCAGGCCGCCTTATACAACACCGGTAAAACGTTAGAGTAGATAGGCGTATATAGTAGGGTCAGCAACGTCGTTCGGGCAAGAGTTCGGCTGCCGAGCGCCGTAAAAACGTCAATTAAAGTGTTTTATTTGATCCTTCGTTAAAACGTTGAAATGGAATTTTGATTTATGACAGCACAGCGCGAACGAGCCCCATCGCTCTCATGCATACACACACATACGCGCGCACACACTCACACACACACTTGCTCGGGTAAATAAAATAAATAGGAGGCTATAATTAGCGGCCGGCCGTTCTCTCCCTCTCTCTCTCTCTTTCTCTCATATACACACACACACGTACTGAACAGCTAAGAAGGCCGAGATCGTATATTTTTTCCTCTTTTTCGTGAATTACGACGAGAGAGAGAGCTAGAGAGGGGGGGGGGAGTGAGAGAGGGAGAATGTGAGCGGAAAATGACCGACCGATGAAGTAGTTGCGTGGTATATCCCTACACTCGAATTGAGATGCGTACAAAGGCGTATAGTTGGAATTTTGAAATTAGCTGATTTATCGTGTGGAGACGGATGTGAAAGTCACATTGAGGGTATTTGATGCTTAGCGATTTCGATCATTCAGACAAACTTTTCCGTCGAATTTTTAATTGTTTTTTTTTCGAGATACACTTGTAAACTACTTTCGTCTGCGCTGCGTAAAATCTATTTGTGGTATATACATTGCCGATGCCATGCGCAAAAGCTTTAAACAAATGAAATCCCGCTTTTAATAAGCTCGTTAATGCCAAAATATGCGTTGTAAACGATTTGCGCCAAAGCTGTATCGGCTATATTTAAATAATGTGAGACTACGTAGCGTGTAGTGCTTGAGGGCAATCTTTGTCACGCGTATAACGGAAGAAATTGACAAGTAAAAAGCTTGCGTCGAGTACGTTGGAGAACTGGTATCGCACTACGTATCTGTAATACAGAGCGACCACCGCCATGCGATCGTTGTATTTGGATTTATTTGGTTGATACTTTATCATTTATTCTTTATCCACTCAAATGAAAACATTGGATGCTAATGAAGTTACAACTTTGTTAAATTTAGTGTTCCAATTAAGATGTTTTCATTATGTTCTAATTATACTAATTGTTAACTTTTTTGTTCTAGGTAAGTTGCCGCCATGTTTCATTGATATCTCTCACTTAGAATTTACGTAAGTGCCAATGCAAAATAAATGAAGCACAAAAACACTACTCAAACGACGACAAGGAAACACTTTCCTATAATATCTAATCACCATAAACTTCAAACAGAATTTACCACTCACTCTCGCAAATTAATTTTTTACGTCATCACCCAAGTGCATATATATACAATCTAACAGTACAATATCTCTCAAGGCTTCATATATATACATTTATAATATTCGTGTGTAACATACGGGATCAACCTATGGCCCCACAGCGGTTCGTCGTTGATAGATGAACACGGGCGCCTCGTGTGTAGGTGGATGAGGATGAATGACTCTCGTCAAACACGCGCGCCTGCATTAAGGGACAGCAACAGCCACAGCAACAGCAGTAGCGTCTTGATAATATTGATGACCATCTCGTATTTACATGAATAGCTATAACCAAAACCGCGTGTTATTCAAAAGTCTTTGTCCTTTCATCTACGTTATACGGAGATTATACGCATAAATAATTGCGCGTGTAAGAATGGTAGCAGCACTTAATTGATGGCTAACTCGTTGCTGAACATATCAGACTGATTTTTAATTCACCTTTACGAAAGAATCCGCCGAGAACATGATAGTGTTATTCATGAAGGCTAAATTGCTCAATATGTCGTATTTAAGCAATCGTTCGGAAGTCAATCTACCGTCGTGTTTAGTGAAAACGTGCTTTTGCACTACCGTCGCAAGCTAATTATTAGCTTAATTTTAATTAAATCAATCAATCATAATCGTTCGACGCGGGCGTTTAACTTAACTTTTAACGTTATCGTAAAATATGTTATTAGAATACTTACTGACGATCGCGAAATGAGAGAGTTTAAACTTTCACTTAAAAACTCGATGTCTTGCTTCGCCTCCTATACATGTATACATAATTTTCTCGCATTGCATGTATGTACTATAGACAACGCGATATGTAACGTGCGGTTTATAACTACATTCTATCGTGTGTTTAGTAGGATTTCATATACAATTTGAGCACGCTTATACATATGAAATCGATTTTTTCTCTTTTTTAGAGCACGATAACTTGAAATCAGTATTTTTGGAAAAAATTATCTATACGAGTGTAAAACAACATTATACAGCAGAAATTCGCAACTCTAAAATCATAAACGTTAAAAGTTTTTCACGTGTATGACTTTATTTATTTTGACATTAATAAGTATGTAAGAATAATTTTGTGTTTATAAAAATCAATCGACAAAAACATAGCGACTTATCAAAACATAGACAAATTTTTAAACATTTTAAAGGTATCCTATTGCAAATGATACTTGGTCTCCCTCTCTCTCTCTCTCTCTCGGTTGTGTCAAAACATAAATCGATCAAGGTTCGCGCTAGCAGCAAAACACAACGCCGTTAATTCCGTCGCGGTCGTCCCTCGTCAATTTCAATGCAGTCTGCTCTCGTGCGAGATGGTGGCGGTGGCTTACGTCGCTCTCAGAGGGAGCGGCAAGTCAGCGGACAATACGCAGTGCGTACATGTACACATATACACACACACACACATATATATATATATATATATATATATATATATACACAATAGGAACTGAGATGGGGTGATGTGAAGGTGTCCTGCGCGATGACCTGCCAACGTGTTTCGCGCATTAGCTTAATCGGATCCCATAAATTATGTATCAAATTAATATCCTCGAGCCCGAGAGAGAGGGAGAAAGAGAAAGAGCAGGCGTGTGCATAGTTTGCTGGTCATCCGTCAAGTGTCAAGGAGCTAGGTCGTTCATGATGAGAAGTTGACGGACGGACGGATGGGCACGCGGTGTCTTGCGGTTGTGTGGATCCCTAATGAATAGCCTTATCCACCGTGCGAACGCTTATGCCACTGCAGGTGGCGCCTTATATGTATTGCAACCAAGCTGCTTCGTCTCTTTGTTTGCCGAGAGAGAGAGAGAGAGAGAGAAAGACAAAGAATTGACAGGACTTTGCATTTATCATTACTTACGAAAGAGAGAAAGCCACTGAACAACGGAGAAGAAGGACAAGGATAATTTGTCAGTGCTTAGCTGTTGGTTGATGTCTTCCAAGCGTCAACACACTGCCACTGACTTATTAGTCAAAAGAAGTGACGAAGACTGTGGTAATGAGGGATCGTAGCTACAGTTTTTGTTAAAAAAGGGTTTACTTTTGTTTACATCCCGCAAGACGCCCAATCCTTTTCAAGAATCTATTGTATCATTGTAAGTCTTTCAAGACGTTCTATTTCGAAGAATCTTTTTGTCGTTTAGCCATGCAGTTTGCGTACATTTGAAACATGGATGGATAATGGTAGATATAAAAATGGCAAACCACAATTTTTTTCCAAGGAAAATGGGAAGATAGCATGTAAAATTTTGTTTAGAGTAGGACAAAATTGATAAGAAAATCTTATTCCTTAAAAATGTAAATTCTATTCTATGTTATTTTAGTTATGTAACATTTACAACACAGACAATTGGACTTCAGTCAAATTGCTGTGCACCAAAAATTTTACACGACATCTTGAGTTAAGTACTCTATAAAATACACCATTTTATGGTTGATTCATCGAAATAAAATTTGTACGTATTCTTCTGATAGCATTTTATCATTCTATATCTGTTAGTAATTTCCTGCGTTGAAACTATGTGCATTTCCGATTTGATTTGACACCGTCAATATCGGCAGCTAGAAATCGTAATAATTCAAAAACATATGGACCAAGAAATGAAATGTTTGTAAAATTTTGAAAATCGAGCGTTCTTACTTGCAGTGTAAGGTAGTTCATTGTTATTGATACTATCTTTCTGAATATCGCTAACATGAATCAATGATTGCATTGCCTGTCCTACATCTTCATTGAGGTCATGTGAAATTATTGATACTCTCCAACTGATTTTATTTATAGCTGAAACTTTTCCAACCAATCATTATGTCGATTTTCATTTGTTATTTTTAAGTGAAAAGAAATAGCATTATTGAAAATAATAGAATAACTAACATTTATTAAAAATGATATACATTATCCAAAGAAATATAAATACCTCTTCTAGTTGGACTAGCATTATTATTTAATTCAGTGACTTTGATCTTGCCATGGGTATTGCCGCTCGTTGACGGACAGTTAATGTATTGCACCTGGTCATCGGTAACGCTGTTTCTCGATGACAAGTCTCGATAATAAATTCGTGTTTTTCCTTGATATAATGCCTTTTTTTGTACATAAACATTCGAAAATTAGAATGATTTCCCAATAACACATAATTCTATAAATGTTACCTTTTCTTGCTTGATTGCTTTGGATCCAACATTTTTGTTCTTCTTATTAGTGACTTTAGTATTAAAAATTTTCCTTTTCACCTCAGTGTCCCAGTTGATACATTTCTTTTTTGCTATTCCTATTACAACGACAGGACATAGTTGACTGTAATAACTATGTTATGCAGAAGGTGTTGACAATACGAAAGAAAGAAACAAACCTTCATTTTGCCACATAGCCTTGCGTTTTATGCCAACACGTACAACTTTTGTGTCGACATTCTCATTATTTTCTATGCCTAATGGAGAAAGAGGAAGCGAAAACACAAAGCCAGTATATGCACTTTTATTATTATCGATATTTCTTTTCACGTTAGTTATCTCAACCGGCAAGTTTGATTTATCGCATAATAATTTTTGTGAAAAATGTTGATCAACGGATTGGTTGTTACTAATTTTAAGCATCTTATACTATATGAGCAACAAATGAGAAACCAAATCAAAACATTAATTAGCAAGTGAAACAGAACTTTTGAAAATTCGAATGTAACTGACTGTCGAACGTCTCAGGAGTGTTTGTTTGAGTTAGATTTTCAAGTTTATGTACATACATAGCATGAATCCAAACATTGTACAGTAAATTTAGGTATCGTAACCAATTTCGATATTTGGAATAGTTAAGAACATTTTAAGTGTTTAGTTGGCTCTACTGAAACAGCCATCGTTTAAAAATGAAATTTTCATTTTTGCATAACATTAGACAAAAATGTCATTGTATAAAATAGTTGTTTTATTGTACTTATATTTATTAATCTATAATGCCACATTTTCCGCGTTGCAGTATGTTGTTTTATTAAATACGTAAAAATATACCAAACGAAACAAAATTCAAGACCTCAAAGGTAATTCATCAATCTTTATAACCCCAAATTTATTCGAAAGTATCAATCTAACAGAAATTAAACACGGTAATCGCAGCCGGGGGATAAAATGGCGAAAAGTTTAATATCCACTATCTACACGCGATCCGCAAGTTTTATCCATGAAGCAATGATTCATTATCTTGAGCGATGACAAATTCGCGGTGAGAGCCGACCACCCAGTAGCCACGCCATTATTCCCCTCAAGTATACCACGGGACAAGGAGCACGCTCTCACTCGCGAATTATCAGTGAGTCCGTTCATTCTCGTCAGTATAAGTCGTTTCTTATGCTCTCCCTGTCTCTCTTCCCTTGTCGCGTATGTCACCTAAACAATGTGGGCGAACTGAGAGAAAGAGAGACCGAGAGAGGGAGAGAGAGAGAGAGAGGGAGAAACAAAGACACGCGGAAGGAAACGCGAAGAATACGGTTAATGATGTTGGAAGAATGAAAATTGCTTGAGATGTTTACGAGACTGTAATTTAATTGGTGCCAGCGAGACATTTTAATAATTGTAACTGATGCGAATGTGAATAAACTTGCCGTATACTTTCTCCGAGTATTTTTTTATTCTCTAATAAAGCAGAATGAATGAGGGACAGAACATCGTAAAAGTTGACTCGGCGAATTAAAAAACTGTAAATTACAGAATTTTCATAAAATAATCAATCATATAATTGATTAATTCGATTATTAAATGTTGCACATACATTTACATTGCCAAATCAAATTTTCATTAAATAAAATGTAAGATATGAAGTTTTCACTAATTATGCATCCATTGTTTTCTCCATTCTCAACAAAATTTCAGCATGAAAATAACAATTTATTGACAAACGTTCTCTTTACGATTGCTAGAAAGGATTAACAAAGGTATATATACATATAAGAAAAGGTACAGTGGGAGTTACGGGAGGGTAAGAGCCGCTTACGAATTACGCGACAAGGCATCCTGCAGCAGCAACAGCAGCAGCAAAACCGGCTCTCTATGCGACACGGCTGCCAATTAGCGAACTGACATCAAACTGACTGACCACCGCGACAGTCTTTCAACCTTCGCTCTCTTGTCTCTCCCTCTCTGTCTTTTTTTCTTCACATTTCGTCAAACGTGCATGTACAAAGACTTCGTTGAAAAAAAAACTGTATTTTCAAATTCATAAACCAACGTTATTTTGAGCTTAATAACTGAAAGTTCATTGTTTCTATCCCATTCAACGAAACCATTAATGCCAGAAACTATGATCATTCTTTTTATTCTGTTTGCCACCTGTTTTTTCCTCATTATATCCGTAGAAACGTTTGCTCGGACGCGCGCGCGTGTGAGAGAAGAATCAAGCCTCGGAACGTATAAAAGCTACTCACACGCGAACCGCCCACAGGAGGCAGTTCAGATACATATGCGTTTTGAGGCGCTTAATTTGAAAATGAGTCTAGAGAAAGAGAGAAACGGAGAGCCTTTGTGTACGTGTCGCTGCTCCCCCTATTTAATTGTTTTTCCGCTACTGCTGACCGTTTCTTACCTGTCTAATTAACCGTTACACGACTGTCCACCCTCTCACGAATAAATTAGCCAACGTGAAAAAATGTTAATTGACCCTTTAGCAGAGATAAAGAAGAAAAAATGGCGCAAGTAGCTTGGCGCAATGGATGTTTAATTAAATATCGAGTTGTGCGATCGTAAATCGATGATAGTATAACGCTTTTAAACTCGGCTATGAATATTGATGCTCGCGCGTCGCTTCGCGCATTTTTATTTTCTCTCCCATTGGCTGTTCTCGAGCTCGGCCAATAATAATAATTGGTTTAACACGCGTGCGAGAGCGAGCGCATGCCTTACGTGATTGAGGCAAACTTGTCACAAGATACGACGTAATATGTCATGTATATATGCGAATACACGCACTGCGAGCGTGTATGTATACGCGTTGCGATCGTTATTTATGTGGCTGAGTGCGTAACTGCCGCGTAGCGTAACGCAGGATTTGTACGTACACCAGTGAGAGCTAACGTATAGCTAGCTTGGCTGTCTATAATTAACTTTATATTCGAGCTCTCTCTCTCTCTCTCTCTCTCTCTCTCTCTCTCTCTCTCTCTCGACGGCTAATCCGCACCACACCAAGCACATGGTGTGATGTGTGCGTCTGTGACGAGAGAGAACCAAACCATGGGAACGAGTATAGAACTACAGCGACAGGTATAAAATGTTATCACTTATTAACGTTCTCTCTCTCTCCTGCAGCTCTTGCAATGTTGTTGCAAATAACGATTCTACATCCGTGTTCTGAATGGAATTGACGAGGCTACGTATATATATCTTTTCGTTTTGTTTCACGCTCTCGATGCGATGAGCTTTTGAATGATCTGCAAGAGTGACTGTTATTGATGTGTGCATGAAACAGAAAGATTTTGTTTTGCCTGAGATTATAAGATTTATGATTATTTCTGATACACGAAAATCCGCTGCGATGTTTGCAAATATAAACTGACCTATTAATGATTATTTTTCTTTTTACGTGTAGTTAGACTATAATTGAATCAAAACCAATTATGAATTCGCATCTCATGTTATTTAAGGATAGAGTAAGATCATTTTTAAATGTGACGTTTAGATTATTCTTCGAAGATAGATCATTGAATTGTACAGTAGAAAATTCCTGATTAATTAACGATAGGAATAAATGTAGAAAGCCGAAAAAACACACAAGGTAAACGAGTATTTATGAAAAAAAGACTAATGTTATCCACCCACATCAAATGAAGATAGGCTCTCTCGCCTGTTCGAATAGTGTAGATCTGTGTCAGACGGGCCATAATTCGTTTGACTTCGGAAGCCAACTCTCCTTCTCTTTCTCTTAAATTCATCGATTATTTCATTAATCTGATCGCATAGATCCGTGGGTGGAGCGTACGATAATAATTATTACGAACGTCCATGGCGCATTATCCAAGAAAAAGAGAAAAAGAGCTATTCTCTCTCTCTCTCTCTTTCTCTACGTACTTGCAAGCGAGGAGCAATCGACGGAAATCCAACACTCGGAATTGTGAACAACAGTGGGATCGGGGAAAGAAAAAAACTCATAGAAAGAGAAAGAAAAACTAGAGAGAGAGAGAGAGAGAGAGAGAGAGAGAGAAAGAGTGAGAGAAAGAGACGGAGAAGGGCAACGCGTCACGTTGCATTACGGAATGATATTCGCTAATTGAGCTCGAAGATAAAAACGACGGCTAATAACCGTAGCTGCTGCTGCTACTGCTGCCACGGCGGCCGGAAGTCCCTCGAGGACGGATAATCATACGTTGTACCAACGGCAACGAGACTCGTATCTCTCGTATACTCTCTGCCTGTCCTCTAACTATCCGTATACTGGTTGCTCTGCTCTCTGCTGTTGCTTTATCAGGCCGCATGTCGCGGCCTTCTTTTCCTTCTCCCTCTCTCTCTCTCTCTTCCTACTTTTTTTTTCGTTTGTTTATCCGCCTTTTTTTGTTCTTTAGTTCAAGCGACTTTCCCATTTATTTCGCTGGCTGATGGAAGTGTTGCGAAAAAAAAGATTTTTTTGTCCAGAGGGAGAGTGTGTATTTTATTCGCGTGTATAAGGCTGACCATTATTTGACGTTTAGCTTTATTAACTCGCGAGCAGATAAGATTTCCCCCCCCCCCCCAGACAGCCCGACGTAGAATTTAAATTCATCGCCAAAGTATGCACGCTTGCAACGGAGTCTCGAACTTTTATGCGATTTATAAAAGTTTGATTTATATGACTATTGCCTTGGTTTTTGCTTTCCCCCTCTTTATGTTGGTCGTTGTTTATATTGTTATTTCGATTCTACATGAAAAGTCTCTTATGGATGGTTGTTTATATACCGATGAAAATTATTATCGAAAGTATCGATACATTTCAGATTTATGAGTTTTCGTTCAATTTACAACCGTGTGTGATCGAAAAAAAATTCATTTAAAATGCATATGCTCAATCTGATACTCGAATAAATATAAAGATCGTATGGTAAAAAAGTGGAATTCCAATTTAGTGGGTAATAGGAAAAGGGCGTCGGCATATAGCACAGTAGCGTTGCTTGCAATCAAACTAAAGGGTTTTACTATATATGTATGGAACGGTGCGAGTGATAGACGAACTGGGTGCAAGACTGACGTGCAATAAAAGTGAGAAATAAGAAAGAGCCTTAAGGTTCTGACGCCTGATGGAGACGTCGTCGTCCTCGTCGTCCGACACTTCAAGCAGACGGTTACGACGTTTGATCGACAGCGCGTTTCTCCGTCCGTCTTTTGTCCCTTTCATGCTTGCTTGCTTGCAGCTTGCTCTCTCGCATATCAAAGAGCTTTGAACTTTACTGCTGTTGCTGCTGCTGCTGTTACTGCTGCCGTTGCTGTTGCTGCTGTTGCTGCTGGTGCTGCGCCTCGCTGTCCGCCTTCTTCTTCGTCACTTCGACTTTATTGATGCGCGTTGTTTTTATTGAGCTTGATGTGTCAGTATGCAATTCACACTTACGCGCTCTTTGTTATTTCGAGAATGCCAACTTAATTCTCTTTTTCTCTTCGTTTCTTTCTTCGTTTGACACGAGTGTTTTATATCGTTGTAGGCAAATTGAATTATTTCACGACTTGACATTTGTTTTATTGATATTGTAATAATGCGAACTTTATTCTAATCCTCGTTGTGAAATGATAATTTTCCTGAATTTTTAATTTGTGGATACCAAGAATAAATTATCAGCGAAGAAAATATACTGCACTTGGAGAAAATTAAGTAATTGGATAATACATGCCATTGAAAAATAGTTTGTAAATAAATGTTTATTTATTAATCTTTTAAAAAATCGAAAAGAGCCATCAAAAGTTTGAAACGTTGAAAATAATTGGCTACATATACTAATCAAAAAACCAAGTCTATCTTCATATTTCTTAACAAGATATTAATGTCATTTTTTGCAACTACTACCCTCGTACTATTTTCAAGATAACAACGCAATAAGTTATTAAAAACGCAAGTCATCCGTACAAGCATTATCTTAAAAAGCCACATTACCGGGTCTCTTAAAGAACGAATTTTTTGCAATCATTTGGCCAATCGTAACTCTACACCAGTGTTCCTCCTCCGGCGCATAATACCCATAGTTGTTTTTGCCGGCGGCACTTCCGACGCACGCACACCGATGCCGCCAAAATGAAATGCCGCTCCTTCTTTATCTTTATTTTTCTTGCTGCGCATCACTACTCGACTATAAATAGCAAGGAAAAGTGCAAAACTCATATGCATGATGTATCAGATTCTCGATAGAGTAGACTGCACGTCGCTCACCGTGTTGTGACGGACGCTTGTCGCCGCCGATTATTGGTTGTGTAGGTTGCGTTGAGAGTTATTAATGAGTATATATATGCATGTGGATCGTACCATCTTGTGTTATTTTTTTTGTATCCTCCAGAGAGATCATGTTGTCATTTTTTGATGGGTGGCGCAGGAATTTTGCTTACGTATTCATTGAATTATTAATGCGAGGTATGATGCTGCTGCTGCTGTATCGCTTGGACGTTGTAAAGAGTTGACGACGTGGAAGTCATTTTCATGCTGCGAGCTCTCATGACAAAACGACAAATGTATATAGTAAACGTCACAGCTGAAAATTTACTTTTACAACACTGTTGACGTAGTTAACAGAGTCGTTTCATATGAGGTAATTTATGCCTGATGCGCCAAAGTTGGCATGATCGTGAATTTTCGGGTACTAGGTTCTAATTAAGGTATAAAGGTATATAGTGGCCCAACCTGAGTATTATTAAAAAATGTATATTTTTATTTTCAGGTGAGTATTACTGGAGTTAGCATTCGCAGTGATCGATATCACAATCGTGTGAGTATATATATATTTTACAGACGATATATGCCTGATAAAAATGGTAAACAGCGCATTCCATCATCACGAAACAATACTCTGCCGTCAGTTAAAATGAAATCGAAACAAATCAGAATTAATCGTAACTGATGTTTATGATTTTTTTTTTTACAAATTTATATTCTCGGTATTTATTAAAGATAACAGGACATTGAAACCGCGCGCGCTCGTATATACATAAATCTGCCAAATGAATGGACTTGAACGAATATCCATAGAAAATACATCGTTCAATCACGCGGAATTATATCTGTTCACCACATACACGCTCTCAGTGGAATATCAATGTCCATAACATTTCAGTACTAAATTAGAATGGAAGCGACAGAAAAAATGCTAATCGACTAAGCAATCAGGCAAAAATTCAACGCACATCAAAAATATAAAGAAAAAAAAATAAAATAAAGCGTCCGACTTCTTGCATATGACGTGCGTTTTGCTTGGTAAAGCCGTAGAATTATGTGTGTCGCGAAGTGGGGAGAGAGAAAGAGTATAGGATATCGAAGTCAATCTTTCGCTGACACTCGGAAATTCTCAAGGCTTGAAATCCTTCGGCAGCGGAATGCCCGATAATCATCGATAAATCAATCGGTTGCGCTGCTGCTGCTGCTGCTGCTGCTGCTGCTGCTGCTGCTGCTGCTGCTGCTGCTCATGCTGCTGCCTTGGCTCTCGTATGTGAGTAGTCTTTCGTCGTCTTCGTCGTCGTCTGCCTCGCCTTTATGGCGGACATAACTCGCCTGATTTCACCAGAGATTATCTCGTTATTTATTGGAAAGTCTCTCGAACGCGCTCGCCGAAAAACTTCCTTCTCGTAACTCAACTTGCCTGCCTTCTTTCTTTAGATCGAAGCGAGCCAACACATCAAACATACACACACACATACACGTGTACTCTTCTCTGTGTCTTTCGTCTGCTTAATGGTCGACTTCTGCGTTCATGGAATTATCATTTAAACCAGGCTCGATTGTTTATAATCGCTCTTGCGAGTGCACTTCGCTCTGCGAATTTCAATTTTCCATAAATAACAAGTTCTCTCTCTATCTCATTCTGACCTTTTTGCTCCATCTCTTTCTCTCTCGCACGCGCAGAATTCATTTCGATCCCATAAATTTGTGTTTCGCCGGGTGATCGAATTATTTATGATCATGACGCGCTTTATGTCGTGAGTATATGTACACGCCTCTCTTATTTCGGTGCGTATGCATTTGGCCAGTTGGCTGGGCCTTTTTTTATTTTCTCTATATTTAGCGATTCACAATCACTTTATGGCTTTTCATCATCTGTCACGTATATACTTTACCAGTCAATTTAGCGATTTATTCTTTTTCAATTTCTCGATGATTTATTAAATGCAACAATTAACATGGGTATTCATTTTAATTAACGATATCGAGAAATATTGGAATTCGAATTGACGACCAATTATGTCAGTGGCATATGTTTGTAAAAATATATTATTCTTTATCGTACAAACAATCATTTCTTCAAATTTAAGTCAAACTACAATAAAAGTTGGTCGCACAAGTTTATCTATCCAAAGAGATCAAATTACAAGGATACAACATAAATGTCACGATTGTCAGCTCTCTCTCCTCTGTATAAAGATCGACGTATAGCCATCACTTGATTTTCATCGCGTAGAAAGTTCGCGGGTGCGGAGATAAGCGCCGTTGCCCACGCGCACGTAGTGCTTAAGTGTTCCTACATACGTGTTCGTGTGCATGGTCTCAAAGAGATTGATTGTTCGCTCGACGAAAGGTTAATTCGAGCCGCCGTGGCCGCAGGTACTTTAAACACACGTTACACTATGTTGTAAATTACGCGTGAAAGCACACGCAGCCGATTCGTCAACCGGCTTGCTGGTTCAACTCGCGTAGCTTTATTGCTTTGGATTTTTATCGTGCGCATCCTCCGTTTTCCAAACGTTTTCGTTATATTTTCGACCAGCGAAATTGATGGACGGAATATATTTTCGTCCTGTCGTTGATGATAGTGTGTCTATAAAAAACTTGTTTTTTCCCATAATTTATCGGGAGACTTTTCATTTAGTCCGTATGAGGTAATTAATGCGCTTGATTTAAAGTTAACTTATTATTTATACTCGTACTATGTCCCACGACGACAAAAAAGATAATTCATCCTTCAACAAATCGATAAATTCGTCTATTTGCACCTTTGATAAAAAATAAATTGTTGCAAGTCAAATACTGGCCTGTGACGACTCGGATAGAAAAATACAGCAGAAGAAGCGTCCGACGCCAATCATTTTTTACGAGTTAGCGTTTACGTCTCTATTTCTAGTGTTCTTTTTCTATCTCTTTTGTTTGCCACTCATCGATAATAATTGATACATCGATGTTAATTCAAGTTGGCGATTTTCAATTTTGAATGTCATCAACACAATTGTTTCGTTTTGCTCTGTGCGATTAGTTTTTTGTTCATTTTGTCCTTCGATAGAGACGAGTGAGTGGGAGCAAGCAAATTGACTTTGATCCATTCGTCAAGCGTGCGCGTAGCATTGAGCGGCAATTACGGTCAATTTAATGTGTTGCGCATATCGTTCTCCAAATTGACCTCGCGCCTGTAGGTGCGTGCTCGCCTCTATCTCGTTGGTTATGTATACGTATGTATATACGTATATATAAATACATATACATGTTAATACCCGCACGTATACCCTCAATATACACGTATAATTCACCGGTAAACACGTGTGTGTATGTGTGTGTGTGTCAGATATATACCATGGCAATTGGCCGTGCGTGTATATGCCGAATTAACAGGGGTCTATAGTTCAAGTGGTTTCTCTTCCGTACGGGTCGCGCGACGTTTATTCATTATGTCAGTTTATCCGCGGGACTGCTGAACAATTTCCTTTTTTTGAATTTAAATTTCCTTCGCGTGAAATGTTGTTTTATGGTATCGGTTAATAATGTTCCAATAAAACAAAAAGACGCCACAATTGGTTATTGTTATAATTACGTTAATCAAACAGAAATGGATAATCTCTTTTGTGATAAAAGGCATGCACATAAAATGTTTCTCGAAGCAGTAAAAATAAAAGAATGCCACGATATAAGGTATCACTTTGAGTGGAAATTGAAGGTACTCGAGGAAAAGAAAAAGCGCCGGCGTTTCGTGAGCAGTGACCGTTAAAGCTCACTTGTGCGAATTCAAGTGGACTTGGCTCTTTGTATAATATTACATCCTATTAGGGAATATGGAATAACTGCCGGATGAAACGCGACAGAGCGAAACGATAAACAGCCAGCAGCAGCACTTTTTAAAATCATGCGTGCTAGCTGGTCGTCACTCTCTGTGCCACCTCAACAATGATGAACTGCGTTTCTTTATTTTTTTTTAATGGCCTCTATTGGCTAGATTAGATATTTTCATTACGTATGTGTATGCGCACGTGGGTTGGGAAAGTTAATGTAATCGAAGGAAATTCTTTGGTAGGGGTCATTTTGGGATAAATTGTGATGTCGTTGTGGATATAGAGTTAATTAGAACATAAATCCTTATCATTATACTTGGCCGCTCTCTGCGACAGGCCTGTTATGTCAAATACTATAAATCTCTGGCATAATATCGCGCGCTCACCGTGCGGCTATTTTATTTATCATAGAAATATCTTGCGGCTTGAAGTGTGTCACACAGCTATTTATACAATGCGACTTTTAGACAACAAAATACATTGCGACGAGTAACGTAAATATCGTGTCGAATGGTCGATATTAAAACAACAGCTACAACACGATTACAACTTACAATACCCTTGCGTAAGTAGTCCGTGTTAAGTTTCGCACATAAATAGAATGCTCGCAAAACGGCGTGATAAGCGTTTATTATAAAGTGGGGAAGTCGATCGCGAAGAGAAAAAGAGCGTCTATGCGCATACCATTCGGTAATTTCTAACATTACAGGATAGTGCAGATAACGCTGCGTACAACTCGAGGCGTCAAATCAATCGGTCGGCTCTGCCGATCGTTTATAAGATAATCTCGTCTTATTAGACCGCACCGCAACTTGCATTATTGCACGAGACAGTGTGATTTTTCATTGCTTATTGCTAAATAAAAAAAAAATTTTAAAGGCGTTTTCACCTTAATGCATTCGAGAGCGAAAACTGGTTCTCTTGATAATGCAGTTCTGCACACGTGTTAGGTAAGAAAATCACTCGGTTGTCGATCATGTTCATGAGATAGTTTTATTAACGGTTTCCTCTCCTTTACCGGTTAATCTCGCGCTATATTAGATGCATTGGTTTTAACTTCGATTTAGACGCTGATGTGGATTTCTTTTGATATTTATGCATGTTGAAAAATACGACCGACTCTAATTGAGGTATGAAGTTTTAATGTAGCAGCATTTTTCACCTATCGCGTTGCAGAAAATACGGTTACATTTAATCAATGCAAAATACAAAATAAAATGCAAATTATCCGAAAACGAAATTATCTTCAAAGACAGAATTCCAAGTAGTCCTGACTAATAAATCAAACCTTTATAATCCTTCTTCAAATGAAAATAAAGTTATCAAATCTGAAAAAATTCCTTTTTTGGATAGATCAAACATCACGGTTTCATAGTACGATAAAGTCGCGTACAAATAGAGAAACAAATCGACGATCATTTGTCTATACACTGGGACGCAAGTAAAAAAATGACTAAAGAAAGACGTTATAAACGATACTCTTGAATAAGTCGCACAAACTCGTCGAAAGAAAAATTTGAGCGGCCGCGGTAGAAAAATTAATCCCCTAAAAGATCTAAATCACCTACGAGAAAAGGGGAGAGGGAGAGCTCGTCGGCACCTGTAAAATCTCAATTTCATTCGTCGTTTTCTCTCTTTCTCTCTCTTCTCTCAATTCGACTAGCGCGAAGGAGCTCTTGCTATATACGCTAGCAAAGAAGAAAATTTCGACTATAAATAGCAGTGTATTCTAAACGAGGTTCTCGCTCGCTCGCTCTCTCTCTTTCTCTCTCTCGCATTGGATCTAAATTATGAATTTCATCAGCACGGCAGTCTGCCGTTTCATTCCGCCGCGTTTTTAGCTGCTCTTTCCCCTTCTGCGTTTATGTGGGAGAGAGAGGGAGAGAGAAAGAGAGAGAAAGAGAGAGAGATGAAAAGTTCTGGTGAAGACATAAAAATGCGGCGCGCACGCTCTCTCTCTCTCTCTCTCTCTCTCTCTCTCGCTCTGCATTTCCCTTTTAAAATAACGTCTTTTGCTCCTTTTTCAGTTTATTATTATCAAGTTGCAGCCCGCCTGTATTCCTCGCCACTTGTCTGCGAATCTGCGCGCGGTTCTCTCGCTCTCCTCTTTTTTCAATCTCACTTCTTTTCCCCGCTGCACGCGGCACCTTTGTTTTTCACGCGGAGGACCTTTCTTTTTAACTTATTCTTATGTTTTTCATATCCCTCTGTCTTCCCTGTACCTTCATTACCGGCTGCTATCTTTGTTTCGTATCTTTTCTTTTTCTTCTTTTTTTATCCTTCATTTCCTTCTCTATATCTTCCTCCGAGTTTTCATTGTCAGACATTCCCCGCGTAGAAATGATATTTGTTAATACGACCCCGGCAACGCTTACAAGTGCACCTGGAGAACTTTTGCCTTCATGAAAATTAACGCGCTATTTTACCTAGGCTCTGTATCTTCGTTAGGCGCTTTTACTGAAAAGTTCAGGTGTAGCTGCTCTGTAACACAACAGTGCAACTTGTCGAGCACATAAATATATGGTAGGAGATTGATTATCAAAATGACTCGTACTGACTTTATCGCTTTACCATGGAATCTCTGTTGATTCTTTGGGAGTTTTAATAGTCGTCACTGCCGTTGTCGCCATACGATTGCGATGGAAGTTCAATTGTCTACATGCGTATGTGACACCGAGTTTGCACGTGTGTCTGCGTTTCAATATAACTCGCGTCATGATTTGTCTATTATATTATTTAGACTTTATAATTCTGTTTTCACAAGGGAAATTTACACGATTAATGTTGTTTAATTAATCAGCTTAAAAAAATCTATACAAGAAAATATTGCATATTTACGTGCAATTTAGCAATATGCTACCACCAGTGCCCGTCAAACAAAATAAAAAATTATGATACATTTGAGACTTTTACACGACGAAAGAGAGAGAGAGAGAGAGAGAGAGAGAGAGAGAGAGAGAGGAGGGAAAAAATTTCGCAATAACTCGGTATAACATTGTTTCGTATCTCAGTATGCGCACGCTCGATATAAAATAATGCCACGAGAGGGAAAGAGTAAGACAAAGGTTGGATGGTCCTCTTACTCATCGCTGCGAATCTCACGCAGAAGAAGAAAAAAGGGTTGACAAAGTGTGATGTACCACACTGATAAGCTGAATAATATATATGACGATAATAATGAGAGGAAGTTACTTGTGTATGTACGTATACCTACGTTTGACGTAAGTGACGCTGCGTCAGCTGCCGTATAACACACCAAACCCGATCCGTTCGTCTGCGATTACCTGCGATGATATCGAATAACCCACCGAACCAGCCTTACATTCATGATTTTCGCCCATGCAACCAGTAGTATTAGTAGTAGTAATGTAAGGTGCAGATGCGTGTGCTATTGCTCTTGTATAAGTTTCGTGACATATATTTCATGGATGAGATGACTCCCTATCGGGTTTTCTACATGGGGAGGTATATTTGGTGACAGGTATGTATATAAATATATATATATATATACATTTTTTTCCTTTTGATTCGCCTTTCTTGAATTTTAAGAGTCAAATGTTTTAACGAGTCAGTGGATTCGTAAAGAACGTGTTTAATTACATTTTAATAAAAAACGCTATGTGTGTGTGGCGCAATAAAACATATAAGGTTTGCCTTTCGAGGAAGGAATAAATCAAACGAAGCTATAGAGGAATTGCAAATTCAATTTTACTCGCGTAATAACCGTGTAACAATGTTCAAGTTAAAGAAACAGTTCTATTCATAACAATGAGCATGAAAACGGCGCACAACACAATGTTCGTTTTGATTTTTATGAAGGTAATAAATCGAGTAAAACTTACCCTCTTTATATATATAGAAAGAGAAACGTCTAACTCTTCGGCATAAGACCTCAATAAAACAATTTCACCGACGATTAATGACAACGACGACAACGACGACGATCGCGACGACAAACATTCCCGCTTTAACGCGAGACTAAATGCCATAAAGCGCAACAGTCCAATAAAAACCGCTGCTGCTGAATTGGGTTATAGTAATGAGGTGTGCGAGTGTATTTGTGCGCAAGGTCAAAGATGCAATGCATAAAAACTTTTGGCGCTCGTACATAAAACTACCTGCGATTATGCGCTCACATACCTATATTTGCAGCCGAGTAAAAGAGAGAGAGAGAAGCGGAAGGGCGCGCGCGAGCAAAACGAAACGCTCTCACTCTCGTCGCTGCAGCTCTTTATTCGAGACCATAAAACGCTTTACGACGCAAAGAGCGAACGAAAGAGAGAGAGAGCTCGATGTATATCCTTTTCCGCTGTGACGCTTCTGCCTGCTGCGACACTTAACCCCAAGTTGATCGCTTACAAAGTTGCCGCTTAACCTGGGATACCACTCTGCTTGTGGCGGCTCGTCTCTCTGACAATGCTGATTTTTTTCCCTTTTTCAAAGTTCCTCGAGTCAATGTATTTTTTTTTTGTTCAGATAATCGCCGGTATCTGACGGGAATCGATTTGCATTTTTGCCATCTATTGAATTTTTTGAATTTTACAATAATCGACAGTTTTCAAGGAGTTAATAAAATCTATTATTTCAAATGTATGTTGCCTACATTTAAGGACTTCAATGATATCTGAATGATATTGAAACTACAAAATGAAAACGACACATTAAAAGATTACGATCAAAGACATAGAGAACATTGATTTATCAGGCTTAACAGACTTTTATTTATACGAACGTTCGAGCACCTTTCCACATAGAGTCACATATATATGAAGTGTATACGCTTCTGCATGCGGCCAAAGAACACCTGCATCATACAGCAATTGGAAACCGGTTATTTTCATAAATCCTTCCATTTCGATATCCCTGGCACAAATTAAACTCACACGAACTCACCTATATCCACAGAGAGCTTGAAGAATAAAAACATCCACTAGAGTTCGAAAATAACAACGCGATTGCGTGCGTGCGTTTGTGTGCGTGTACGCGTGAGAGGAAGAGAGAGGCTGAAAAGAAATCAATTGGCGTGTGTCTTTCTCTCCGTCACCGGTACTTCTATCAGCAGCACACATATCGTACCGCCCACTGCTATTAAAAGAGGAAACGCGATAAATCCTTGTGCACTCTCTCTCTCCTCACAAGACTTTTCAGGCGCAATCGAAAACTCCATTATTTTGGTGTCCGATGCTCTCGAGGTGCCGTAACTCGCTCGCAGCTCTCTGTCTCTCTCTCTCTCTCTCTCTTTCTCTCTTTCTCACTCTCGGCCACTTGTTTTATGCTTTTCCTCGCCGACGCTGCGCGCTCGCGCGATTTATTTTTAAATTCCTCGCGCCCTCTTTTTCTTTTCAAGAGCACCTGTTGTGTAGTTCGTCATATTCGCCGATTCAACACACGGTCACGCGCCATCGTATATCTCTCAAGAAAACCCTTTGTTTCCACTCGATTGTATTTGCTTTTAACCCTTATTCTTATCCGTGTAAGTAACACGAGGCTATGATTAAAAAAAATAATTAATTCCATTTTGGATTCTTAATCTTTGCATATCGAATCTATTATTTCGATGAATTAAATCAATGATGAAAATTTAATAAAGATTGATGTAGCAGTAAACACGTTGACGTATCCATATTGAAGAGCATCCTAATAGATGTATAACTCCACACTAATAAAATCAATGATATTTCTTAAATCGCCGACGTAGCTTTACAATTTAAAAAATTGTCATAAAAATCCATTCATCTCGGATATCACATACAATTTCTCGTGTCCTTCTGTGCGGTGTATTAGTGTGGAAAATCTTATTTACGGGAGAGAAAGAGAGAAAGAGAGAGAGAGAGAGAGAGAGACAGAGAGGAGGCCACACCGCAGCCGCGTCGACGTAACGGTAATCGAAGTGTAAAATGAAAGCGGCTCTAAATCAAACACCTACATCTGATGCATTTCATAAGCCGACGATCGAAAACGCCCCCCCCCCCCCATAAAACATTTCGCGTTCGTTTTATAAGCAACTAACTCTTCGAGATATAGTTATTTTTTTTGCTCTTTCTTCTTTTGCTAGTAGTGCCGGAACTCTACAATCAATGCGGGAGCGCAACTGAATTATATTCCATGGAAAGTGTATTAACCAAAGCGGGTAAGAGTGGAGGAGGAGTGAATAGCTGCTGCGCTTGTAAGGAAAAGTGAGAGATGAAGAGGTTCAAGAGGTTTATATGCACGAGTATATACTTGTGGCTTAACTACCGATGAAGAGTGCCTTATAAAAAAGAATATCTTCTTTTTTCGTTTGTGTATTTTACGATTATTCAGTTTCTTTGTTTTTTTTTGTGTTGAATTTGACTGTGGTCAACTTATATTAATGTGTGCATTCTGGTAGGTGATTTTATGTAAATGTGAGTAAGAATGAGTCAAAAACTTTTTTTTTTCTTTTGAATGTAACAAATTAGTATGTTTCGTAAATTTTTTTATAAAGTAAGTCAATTGGTACAAATTATATACAAAATAAAAAGTTTATTGAAACTTTCACATGTTGGAAACACATTTATTGTATTACACGAGAAGTCGATCTGATTTAATGTAAAAAACTAAGAAGAATGAATAAATGAAATAGCTTTCACTCAAATGATTGGATTGATTCATCGGAATGGAATCATCGATCGGTTCGGTTACTCGCTGAGAAGAGAAAGTCGCAGGCTGGCCTCTCACGGAATAGTTACACCATAATTTGCAAAGAGGAACAATAAATCACTAGTAACACTTTTCATACACACACACATATATACATACAACACATTCGATACGTTGTAAAACTCGTTACAAGACGATGAAGAACGACAGTTGTCATTGGCCCGGGACGAAACTTCCATAAATTCGACTCTCTCATATAATATTTACGATTATTATCGACGCTTGTACGCGTTTCTATTCGTTCAAGCAATAATCATTCGTTTAACTTTTGTGTGGTTCTTTTTTTTTTATTATTATTATCATTCACATATACGAAATTGAAAGTATATACAAGGTATTTCACTAAGGCTTACCGTATAAGAGGGTCGGAGGAAACGTAAATTGACGTCGGACGATGTTGAGACATAAATCAACGAAGCAAACGCGCGCTGTGAATGCAGTGCGTGCGTATGTGCCATGCGCGTGCGCAACTTATTAACTATGATGAAGAGCGCGGCATTATTTTGCAGCGAGTTTCATGAAAAAAATTCATCGTACATCACTTGCAGCGATAAGTGCGCGAAACTTACGATAGAAATGCCGTTTTAATTAATTTAACTCACATCAGCGCATACGATTTATTCGGATATATAAAAAAAATAGCATATTATATAGACTCGTATATATCGCGAGAAAATGTTTCGGTTTTTAAAATGATTTCCATTCAGAGATAATCGCCACATAAAAAACAAAACAAAACAAAACTGTTGTTTTAAATTACTCGTGTACGTAGCTACCGTCGGATTGGGGGACATATACCAGCACCTTGAATGTGCAGCATGCAGCCTCGCGGGCAATATATGTGTCAGGGGTCGTATCTTTTTTTATCGTTGTTGTCGTATCCCTTACGATCTTATCTTTCAAACTGGAAGTCATCATAACGGAAAAATCGATTCTCAATTAAAGCGAAAGAGCACTAACAGTAGAACGAGCGTGAGCATCTAATCAGTCGATTTGGCTGTTCTCTAAAGCTCCACCATAAATATGTCAAAGCGACCCATCCGACTGACGCACACCCTACAGGCTATCACAGCAGTGGGACGACCTTGTTTTTTTCTTCTTCTTCTTTGCCGGTCTATACCAAGAAGACGCGTTCGTGGAAACACGATTTTATGCAGCAAATACGCTCTCTCTCTCTCTCTCTCTCTTGTGCGACGTCTTACTCGTTCTCTCTCTCTCTCTCTCTCTCTCACTCTCTGATAATTGTTGGGGCCCGCACGTATATACTCCATTCTCTCGGTGAACGAAGAAGAACGCTCACAAGCCAAGAGAAGGAGTGATTTATGCGCACACATGTGTCGGCCATCTTGGGTCGGAGCAGCTCTAGAGAGAGAGAGAGAGAGAGAGAGAGAGAGAGAGAGAGAGAGAAGAGAGAGAGAGAGAGAAAGTGTGTGCGTGTATGTGTGTGTATATGTGAAGCTGTAGGCCCCTTTCCTGAAGTGTTTGATTCCGAGTTATCGATTGCCGATCGGCTCGAATTCATTATGTTCGCATCGGGAATAACAACGCGCGATTTTTACCTCCTTTTTTTCATTTTTTATTAACGAATTTGGTTTTATTGAAATCCCCCACCTCTTGATTCAGTGTAAAATTAATGATCTTTCATTTATTATCGGTGTGTTCGAACACACCAATTGATACGTGTCCATCTACGCTTTGACGCCTCAACGATTGATTTACTATACACCCCTAAAAATAAAACATAGGGGTACGTCATAGACGATAAATAATTCACGTACCATTGAAAACTCCAGTCTTTTCCACAATTTGTCAACTGCACTTAGCTCTATAAAAAAATACATACGTTCCCCACCATACAACCTTACGAGTTTACAGGAAATTTTCCAGACGGACTCCCTGCTTTTCTCACGACGACCAATCCGTCAGAGATTAAACGAAACGAACGAATGAAGAAAAAAATGTCAGCGTTGGGTAGATTTACGAGGCCATTTGTCAAGGAGGCGCTTCCTAATAACGCACGAGTCGTGAGCATAAGAATCGTGTGTTTGCTATATGGTGTATAGTACAAAGGTCACGAGCAACGACAACGACGACAACGACTGGACTCACTATATGCTCAGCGATATATCGTTCTACAAATTGTGTCTCGCTCTCTCTCTCTCTCTCTCTCTCTCGTGTTTACCGATTGAATATAATGAGGCGCATATCAATTCGCCCTCGTGTTTGCACTATATACACATACCCGTGCACGAATTCTCTTTTTCTCTCTCGGCAATCAGATACTTGCCTCTTCTGGAAATTACATTTTTATGCCGCGGTATATGCTTCGAGATGCTTTTCAGTCGTGACCCAATGTGCTGCACTATACATGCTATATGTGTATGTATAAGGATATACGTTTCGATGAAAGGTGAATGGATTGTTCTTTGCCCATGCACTATATCGGTTGCAGTTGCAAGAATATTCATTTTCGTTCAATGCAACTCTTACATACAGGTGAATGTTTTCTTTCTTGCACGATACATAAAATGTCTAAATTAACGTTAACAAATAAATTCTGATTATTTCACTCGACGCACATACATTTCAAATTGAGCGGTGTTTTATTGAGATACAAATGCCCACATTCCCGATGTATGCAGAAACGTGCTTTATATAGGATGTTGATAATTACTCGCACGTTTAGTTGCTCACTCTTTCTATAGATTATTGTTGTGTAACATATACCGGGCGAGAAGTTACCAATAAAAAGAAATTCTAACAATTTCAATTGCGGTAGATCAAAATTCGAAGAAACCGGTCGAAAAAACACACACATATACCGAGTTCGCTGTAACTGCCAAAACAGCTTTCGGCATAAATCAAGATCACCCCTCAAAAAAAGCAGCGCTCATGCCATCCATCGACTCATAGAAGGAAGGTATAAGCGAGCGGAAGTAGAGAAAGAGAGCGGGCACTTTAATAATGCCGCACCTCGTAAATAAGAATGAAGAAAGAAAAAAAGGACGAGAAGAAGAAGCGAACCATACTGCACTCTCGCCATAGTTGAGGGCGGTGTATAATACAACTGATGCGTGCATGTGAGCATGCGTGCGTCTGTGTGCGAGCGCGGGGCAGTCCATCCGTCCTAACAGTGACCCGATCGCTCGAGGAAATTTTAAGTCGTGGGAAGGGGAGAGAGTTAGAGCTGTATGGCGGCGGCACACAGCTTATTTATGGCGACCATACTTCAGATATATGAACTACGCCGCGTCGAAAGTTCGAGAGATGCGTCTTCCAGTTTCAAATGTATTGAAGGTGTTTCGAGATTCGCGAGAGAGGGTCAGTCGTGCAGCTCATGTTAAATGAGCTTCATTTTTTTGAGAGACAGAGAGAGAGAGAGAGAGAGAGAGAAAGACCGAACATATTCTACAAGAGTTCCTCATGCTATATGGCTAGGATGTGAAGGATTCGATAGCGTGCTTGACGTGACGCGAGAAAGAAGACGGCTCAATTTATGGCAATAGCCTTCCCCTTATTTATTTCAATTTTTTACTCTCTCTCTCTCTCTCTCTCTCTCTTTCTCTCTTAACGTCCCGGGTGATCTTTGGACGCCATCGAAATCGATTCACTTTGACTTTGAATTATTTTTATTTGTAAAAAGTTACTTGTCAAGTTTACGAAAATAAAATTGAAGGCTACGCGAATAAAAATGATTTCGATTTCTGTTCGATCATGAATTTCTAAACGAATAAAAAAACACATATTGAAATAACTAATATGTCGCCTTACAATGGAAAGCCCATAAAAGCTTCATAAGGAGACAAATCAATATCATATCGCATCTCATACAGTACGATAACCTCTTCGTCCATAATTGAAAGCATATTATCCGTAGTAATAATATAATTATGTCATTCGAAAGTTTTCAAGTAATACACATATCTAAGGGAATTTCAACGTGATAGCTAGTTCACTTTACCATATAGGCATCGCGGACAAAGGAGTGGTTGATCTACTACCAGTTAGCCCATAAATACATGGCTCATGCAGGACATTAGCGTCGCGCATCTGCACAAAGACACTGCGTTAATTTATACTGATCCTCGTATTATAGTTATACTGGCGCGCCTGCTTGCTTGCGATAGTTACATGTAAAGAAAAGAAAGAAAGTCACAGAGGAGAGAGAAAGAAAAAAAAGAATTGAGGTGGGGAGAGTGAACGAGCGATGGAGTAGATAAATAGATGGATGGGCAATATTATAACTCACTGGGCTGTCATGTGGCTCCGAGGCCTGCTAATCAGAGAGCCTGCAGCCCCCCCCCCCTCTCACTCGACCCTTCACGAAAAATGGATTTATTGCCGTGCGCCTCGACTTCGGCACGCTATCGAGCTCCCTGATCCGTTCAATGTTGCCTCTACTCTTAAACTTGTATATATATACCCCTACCACCTTGCTTTTTCCCTTTGTCTTAGCTACTTCTCTCTCTTTCTTTCTCTTTTCCATAGTTGCACTCTCCGTCTTTTTCTTTTTTTCATCTGTAGACACTTGGCTTGAAAAAAAGTGGGACGTATTCTCTTGACCCCGTGCTCGCTATGTATTATTCATTGCCGCTTGAAGGGTGACTTTTAAATCGCTCGTTCCCGACTAATTTATGTCTTACATGACTCGAGCCGATCCTCTAGCAAGTTTCCATACCCCTCACTCGGTCTTCTCTATATATACTAATGTTAATTAACTGCTGTTAATGCTAATTAATATAATGCCATTTCACCTTTTATGCACGCGCTTTTGCTGATTTATCGGTCAGTCGATTATTTATAAGGAATTTCATGATTTTTTACGACAAACATCTGCGTGTCGTATGAAATTGAAAACTTTCAGTTTTCTAAAAAAAAATTTTTTTATCCGCGATTTATGGCAAGTAGGTCTTGTGTCTCGCACACCACCCCTTCGCAGGCCGCCGTCGCGCGCGCCTGAATTCGTTGATCCTCTGCGGAGAGCAGCTGCTCCGATAAACCATTCCGTATGTATGTGTGTGTATGTATGGGAGCTAATCGATAGTGTGCCCAGTCTGCGTAATTTATGCCTTTTTCGGAGACGCTAGAGTGAGACTAAAGTGTCGAATGATTGTGTAAAAAGTAACGACTTTGAGAAAATGTTCAGTTTTATGCCTAAATCGGTTTTTCGTATTACGATTACTTTTTTCACGTGTTTTTTCCACTTGTCAAAAAGCTCCGTTGTAATGAACTCTTTAATAACTTACAAAGTTTCTTCGTCAACTGTTCGCAAGTTATCAGAATTTACCATCTCATATATATATATACTTGGCATTTGTGATTTGCATGAAATAAGCAGAGCATGTGGTTTTATCGGTTCCGATCTTTCGTGCATTCGTCTTTGTCGCGAAAATTGAAATTCTTCACAAAAAAAACTACATACACATATACATAACAATGGGCATATTCTCCCACATAACCGTCAACTGAATTGAACCAAAGAAAGAATATGAGGGTAGAAAGTCTCACAGGTGTTGCTTATGTGTTGTGCGCGAGGCTCGAGTTGCGGAAGTGCGTGCACTTCGTCTAATTTCTCGAGCTTCCCAACGGATTACGCGGAATCGTGCATGCGTCCGCGAGTGTATTCGCTCCGCCTATTTCGCAGCGCGATAAATTAGTTGGCGAGTCATCGGACGATTTTTCGACTAGCGAGTGGGCGAGGCCCGAGAATGCGTCGTGAGCTGAAGTGGTGAGTGAAAGAAAAACCAGGACGTAAAGGAAGAGAGAGAGAGAGAGGAAAAGCTAATTTATTGCATTTATTTTCGACCCAGGCGTAAGCGACACTTGAAATTATGTGCCATGCTAATTTCTTAAATGACTTGCAATCCACCAACTTACGATGATTTTTTAATTGAGTTGCCTTATTTAAGTGAAGGCTATATCGATGCGATTTCGCAAATGCACAGTTGTGCGTTTACTATTTCGAGTACATTATTAAATTTTAAATGTATGAATATCATTTATTAAGTTTGGATAGCTTATTGGCGCGACGCATGGAATCTGTCCTCCACAATGAGTTAAACGATCCTTCATTTTTCAAGAGGAATAAGAGCTTCGGTAACATTCGGTAACGGTAACTGGAAATGCTACTTATACGACATTTGCACGTATATTACGCAAAGAAACAACTCATAAACAATTAACAATTAATTGTTCTTTGAAAGTTTATCGAATATGAAAAGAGAGCAATCATGAAATCAGTGATATCGCTGAAGAATCCTTGTGGCCGTGCTGTGGACGACAATGCATCAAACAAATGCCAGAGATGTGTCGTTCGCATAGATCACGCCGACCTGGTTTGGCTTATAGGAGTGCGGGGGCGGCTATACACACACGCATACACGGGAGTGTCCAAAGATGAAGAAGACGCAGAGTAATCCGATCCGGAGAGCGGGGCAAGCGCAAGAGAGAAAGAGAGAGAGAGAGAGATGAGCAATTGCCATACGTTGAATAAGATGTTGCACGTTCGTGGGAAAATTAATCGTTTGGACAGCCCCGAGTGTTATGAAATCTTATTCGTGTTGTTTTGCCAATTGAATTAGACAAGTGCTTATTGCTTGTAGTCCATTTTCCGGATCTAACTGACTAAATATTACGATGTATAAGTTTTTGGTTGTTATTATGGTGTAGTTGAATTTATTCTAATTTGACAATAGTTACGATAATCAGTAGTCGAATAGATCATTCATTTGACATTGATAACTATGACTGTTTTACTACTACGTTCCATATAGTTCTCTTTACACGTGGGATCTGAGCTTATGTGAAATTTACTTTAAGTGTGAAAATAGTCGGTGATTTCACGATTACGAAATGTTGAGAAAAGCAATAAATCTCCATCATCCCTCTACTAAACAAATTAATCATCGATCGCGCTCTCATTAGCTCGGATTTATAAACAAAATCCAAACAATATCCGAACATGCATGAGCGAAAGAGAGAAAAAGCAAAGCGAGAGAGAGAGAGAGAGAGAGAGAGAGAGTGAGTCGAAGACAAGACGTACGAGAAGAGAAAGAGAGAGAGAGAGGGACGAGTGAGTCAGAGATAAAACGAGAGATGGACGTACTCGGTGTGCTTGCGAGTCGAACGAGACAGACGTAAAGAAGGCGAGCGTGTGTGTGTTTTTTCAACGAGATTTATTGCCGAACTCCTGACGCTTTCAGCCTTGTATATATATATATATATATATATATATATATATATATATATATAAACACGACAGAGAAGAGAGAGAGAGAGAGAGAGAGAAGTCCTTCTCCTTCTCTTCTTCGTGTCCTGGAGAGCAAAGAAAGAAAGAGAGAGAGAGAGAGAGAGAGAGAGAAGGAGAGGGAGAGAGAGGGCTGCTTGCTGTACTATATCAGGTGCAGGAGAGAACGCTATACGCCATTTCATTTCGACCTTACCCGCGCGCCAGATTCGCGTGACAGAGCGCTGAATGAGTTACTGCTCGACTTTATCAACAATACACCTTCTTCGCGACCGAGTGCCTTCAAGACTATAAATCCTTAAACAAATTTACTCCCGCGAGAAACCGTGAGAGAGAACGGAGTAACGTTTATTTCATCGCTTTTTCTTAAATGCCGTGCTTTCGAGCACATCTTCTTCTTAATTGCGAGTAACGATTTTTCGATTTTTTTTCTATCAACAGGTTGATGGATTTTTTTTGACAGTTGCCGATGTATTGTAGAAAAATTACATTGAGTTCTTTTTTCTTGAATTGAAATAATGCCTCGTGATGTTGAATCGATTTGTCATCATTACATTTATATGTAGGTTTTCAAAATTATATCTATGACGTTGGCTATCCACGAAAGTTGAATCACTAAATAATCTATTCCGGAAGCATACCTAAGACTATTGTAATTTTTATCTCAGCTTTTATAAAACACATAATTCACGTTGCTTTCCTTTGAATAGATAACAGTAGCTTTAAAAAACAAAAAGTTTGTCGAATCCATTAGGCAGTTGCATTTATGCCCAGGTACATCAAAGTATCAGATGGACCAAGTGAGTCATGTGGTAAGTTTATATATCGGCGAACCTGACGTGGCTGCCGGGAATTCGTCACCCACCTGAGCGTCCTTACGTTTTCTTATACTGCTCCGTTGGACGCGCGTAAGATCGATAAATCAGCGCGCCGAAGGAAAAGAGTCAAGAACTTTCTTAGCTTTCTGACATCGCTAGAATTCATGTATCCATAAAAATGCGAATTTATAGCCAGGTGAAATTTAGAGTGCTGTTATTATTAGAAATCTTTTGATTTACGATGTACCTTGGATTTATTACATTTTACTTGCCTATTAAAACGCACGGCTCTCATCATCATTTCTGGCAATATCATCTGCTTAATATTCATTTCGCAATCGCACTTGCAGATTCTCGCTAATTGTGTAATATATTTAATGTTACTTTTCTTTGTTTCAGGTAAGCCTTCAGCAAGTTTCTCGATCGTCACTTTGACTTCGTTCATCGTATGTATATATTTATTAAAATTTACGGTTTACGGTTGCAGAGAATAGATTTAAAACCTTCGTGGCAACAAATTATTGACTTGTACTACTAACAATTCTGAAAATTTTTCATTTGGTTTTCAACCATTCGAACGTTTAGTACTATCAAAACTTCACTGCGACATTATTTCTATTACAGTAGTAAAAATGGAACCGATATTGAAAAAAAACACGTGAAAAAACCTATAAGTTTCAATTCAAAATCGAACACAAACATCACGAAGTATAAATAAACTCCTCATCGCTACACACCCACCCATATACACTTGTCTAAGACAGACAGCACTGGCAACAAAAAAAATAAAAAAGATGAGAGATACACAATCGTCGTTGTGCGCTGGGCAGCAATCAGCTGCTGTTGCTGCTACTCGGCGAACGCGAAGTATAGTAGTCAGTGGGTTGGGGGCGTGGGTGGACTGGGTAAGAGAAGAGAGAGGGGAGTAGGGATGGCCGCAGCATCCTTCGACGTTGCTTTTCGAACGTGTGTCAGCGATGCTCGTGGTGGGGGTAAAAGCGATGCGGTGGATTTTGGTGGGGATATAGTCAGCGGAGAAGGGGCGGCTGACTGACAGCGGGGCGACAGCAGCAGCACCAGCACCAGCCAGCGACGGCTCATGCGAATGTTGGAGGTGGTGGGGTGGGGTGGGGTGGGGGGGTTGAGATGAGCGGCGCGCCGGAGCCGTCAGTGCGCCACGTGCTGCCGACGCGGGAGGTTGTAGTAATCGCTCCGCGTTTTTGTCCTGCATAATATTCACGATAATCGAAAGAAAAATAATGATAATCAATCCTTTGCTACTTAGTACGCGAGTGCCCAATTGCTGGTTATGAGTCGAACTTCGCGAGTGCTGTTGACACGTACTGTGCATCTCTTTTGTATACGACCAGTGAACCCCGTTGTTGCTCGTTTGTTGTTGTTTTAATTCAGTTGTGAGAGATATTGTGTGATACGATGGGCTGCATTGCCGGCTTGTACCGGCGAGGCCAACTCACTGATTAAAGGACGCAAGAGCTACAACCACTACTTACGGTGTGTACCGCCAGAAGATCTCACTCTTTCTCTCTTTCGGTTTAATGAGTCACGGAGTGAAAGCCTATTTTTTGTCCATTTCGTGAGATTTGAGAGAGTATAACGAGAGTTTTCCGTTCGTGACGAACGTGATTTGGGATATTTAGTTGTGGTGCGCTCGTGACGATTTTACTGACTTTTTCTACTTGGTGTGCTCTAATGAGGAGGTTTTCAATGTTTTAGAACGTGATGGGTGTGGAATGATTATAGCTCGTAATGAAAAGTTTACTTTCGAATTGGAATAGTCGACCTTGATGAACATACGACAAAAGTATTGCAAAAATTCTATAACTCGTCGCCTGGGTTACCACTTTGTTTTCTCTTATCAATGTCGATTATGAATTATCGGTCAATCAAGATTGTATAAACTGGATGCTAATAATTTATTTTTATCGCAAATTCAATTTAGTTATTTCAAAAACAGCTGTCTTTTATGAACGCTTGAAAACACTGATAAAACGAGTAGAAATAAAAGTCGGTCTCAGTGACAAGTGAAGTGTTCCGTTCAAATGTGCCCGCGCGAAAAATTTTCACTCAACCGACTCATGGACGAATAAAGATACGTATTTTTTGCGATAATCCGCCTCGCTATTTGCACACTATACGACGGTCATCGCGTGTATAAGAAACTCAAGTTTAGTTGCGTTTCTCTTTTATTTGTAGGCGGCTCGTAAAAAAAACTTCTACTACTTCCGGTCGCTAGATAGCGAAATATCTTATCTTCAGTTCTTTCGCTTGAATCAATAGCTAAAAATAAAACGTCCATTACTTCTTTTGTGCACATTTTCAAGTGTATCAGTCATGACTCTATAGCTTTGAAAAGTACTTTTTACGTCGGAAAATAAAAATAAATAATATTTTTTTGAAGTTCTATTAGCATTAGTAAACAGTGTTGAAACTAAAAAAGCAGTTAAGGCAATTTTACCGATATCACTCAGTCACAGGAATAATCATCAACGAATGAAAAAAATCGATCAATTGACAATCACGCAGCCCATAATTTTATCAGAAGTAAGTCCTCGTCACAGGCGATAATCAACTTGGCCCACTAGAAAATCACTTTCCCGCCGAGTTTTTTCCCTCTCACGCTCTCATGCGCTTATCTCGGTACTAGAGTCGGCGCAGGCGCGTGGGTCGTGTAAACAAAAGTGTGCGCAGCCAGCAGGTGTTTGAATCACGCGGCCTGTCCTATATGTATGTATATCAATATTCTTTTAGAGGAGAATTAAATAACAAAAAAAAAGAAAAGTATACGTGGCTTATTTTATCCTCGTTTTCATGTCAGCGAATAATGATCCGTTTGGACTGTGATTGATTTGCATTTCAATCTCACTCCCGCTCGGCTAACGCCGCCACGCCGGATTGAAAAATCATTTGTTTGACATTTTTCGAGCCAGTGACAATTTTGCTTTTTTTTAATGTCCAGTATAGGCGCTACGCTCTTTATCTGCCGATTTAACGTGACAGTTCGCCAGCGATTTAAACATACAAACGAGAGCAGTTTTTTTCGACATGCAAGTGCAAAATGCAGTATTATTTTACGAGCAGAAGTTTATATCATTTCATGGCATTGATCATATATACGTAAATCCTGTTAATATTTTATATTGAAAACAGAATTTTATTGAATATAAATTTAAATCGTGAAACTCTGCTTAGTAAGAGTAAAATTATTAAATTTTTTCATTTAAAAGGTTACCGCGATATCGTTTCACGTATGTTGATGCAGACGACAAGAGCTGAAAGACTCATTACTTTGGTTAATGCATTTGTCAATAAAGATACGAATGTATCTCTGTCGGATATTAAAATGTCATCAGGCCGTCAATTATTCACTTCCTTTCTTGATCGATGAACGTTTCTGTTAAATTATTCAGCCCCACAAATAAACTACCTCCGAGTTTAATTCCATCGATTAGTCACTACCATGAGTATATACTCTCGCTATAGCTTACACGAATTGACAATAGAATTCGATAAAACACTTAATGCACAATTGGGGACGTCTATTAAAGCGCATAAGTGATTTAGATGAAGACATTCTAAAAAACACGTACAAAAGCCATCGTGTATACGCGATATGAAAAAGAAAAAAAATAATAAAAGGAAAAAAACTCGTGTACAAGTGGATAGTATATATGCGTCAAGTGCGCTACTAACGTGTCAGCATTGACGGACACGCGAGAGCCGTCACTGTCAGTCACTCGTTATTCACGCTGCAAGCGGAGGGAGAGAAAAAAAATACGTATAGATGTATGCAGTGGTATACGAACGAAAAGCGCGTGGGCAATTCCAAGTCCAAGTCCTGACAGTGTGTATATGCATGTACAGAGTAGGAGGAGAAAATATGATGAGGATAAAAGGTGCTTTCATGCGCGTATACACACATGATGCCTTTGACATCAGTCGATGAATAACCATTTGACGTGAATCCATCAATTTTATATCTTGCCAACTTTTTTTCTACTTCTGCTGCTGCCTGCCTGTATTTTTCTGTCTTTCTCTTTCTCGATGAAATTCATAAGTGCTACCGCGTGAGCTTTTTTACCGCTTGACATCGAGACTGACCTGACAGCATTTATGATAATCAGCGAAGTTTTCTCTTTTTTGCGAGGCTCTTTTTTTGCGTTTTTTAAAGGTACATTAATCATCATCGTTTGTTATTTTTCGATTGCTTGTTGCTTTTGGTATATTTATTTTCAATGTGTCGCAGCGGTGGCCCTTTTGCAAAATTAAATTATTTGCAGCGAAATTCGTTTTAAAATATACATATTAACCATGTACAAAGTCACCGAAGTTAATTTGGTAAATAATTAATTTTGTCGCATGAAAATAAAATTCCAGAATAGTACAGTTCTCTCTTGTGAATATTGCAAAAGAATTTATCCAAGCTGCGAGAAATAGATACATTGACTGAATCAGCATATGAATCACCTTTGGCTTTGATTATTTTATTTGAAACCTCAACAAATATTACGTTACTCGGTATGTCTGTGCAGTCGAAATGAAAAATCAAAATAACTATATTTCTACGAAAAATTATATTTGCATAGCATGTCGATGTAACTAATGCATTTTTTCCAAATGTTCAAAGAACAAGCGTAATCGAAGGATTCGACTACGTTTACATCTCCATTAGCTCGAGATCGCGAATATGTATGCAAATGCAGATGCTGCAGTTTATCGCGTTATATATCGCAAGTGTCACGCCCTCTAGTTGCAATCGATCATTTTCACCGTCCGGCAGACGTCCGAGAGAAACGCTTTGTGAATCGCGAGCTGTTAATTTATTAACAGATCTATTCGCGCGAGTTATACGTATTATCCTGGTGGATATTCCAAGTGTTTTATAATTGACTCGCTTATAATATTTTGAAAATTAGCAGTCAATTAAATAGCAATAGAAATAAAGAAAAAGAAACAATCATGTATGGGTATATACCACATATCAACCAGTCAATAATAAGCTAACTTTACGAGCGCATTAATACCACCTTCTATACAAACAGGCCGTGAGCGAATAACTTTTTTTTATTAACTCTTACAAGAGCAAATCGACTCGACCGATCGCGCTGAAACTCGCGGCTGACGCATCGCTATCCCGACAACCGCTGTTTCGAGTTTGTGTGGTTTTAAACTGATAAAACGCTTAAAGCCCACGTCAATCGCGTGACTCGCTTCGCTCACTCGCTTGTCAGTGACTCCACCTTTGGACAATAAGTAATTTTTCCAATGTTTATGGTTCACTATTTTTTTTCTTTTTGTTTCTCATTTTGTTATATTTTTGTAAAAAAGAATTTCTTTTGGTCCGCATCGTCACCGAGGATTCAAAGTATAATATTAATTGTCACGCTAAACAAGCATAAATATAATTCAACGATGAAAATATGATCAAGCAGTAAGCAAATGCTATGAGGAAAGTTCTACGAGAAACGATATAATATTATTAAAATAAACCACGTAAATTGACGAAGAAGGAAAGCTTGCGTCGAGGAAAAAAAGCCAAGCATTCTTGCTATACAACGAAGAATTCTATAAAAAGTTAATGCATTTGTCACATTAGAGTTAAAGTTGCGCTACGCTCGATTATATGTGTGTGTGTGTGTGGATGAGACGATTGCGTAACGTAACGCACACGACCTTAAGATCGATGCCTCGCGTTTGCTCGGATTACAAACTCCCGCGAGTATGTAAGAGAGTCACTTGGAAAATCTAGCTAATCTCTAATCTTGCGTGATTGATTGCTCGATTCGTAATTACCACCTTGGCCTTCTCCATGTCGCCTCCTTCGTGGTTGTCGTCATCGTGTAACGTTCTTTTCCTGTACACTTGAATAAAAAAAATCGAATTACTTGAAGTGTTATGCAGTTTTCGAGATATCTGCGCAGTGAGCGACAAAACTAGTAATTAAGTGCGTATGCTGTTTATAACGTCACCGATTCCTTCATCAACTTTTTTCCCTTGTCCTTTTCTATATAGCGAATGAATTGAGAGCAAGTTATATGCGTAATTGCGTGCATCGAGTTTGCTAACTTGAATGATTCCTGATGAGGATTTATGATGTTGCATGCGTAATCGTCTTCAAGTTGGCAAGTATTTTTTTTATTTATTAATCTTTCACTATTAAGTAGCTTATATATATCGTAATCTTGAGCTTCTTATAAAAAGTTAATAAAATATGACGATAATATAGATCCCAATATACGTATTCCTGTTTCTCGCAAACTTATCAAACTGCTGGCAACTCATCAGAGTTTATACCTCAAAAGATTCGCTCCTCTCTCCCAATCTATATAGCATCGCGCCGCCGCAAACAATCGCAAGCCTTTTATAGCGCATGTCGTTTAGGTACACATGACAGGTAGGAAAAATCAGACAGCGATCGATTATTCTCTCTCAAAGCGAGGAGAAAGAGGCGTAAAAAAAGAAGAAAAGGATAGCAGACATTCTCATCAAGTATACACATACGCGGCGCACGAGAGGAATGCTCATCAAAAAAGTAGCATCGTTGTTGTCGGAAAAAAAACATCGGACTTACCCTCAGGGTAAGAGAGCCACGCTTCTTAGTTTTTCACCTCGATGACGGATCTAGCGCGTTACGCAAGATTTTGCGGATTGCGTTCACTTACGTAAACTTGGCACATTACACAGTCACACATACATAAACGTAGATGCGTAAGCGTGGGAATTTATTTTTCGTATTGATGGATGACAACGTATAGCGAGGTTGAGTTTGTTGAGTTTAAGGATTTGCGGAAAAGAGACTTGGAGGGGGGCAAAAGTTGATGTAATTTGTATTAATTATTCATCAATCCGTGGGAAATGATGCCATTGCGTAGTTTTTGTATTGCTAAATTATACAAACAAACTTATTAATTGATTAAACTGTCAACTGTTAGTTAATATAATTGTATCGCGATGTCAAGGAGATTAATTTCGCCGCTCGGCTTCAAACGCGAATTATATCGAGGAAAAGAAGAACAGAAAAAAAGAATATACACCCTTGCAGCCGTCGAGAGCAACAGCGAGATGAGCCGAGGGAGAAGAGCTATTGAAGTCCGCGATGATGACGGGATCTGTCTGTCACGGCTGATCAAAGACCAAGCGCTCATGCGAGCATCTCTCTTCTCTTTGTCGAGCCGGCGGAGTATTTAATTATGTATGGAGATCAATATTCGGACCTTCGGGCTATATGTGCGTACGCGTTGTTGTTCTCTCTGATACACACACACACACACACATAAATATACAAAGGCACGTGCTTTTCTGACTGTGTGTTTCTGCTTCGATTAGATGAGAATCTTCAATGTAAATTGTTTTTGTTTCAGAGATTATTGAATTGACGCGCTCCTGGTTTTATTCGTTGTCAGATCCATGGTTTTCTACGTATATAGTTTGATTGATAAAATAATGAAACGTTGATACGAATTAAAACGTAATACAATTGAATTAGTGAAAAAAATACATTCGAAATTTATAAAGTAATTACGTTCAGTACTCGCGAGTTATATCTTGCGCTTACAACCAGCAGCTCCGAAAAGTCTGAATCACCTTGAGTAGCCGCGCAATGTCGATACAAAAGGAAAAATCCTTGGATATCATGAGATTGAAGTTGTCCGTCCAAAGTAACAAACAGTTCTCATGTGGCCCTTGTCAAAGGGAAGCTTGTATATAGGTAAAAAAGCATTCTTTTTACTTGAAGGTTATGCTATATACACAACGATAACGATCCAAACAACAGGCATTGAATTATTTGGTATTACTAATAATAATTACTCGTAAAAATGCAGAATAAAGATACACGTGCTTCTTTTTTGTACAAATTGGGTAAACATTTGTTTAATTTTTATTTTGTAATGTCATTCGTATGTCAAAAAACAGATTACAATAAAACATTGAAAACTAACTCGCAATGGATTCGCAGGTAGAAAAAGTTCCTGATTATTAGCAAATACTTCACGTGCTGTGCAGAAAATATTTGTGAAACTAGACGTTTTAAAAGTACTTTTATATTGGATTTTTTCTAAATACTCGAATTGGATTCGTTGTCATGATTATCCGTTAAAAACCTCAAAAAAAATAAAAACTGTTTTTAGAAATAATAGAAAAAAAGCATGGACATTAGCATTTTTATAAAATATACGAGGCATGCAGTGAAACATTGGAAATACCTAGCAGGTGTTACATTATCTCGTGGGTTCCTATCACTACAGCTGTGCTAAAGTGTACAGATGGTTTACAGACTCGGTATAAACTGAGATTCATGGCACAAGCTGTACTTGTTAATGTGAAAATCAATTTGCATTCATTCGAATAATTTACATATTTACCCAAGTATTATAATTGTGTAAATTTTGCTAGAAATGAGTTCGATGATATTGATTTTACAATTATATTTCAATATTGGCTATTGATTAATCATATATTATTATTAATACTGCGTATTAAAGAAATTAATTGTAAAAAATCTGCAGCATTAAAAACAACTGTTTTAACGTTGTAGAAGTTAAATCAGTAGCCACATTACAGACTAACCGTGCAAGCTCGTTCTCCAAAAGTACAAAGGCTAATTAAATCGTAATTCCGTTTGGACAAACACAAATGGTCGTTTTTGTTTGTGTAAGTTAACCTTACTTTCGTTTTTTTTAACCCGACAGTTCACTGACTTTGCTTTGACAAAATCGACGCTGTTGCTGACCGAGCTCGAGTTTTGCTCGTTCATTTATCGATAACTACCAGAATACAGCCCGAGATATACATTATTAAAATGTCTGTTTGCATTCTACACATCAATTTAATTTACATGTTTATCGAGTTGCGAATAATTAATGATAAATAGGGCCGAACGCAAATGTATATACCTCATTCGCTATTGTAAAGTTATATTTACATTTTAGATTAATATAGAATATTAATCAAACTGATGTATACGTGCGTTGTCGTGCGGAATCCAATCGCGGAACGAAATGTAATCACATCTGATACACATCTGTAAATTTACAAAATAAAAAATAAGAGAGAGCTTCTGATCCCAACAAAAAAAAGAAATAAATAAAATTCGAATAAAAATGTATCAATCTACGCATGGTCAGATTATTACGTGTAGCGCGCGTGTGTGTATTATCATCTCCGCTTTGCACGCGTGCGGATATATTAACGAATACATTTGGCACGAACGCGCGTGGTGGTTAACCGGCTTCGTAGCGAGAGCTTCATTAATTCTCACTCGAAAGCTGTGTAGTATATATGTTGCGCACGCGCAGAAACCTGGCGATCGTGTACGCCGCACGCAAAAGAAAAATACATTAATTAATTGCTCTGAGCTATTAGTAGCGATAGATTTGTAACCTTTGACTAGTTACATCCATAAGGAATAGGATTTGAGGAATCTCATGCTGGGTAGCTATTGCCAAACAGCTAGTTCGACGTGCTTTTCACACTAGCTATGTATATGGGTGCGTATGCGTGTGTTTTCGACTAATCATTTTAAATGTATTTGTAATTTTGAACAATGATGTTGGCAATTTATTAAGGAATTAATTTTCAATTAATTAAAAGACAATCATTAAGCACGTGATTGGACCGATTAATGCATATACCTGATGTATCTATTAACCCAGCGACATTGGAAATTCATTAAACAAATATGCTGAATAAATTTGCTATTGAACGAAAATAATTTTCCCATAAAGAGTCAATTATGGAGTAAACGACAACATTAGAGAGCGATCAAACCATATCATCCCTGGGGCCAATTTCTCCTTGCAAACTTTGTACCGAAGAGAGCATCAGCGTTGCATCAGTAGCGCATAGCGGAAACACGTATTCATTTCGCTCGATTTCCATTTCACGCATCGGCAGCGCTTCTCTGGCAGCGACTACGACTTGACGGACGGGTTATCGGCCACTTGGAATTATCAATGAGCCTTATAAGCGTATTCGTTGGTTTGATTTTCATACACTATTTGACGACAATTAAAACAAACAAACAAACAAACAAACAAACAATTAAAACATTAAACAAGATTTGTAGAATATCATCCAAAGATTCTCAGGCTTTTGAAATTACGCGCGTAGCCAGAGGCAGAGGGGAGTATAGGCTAATAATTATCGACGAGCGCGATAAAGAGCTTAGGGTCGCGACATCCAGCTAATCCCGTGGTTTGGCGTAGTAGCCTGTCCACGTATATACTCGTACACACGTACAAACGTGCGCGTGTGGCGCCAAGCCTAATGATATCCGACTGCAGCGACGAAAGGAACAAAGCGCGACATCGCGACAACGATTAAAAACCGAGAGAGGGAGAGAGAGAGAGAGCCTCTGGGAATTAGACTCTCTGCTATATATACGTTTGACATTGTACGTACCTTTGTAGCACCACCGGTTATTCGATATTTATACGTTCATGGGGGGTGGGAAATTAGTGGATGTTTTGGATGAAATGTATATGTGTGTGTATGTACGTGTATGCGTATGGGTTGCGTGAATTACAAGCAAGAATGCATTTCGTTTAGATCTACGCCGGCGAGCGTTTGGATTCTGGCCAATCGACTGTATCCTCCAGTTTCAAAGCAAACTAGATGCTTACTACTTCTAATGAAATTCAACGTTAATCAGCGATTAAGCGCACTTTTAACTTGATAATAATCGAAAGATATTTATTATTCAATCTATTCGTAAATGCGAGTTATTTATATCGATATTTGCTTGCTTTCTGCAACTCTGTTATAATTATAATGCGGCGAATTGAATAATTTATCAACGATACGATACTTTTGCGATGGCAATTGAATATGATACATCGTATCAATTTAATATATACTTGATGTTTATTGTAATAGCGTTAAAATTATAACGAGATTGATTTCGAATGTGTGTGCGTGCGCGCGCGCTCTTGATTTGTAAATGTGGCTCGCAATGAATAATATCGGCGTTTATATTCGATGAAACAAAAATAGAGGAAATAGGGTGGGCGCACGCCAAGCTTCAAAATCAAGCAAAAACAATCGCCACGGAATACACAATAAAATCAAATGAAGCTGCTGTGTATAGTCCATGGAGCGTGAGTGTGCAGTGACGTCAAAAATGATAGAGAGACAGACATACAGACAGAGTGAGAGAGAAAGAGAGAGAGAGAGAACATTGTCTGTCCGAGGGGTTTTGATCGGTCACACAGAAAATTGCGTTTTCGAAATCAATTAATATTCAGCGAGTAATAATGCACTGTCTAATGATTGCAAAAGCCCCCGAAGCCCTCTTCCAGTCGAATTGCGGTGCGCGCTTCAAGTGCGTTTGACAATTTTTAATTACTGACATGCGAGCGAATATTCACTTTGTTTCTCTCTCTCTCTCTCTCTCTCTCTCCACTTTATTTTGCGTTATTTGATTTATATATGAACGGGTATGCTTTTTTTTGTTCGTTTCGGGTAAGCTGCCTGCTAGGCATTCCGCAGAATTAAACAAGGATTCTCTTTTTCAGTCGATCGACGACCAAAATTTTGGCCGCAACCACAATGCAATTATAAATTTTTTTTTGGCACCCGTAAAGTAAACATAGATTTGCACAGATAATTATCAAAATTAATTCATACACCATCGTCGCACGAGCGTGGTCATTCATTTAATTCGAATGTCAAATATATTTTTGGTGATTAAAGTGTCGACACTTGCGATGTTCAATCACGCTTAATTGTTTGCACTTTTTTCGATTTTCACGCACATCAGAGTGAATAATCATGAAAGTAGCATGATCCATTTATTTTTGTCCGTAGAAATTATAAAAAAGCTTATAACATAAACGGTTACCTGGTTCTATTGCAGCAATAATTCATTCTCGATTTCTTAAAAAAGCAAGAATAAAAAATAAAAAAGCTCTGTATAGCATATCTGAGAGTTTCAGTGGCGTCTATAAATATGACATGGCGTTATAGATAATTCGCGAGCTTCTAAAATCGGACCAGAGCTCTCATCGCTCTCTCGCTCGCGCGAGCGAGAATCATTCGGACTTTACGACGTTGACGATCGCAAAGCGCGAGGGCAAAAGAAAAACAGGGAATGACAGATGTCTCCACGAGAAGGAGAGACAAACATCAGCGCACCTTTCGTGCACGCTCTCTCTCTCTCTCTCTCTCTCTCTCTCTCTCTCCCCCGAAAATAGACCGTTGAGTCATTTGATTAATGCGCTTATTTGCGAGGACACGAAATTCGTCCATCACTGTTGCTCTGTTGCTTCTGCTAGTGCTGTTGCCCACCATTATGTCAAAACCAGATAATGCGAGCGCCTCTTTCAAGCTTTTCTCCTGTGCAATAGGAGGCCAACTTTTATAACGACCAGTCGAAGTTAACGCTGAATGATTGATCGTTGATACGTGTATATCTCGCATACAACTCTCTGTTTTCATTTCGTTTATATTCGCAAGCTTTGAAACATATTTTCAAAATGCGCACGCACAGCAGACGACGAGGAGAAATGTATGCCGTTGTTAATTACCTGCTGGCCAGTACATGCTTCCGGATTTTTGGTTCGGTGATCAATGCTATGTTTGCATTGTAAATTTGTTTTTGTTCATATTTTAATTACTTTGTTAGTTCATGTACTATATACCTAATCTTTGTATTTTTATTACATACGAAAAATTATCCGCGCAAGGTCTTTTTGAATTACTTGTATGGTAGTTTCATATCAAAAATATAATTATATTAATAGGGAAACTGAATGAAAGGCAATGTGTATCTAAATTTAAAATGATTTCTATTATGATTTTTATTATGGAAATCAAATTTATATTTTCCGGCTGCTTATCGATTTGAAATAATTTCTGGAAAACTTTCAAACAAGATTTTGATATTCGAGGAAAAACGATTAATTTCCAATGTCAGACGTCAATTTCAGTTGGCAACGAACTACAAAACTCATTTATTATCGGTTGTCTTCAGGAAACTACATTGACGAGCCGTCGTTCAAAACGTTATCACAGTAAACAATTGATTCCCAATACAATTGACAAACGCGCATAGTATACGAGTAAAAAAATGCAATGTAATAAGAAGTTTGCTTAATTGAAAGATAATGAAAACGGTTTCTGTCTCGGCGCGTCTGGGAGCCATTCGTCAAGTCTTAGTGGTGGAGTCATTACGTATAAACGATCCGCAATTTTAGCGAGCAGAATCGAGCCATTAAATACAGCTTGATATTGCAGTAGTACAGTGTCTTTGAGGCTTCGTCCTTATTTCTCTTTTCCACGCTCCTTCTTGACTCTACGAGTTTATCTCACACATACGTACAAACACACACACATACTCGCACACATACACATATTGAGATGGTGCTCTCTCTCTCTCTCTTCGGCACTTAAGACGTCACATCGATCAAGCGCCGACTGCCAACTTGACGGTCGCACATAATTCGCTCGGCGTTTTATACTGGGAAATTTCCTCGCTGCTCTCTCTCTCTTTCTCTCTCTCTCTCTCTCTCTCTCTCTCTCTCTCTGCCTTATAAATAACGCGCGCTGCTATCGTGCGCCGAATGCAAGCGGCTCTCGTATTACCACGGAAATAGAAAAGAGCGAGAAGAAGAAGGCAGGGACCTTTCCGTACAATTCCATCGAGAGAATGTGTATGAAAAAATGTATAGTATGATACCCATGCAAAGCCCACTTTGCAAAAAATTACGAGCGTTATGTGGATGACGCTGAGAGAAGAGCTTTCTTTTTTTCTGCTCGATACGAGTTATTCACTCCGTGGTGGCGCGTGTTTTAAATTCTGAGTTACGACTTTGACTTTGCCTTTCTCTTCAGCGCAGTTGCTGTAAACTTGTTTTCTTTCTCTTTCCGATGCATGAAATCATACTTTGGAGAAGAATCAATCGATCAGTTCAGCCTCTTTAAAGTGAGTTTGCGTGCATGCACGGTATTTTTAAACGCGACGTGGAATTGATTTTATTACTCCTATTGAGCTTTCAAAAATAAAAATAAGCCAGGTCAGGATATATACACTCTGGTTAAAAATTAACTACTTGTGCGACTTTGTATTTTGTCTTGAGTCAGATTGAATAAAATTTAAAAGAAAAAGAGAAAACAATGATTCGTTCTTTTCACATAAAAAAGTAAATTTACTTACTGATACAGTTGACAAAAAATCCAAAAGATCATTGCACTTTTCATTCTTTTTCGTCTTAAATCGTGCTCTGTAATAACGTATCGAAATGTTCAAGTATATCAACAAATCATTGCAAATCATTCACGATCACAAGCTCAATGAATATAAACACTGCTACGATTAGAAATTATTTTAAAAAGTTACAGGCGGTAGTATAGATGAGAGTTTTTTTATGAAAACAGGCCGAGTCGTAAATCAAGTGTGCGATGCTGCTACTGCAGAGCAACGCAGTAGCAAGAGTACGCACAAACAAGACCGCTAATAATCCCATCCACGCACGAGTATACATACATGTGTGTGTGTGTGTGTGTGTGTGTGTGTGTTCCAAAAAGCTAACGTCTAAATGCGCGTGTTGTTCCCACTTAGGCCAGGAAATCTCGACGCTTATATATACTAAATGAATGACAGGTGCGTTGGTAAATCGACTCCTCTTTGGCACACTACTCGTTTCGAGATCTTCTCTCTCGTTCTTACTCTCGACTTATTAATTAATTAATGATGAGTTACGAGCAAGAGCAGCTGATGCTTCAGCTCTCCGCTAAACATATCATTGGACATTTCTTGTACGATCTACTTCGAGCCACCCGTATGTGTGTATATGTATGTCTATGTCATTTCGTAATTGTTAATTAGGGTTCATCGTAAACACTCTGCTATGTATCAATTAACGTCTCTCTTTTTTCTGTTTCAGGTAAGTGTCATTCAAGCATCATGAAACTTTTTCAAGACCGAGCTTGCAGAGATACGTGTATATACATATATACGTAAATATAGAATAGCATATTATTCTGCAAGATGACGTAGAGGAAACCTTGATATTTTTTTTCTTTCTAATGGTATAGTGCACGTATACGTCTCTCCGATCGCCAATATAAATCAATCCCCAACGTCCATCTTCTCTCACGTGCATTGCTCATTTTAATTCTCACACATTTGAATCGAGCGATATTTATAATGGCTCTCGCAAAAATCAGTTCGCCGACTTTTGGAAACATTGTAATGTTAACAATCACAAGTCGAGGCACGCATTATAGACTTGCTCAAACATATGAGCAATACGTTTACAGAATGTATAATATTTTCGCGAGAGACTTTTTCTTCGACATTTATTATATACATATTTTAAAAATTGACCGCAAGCCAGTTAAATGGGATGTGCGCGCAACAATAGGCCCGCATGTTCAGGTGCAAGTCGCGTGAAATGCACATCTCAGGTGCAGAGAGCACACAATGGGCGCTCATAATTGCACGTATTACGTCAGCATGCTCGCGTATACGAGTGAGAGCGAGAGAGAGAGAGAGAGAGAGACGCGAGTGCAAACGTGAACATAGATCACTTGGCGTATACCTCGTGACGGACTGTGAGTGTGAGTAAGAGAGAATTGCAAGCGAACGCTCAGTGAGAATTTAGCAGCAATTACTGTTGATCTTGCCAGTTAATTTTTTTTTATTGTTGGCTTTTTTCTTGAACGTTATTGAAGTACTTAGGTTTTTTTCCTGCATTATAATATGACGAAAAGCAATCATTAAGAATGAATACAACTGTGATCCTGGCTAATTGTTAATTCATTTCGATATTAATTCTGCATAATCACATTTTTTAACTTTCTATTACAAAAAAATTGTGCCAGCAATTAAGTAGTAATAGTCGTTTTGGTCAGGCGTAGAAAAATAAAACAAACAGAAAAAAGAGCGAATCATTCGTACATCATAGCATAGATAGCGCTATGAGTACTTGACGCCACTTGAAGCTAGTAAGACGCGCATAGTTAGAACCTCTCGCGAGAGGCAATGTAGCACACGTGTAACGACCCGGCTTCCTCTGCATGCCCCTCGGCGCCGTACAATCGCACATACTACCAGCATACATAAGCTCGAGCGCACGTGTGTATAACGACTACAAACTTTAGACCCTCAGGTGGTGTATGTTTTTCTTTATGAATTCAACGTAAGTGATTGTTTTGTATGTATGAATATTCGTTTAATAAATTGGATATTCTTGGTAATTATAGAGGATTAATACGACTATGTTGAAACAGTTGCGATAACGGTGCATTATCATTTTTATGAATCATTAAGACATCCTATTCGGTTTATGTTTTTACAAGTACACTCAGCTTGTCTTCAAGTTTCAACAACCGAGTGATGTAAGACCTAATGCGTCAAATACGTTATTTCTCAAACCGCATCAATTCTTTCCACTATAATATAGTGTAAATTTTTCGCGGCGCCATACCAAAAGAAACGTACAAACTGTGTACAAATTGTACACAGTTGGTCCATTAGACATTGTCACTGCGCGATGGATTCTATTATGCATAATCGCCGATGACATAAGCTCGAAAGCGTTAGCCGAGTGTCTATAGTGTGTTGCAGCTCTTGTCTACATAGCTGCCGATGAATCAACGCTGGACCCCCTCTTCTGCCCCGACACTTTCTCCCTTCCGGCTTTGCGTGTGGCGCATCGCGGAAGTACTTTGCATTCTGATGCGCGTGATTTGTCGAGAGTTTGAAAGAAAAACTTTATTCTTTCTCTTTTTCTCTTTCTATTTTTTGTTGTTTTTGTGTTTTTTTTGTTGTTGACGGTGATTCAATGAGAAGGTTGTTTTTACCGTTTGATCGATGGAATGAAATTGATTGATGATTGATGGATTACTTAGAGTGGGCTTTACGTTTATTGCATCAAGAAATTTTCAGGAACTCGTATATTTGTTGATGAATCGGAGTGATATTTGTAATTAATCGACTTGTTTTAATTGATCGATAAGGTAACTTGGCGATCGAATACACGATGTAGTTTCATCTTTATTCCACGCATAATATTTTTGACGATATACAATGATTATCAATTGTTATTTTTAAAATTACTTCGTGAAAAAGAATAACGACCGATTAATAAGTACAATTATTTTTAAGGCGAAAAAAGGATGCAAAGTAATTTTAGTGGTACGTTAAAATCTGAAACATCAAATATTTCAAGTCACTTTTACTTCTGAGATGTGGCGCTAAGAAATCTATAAAGGATTGTAGATTTTAAATCTATAAATCTATAATCTTTTATTTTCAAGAATGATGTACTGTATATCAATTGAAGGAGGAAAAAAAGAAGAAAAGGTATTGGCGTCGACGTATCTGATCAATTACAAAATCAAGAGCGATGCGACAGATCGCGACGAGTTTTGAAAATTAATTGCAAATTAAAAAGTTGTTTACACAACGAAACGTGATTGGCGTCGCGCGCTAATTTTCCATCGGGGATAGGGTTACGCAATGCGAAAGACGCGTGACATTACTGATCGATCGGTGCTAGTTGCTCCGGTTCACGACTCGACTCGAATTGTCACGATCATCGATTATTTTTGACGCGATTGATTGATGGCTCATGTATACCATTGAAGGTAGGGGGGGGGGGAAGAGAAACAGAGAGAAAGAGACATCGTTGATGCTGCTGCTGCATCCGTCATGTTACGATGATAATTCATAATAAAGTAATTGCAACCAAGTAGGATTGATGGAGGGCTTAACGCGAGTTTTATTTTTTGTCTTTTTTATTTCTTCAGATCGCATCGATTCGAGTCTAGTTTGGTGAGAGATGACGCTCGTGGAAAATATATGCTGAGCTCGAAATTGAAAATGTCACAAGATTGCTTTTCGCGTCCACAAAGAGTTATTGCGCTTTTATCAGTGACCTTGGACAAGCGCACTTGATTGACTTCATTGTTTTGACGTCGCTCGAGCGATTCTAACGTCCATCTGACCCAATTCAAATTCTACGCGACTTTACAATTCTGTCTTTGAATGTCAGCTAGAAAACTGTAGCAATCATTATTGAAAAAAATGTCAAATGTTATGTTACGAAAATATATCTCGCAAGAACGATGGAAAAGTTATGTCTTTAATATATTTATGGGTCATTAGATATTGAATAAATCTGAGAGAAAAAAAGTGGAACATGATATACACATGAATATTAATAACAATTTAATTAGCCCGATTAAGAATCCATCGAGTATTTACTCTTCGTATAAGAATAAAAAAGAAAACTCAATATTCAGTCAGTATTTATGCAAATGACAGTCATCTTCACGTCGACTTTTAAACCGTGCTGGCCAATCAATCAACTGACGGAAAAAATACTGACTCGAGCGATTACGCTTATTAAATTCTCGAAAGCTAATCAGCACGATGAGCATCATCAATAACGCGCGCAAATTTAATATTATAACAACAAACGACAAAAAAACACACAAGAAACTGTCGCGAAAGATATAGGGAGAGAGAGAGAAAAGTTGCTGACGTCACAACTAGAAGGAATTTGCACATCAAATCTGATCGATCGAGCGTAGGCAGGGCACAATAACTGATTGTTCGTTATACATGTTTAACGCTGGCTGAAAATAAAATCCGAGAAAAGAAAACAAAATCCCTAGCCGTCTTTCAACGCTTTTGTAGAATGGCAGGTGCGCTATTGCTTGCGAGATATAACGTCATTGTTATACACTGTAACGGTGATAACGTGATTGACAGTGTACGTATATGATTAATAGTTGCAGTATTAATGTTTTACATATCCGCTTTATGTACAATGTATGATCGGCGATTATCAGGCTCATCATCGACAGGATGCAAAAAGTTTACGGAGAAGTAACTCGCCTCTGGCCACTGCCGCCCGCGACGATGATATAACAATAGAGCTCGCGGCTAGGCGCGCGCGAGCACAGTTTCTCATTAATATAAACGTCATCGTATATTACGCTAAGGCAATTTTTTCCTTTTTCTTCTTCTTATTTTCTGTTTGCCCTCGTTTTGCTTTCGCGAGGTATCGAGACGCTCACGATCCGAATCGTAGATTAAGCCTTTGACTGACTTTTTATTGGCCTCAACGCGCGGCAATGTAGTTGATCCTTACGAGTCATTGTTTCAATCTTGAGAAATACTTATTGCACCGATCGAGCTAGCCCTTTTTTCTTATTGGTTGGCTCACGTTATAATGCTAATGTATTTATTATGACGAGATGAAGGTATACTTTGTATTCTCTTAGGTATGTACTTGTACAATGTCATGAGTGCCATGTCTGTATATCTCACATTAATCACGATTGTGGTGAGAAATAAGAATACATCGCAAGTTAATATATTTCTCTATACTAATGTGGATCGTTGAGTTAGAGTGTATGCATAAGTAATGGTGTTGCTTATGTGGAAATTATAGCGAAACTGACGAGTTTAAATCGTGTTATCTAATTAACATTTGAAGTGATGGCAGAAACTGATTAGATTGGAGACTGATGAATTTCACTAATTGATAAACTATATTTGGCTGGTTCCAATTAAGAAGCTCTCTTTTATAATGCATCATTCTATTTTTCTTTCCCTCGACTGTTGACATGATCAATAACAAAAAGAACACTTGCAATTTTGTCTTTTCAAGTTACATATAACAATTTACTCTCTAAATTAAATACCAATTTAGAATTAATACGATATCTCTCTAAGCATAATCGATCATATCTAATAGCGAGCAACGAAATCTATAAGAGGCATATAATCATCATGCTTTCTGTTTGCCTAATGCATGCCTGGTACTCACGTTCATTCTAAAAGTCTTCTCTCTTTCTCTCTCTTTCTCTCATTGAGTTGGCAGAACCTATAAAAAGATTTTGCTGGGTACCACCGCTGCTGCTGTGCATTACGTAATGCACGCGACGAGAGATAGATACACGTGCTACTCTCTCTCTCTCTCTCTCTCTTTCACACATTCACTCTTACTCCTAGAGAGACTATCAATGGAGTAGTAGTATATCTTCTCTCTCATTCACTAGCTCACCGAGCATGCACTCCGGGCTTACCTCAATGCTCTTAGGCTTTCCGTTGTTTTTTTACGCCTACGAACTATTTGGCGCGCTTAGTGAACCTGTTTGACGTTCCCCAGACGTTCTGCATTGATGCATACATTTTTTTACGAGATCGTCCAATGTTGTTTTCTTGATTAAATTTGTTTTTTAATTATGATTTCTTTATTTGGAGAAAGTGTTTGATGTTTCTTCTTTGACAACCAAATAACGTTGACGAACGAAGTTAATTATTCGCTCGACTGTGAATGAATACATATCAAGCAACTAATTGACTGACAAGGCTGTCTCTCCATCTTGTTTTTATTTCATAAACACATCAATCTGATAAGCTGGAGAACATCGAAAAATTCTTGATTCCGAACGAACATCACTCATGTCACATTGTTGAGCCGTAAAACATCACGTGTCATTCATCTTCAATTCATTAAAAGTTAATCATTAAGCACCTGACGCACACAAAAAATTAAACTCGAGACAATATAGGTGCGCGAGTGATTTGGCACGTTTAATAATGAAATCCATCAGCGGGCAAAAAAAGATACAAATAAAAGGAGAAAGGGAGATTCTACAGAGGCGCGCCATAAAAAGTGAATGTTTAAGAGGCTCAAGAACCGACAGGTATCCGGCTGCGAGAGATGTCCGGCTCGGTAGAGATCGAGTTGCGCGTACGCTTCTCGGATATACCGCCACCGTGAAACTCGAAACGCCTAAATCGCCGCGACTTTTCCGCCCCTGTTGCTCGATGCGCTGACACCTTTCGCCGTGCCGCAACCTTCATTCATGCCTTATATATCATTTATTCATTAGATCTATATATCATACAACTTCCCATGTGCTTATATAATATTAGTCGCGCTCAAAAAATATTTACGAAAATCACAATTCCTATAATTTATCACGAAAATTAAATAAAAGATTGGATTAAACTTTCGAGAAAATCGATCTTTGATGAGATATTATATTCTCCGTGAATGTCTACATAAAAAGGAACCCAAAACATCGTCAATAAGCTTCTTCGCGGCGCATCAGAGGCGCATCGGTCGATCGTGAAAAAATGTAGAAGACTAGAAGAATGGGTAGAAAGCGAAAGCAATATGCAAGCAAAGAATAGTAGCTCTGCTCTGTCTGCCTCTCTCTTTTTCTCTCGAATACTGCGTATGTATGTATATATATATACACGATTGACAGCTGTACGCGATCTATAAAGCGGAAGAGTCATCATCAGGGACCCTCACTTGTCTCGTCATCGTTCGCCGATCATCATTCGCGACCCTGCCGCTCGCGCGTGTACATTTGTTTCGTGACGCAGCGCAACCTCTATCTCGCGAATGCTTTTCCTGTCTGGAGATGAACGTGGGGGTATTTCTTCTGCAATTCAGAAAGATGAATCTTTTATTGTAGGTTTTTCGGGAACTTCTTAATAAAAGAATCGTATAGTCTACAATATCAAGTGAAGAAAAAATACTCTTTTGGGGACTTTTTATGGTTTTAAAATTTTTATACAAATCGTTGAAAATAACTACGCAACTAAAAGGGGCAGGTTGCGACTCTTAAATCTCAATCCTCTTAGTACATCCATATAATAACGAGTAAGTCGAGGAAGGTCAAAAAGAAAGCTCGTTGACTTTTGGCCATAAACACAAAGCAGAAAATAATCCATCGAGAGAAAACAAATTAGAAAAAAAATCAGCAAAAGAGAAAGGTTCAAGCACCGCAGGTATATATTCCAAGTCTCGGTCAACCACTGCCTGCTCTTGCATAAACGCCGCGTCACTGCGTAGCCTTTGGTCGGTGCCGATCTGCACTAGAGGGAGAGAATGAGTAAGAGAGGGAGAGAATGAGTGAGATAGAGAGAGAGAGAGAGAGAGAAAGAGAGAAAGAGAAAGGGCAGTCTGGATGAGATAATAATAAATAACACCCGGGTTTTCTGTTCTCGTCGCTCGCGATGGTGGTCGTCTCTCGCAGCCAAAGCATTTCTGCGTTTCCTTGTCACCCGATAATTTTATGGTAATGCAAATGTAGAGGGAGGAGGATGGGCGGGATAGGAGCACAAGCAATGATTTTTCCGCGGCTTATATGCATTGTAACGACTTACTTTATGGAGCGAGCCAACAGGAAGACTATGTGTGTGTGTGTTGTAAACAGCGCAATGAGTTTATTATGGTAATAGCTATAATCGTGTGACTATGGAGCTTGAGGATGTGAGGTCGATCGATTTGCAAAAATACTTGAATCTTATGAGTTATAACTTTGATAATATCTTGTATGTTTGTCTGTGTAATTTATGATTCAGAAATAGACTTTACAGAAAAATGTCGAAATTATCGTAACAAAATATTTGGATCCAAGAAACAGCGTTGAAAATGGATAATTTAAAAAATTTCAATAAAACACGATTAACATCATGTCAAGCACATCATAAATAACACTGAAAAAAGGGAGAGGCATAACGTTCGAAAAAAAACGAGAGCTTGACGAACAAAAGTGTGACAGAGAGAGAGAGAAAGAACATGGGCGTTACACTAGGTGGAATATCGTATATATTTGCAGATGCGCGCATTATGCATGTACAGAGCATGAGCGTCGTCGATGGCATGTGCAGCGGCAGCAGCAACCATGAGGGAGAGATTGATGGCTGCTCCATGACTGACATTCCATCAATCACAAGTGACCTGCAGAGTGAGCGAGCGCATCCTAGTTTCTCATTGTTGCACGCTGTTACTGCTGCTGCTGCTGCTGCTGCTGCTGCTGCTGACCATTATCGCACTTTCTCCGTATAGCCTCGTTATTATTATCCCTCCATTCTCATCTGTCATTCTTCCGCGTATATGTAACCGCAGCGAGCGCGAGAGAGAAAGAGAAGCTCTCGCTTTTCACCAGTGTATGTGTCTACGAGAGGCTTTTCTTCTTTCTTTTTACAAGAACAGCATCATCTCCCTTGGCAAGCTTTCTTCTCTTATTCTTTGTGATTCGCGCGCTCTTTTTCGTCCATTCTACAAATTTCACTTGTCTTCGGTGTCTGTATTCCTATCCTCTCGGTTTTCTTATTCTTTTTGTCGTGCGCGAGACATGGAATACAATCGTAATTAACTTCAAACAGAACATTGTCCTTACGATGCACAGAAGCAAGAAGAATGAAATAAAAACAAGTGTAGCAAGAAATGTTTTTTTTGTCATGGATCGAAAGATATAGTGACTCATCAGAATTTTGCCTTTACAAGCTTTACCACGTTTCGCTACCGATGTGCTATGGCCTCCATATAGTTTTCAAAGCAGCAGCATAACCCAGACGCTACGTCGTAATCGACTCCCTTTAATAGGATTTTAGGGAACAAATTAAACTCGTTGTTAATAGGTTTCTCTCTCGATCTCTCTTTCTCTTTCTCTACCGGATACACGCACGAACACCTCGATGTGGTTGATATGATGAATGTATTAACGTAAATGAAATGCAAAAGTTCGTTTTGGTAAATAAAACAATGTAAGCTTTGCATTTCTTTGGCTTAATTAGGAACAACGATTTTACATCGACATTTTACACTATCAATGTTGCATATATTGCTTAATATTATCACAGATATTAGCAATAATAGAAAACGATTATTCTTATTTCAATTTTCAATAATTAATCTACAGTCACCCTATAAAACACACGCACAACTTTCACGTTCGAGTAAGTCATTATACTTAAGTCGCAAAGAGCATCTAAGGGATTACCGTTCTTCCCCTTATAAGCAGAAAAGAGAGAGAGAGCGCGAGAGAGAGAGAGAGCGAGAGAGAGCGAGAGAGAGAGAGAGAGAGAGTGTCGGAGACGGATCAATCGAGAGAAGGCGGGTATAAGTTTCCGTTGTTGGTCGCGCGCGGCTGCCACCAGCTCGTGCGGAGGCTCTGTCTTGGTCAGTTTCGGATTGCTCTCACCGATGCCAGTGACAGCTGTTGCCTATTGCTGGACCACGCTCTATACTATGCTATTCACCTCATATCCAGTCACGCACTCCTTTATACCTACTTACACATACACACTTACACGCGCGCGCGCATATATATCCATACGCCCGTTTTCTCTCTCCCTTTCTCCTCTCTCTGTTTGGCTTCTTGGACGCTTGTTGTTGCTTGGTATAATACCATATATACAACCATACCAATTGTGTTCGTGACCTTTATTTTACGTATAATTGCTTTACTAAGTTTCGAAGGGTCGAGAGTTCTGGGTATGTAATTTGTTGATGTATAGAATTGAATGTCAACACATTGAACGGAAGAAACTTCTTTGGTAGAAGTTTCTAACGCTGGCATGCGAAACGAATAGAATGCAACTTTTACCGATGAGCTATATAGTTTGACATATAGTTTACCATTCGAATTTTGTATAATTTTAACTTCTCTATAACTTGTCGCAATAATGAATCCGTTATCTTCTTCTGTGGAAGATATCGGATATTCTATACTTCCCTGTAATAAGAATATACTTATAGCTATAGAAGAAAAGCACACGTGGAGCCAAAAGCAAAAAATGTTTGCTTCGTGCGTTTAACTTTATTTACTTAGTTTTGCACAAGCTCAATCCCCGAACTTTGTAACTACGAAGCAAGCGTTTCTCTCATTCTCTCTCTCTCTCTCTCTCTCTCTCTCTCTCGTAATCTGCGAATAAGAGCACACTCTTGAGAAACTCTTGAAAAATCATCAGAGAACTTGCTTTCTTTTATAATTCGAGAGGGAGAAACAGAGAGAGAGGAAGAAAAAAATATATATCGCACTGGCAAAACTTATCTCCTCGGGGCGCGTTTGATCTGCGCTCGCGCTCTCGAGCTTGCAAGTTCGGCGCGGTAATTACATTCGCAGCAGACAAGTTTATTTCACCGAGACGGACAATGAGCGCGAAGCCCGAGATAAGAGAACGTCCCATGGCGCCCGTACACCGACGCGATCCCGGATAATTGGAGGACAAAACAACCCCCGTGTCGACGTCTTATGCTTCGCTGGACTTTCGAGAGTATATGGGTGTATGTATGTCTGTTTGTGTTGTATCCCAACGAAGAAAACGAATATAAGCCGGAGGTTGGCACATCAATGTTTATAGTGTATAGATATAGCAAATGGAATCTTTAATTGGATGCCCCAGGTATATACGTATACGTTTCATAACGATGACGGATGGCATTCACAAATACATAGACAATGATGTCTGATGAAAAAGTAAAGTGGAGCAGAGTTGCTTTTAAATAGCCGAATGACGTGTGAATATGAAATGCATCAATTTCTTTTTTTTGTCTAGCGGCAGGTATGCAGCTGTTTTTTTTTGCGCTCGCGCATTATCAGTAATTGATGAATCATCGCGCACATTCAGGCCGCAACGAGTCACGGCGAGTTTTATTGATATGATTTCCAGATTGACGTTCGTTAAAGTTGATCGAGGTTTTGACGTATTGCGAAAATGGAGTGACGTTGATTTGTAATCAAAAACGTATAGTCATTCCTGCCCCCTCTTTCCTGCCTTCGCCATACTATCCCCACGCAGTACAACTGCGACCTCTGACAGTTTTGATGTTTTATTTTTAAATTAGCTTTGTTTCGATTGATTGACTGCCATTATATAGAACGCGCATCGAATCATAGTTTCTCTATTGTACTTTTCAATGCCGTTCACCACGCTCAATATTTTTTGTTTCACGCGTCTACATATTGCGTTAAAAAAAAATTTGCAAAAAAACACATTCGCAACCTCGAAACACAAAAGTCATCGCAGAGTACAAACCACTATAGCGACACTAATGGAAACAAAGCAACTTTCAGCCAGCTCATAAACAGAGAGGAAGAGAGAGAGAGAGAGAGAGACCAAGCGAGAGTCTGGTGTGTATTGTCAGGAACAAAGCATCGTGCGTCTGTGAAAACTCGTCTCGTCTCGTCTGCGAGACTTCACGCGATTGATTCATTGGAAGCGCGTGCCCGACTTCAAATCACCAGAATAGATCCCCAACGACGACGACGACAACGACGACGACGACGACAACGACGACGACTACGTACTACTACTCTTGCCACTGCCGCGAAATGCCAAGCTTAATCCATCTTGCGTCTTTATTGCCTCTCACGCGACAGTTATAAAAGCGACAGCACGAGAGAGCGAGACAGAGAGGTGCCTAAAAAACTGATGCTTGATTGGCTGATAAATATGGAATATTGAGATTTATTGCAATGTTTTCACTGGGATTTAAAAAAAATTCTTTTTCGATTGACTAACCAACTCCAACTGTCAACGTCGTCATTTTTAGAATTATACGCAAATACCTTTGTTTTTTTCCTTTTTATTAATAAATCTGCCACTTACTTATATAAGTATTTCAATTGCGACATATCGCAGCTCGCACCTCATCCGGAAGTGTATATACGTATATAAAGGTTTGATTCCCATGAATATCTCGAATAGACACGTAGTCGAGATAGGGGGACAGGAAGCTATTAAGTGCAACGAGTCCATCTCACGTATATAGCAATGAGAAAGCTGAATTTACGAGCTTGCGATGACACAAAGTATATAGGCAACAAATTGTCTCGAGCAACGCTGTCCCGTTGCACTAATTTTAGGAAGCTTTATTGCTGCGCTACTAGCTGCCAGCCTAGCTCTAGAAAGCCATTTCGTCATTTCGTTTTTCGCTGCATGCAAGCCTACAACTCTGTAAGCTTTGACGCTACTCTCCTCTTATTCCTCTCACGAGGTTTTGACCAAGCTTAACTTTAGTGTTTCACGCTGTTGCGTTTTCAACTTTTCTCCTGCACATAGAACGGATACATTGTGTCGGAGAGCTGTTGCGATGAAATTGTCGGAGACTCGTTAAAGCTTGCGACAAGCTTTGATGGCTAAAAGTCAAAGTTGACTATCTAGTTTGGCTTTCATTATTTGTTGTGATTCTTTTTCTCCTTTCAAACTCTTAAAATAATCAACTTATCATTTACTTTTAAACCTACACTTCGCGAAAGAGATATAACGTAGCCAATTAATTTCAACGGAAAACTGCAGAGTCTATTATTGGTAAATCATTGATACACTTTACGTTCTATTGGAAACGCGTAAAGATCTAAATAAAGTGAACGTGATCGGACTCAATCGATAAAGCAACAACGGCGTGGTATAGTACAGCGAAACAAAAGAGAGGCAGAGAGAGAAAGAGAGAGAGCTTGCAAGAAAAGCGCGGAGAGTATAAATTTCCGCGAACAGCAGTAGTAGCAGCAAGTAAAAGGAGTCGGCGCACAAGTGTAGCTCGTAGCGTCCAGACACATTCACCGCGTGGAAAATGTCGCGTGACGAACGCTTTCTTTTTCTCTCTTTCTTTCCTTCCCTGCCTTGAGGAATCCACGTACGCGTCATAAATACTACTCGGGCGGCCCTCATTCCGTTCGTGCGCCATTGACGTTTTCCAATATTCCCGGCTGCACTGATTCCATCTAGACTCTCTCTCTCTCTCTCTCTTTCTCTGTCTTTCCTCCGAAGCGATTCTTTTTTCCCTCTTTTTCTTCTTCTTCTTTATATCAGTCATTCTCTTGCGAATACCTCTCTCTCTCTCTCTTCTCCCACCCTTCTTTTCATCGTCGATCACGACGACGCTACGTGCGGCAAAATTGCTGGCTTCGGGTAATGAAGGAGCTTTTATGAGTTTTCTTTTCATTTCGTGCGTTTTTTTATTTTCGCCGGCCATTACCTACGGATTCTTTTACTTTTTGATTTCACCTTTTTCATTTTATTGAAGGTTGACAGATTAATATATATTTTTTTAATACTTCACAGATGCGACAAAATTGTTTCCGTATACGTACACTCTTTCAAGGCGTCTGTATAATTTCGAAAATGTTACGGTAAATATCTTATTTGAGAATCAAACTTGCAAAGGTCATTGAAAATACTTTTATATCAAAAAGAAAAAAAGAACAAAATATACCCAATCTCTGTCATAGTGTCTCTCAGGCACGTTCTTTCTTTTTCCCGCTCAGTTGTTCCTTCACGTCCAGCCAATGCAATTATCATAATCGCCGAGAGTTGCGCTTTACTCGTCTCTTTACTTGAGCAACACAATCAGCGTAATTGCGCGCAGGCGTTAATTACCCCTTCCTAAATTTTTGCTACACGACGACGGAGACGACAACGACGCTCTCTTGAGCGTTGCGCGCATAGTATGCGGAAGACAAAACAACGTCGTCTGCGCGCGAACGAAAATCGGCGCCAAGCAAGCAAACGTGCGAGACTGCTTTACGAGCATGCGCCGTTCCGAATGAACTGTATCTGTATGTATACGCGTGTATGTGTGCGTCGACCTTTAGCCGTGCCGCCGCCGCAGCCAAACCAACCCTGACCTGATTTATGGGATTCTAGAAGCGTCTACTGCTACTACTACTACCACCCCGAGTTGCTTTTTCCACGGATTTTCCCTCAGACAGCTGGCTAGTGTTTTCGACGACGACGCGTCGCGCTTTTCTACCCCTCGTCCCTACCTCCTCGTGTCTAACTCATGTTCAGATAAAGACACGCACGGTATGGGTTCGCCTTATGAAGATTGCCAATCTTTTTTCGTGACGATCTTCGACAAATTCGTATATGTACGAAGATTAAGGGATAGAATAAAGATTTTTTTTGTTGATCGGGTCTAATGTTTCTTTTCCTCGGTTGATCAATTTTTTAAATTGACGTGCGCGCATCAGTCATCAAATCTATTTTTTAACCAATAAAATTCAGCGTTATTATCGGATCAATAGATATTGATTATACAGTGTGTAATGTTCTTTCCTCATGAGTTATGCATGCGAAACTTCTATTAAGCACATATCTCGTAAATGTCTGTTTCCGTGACAAGACCAGGTTCGTCAGCTGCGGCAGTTACACGGCTTCTATATGAAAATATGATCGGTTAGAGGTTCTTTAGGGCGTTTCGGTTTGAATTCGGTTCTTCCACCCTGTTAATTACAATGACCGAGAAGGGAGAGGGAGAGAGAGAGAGAGAGAAAGAAGAAGTGTTTTATCGGTTTTTTTTATGAATGGAATCATGTCGGATCGGGCTGTAAATAATAGTGATTTACTTCCCAAAATAATTTCGACTGACGCTTTATGTACTTACCGGCTTTGGCTCACGGAAATTTGTTCAATAATTGGAACTTTCTTTTCATGAGGGGAGACAAAAAAACTTGATGAACATAAATTGTTTAAATGTGACAAGTAACATTACTCGTTCAAAAATAAACGAAATATCGACAATTATTCTTGCAGTTGTTTATAAGAATCGGTTATTTTTAAAAAATTCTAAAACCGTGGTTTGTGTGCGCGCGTGTATCCATCAGTTATAATTACTAATAATAAAAAGTAATCTTACTCGTCCGAAATAAATCTCGCGGAAGAAAAGCTCTTCAAGCGTCAAATCGTAAAACTGTCGCTAATAAATCTCTTTAAAAAAATTTCTTTCTCCTTCTCTCTCTCTTCGAGTGAGAAAGAGAGAGGGAGAGAAAAAAGAAAGAACGAAGAAAGACTGGAAGCCGTGCACAGAGGCAAGGGAGTACAATGAAAGGAGCCACTAAATCAGCGTGTCAAGCGCGCGACTTTCTCACTCATCGCGATTTACATACACACGCATGTCACCTTAGAAGGAGATCAATTTGTTGTATTTTTTTCCCTTTGCTGAAAATTTTTCTATCCTGGAAAAGAGAGCACGAGAGAAAGACATATACAAAAGGATATCTACCGAGTGATTTGTGTCGTTTGCCATTCTTTTGACCACCTAGATAGCCTTCGCTCTTCTTCTTTCTCTCTCTTTCTCTCTTGCTTGGCGCATGTTATATATGTGTATAAATATATATATATATATATATATATATGGAGTCCTGCATCTGCTCTGAGCTGACGCAACGTCCCGCCATAGATCACCGCTGGGGCTTTTAGAGACTGAAGGCTGTTAAGAGCGCGGGGGCGCCGCCGTCTGACGTACTGTGTTCAACTTGGCTTCTTTATCGCGAACGGAGCCGTAAAAAAACACGAAAGAGAAAGAAAGACGAAGAAGAAGGACGGAGGATGGATGTTAATGTTTATACGGATAAGACTACCCGATAACGCCTGATTATTACGGAATTACGACTCGCTTCGCCTTTCGTCTTCTTATTCCTTATTTTTTTCTTCTTTATTACGCGGTTGGGTATTTTCGGGGTTCTTCGAAGAACAGTTCGCCGTTCGTCAGACTAAATTATGACCGTCGCATGCAAGATGTTCTCCGCGAGGATCTTTGCCAATCAAAGTGCTTTTTTACGAGTGACTCGACAATACAAAGCAACATTGTGATTTTTGCAAATGTATTCATTTCATTAAAAATATTTTGCATCATTCAGCCATAATACCAAAAATATCAATAATCGCAACCTTTGATTTTGCAATCTATGAATACCTACAAATGCGAAAGTGTGAAAAAAATCTAAAAATTATTCGCTAGATAAAGCAATTCGTTTTTATTGAGTAATATCGTGTCACTGCATCCCTCGATTTATTTTTTTCCAGATCGAATAATGACCATAATAAAGTAAGGCGCTTTCGCTCGTACACATAAAGCGACGATGGCGGCAGCGCGGGGAAAACTTAATACTATGAATCTCACGCGGGTAACTCCTATAAAGAAGCTCAAAATAAAGAGAGTGAGAGAGAGAGAGAGAGAGAGAAAAGAAAAAACAACAACGGGAAAACGTTCATCCCCCTCCGATAATATAAAATAAAGTACGGCGGCACATAAGCCATCGACGATGAGTAAGATGCGTTGTATGTGTATGGGTGTCCGTTAGGGTGACGAGTCGTAGAATTAGACTGAGAGAGAGAGAGAGTGAGAGAGAGAGTGAGAGAGAGAGAGAGAGAGAGAGAGAGAAGGGCGAGCGCGAATTAAAACGCCTCATAAATATCTGAAACAAAGGCGAGGGCGTACGCGAGCGCGAGATATACGGCCGACGCTGCTGCGGAAAGGCGAGCTCCACGTCCCTTTTTCTCGACATTTCTTTTTTTTGCACTCTCACGAAAATCCCCGCGACATTGTGACACTGTCCAGTGGCCTTGAATTAATTAAAAAATGCATCGATCTCACGCAAACCCGCAAGTCGTCCGAGTGATTTAGTTGATTAAATTTGCAACTGATGAAATTTGTGTCGGTGTGTGTTTGTGGGTATGTATATACGTTAGTGCTTTATTTCAGATGCATACTTGCGCACTTGAATAAATGATTATAGCGCAAAGGACGTCTTGTTTTGTTTTTCATTTTGCACAAATATATGGGGCAACGTATAGTCAGTGTCTATTGACTTTGTCTGACGAGATTTGATTGGAAATTGAGCGAATGAAAATTAATATGCCTTGTCTAGACGACCCATTAAACTTGCATCGTTGTTATGTGCTTTGTTGTAACTCGATAAACCTCTCATCACGAAGTACAAATCGATTTTTATTTCGATATTCACTGATAGAAAAACTTATTACATATATGTAGATCTAATCATCTGACGCTATGTGTGTTTCAATGTTTTATGCATGTTTCAGGTAAGTAGTGGTGTCCGATAGGGCAAGGCGCGATCTACGGCTCTCTCGAAATCTGCGGCTGTGTGGGGCGGGTGTGGTGCGGTGGGCCCACCCCGGCACCGCCTGCGCCGCCGGTGCGCGTCGCCGGACGGCAGATATGCGCAGCAAGCAGCAGCCGAGGCCTTCCTTCCGTTGGCCGCAGCAGCGCGGCGATAACATTTCCGGTACGACTTTTCATCCTATACTTGTAATACTCAACTTAAACCGTCTTTGTGTGCTCTTCTTATGTTCCCTCTCTCTCTCCTTCTTGCATGGGTACGATTGAATTGACTACTCGTTACGTAGTTCATCAAGTTTAATTAGGAAACTCGTGTGTATTTAGCGATATTAGTAAAAAGGATTCTATCGCGTGCGAACGCTATGGCGGCATGCACTTGTGTTTTACTTTCTTTTTTTTTTTTTCTATCGCTAGTAAATGTTGAACACCACGGTAATTAGCGACAAGTCTCTCGTGAATAATCTTGAATTATGATTGCTTATTAGCTTTGTTTTGCGGGCATGTGCACGTTTAATTGAATTTATCGCATGCAATACGCGTGTATGCCGTATGTGAGCTGGGCAAAGTGCTCGTTATTATATTATTGTAAAAGCTTCGCAGCGCATCGAGAATCCCTTTTTTTCGGAGGATATTAAAAGCGGCTATACGGGATACAATAATTATTGACAGCGTATCGATAAGGTTGAGCATAACGCGCCCTCTCTCTCTCCCTCTCTCTGTATATGTATAATTGACAGTGGAAAGATCGCATACAAAAGTGTTTATCTGATACACAAAAGCGATAACCCATTTCGCGATTGTCAGCCAGTTCAATGGTATAGGTACATGTGCTCTGCTCTCGGCTGCCACTTGTCCCTTTTTTTCAATCCTGTTTCGTCAATTATTCCGCGGTGCGCTTTTATTCGCCTCTGACAACGTGAGCTTGATTTACAATAAACTGATTAAAATTGTCGTATAGTGGAAAAAATCTTTGGAGAAAATGTCGTTTCTTTGCGATAAATGAATATAATTCGTAAAAATGTAACACGGCTATCCATTCTCATTTTTATTGACGTTCATTAGCTAATTACGTTGGCTCTTGTAAATTTGGTTAATTTCGATATAAAAGATGTTGGCGTTATAAATACATTCCACCTACATCGGCCTAATACCGCTTGCAGTTTAATCGAAAATAGCCTCCAATAAATTTTTTCGTCCGATGGATCCAATCCTCATATTCGGTCTGAATTACGGTATACGAGTTCTCTCTCTCTCTCCCCTCGATGACTCACTTCTCGCTGTAAATCGCTCGTTTATACGCGTTGTATGCAAAACTTTCCTGCATATATTATATGGTCGTTTACGAGCGATTGGGGTAAAAAACCCAAATGGAATGCGATTGATTCGCATTGATTAATAGCCGCTGCCGTCACTTTCATTATTTTCGATGACTATGTTTATTTTGCGAAATAGTCCAACATTGTATGCAATTGACTTTTCATTGCACAAGAAAAAATTTTATTATTTTTTACGTGATATAATCTCGAGCTATATATTGCAGCATTGTAAATCATCGACCGCGGTGGTGGATCATGCAACGTTACTTTTTTTCCTCCCAAACAATGACCATCTTCATAGTGTTCGCTACTTACTTACTATTAGCTCATATTCATACCATGCAATAGGGAATTGTACTTCGCCTATTTACCTTGGTAACATGAGATTTAAAACAAGCGACACATTTGTTGTCTTAGCTTAAATTTTACGATGCATAACAATTCTTATCGGCAAGCGCGTACACACGGTTACTACAGTATATTTGTGTTTGTGCCGTCACTCATACACAATACACAGAGTACAAGAGCGTGTAAGAAAGCAGTCATTCTAAATCAATCAACTTGCGGTCAGCTTCTCTCTCGTCTCTTTCTCTCTCCCCCCCCTCCCTCTCTCTCTCTATCGCGTTCTCTTTTCTTAGTAAGGTGCAACGCTTGCTAAGCCTGTGGGCTTTAATCTTGTTGTAGTTCGAAAGAAACCTGCATTCCTTAAGTGAAACCCGCAATCGTGTTGCGTTATGTAAACCATTGGAAATAACATTGTCAATTATTTTTCTTATTTCTCTCGAAGCTGTCGACTAGTATTATGTGTTTAATCAATCTTCATTTTGCATGAAAGAAAATGTCGAAGATTATTGGAAAATTCCAATGATCGAAAAATTCATTGATGATTCGTAACTAATAATAATCAATTACACGTGTATTAAATTTAGACAATCCCTTAGTATCTGAAATATAGAAAACGTAAATTGCCGTGACAATGTTTAAGCCTGCACGCACCCGCGCAGGTGTGAGAACAGTATAGACATTCATAAGTATGCAGCTAGGCTATTAATAGCCGCTGATGTGTCGTTGAATGAAAACGATATTAGCAAAGTAGTATCTTGAAATTGACCTCCCTTACGCACTTTGTCTCCTTCTCGCTATTTAAAGATAATTATTTGCATTCCAGAAATCAGCAAGTATATGTTGATTTGTTTCCAGTTTTACACAAGTTTTCCTTTTTCTTGTTTAATTTTTTTTAATATCATATACGTTTATTTATTGTGTGCTGATTGAGCAGTCACTTACTCTTTACAACAAGGTCGTCAAGACGTGATACGTGAGGTAGGCCAAATGCTGTGTACATGCTCTCACAAAGAGCAGGAGAATACTCATTTAAATATCTGTCAATATATACCACCCTCATCTCACTTGTGTGTTTCTGGCTTTTTTATTGTATCCTTGTAAAAATCTGATTGTCGTATAGTGTAAATGCCTGCACTCTTGCGCACACGGGCGGACGAGATTAATAATTGGAAATTGGATTTCGTCGTCCCCTTTCAGACATGAGGAACGAAGTATATATACACGAACGTTCAGTGACAAGCAAAAGGTCGTCAGTCGCTTCTCAGACAAATTCTATGCTGTTGGTTGTTGTTTTTTTTTGTTTTATAGTCAAGAAATTGTTACTAATGAGCTTCGTAAATCTCACTTTTACGATTGTCATAAAAATTTCTTTTACTGTGCTGTTTTCACCAATTCACGTAGAAATATGATTATGAAGCCGAATTGTATATTGTTCCTCAAAAATGCGCAAATATACATTTCGTTGAGTGTTTGAAAACTACAGCGAGAAAAAGCACCATATGCCAGGTTGATGAAACGACTGAGAGAGAGAGAGACAGAGAAATTCTAGCACAACTTTGTATTTAAAAAACTCCATCCGCATAATAATAAAAATTCACGTCTGCGTGAGGCTTTACGATTGTCGTAAAGGGTGGACTACGACTTCTCGTTACTTCTTCTTTTTTTCGGACGAAAAAAAGAACGAGAGTGCGCCGAGGGAAAGGACACTTCGACTTGTCAGGCAAAAAAGTGTGACTTCTAGTGTGGTGCATGCATTAGGAAGAGGAATGGGACGGTCTGCCTGTCGACTTAGCCGCGGTAATAAAAGAAGTTTTGGAATTCCACTCGTCGCCCGCTGGCAGCCGATTGAAGAGCGCGCGAATAACTTTCCTCGCCACTTTTTCTCTCTTTCTCTCTTCCTGCCTCAACGGCCGCCGCTTCAAATAAAACATTACGAGCATTTTTTCCCACACGCGCTTGGATTTTTAACAACTCGAGATTCGCTCGTTGCCTAATCAATTTCATCAACAGAAATACGGCTCTATAAAATTGAGAGGTGGATCACGCGCCCCTTTCCTCCGTTTTTTATGCTAGTATTAAGATTTTCACCAATGGCATTAAGCGAAATACCTTTCACATTTTTTTGCGGTTAATTATTCGAGTGTATAGGTTATATCGACTTTTTTCACTCACGACCGTTTGATAGCAGGGAAATATATTAAGCACAAAATTAAAAAGAATAAAGATATTCTGTAGAATTTAAAAAAGTCCATGATACATGATAAACAGTTTTCTAGAATGATTTATCAAAAGTAATCGTCAAAAATATACAAAGCACAAGTATATTCAGTGGAAATGAGACTATACATAGGGTAAACTTGACAAAAATAAAAAAGAAATCGAGAAGAGAGAAAAGCGCACGAATATAAAAAAAGTCCCACACGACAACGCAACGAGGAACAAACGAGATCAAGTGTTGTTGCAACAAGACAGCAGTAGAAGCAGCAGCAGCGGCGTGAGCCTAAGCAGAAATTAGGCGAAAACTCAGGGACTGCTTGCATGGCTTGGTAATGAAAGAGAAAGAAAAGCTATGCGCTGGCACACCACCCCCTTGCAACGCTCGTTGCTCGCGGGGCTGACTACTACTGTCGGACGAGTTGTACGCGAGAGAGCGCGAGCGGCATTTTAATCCGGCGACGTCACTCTCGTCGTCCCCGAAAATTTGGCCCAACACAAAAGAGTACAACGCTGCTGCTGCTGCTACTGCCACTTTGTTACGTGCGTATACATACTGCACGCTAATTAGGCCGCCGAGCGTTATTAGCCTGTATGTCAGAGCGCGATTACTTTTCTTTTTCATTCTGCTCGTTCGTTCGACTTTTTTCTTTTTTGGCCAGAGACGGATTCGTGGTTTGTATTTACGATTTACAAGAGAAGTTGTAATTCATCACAAGATAATTAGGTGCGCAAGTGGGCGCCCACGCTGATATAAGCAAGAATCATGATTGCCGGACGCGAACGATGAGAAAAAAAGAGAAGAAAAAAACCTAAGAAACGGGAGTGACGGCTACGCGAGAAAAGGAAGACAGCGAGAAAGCGGCTCAACGTCTGCAACTCGTCCTGTCTCGAGCTTGACAGCTGCTCTTCAAATCCTCTTGTCTCGCGTCAAAACCATAATTCTAACGTATATAGCGTGTATGCTTGTTTTCTTTGCTTGTTTTCTTCTTCTGCAAACGTGGATTATCAAAAATGTTTTGCAGTGGATGATGTATACTTACACGCCCAAAGGGTTATACGGTGTGAAAATGAACAAACGGTGGAAGGTCGTGCACGATAAAGCCAAATGCAGGAAACGTCAGTCTATCTAGCTTGCGCTCATGCTGAAATTTACATGCGCGTTTCGACACTGAGTAAATATTTCCCTCAAAGCTGATTATGTATACCGCACCGTACGCGCAGTGATAAGAAAACGATGCAATACCTTTTGGAGTAATTGAACAATGACATTTCGTTTGTTACGTTAAGATTAACGAGTTATTGTTGCAGTTCTATAAGCAAACAATAAAAAGGCAGACGAGTATTGTCATCCAAGTGAAAAGAATAGGGGAAGGACGCCTGCTGGCAGGTGGCAGTAAGCGAAAGAGAAAGAGAAGACTGTATTATTCCTTATCACTAGGCGGCTCGAATAAATCTTAGCGGATACGCGTCTTTTATACGCGTAAGTACCAGTGAATTTTTCTTTCTCTGTCTCTCATGCCGCCCGCCGTCGTTATTTACCGATGTGTCCGGCGAAACGCGCCGCCATCGCTCACTCTTGCGAGCTTAGAATCCGAGCAACTCTGAGTATAAAACGCGCGTGGCTACCTATATATAGTGCGGCTATACCATCGCTATCAAGCTGCCTTCTGCTTTTCAAGAAGTGTCCGTCTGTCTTATTCTTTCCTTTTCACTCAAGTATATGCTTTCTTTTGCAATATTGCTGTGTATTTGTAGGAGTAATTTTGAATAAACGTGGTGTATATAAACGTGTGGATTTGGCTTAAAATAGCGATTGTTTGGTTGTACATTTTAATCAAAAAGATCAATCTGTGTGGAAGTTTAATTAATGAAGTGAAAATAGAATGGGCCGATAAAGGCACTTCTAAAACCAGTTAATATTTTCATTGAATTTTCATTTCTCATCAAAATCTCAATGTCGTACACCTGTAATCCGACTCTCGAAGCCTACACACACGTACACACACATGTATACATATACAAGCGAAAGATGCTTTTAACAGAAGCAGTACTTTTGTGGCTCTTTTTTTTACGCTGTTCTCAGAGAACTCGCGAATGCGGCACTCGCCACGTCGCGATTAATATCCCTTTCTTTCTCCCTGGCTGCGGCCTCAATATTTAACCGCGACGACTTTGATGCTCTCCTCTCTCTCTCTCTCTCTCTCCTCTCTCTCCTTCTCGACGGTCGTCAAGCCGCATCACGTCACACTGAACGCGACATCGTAGAGATTTGGAAATTCGAGGCGATGAAGGCTCATTTTTGTGAAGTTGCCGTGTGTGCTATTCCACTTTTTTTTCTAAAATGTTTTCTTTATTATTATTTATTTGATTGTGTTGTTTTACTTGCCTCAATGTGCTTCGTCAGGAATTATGGTCACGTAAGAATTTTTTGATTTTTGGTAATTCGAACCCGCGAATTAATATTTTTTTAGAAAATTAAAATCGAAGATATCATTGACAAGGAGATTGCGAAAAAATTTACGAGTCTGACTATAGACGTCTATTACTACTTGGGAAAAAATGCATAAGTATAATTATAATATCTTGATTAAAAGTGAATTATCTATAAAGAGAAGGCGAGAGAGAAGAGAGAAAGAACGACTGAATGAACAAAAGATACGTAGGTAAATAGCTGTATCAGAGAGTTCGCTCTCGTCGACATAGAAAAATAATATTTCCAATGGAGGCTACTCGGCCTTCGCTCGCGTCCTCCGCGCTCGCAAAACGGTTAACGTTGGCGTTGGCGAGGTCGATGCTCACTCAGCGAGACTTGTCGATGGGACGAAGGAGACGCGAGGGTGACGGACGTATAAGAGGTGATGTGGGGGAGTGAATAAAGGAAAAAGAGGAGACGCAATGCAATTGATAGTCGTGTACGCAAGCCAGCAAGAGCGAGAAAGAGAGAGAGAGAGAGAGAGAGAGGGAAAGAGAGAGACAGACAGACAGTGAGATTGATTGAAAGAAGGAGGTGTAAGAGGAGGACGAAGAGAAGGAGGAGAGGATAAGCAGGGTAGAAGGAACGAGAAGCAAGCCGAGTGGACTGTCTGTTCTGTCCATCACGTTGCCGGCGTCAGATTATCGTTCTGACACTTTTCGAGTTATTCTGGCCGCGCGCATCCCCCACCTCTCCTCTTCTTCTTCACGCTACTATGTACGCCGCTCAGACTTCATCGGGGTCTCGATAATGTATATGTGTATGTGTTTTGTGTGTAAGTGTGTACCATCGCTCTTTCTCGATGTCTTTCTCACTTTAATGAAGCATAGCCTGCTGCCTTTCTGCGCCACTAAAAGCGACGACGTGGCTGTGTGGACAGGTGTGATTGTATACTTTGCTGAGGAAACATATTTTTATTTAAACATTGAAAACTGCTTCTTTTTCTTGTTGGATGATTATATATTGTTTTCATGAACTTTCGTTCAGTTGAAGGTCTCGTTTATGACGTAGGTTTTTATTTGCAAAATTAAGTCAATACATTTTACCATGTGGAATTTTAATTGATAAATAGTAATTACGAAAATTTGTCCGATTTAGTAATTATGAATCGTCCAGACAATGGTAACTTTTGAATAAATACACGCACTATTAAAATTCATAAAAATGTTAAATCGAGTGTGTTGTTTATGGACGTTATTTCGTCGACTAGCTCGACCGGTGTCGATCAAATTTCCTATTCGGGAGCTGAACGTCGAGACAAAGCTTCCTTTCCAAATATTGTTTGCTTCTCCCTTTCTCTTGATCGTTCGTACTGTGCTTCTTTTCTCTTCTTTTTTAAGCTTTGACGTAAACTTGTTTAACAGCTGCTGCTGCTGATGATTTATAGTGGGCAGTGATGCCGAAGAGCGGCGGGCGCAGAAATGACGCGCAAGCGGGAGCCACTTCCTTTTGTGTACGTCGTTAAAGTGATATATACACACACACACACAAGCATATATATATATATATATATATATATATATATATATGCGTGTGTGTGATGAATGCAATCGGTTCGATCGATAAACAAATAAATACTTGGTATTTATTCTTGGGTCATGCAATTCGTTATTTCTTGCGTGCACTTGACTTTTTCATTGATTATCGTCGTGATATATACTGCGCCTGAGACATTTCTTTTTCATAGGAAAGTTTTAATAATTTTAGTTTCATCGGGTAAATCGGGTCGGAAGACGGAGTTATAGAAACTATCTCACGAATGGCTATCAATCAATTGTCAAGCTGGACATTTAATTATAGCCATTCTGGGGCAAACGTCGATTAATGAGTTTGCTGTTAGGTTCAAAGATTGCGCGATTGAAAAATAAAGATGCGCCTGACCTCAATGACAGAATGTTGAATAAATTATTATCCTCAAAATAGATTGTTCCAATGACACGAAACACATCTGAATCAAATTCCAGCTGAAACATATAAAAAATGTATTGGGCTCGCGAAGTTAATCGAATAACAACAATAACTAGAATAGCAGGATAAAAATGTACTTTAGATTTTGGTTGGAAATATAAGAGGAAACAACGAAAATGATGATCAATATATTGTAAGCAATGGCAGGCGAACGATAGAACAGACACATTCGTATTATTGAGAGTGCGAGAGACGATAGTCTAAAAAAGGTAGAAGAACTGTTGAATTGTGCGCCAACTCCATTTGACCGCGCGTCATTCAATTAATAATTCAATCATCGTGCTCGATTGGATTAACTTGGCAGCTGAAAAAAAAGAAAGAAATCACGTGGCGCATCATTACGCAATGAATATTTCGTTTTTACAGAATATACGCACGCAGGTCTATATACACACTCGCTCATTTATAAATGCGCGACTGCGCGGTTTTATATCGAATTATTTCCATTTTATGCGCAGGCTTTTGATCGCTTCGCGAAAATGACGTTCGACCAGCGAGAGAGTTAATTATCATCGGCAGAATGACTCGGTTCGTATTGTTTGTTTCGACTCTTTTGTTATTCTTTCGCGTATGTAGGGAGGAGGGGATTCGGAGGCAGCGTAGGAAATGTTACTGGTACTGAGGGAATTTAACGTTTGCCATTTTTGTGTATTGAGTTTGCGGAGTGCAAAAATTTTATGATAATAAGGCTGATGCATGCAAATTAGTTCGCTTTCTTCCTCTCCATGCGCACGTGAAATCGCGCATGGCGATTTTATTAATTTTTTTGTTCTGTTGGCAGATTGCGTTCTGATTGGCAATCGATGTTTGCATGCACTCACGTTTGATGTGATTCCGAGGCTCATGAAAATTATAAATTCACTTTTGATGTATTTTTTATGTTTCGCAGCAAAGTCCAAAGTTTAATAACTCGTAAAAGATTTTTTAAATAAATTTCTAATTTACAACAATGACAATGTTATTCTTTAAGACACGTAATTTCTACAAAATAGACGTACATTTTTTCACGTTTAATATACATACAATCACTGTTAATTAATCAATAAATAATTTAGTCCTTGCTAATAATTTAAAAAAGAATTATGAAGCCCATCGAAAGTCCAACTAACCGTTGTTGCGTTACTTTTTGTTTGTTTCAGGTAAGCATCATAAAAGCAAACATCACCGAGTACACCGCTTAATTAGTGTTGCAGCGAGTGTGTTCAGCGAGTCGTGAGTTAATAAAAGCAACAAAAAAGTAAAAAAATTCAAGCGCGCAACACGAGATTATATAGCTATACGTGAGCTTTATTTATGCGCGCATCATTTTCGGAACGCATTATCAGAGACCGGACAGAACGAACGATTATTAGCCCCTCTATCTCTTTTTAAAAAGAGCGGGAATGCCTACGCGTCGAATTAAAATTCAAACATTTCACACGCGCGCGTGCGCGCGACCCACACTTGGTAATTAAATCGAATGAAATTACGAACGATTTAATGTGCACAAGCCCGCGCGGGCCAACTGGAAATCTGTTTGAGGCTGCACACACGCATAGCCCCAAAGCGTGAGCTTCATTTTCTACCTGATTTACTTGAAAGTATTTTTCAATGGGGATTTGGCTGCCTACAGGCGGGATGTCAATTACCGATTGCTCACTTAATGAGATTTTATTTGAGTCCGCGCAGTGATGTGTACGTGGTTATTCGTATGAAATGAACTCTCGTTCGCTCAATTAAAATCTAATACTTGCAAAATTGTACAAATCATAATACTATTATTCGAAAATAAAAGGGATAATTATTTGACAAAAAAAAAATAATAATAATAAAAAAAGCACAACGACGATTCACCACTCGCAACATTTCGAGCAAAAAGCTCTCTAACAATCCGTTGGTCGTGCGCTTGAAATGAAAGTCGTTGCAGTAGTGTACACTGAAAGAGCCCCAGCGAGTAATAGTGGTAGGCAAAAGGGTTTACGTATGTTAATGTCTCGGCATGCCGTCACGTCCGCACAGTGGCAATGTCGCGTGATGAAGTTGAGCCTTGCGCGATGTGTAATAAGGGTTGGCAGGAGAGCTGCTTCAGCCGGACAGTTTCTGTGCGCGCGCGCGTGTGTGCGTGTGTGTTGTGCGGGGGCGAGTTTCGCCCAGATGAAGAAGGAGTGGCGCAAGAGGAGAAGTTGACAAGCGGGGCAGCAGCCAGCAGCAAGCATGTCTTGCCTCCTCTCTGTTTCTCTCTCTCCTCCATGGTCGTCCAGCTTACTGCGACATCCTTGTCGCACTCGTATATGCTGCTGCTGCTAGCCTCCATTGTTGTTATTATCGGGGGAGCTGAGGTGGGAGAGAGAGAGAGAGGCGGACGTTGACGGAAAGGAAGGCGACGTCTGCAGGTGACAGATGAAACGGCGTCCTTCTCCTCACGACTTTCGCTTTGCTATTGCACTATACAGATATAGGTATATATTGCTATGTGTATACACAACGGAGCTTTTCGTTCGTTAGATATCGCCCATCCGGAAATCATGCTTTACCCCTCTTCATGGCCAAACGAGACGGAATAGTCAGACAGACAGAGTGAAAGAGAGAGAAAGAGAGAGAGAGAGAGAGAGAGAGTGAGCATATTGACCTGTCTATTTATGTATCGATGAAATCCGAATTCTATACTACTGTGTTATATATATATATATATATATATATATGCTGCCCGACAGCGAATCGTGTTTTTGTGCAATATGTACTCTATTGTATGCACGTTCACGTAATCAGATCCTTGATTAATTGATTCTTGTATGTGTAATTTGACGATGTTAACGTGTATACATTTAATAATCAATCGGTATTATTTTTCTTTTTATTGTAGTCTTGTTTAATTAGATTTTGTTTATTTTGTAATAACGATGTAAAAATCACGCAAAAGTATCGCAAGCGAACATAAAAAAAAATCCGCAAACTCCGTGGATCTTAGCGGGAAAATTTACTACCTCAATAAGGGAAGCTAATAACGAGCTTCATTACGAGGATCCTTGGGCGAAAAAAGAAAGAAATCCAGGCTGCCGTCTCGAGATGGACCCGAGAGATAAAAGACCTTACGGCGAGCCTGCAAGAAAACGAAGGGAGGAAAATAGGAGGATAACAGTCGTGTCGTGTGTATAAGGACAGGGACGCGCGCGAATAACTCGGAGCTCCCTTTTATTTTCACTGCTCGCGCCCTCTCTCTCTCTCTCTCTCTCTCTCCCTCTCTTTCGCTCTTACTCTCTCCCTTGACTCGACTCGCGCCCGAGTACCATGTTAGCAAACCACGTGGAAACCAATAAAACGCTGCTCTGGATATTCAGCGGCTTGCCTCAACGAAAAGAGAGGGGGACAGAAAGAGAGCCTTTTTTCTTCTATGATGCACTTGTTTTTACTTCTGACAAGTTTTCAAAATGCAAATTGCAAATTTGCAAAATATCCTTTTTTTGTTTGAAAATGCGATTTTCGGTAAGAAACAAATTTGTGTTGTAGAAAACTGAACTTTTATACCAAGAATATAAAAGTATAAAAGTATTAAAATTTCGATAAATCATTGGTCGATAAGGACTCAAACATCAGCGTGCGTTGTAAAAAACGATCATTTGCGTGTTCGCCGCAATAGTGAGCGAGCGAGCGAAAAGAGGCGGGAGGTAGCCGACGAAATCCTCGAGCACTGAATATGCAATGAAGCGTACGGGCGGTGGCCGCACGTCAGTCCCGACGGGCCCCTTCTCGGGTTTCCGTGGGCATCCGCATATTGGTCGGAACTGTCGATCTACCGTTCAAATTCTATCCTTCTCTTCTAGCTTTTTAACTTTTTTTACGTTACTATAAAACGTCACTCTAATCAAGAATTAATCTTATTAAATCTGAACTTATTAAAACTGAAAAGGAAAAACTGCGCAGACGACTTTGTGCTGTATATATATACAACATTGATCGCGAAGTCAGAGCCGCAGGGGCCAGCGATCCTCTGATATCATGATTGCATGTACATACCCACATACACGCGCGCGCGTATATTCACTGTTACAAGTCTGTCCAAGACTTGTCCAGAAAAGGACAAACGCATTGAAAGTCTGGCCTTCCTGTACTACTGTGTAGTGTTTCGACAAATCAGTCAACGAAGACCTTTTTTTTGACAAAACAAAACGAAAAAAGATTCGCTTTTTTCGACGAAAGATCGATCAATGCAAATTACAATAAATATAGATTTTGAGACCTGATAGCTGGTGTCGCTCGAGCAATAGACAAGACGGAATTCGTATTAATATGTCCGTAATCAAGCGTCGTCACGGTGGTTAATGATAGACTCTCGACTTTATGATCTTGGAAGAGCTTCCACGAAGCAAAGTACACACGCAGTCGATGATTATACACGAACGCATCCTCGAAATTATAAAGACCGTTTTGCATCTTTTTGAAGGATGAACGAAAAAAAAGAATAATTTCACATCGTAATTTCGTAGTAAAATCAAGGTTTTTTGCAAATTTCTCTCTATAATCGGTGACTAGAGTCAAAAGGAAAATATGTTGTCGTCTAGTCTGTCGGCGAAAGGGCCTTGATTTCCTGCGGCTCAAAGAATAAGGGCTCCTTCATTCTCCCCTCGAGTTAACTTTGGATTACTCGATTAAATTAGCCCTCGGGACTTGCTTTCTTAACTTCCTTTTCTTCTCTTTCATCTCTCTTCCCCTGATGCTTTATTCGTGTAACAATAATATTTACTCGATTTTTATTCTTCCACGCATATATCTGAAAATTTTGGTAAAGAGAAAAAAAGAAGCGCGTAATAGCTGAACAATTTATTTTTCAATTTAAACTTTCTTGGTAAATAACGAGAAAGGAAAGGAAAAAACAGGCAAAATCCAGATACGATATCGAAGGACGTGAAGGAGTAATCGATGAAGGAAAACTCGCAGTCGTCAGGAAGCCGTCTCTCTCTTCCTTGTCCCGTAAGCTTGAGAGAGGTAGGTGGGTGGGCGGTCGAGGTTAGGTTGGTCGGTTGACCTGCTTGACAATCGATTGACGGCTGTCGCCAAGACTCCCTACCTTGGTAGCGCGGAAATCACCCCTCCGTTGCCTCGTAGAGCTATACTATCTTGCGCGTGCTCCTTTGTCCTTAGTAGCTTCTGCTGCTGCTACTCTTTCCACCGCGACAACTTGAATAATTTCTCCTAATTATCGCTTGGCTCTCGCACCCTCCTTGCTCAACCAGCGTCAATTCGTTTCGCTTTCTTTTTTCATCCGCTTCTAATGTATTTCGATTGATGACCAAGTATTTGTCCTTGTCACATGGGAATGATTTCGTTTTTGTCTCCGTCATATTGTCATGTGAATAATGGCCTAATAGTTATTTGCCATCTTGCCGAATCAAAATCTGTCGTATAATATATTGCAATAAGTTGATTAAATTTTCTGTCAATCACAAATCGAACAAGTAGAAAAGTGAAGATTTATCTGGTGTCTACCCATCGAACTTGGTCACATAAATTACATACGCCCCTAGAATTGGAAATAGATCAATTAACAAACTTGCGGAAAAAGTTGCACACACTAGACTGACGTGTACGTCAGAAGCAAGGCGTACAAGGCAATTTCCTGGCTGTATCGAGAGAGCGAGTGAGTGAGAGAGAGAGAGAGAGAGAGAGAGAGAGAGAGAGCGAGAGCGCAGGAGCAGTGGCATCGGACGGCGAACCCCTTTAGAGTCACGTCCAGAGGCTTTCTCTAGCGCACGCGACTAGTCGCTTGACGGACTCTGCAAGCTTTATATATATGTACTGTTCGATTGATCGAAATTTCGATACGAGAAAAGAAAAACAAACAAACAAACAAGTAGCTCGCGCGTGCTATATTATTCTGTATACGGTAGAAGAAGGAGAAGAGGAAAGGCAGTGACAAACGCTCGTCAACGTCAGACAACGTGACGAGCATATCGCTCTGTCTCTGTCTGAACGCGCGACTCATCATCTTTTTTTTCTTATACTATATAGGGGAGAAGGGTGAAACTTGACATATTGCGGCCTCGCGCGCGTCTTACGTCCGTCTCGCACACAAGCACGCTGTGTATAGGGGAAGGATTCTTTCTTCTTCCTCTTCTTTTTATTTGCTCGATTTTTGCGCCGTTGCGGCTACTGGAAATAGCTTTGATCCAATCGATCGCCATATAGCGCTGCCATCCCGAGGTCGTTCGAGAATGACGGATGCGTGTTGCTCACGCGTCAAGCTCCCAAACCTCTTTCGTGCTGTATTTCAAGAGTCGAGAATCGTTTGTTAGAATTGCTATACAGCTCTGATAATTTATTGCCGCGGATTTCATTCTTTTCGATCGAGCGATTTATTTGTTTTTTTGTTTGTGTGTGAGTGTACGTACTTTTTTTGTTCGATCACTCATTAATTGACATTTTATAAAATCTTAAAAATTCGTTGGAACGTACGAAACTAAGATGTTCTTGAACGAATGTATAATTGTTGTTTTATGAGAAAACCGCAAAATGTAACTTTATCGGATATCGAACATTGGGAGCACATGTAATCGTGAGATTGTCGAAAACGCGTGCGAGGACTGGATCAGCTTTGATAATCGCGCGGGTTGCAGCCATACACAAGTATACGACTGGCAAACCGAGTTGAGCACAAAGGGAGAGAGAGAAAAAAGGGGGGCAATAAATCGACGGCTCGACACACAAAGGCGAATGTCCTTCCCCGATCTCGCGTCTACACGGGCACTTTGTCCGAAATAGCTGGCTTCGTTCGTATATACGTATACCATAATTCCTCTAGCACACTCGAAAAGTACCTATACTCTTTCTCTCTTACTCTCCCTATCTGTCCGCAGTTATTTATCGATTTCAAAGCCCATCGCGTCTTGCGGATCACGAAGCCAACGTACAACAATGTGTATATATCTATATAAATATGTGTACGTGTATGTTATATAGGTAGGGAGAAGGGTGGGAGGGGGGTAGAACGCGAGAGTCGTAGGTAGTCATTATGTGGAGGGAGGTGACGTCACTGACGGTGACGGATGGCCAAGCGTCAGGCGAAGTATAAACCCCATGGTACCCAATAAATTATTGCAACTATAAATTACTTCTGTGCGCGCGCGCGCATGTTCGCGTTCGCTTGCTCGCGATATAATGCTGGCCGCCACACTGAACGAGCTACTGCTGCGGGTGGGGTACACCACTTTATATAGGTATGTGTCTCTGTGTGTGTAACTGTGTACCTATTGCTCTGCTGCTGTTTGTATGGCATATTTGCCAAACTGGTCAGGGTGGAGCGTGCAAACAAACGGCAAGACGCCCAACACCTTTGCCCGCATCAACGTCGTTGTGCACGCGCTCTCTCTCTCTCTCTCTCTCTCTCTCTCTCTCTCATTCTCTTTCCCTTTCTCTCTCACTCTGTTAGATGCCTCGTTGCCTTTGCTTCTATACGCATGGAAACTCTTACACGTGTCGGTAGCCGTGTCGAACTTTAAGTTAAATGCCTTTATCATAAGTCATAATTTTGCGATTGAATAATCAAAGTATAAGAATCGTTGAACGAAATTTTGTTCGTTTGGATTTTTCTTCAAATAGATACAAGTAACGGTGTAAATCATAGTCCATAAACAGGAAGGAAACTATTTACATTACGTATATACGGATATTCATTTAGCGGATGAAGGAATGACAAATTTCGATGAAAGTCGGCAAAGTGAAATTGATTATAATACATATTAGGTTATTTATTGGGACTGTCAGTAGGGAGAAAATTCCGGAACGTTGTTTACATTGGAAAATAGATAAATAAGATCAGATAGGAAACCCGTGTCTATGTGTATCTGTGTGTGGATATACCGCATGTACATATAGTGTGCAATCTACCTAGTGAAACTTAATAAATACCGTGGCGTAGCATAGCGTCCCGTATTAATACATCCTAATCTCCAACCTCAATCTTCCACCTTCGTAATTGCTATCTTTCCTTTTGAATATTTTTTTTCTTTCTTCACAACCCGCGCAAAACTCATACGCGTTTCCTGCAATTAAACGACTGCTCGCGAGTTCAGCACTTAGCGCTCGTTGCTGCGCTTTCATTGTCGTCGCAATTAATTTGCACTATTTAAAATTTTTACAAGATTACTGTATGTGAACTTTATCAACAAAAAATTAAATTAAATTAACGTCACAAGCGCGCTAAATAGCTAAACGGTAAACTTCCTTTACGATGATCGTTAGCGTGAACTCTTTGCAGTTGAAATAGTTTTTTATGAAATTCATATCAGACGATTTGTTTTCGTTACTTTCCCTTATTTTTTTTCTGAAATTCTTGTTGAAAAACACTTGGAAATTAAAAACTTCAAAGAAAATCCATTGTGCATGGACGTGCATTAAAGTTCTTTGGAATATCATATGCAAAAGCTGTTAATCAAGAGTCGGAGAAAAGATGCATCAGGCTACAAATGTGTGTATATATAGAAAGACACGCCAATAAATCAGCCAGTGTCTTCCGTTTCTCTCACTCTTTCACTCTCTTACTTCGTTTGAGTATCTGTTTTTACGTTTCGCATTCCTAGAGAGAGAAAGGGAAAGAGAGGGAGAGAGAGAGGGAGAGAGAGAGAAAGATTATAATTGCGAGGCCCAAGGAGCGATTAATTCCCGCCTAATGTGCAATTAGTTACACAGCCGTACGGCGACACGCTTCGTGTAGGCGTATACACGTAATGCTTGCATTTGTGAGCAAGAAACATGCGAATTGCGTAAATCATTGATCGATGTATTTAAGTTTCATACGATTTGTAATTATATTGAGTTGTAGCAAATATGTTCGTTATTTGGGTCAAACGATTTCGTGCACGGGATTTTTCTAGGAAATGAGGTTTATAAAGAGATAGATTATACGTACAGGAAGTACGTATAGTGAGAATAGTTGATCTTGTTAATACACGTATAAATACACACACACACACACACACACACACACACACACACCCGCGCGCAGACTCTCGTAAATGCGTGAAAGTATATAAGCAATGTTTTATCATGCACATCCCTCGCGACAACATTGAAAGAAACGAGGCCTATATCAGATCGACACCTTATTCCAGCGTACGAATTCAAGTGTCCCTCATTACTTCACACCAGCCCACCAGACCAGACTGGTAATTGGCTTCTCGTTCTTCGTCTGCAGGTCTTGAGGACGACAGCAACGAAGACGACGAGTTCTTACATAGCCGCGTAGCCAGTGGAAAGTCACAGATTTTAAACGATAGCTCGTGTAAATTAACGATTCATCCAATTTTTTTCTTGTTCTAATTCAAAAAATGTATTCGATTTTAGGTTGACATTTTTTATCTTCGGTAGATAGATGAAATAGTGATGAAAATTTTCATTTAAGATTGATCAAGATATTGAGTATCATGAAAAATAGTTATTATTTTGTTTTGCTCGAGTTCATTGTATTAAATCTTTAAAAGATGTCCATAGTTTTTGTTGAAAATAATCGACTTGCGGTAACTACGAGTATTCATAACCAAAAGAAGAAGAGTCACAGTAGCAAAGCGGCACGGTCGGCGGCGTGAACGTGCGTCGGAAGCACTTCGTCTTAATTAATCTCTCTCACTTGCCTCAGATCCAGCTTTCTCTCCTACGCTTTCATTAATCCTGTCACCTGAGACAGACGCGCGGACAGTTGCGTCTCTCACGCATATTAGCTTTTCTTGTCTTGTCTATTTTTAAATAACTCTAACGATACGTAAACATAGAAAAAATTGAATCGTTTTTTCGAGAAAAAATTAAAGACTGCAATTAATTAATACAAGTTAATTGCGGTTACATTAAATATGGATAATTTCCAAAAAGGGTACTATGTCGCTTACAGTGTTTCATTATTAAACGTCCTGACTTGACTGCAACGACTAAGCCCAGTTCCTAAGATATTCACAAGGCCAAAGGGCGAGCAAAGTGAGGATTCCACACGACGACGTATATATATATTCAAGGATCGTGCGCGAGGGATGCCCTATACCAGCTTTCTGAAAGGCGAGAGCAGCCGCCAAAAACGCCTAGCAGCTATAGTTGAGCGGTATTAAGTGAGACGTAATTTCGAAGGCGTGCTCGGTGTACTAGGCCACGCTTGACTTTCTTGTATTTAACACTGACTTGGAAAATATTTTTTCATGTTTCAAATCGGGTATACTTCCACACTACAACATTTCTAAATATTTTTGTATTTCTTTTCATTTTGTATAAAAAACATTAAAGCGATAATTTGTCTTTAATATATCGACGTTAAAATAAGTAGTCTATACTTAACTCGAGAAGCTCATCCATTAGTAAATAGATGGTGGTTAAACGTCCAATTTACTTCATACGAGTATAGTAATAATTCTTTCCATTATTTATGAGTATCGTTCCGAGTTTATATAGAATTTGAGAATTTAAAATAAAGGGTGATGTATTTTGTGAGCATTCTATTTAAAAAATATCACAAGACATTGGAACAAATACTAAATCAAAAGCTTACCGAAAAGCATGCATCAATCAAAAAGTGAAAAAATATCTTTCTTTCTCTCTCACAAAGATTATGCTGAAAATAGCTACAGTGAGAAACAAACGAAATCTAAGCTGAGCATACCTCACGCACTAACAAGATGGAAAAGTTAGAGTGGCCGAGGGGCTCGCACCTGTCCTTCTGTACATCAAGCGTCCATCAGGCTGAGCGAGTCTTCGTGCAGTCGTACGTGCACGTACGCTTATTTATGCTGACACAATATTTATTAGGACGCATCGGTAGGTTATTTCGAGCTGATCGCGCGCGCAACCTAGGGAAAGTAGAAGAGAGAGAAATTAAGCCAGTGCTTGCAAGCACGCGCGTGAGAGAGAAAGCCTGCTTTCGATTTCTCAGCGGGCGCCATGTGACGAGAGGTGCGTCGTTGAATGAGAGAGTGGAATTCTAAGTTTACTTTGGCCTCGCAGCGCGACTCCGAGACGTTTAAGATGCAATTTATCGTGGGGCAGCTAAATAATGGACAAGTATCCGAACAATTGCTTCCAAACCTTGCCCCTCCGCCTTCCCCTCCCTCTTCCTTCCTCTCTCTCTCTCTTAACTCTCACCCGTGTGAGTTACGTCTCTCTTTTTCGCTCGGCTTCACCTCAGCCCTCGCTCGCACTTTAAATTACGCGCGCACATCAGCCTTAATGCATTGTCTGTTAAATTTGATACTTTCCCTCCGCCATCCGCTTCTCTGAAGACGCCGTTGTTAATCTTGAGGTCTTCTTCTTTTACTGTCGGCAATTTTGGCTTTGAAATGTAAACTAATCAACAATTTTTCACACTTTGTTAATGATTTCCTGTTATTTTTTCGTGAAAGCTAGTCGTAGATTTTTATTAGAATAAGCACGTAAAAAATATCTTTTTTTATTAGCGGTACACTTTATGACAAGAAGAATATTTGACTTTGACATAACTAGAATGGAACGCGTATTTGAAATACTTTGGAGTTTTGGTTCGCTTAAACAAAGCAGACTAATAGAGACAGCGCACAGTTGATCAAAGTGAGCAGGAAAAGCTCAGAGACAAAAGAGAAGGAAACTAAGCGAAAGAGGTGCCGACGCGAAAAGACGTCAATCCGTCGTGCGAGGGCGTGAAAATAGAGCCACACAATGCAACACGAGTCTATAAACGACAACACTATACATATACCGTTGAGAGTTAGACAGAGGGAAAGATCGACACACCAGCTGGTTTGTATTTGTTGTCACCTCCTAAATATCTCTCACATATCGAGTAAACACATAATTATTATACTGGCGAAGCCGCTTCATCGTTTCAACTAATTATTTATTCCATCAGAAGCACAGCTTCTTGCACGGTGAAATCGAATAAATGCAATAAGAGTGCACGCGCAGAAAAAAAAAATAAAAAGAAGCGAGCGAATGAGATGAAGAAGAAGAAGGGACGACAGGTGAAGAGGAGCGAGCGTGACAGACAAGATGAAGGCATCGCGTCCCGTCATCTCGCTCACTCGTCCGCACTTTCCGGGCTTCGAAGAGCTACGCGAGCTGCCTGTCACGCCGTGCCGTTGCCGGCGCACAGTGCAGGCGCGCGCAGATATCCCTGTCAGTCGAGAGCGAAAGAAACGAATCGAGTCAGCGATCGCCAGAGCCACTGTCCGCTGCAATCAGCCTGAATTGAGCTTGATAGCATTGTTAGAGCCGCCAAAGAGGTGTCGGCCCTGATGATGTAGGTCGCTCTCTCTCTCTCTCTTCGCCGCAGCAGTTTATTAGATTCTTCTTTGCTCGCCCAAGTGTGTGTTTGTGTGCGTGCGCGCGTGTGTGTGTGTGTGTCCGTACGTCTATTACACTCAAGACATTATGCACTTCACTTTTGCTTTTATTGTCGACGACGAGCAGCTTGTAGTGATTAGTCACGTATGTTCCAACGTGAAAAGTATCATGTGGAATTAATAAATACTCTGCGCTGTTTTGTTGGTACTCGATTTATACTCACGTTGAATTTGTAAAAAAAAAAGATTATAAATTTAAAAAGTTATTTTATAGAGTAGTGAGTATTTCTCTTTAAGTATAATTTATATTGATCACGTAAGTCACGTGATTTTATTAAAAAATATAAAATTCTAGCAAATTCGAGATGGACATTGAAATCAATTTTTACAATTGCCATCATTACGTGCATCTTCGTTTGGCGAAGATAAAAACAATGCGTATAAAATAGGGCACTTCTCACAATAAATCTCCTCGCGTCCTCCGAACACCGAATCAATTTGCATTTAATAAAGCCAAAAGTCGTGGCTCACGCCCTCGACCTTAAATCACTAATTACGTTATTAATCACTTTGACACGCCGGTTTCTCGCGCACAATTAATCTCCATCTCTCTTTCTCTCTATCTTCTCTCGCTCACTTGTTCAGCCTCGAGCAGATTTCGCGAAGTGTATAAACGAAGAGAATTTCGTTTATTTTTTCCTCGAGGTATTGCAAAAGGATACGCGAAGCACGAAGAGTATGTATTACTCTCGGAACATTGCAATTCAGTTTAAATATCGCCAATTTATTTCTCGCGATAATTATGAAAGAATATTAATGTGATGAAAATATAAGATTGACTTGAAAAAAGTGCGATTTTTCGATTTATAAAAGTTAGTTAAAATATCACTCGATCGTTCGCGATAATCATCGAACAATTGCATCATTATATATGAAGATATCGTTTAACAATACTCATAACAAACGCGTTGACACGAAACTCCCAACTCTAAATACAATAGGCAATCTTTGATGACATTCGCCGAGTAATTGGAGAGGATAACACGCATGTATATGTGTGTTTGTTGTGAGACGATGGCGACGTATACACGTGCACCGATAAAAAACTCGTTGGCGATATTCCGTAGATCTCGCAAAATGAGAGGCCGGCATCGATCATCGCTCTGTCGCCTGTTGCACTGTTATACAACGGCGGCCGTGCTGGCTATCCATCATGTATTCGCCGGAAGAGAGATGACCGACAATTGCACTGGCCCGTTAACTTTACTGCAAGTTTTTGTTTTCATCGAACGCACATATATGTTTTCGAACTATTCGAATTAGTAACGATAAATAGAAATATTCTAACGATTTTTCGATTACCAAATGGAGAACTGTCAGCAAGAAATTGTATACACCTTTACTGGCTTTATATAATTGGTCGAGGATGCTTAAATGTCGAGAAGGTTGGATAAGAAAAGTGATCAAGTTACAGGATGACGGAAATTTTCCGGCTAGTCATAATCTTCTATTTTGAAACAGAGACGTAACGACATCTGACTGAGCTTGTTTTGACGAATGCTGCTACATCAAAGAGTGATGTCATGCGCCTTTGTATTTTATCGGTCCCTTCTGTATCGCGACGATTATGTATTCACTGCCGAGTTTGAGTTATGGAATCGAATCGAACTGATGATAATGTGATACACGGTATAACATGGCTACGCACTTTTGGATTATATGACTAACCAATGAGTTCCACACGAGGAATTTGTTGCGTTCTGTAAAATGTTCACTTAAATGCACCTATAACAATATCTATTTAACATCCGCTTAATTAATTATACAATGTGGATGCGTAAGTTCTGTATATACAAGTGACTCGTAGTAGAGATGTTCATTGTTGTATAAAGATAAAAAAGGCTTGATGTAGAAGCCTCGATTTAAAGGTCGCATAAGCGACAAATAGGTTTGGGCTCTACGTGAACGCGCTCGCGCGCGGTTAATTCGTATGATTTCTACGGAGGTATAGTCTCTATGGCGTTGCGGCCATAATTTTGAATTATCATTAAGTGACGGGTCGTGCCAAAACTACACGCTATTTCTGCATGTCGCGCGTGCCTCCTAAATCATCCCCACAGCAGAGTATGCATTACAACGCGACGAGGGTCAAAAACCGGCGGATCGAATGCAGCCGCGCCTTCTTCTTCTTCTCCATCCTCTCGTTCTTATGTTGTACACTTTTTTTTCTCGTCTCTCTTTTGCTCTCTATCTACCGAGACGAGAAGCTGCTGCTGCTGTTGCTGCTGCTACTCTTCGAGAAGTTTCCGTCCATCACTCAGCGTCACTCGTCCGACGTCTCTCGAGATGTGCGCGCTCTGCCCCATCATTCTACGCTCGCGAGAAAGAGAGAGAGAAAGAGAGAGAACGTTTTGCTCTTCGTTTTACTACCCACGCGCGAAATTTACTAGCGTGACGTCGCCTCGACCGAGAATAGGAAAAACAAGGTCAGACACTGTTCTCTGTACAACGTTGATGCAGAACAAGTGCATGTGCGTGACATATTTTTTTTCTTCTACTCTCTTTCCCTCCCTCTCTTTCTCTCTCTCTCTCTCTTTTAAGTTTGTTAGGGGCATACGGTGTAAACGTTTGAAATGTAGTTGTATGTACTGAATTCCGACAAAAGTCTGCAAGTACTTTTATGTTAAATGAGATGAAATCATTTTAAAAGCAGGTATTAATTGAAAAATACATTGTGTATATAATAATCAGCGTAAATATATTGCCATTTCGAAATAGAAGTTTTATAATTCTGTTATTGTCATTGAAAATGTAAAGATAGAATAGTATTTGTTGTATGGATATCGAAATAAAATCGAATCAAGGTTGACTAGCTTTCAGAAGTGAAATACGTATGTCGAAATATATGCGCGACGACAACGTTGAAAAATCCACTGTTTGAATGAAGCCAGCAGCAATAGCAGAGAGCTAAAGTTCGCCGATTTTTTGGAATTCGCGCGCGACACTGCGTGACTTTTATCGCAACGAACAACGAGAACAAGAGCAGAGGGGAAAATCCTCAAGCTTGATTGTCGAGGGATTCACGCTTTTGTCTATATTCGCACGAGACGGCGACATCGTGGGTATAACCGAGAGGAAGAAGGGCAGAGGATAAAACGAAAGTTCTTTTCGTCGTCTAAGCGACTCGCATGTTCGTGTGCACAATATGCGAGCGCGACTTTAACAATTTCCCATCGAAATCCAAGATTCGATATAGCGAAATCCTCGAGGCAGAGCAAGCAAGTTTAAATAGAAATTTTATTGCACGGGAATTCGATGGATAAGAAATGAAAATTCTGAATGAAACTTCAATCGAGTTCCGATTGTCTTCTTATATAAAGATCAAAAGGTGATTGCCAAAACTTTCCTACCTAAAGCAAAGACTTTATTTCGTTCCTCTGATTTTATTACAGTACATGACAGTTTATTAAGAGACTTTAAAAACTTAGCTTTATTATTTCTTTTCGTTCTTTTTAACTTAGAATGTTACGACGTGACAAACTATTTGTGGAATTTCATTAATCAACGTCGATCGGATTCGTCAACAAATGTACAAAAATAACTGAAACAGTAGAGTAGCGGCATACATCTAATCCGAGTAGAGAGGCAACTAATCAAGTGCAGCTCTCGGCGTACGATAAATAGAAAAAGTTACAAGAGAAGTAAAGAGATCTGTGGTTTCAGACGCAAAGAGAGAAAAGTTGGTTGTGCGATCACGATCGCGTATTTACTGAGTAAGAGAGAGAGAGAGAGAGCACGAGAAAGAGGAAAAAAAGAACGAGTAGGAGGAATTCGGTGGGCTGATGGAGTGAGTGTTGACTTAGGATAACAGTCGGCTCATCAGTCAATCAGTCAGGTAGGCAAGGTGCTCTGTCTTCAGGGAGATGGATAGATCGCTAAGTGAGTCACGAGCCTGAGGGACAAAAGGGAATACTCTCTTTCTCTCCTGCAACGTCACTGAATTATCGATCTTCGCGCACACGACTATTTCTCTTTTGAAATCCTTTCTCTATCTTTCTCTTTCTCTCTCTCTAAACAATGATCCAAGCAGACTGTCCTAAAACTTCTATGTCGGCAAATTATATGTGCATCGCTAATTCTTTTCCGTTGAGAAGAAGCAAAGCTGTCATTTTGACCGTGCTTATATCGATATCGAATTTGATTGATGTCTTGCATACTCTCACTTTTGCCGCGTTGCAACTTTTATATTTTGTTCTCTCTTTTTTTTTAATGAAAAGCACACGTCATTGCAGTTTGCAAAGTCACTTTGAACGGACAAACAATTTTTTGCCTATTTTCAGAAATTTTTGCATATAACAATATTTATAGGTCCCGCGTGCGCGCGTGAGTCAATACCATTATATGTGAGCGATGAGCTGTTTGCTCGTCGTCGCATCACATCTGTCTGTAGTCGAAAAAATCCTTCCATTAGTCCCATACAAACAGGTCACTACTCTCTCGCTTTACGTCCAGGTGTGTGCTGCTCGTTGTGGGAGATTTCTCAAAATGTCAACGCGCAAAGGAAATCATTATACATGCTCTCTGTGTCTGATCTCGCTCAAATAGAGCGTCATCTGCTAGTCATATTTTTACGGATTGGATCTATCAAGGGGACGGGGGGATAGACAACCGATATAAATCACTGATCCGTTACCGTTAGCGAAATAAATCTCTCTCGCTTATTTATTTAGCCACTAATAAACGAGCGGCAAAAAAATAATAAAAGATAATCAGAGCAACTGTCAAAGTGTAAAAGGCTTCGGGGTCCAGTGTCAAAATACATTACGTCTTCATGCTACCTGCCTGCGAAGTTTTTAAGCCAAGGCACAGCTTTTTTCTACCTCTCTGTCCCAATTTGCAGAGAAGATTCTCTTTCTCTCTCTCTCTCTCTCTCTCTCTCTCTCTCTCTCTCTCTCCGCAGGGAGGATTCAGCCGTCAGTCAGTCCCAGACCGCGAGCGAGAGCATCACAATGCGCAATTCCCTCCTTCTTCTGCACGTCCGTTCGTGTCTGTCCGTCCATCCGTCCGTCTCGTCTCGAGCTCTTGGCTGCTGCTGCGGCTTCTCTCTGTCTTTGTCTCTCTCTCTCTCTCTCTCTCTCTCTCTCTCTCTCTCTGCTACTCCATGTCACTTCTGCTGGCGTTAGAAATTCATCTCTCGTCCCACCCTCTCCCAAACCTTTTCTTCTCAGCCCTTCATACATGTTGCAACTCTGTACGTAGATGCTTTTATTCTTTTGTTTCCTATCGATTTATAAAACTTGTGAGATGTCGCTGTACGCTCATATATTCTTAAAAGTTTAACTGCGCAAGGTACTTAGCATAGTTTACACACAGTGTAATAGCGCATTGTTGACACTCGAGTCTAAAGCTTCGCGTTGCGCTACACTCTGTAAACACAAATATAAGCGGGCTAAGTGTTCTCGAAACTTGTCCTCTAATTATTAACGTATTAAAGATTAGACGCTCTGGATTTAACGGAGATAAGATAACAAGAAGCACACAGAGAGCTCTAGGGAAGGGATTAATTATGATGGTTTAATCAACAAAGTGCAATTTGAATTATGCGACTTTATACGATTGCAAATGTTTGCCTCTCTTAAATCTCTCCCTTATTTACAGCGCTTTCGATGCGCGCCACACACTCGAAAATAGCGCAAGCGACGCGCGCGATGTATCATCCCAAGTAACGCGATATATCACGCAATTAGAATAAAGCAGCTTCTACGCAGCCATTAATTACGTCTTTACGAGAAATAAAAAATAAATGAAGAAGAAGGAGAGAGAAAAAGTTTCGTCGTTGAATCCGATCCGCCAGGCGGCATTACGTTGAAAAGACACGCGCGCGAAATATATCAAAAGTCTCGCGCTCATAACGTACACTCAAGCTTCTCTCCTGGCTGCAAGATATCTGCTGCTGCTGCTGCTGCTGCTACTGCTACGAGTGTGAGAGAGAAAGAGAGAGAGAGAGAGAGAGAGAGTCCAGTGCAAGGGCTAATATATCGCGAGGACAGGATATCGTGCGGCAACGATCTCGGATGTCAGCGGGGGCCGAGTAGTAGCAGCAGCAGCCCTTGTTAGTGCTCCTGCCAATATGGGGGCCACGATCGCGCAGTTCTCTCTCGGGTCGTGCGAACGGTATTTGCATGCACACCTGAGGGAGCTGCTGCTACTGCTGCTTTTTTCTCGTTCCTGAGAAAGTACCGATGTTCTGGACAGGATCGCCACTTGATTAGGAGCGAACGAACGTTTGTTGTTGTTTTTTTCTTTCTGTTCGAGAGGTTGAAGGTTCTCTAGAACGAAATCGCTACCGGTTGCAGCGACGCGTAATTAGAGACTTATATGAGATTCTCCAGACGAGATATCAACTTTTTGTTTGTTTGTTTTTTAAAGGGGACGTTAATTGTGCTACCATGATTTCCATGTGTAGACAGCGTTTGATTTTTTCAATTCAATTTCGATGCTTATGAATTATTTATAGGCTTACGTGCGCGAGCCATATAATATATATAAAACCCATCGGCTTTCGTAATAGCATCTCGCGCGAGAGCAATGAAAACGTTCTAAATCAGGAGCGAGTATACCAAAGGCAACAACACGCAAACGTCTCAATACACCCGCAACGTATACGTGCGTTGCTGTAAGTTAATGCGTAAAAAGAGCAGTTCTCCATCCTTATAGGACTGGCTGTGTGTATAGACTTATACGTGAGGCTGACGGGCGGGGCTTGGCGTCCTTGCGAAACACGGTAGTACGGGTTACGGGTTCCGCGTTGCTTATCTAAGAGGTTCTCCAGGAGAGAAAGAAGTACCGGAGAACCTGCGAGCCGTCTCTCTTTCCGTCCTCCCTCTCTACCTCTCTCTCTCTCTCTCTCTCTCTCTCTTTCTCCAGGGTGCGAGTGGAGACAATGGACAATGGGGACATAAATCTGCGTAATTAGTTGCCGATGCTCCCTCGCGGATCAATGTGCGATCTCCTTTCTCTCCCCCATTCGCTCCTTGCTTGCTCAGCAGAGTTTTAAGAAATAAAGGATCTACGTTGGTTGGCCAGTCGGTAAAGGTAGGACTATTCCCCACTCCCGGAGGCACAACAAGATGGCGCGTGTTCAAAAGAGTAAGAGAGAAAGAGACCTCGGCGTTGCTTATTTGCATCGAGCACCTGTCTCCCCTCCTACCTTATTCACATCGCATGTATGTATGTATATATATACACACATGTATGTTTCCTTTCCCTCGCCAAGAGTAAATCACCGCATGATAAAATAAAAGAAAAAAATATTTAGGGATCCGCGAGATCACGATGACGCGAGAGCGTTACTCCACTCCATAAATCTGCAAAGCTTCGCTGACCATAGCGAGTGGCCCACAACATGTCGGAGGGATGTCTTCGCGTGGGAGAGGATTTGCCTACCGAGGTGGTAATGGTGACAGAGAGAACAGCCGACTGCTGACTACTTTCAATTGTGCTTTATTTAACGTTTCCGCTCAAATTGACCGTGATCAGGATCTTTGATATCTTCATTATCACGATCGGGATTTTCATTTGCAATTTTGAACGATCAACTTTACATTTGTTTTCGACAACTCGAAGAATACCATACAATTGAATAATGACTATAACGATAAATTTGCATGTTATTACAATATAATAACTCGTCTCATAACGAATCGAACAATGTTTTGAATATATAGTTATCGTAGTCGAAGAAGATGTCTCCTCGCATAATAGAGCCTCTCAATTTACATAGGATGTATATAAAAACTTGTGAAAGCTATGAACAAATAATTCATGATGAATAAAAATAACATGAGAAATTATGGCAACTCCCCTTGGTAGGAATTAAAAGGCATCGCTTGCACGAGCACGGCCCGCATTCGTATAGTTTGAACACTTGCTCTTTCTCGGCGGGAGTCTCGTTCTCCCGCGCGTAAATGATAAACGGCTCCCCCACGTCACGTCCGAAATCGTAGGTACGCGCGGTTGTGTATCGAGAGAGAAAAAGCTAAAAAAAAGTTAAAAAAATGTTACGACTTGAATAGAAAATAAGTAGTTGTTTATCGTAAGACACCATAAAACACTTATGTTAACGAGTGTAACATATGGCCAGTAGAGGGGAGGGCGTGGTATATAAACAAGTACCACTCGATAGAATCGGCGCGAGCAGATGAAATCTCGAGTATGACGAAACACAGCGGGGCTGTCGTCAGAGCTCGCTTTGGAAATGATTTGATTAAAACTCTATAAGGTGGCATGGCAGACCAACAAAAGGGTTTCCGCGCGAATCTTGCGCTGCGGCGTTGCTGAGAGACTAGCATCCGATAAATGAAGCGATAGGGAGCCCATTGTCTCTCGGTGCGCCTCTCCTTCTCTTTTGCGACACCTCAGTTTCCTGCCAAACCGTGAAATTTATATACCATTTGATAGAGAGAAAGATCTTTTCTGACGAAAGTTCGTTTGTCTGATGATTGTTGTAGGGGAGGACGGTGTCGAAAGCTCAGGCCCCGGCACAGACCTCCAAGGTGAGGAAGGTGATTGCGCGGACGAGGATGGTCCGATTAGCCCTGGAGAAAGGGGCAGTGCTGGTGGCCCCACTGGTGGCGTTGACGACGGCGAGGCAAGTGACGAAGACGACGACGACGAGCAACCTACACAACATACACAACCAAGTGATCCTGCTGCCAGACTTAATCCTGCTGCACTCCGCGACACTGGGCCCCCAGACAGGTGAGAAAATATATCGATTTTTTACTTCGTTGATTGTAGTAGTTATGAAACATATAACGTTGGTTCTAAACCTAACACCGGGTTTCGAATTGTTTAATATTTCACCCACTTGTTATCTGCCGCAGCTTGTCGCGATGTTTATAGGGAGATTTATATTGTTGGAAAAGACATTTAATAAATGTCTAGTATCGTAAAAAGATATCTCAAGTGGTTTGGTTACTCTTCTAATAAACGATAAGCATGTAGAAGTACACGAATAACACGTACAGTGCATCATTTCCTTTTTCTTGCCTTCGCTATCTTGCAAAATTATTACGCATCTAAACGAAACTCCTTGACCTAGAACCTCGTAAATCGAAGCGCAGTTCGCAAGAATCAAGAATAACTTCCTGTTTCCTCACCTGCTTGAATCTTTGAAAAAAAAACAGATATATCCTAGTAACCAAAGAAAGTCTTTGATCTTACCGACGAGGCGGCAACAAATTGCGTTCCCGTAGTCGCGACAAGGGCAAATAAGCCGACGGTGTCAGGCAACTGATATCGCGGCGTCACTTGGCTAATAGAGATAGGAGAGCGCGCGAGTGTTTGCAACGCCTTTTCCTTGATCATTCGGTCTCCCTTGCTATGAGAGTATTGCGCTGCAGCGCGGCTGCCTTGGTTATTTTGCACACACGTGCTGTCGTACACTCTACCCGCGAGCGCGCGCGGATGTCGCCGTCTTTTTATTAGTTTTCTCTGGCTTCGTCTTCTTTTATTTGTAACGTATAAGATGCTTGCAATTTGTTGGCATCGCAAGATGCGGCTCGGATACAATCAACTCACTGGTATAAAATTTTTCTCATATTCGGGATACCATGTTGAAATTTGAATGAATATTATAAAATTATATAAAAATGTATAACACGTTCATCGGTTATTTGCAGTTAAGTTTGAAAAGCTCTCATTTAATAATTTTCTTCAATGAACAGTTCAAATTAAACTTTAATCTATGAAGTCATAAACTTTAGTTGGAAGCTTTCAATTTCGAAATTCCATAGTAACTTGTGAAAACCTGAAGTTCTATTTGTGCAACGAGTACTTTAGTTCAACAATGGCAAAATTTGCAGTATTGTAAATGAAAATTTTGAAGTTGATCAAGAATACAATTTAGCGTTAGAAACTTTTTTAGCTGTAGTACAATCTATTGATCATTCAGAGTAAATTTTTAAAAGAAATAGTAACGTTACTACCGTTACTATTCTCGAGGGGATTACGCTTCAACCCTAGCTATTAAATCACAAAACAAATTATTTTAGTTTTCACTACATTAAACAAATATAAAGTTTTCAAAACTAAGCACCAACACGATATAAAAAACAATCTACGCAACTGGCTATGTAGTGATCAACAGACAATCTATCGCAATGTCCCGCTGGCGCGCGTGCTTCCCCACCAGGATCCCCCTCAACGCAATCATGAGTCAAGAAAGAGAGACAGAGAGAGAGAGAGAGAGAGAGAGAGAGAGAGAGAGAGAGAGAGAGTTAGAGATATCTCTGTGGTGTAGTGCACTGCGATATATAGTATTTGGTGCGCAGTGCATCCACGTCAGAGCGCGCACCCTCGTCCGTTCCCCCACTCCTCCTCCCACATCAGTAGTAGCAACAGCACAGCGCGTTCAAAAAGCTTCCCCTGATGCCCCCCTCATGCGGTTCGGTATACACGCATCGCTCTCTCAGTTGAACTCTGGCTCTCTCATTTAGTCAGTTACCAACGAGCCGTCGACAGGCTCATCCGACGAGTGAGAGAGAGAGAGAGAGAGAAGAGCTCGTCGTACGCCCTTTAACTGCGACCCTTTGCCCCTCTCCCTCTTTTTGGTTGGCTCGCGTGTAGGAGAGAGAGAGAGAAAGACTCCACGTGCGTCTACATGCATTCAAGCGCTGCTGCTACTGCGATTGCAACTGGCACAGGTAGCTGACCCCTATTTGACCTACCATTCATCGTGGTATAACATATCATTGTTCATCAGATTTTTATACTATTATTTACGATATGATAACTGTTTATTTTCGAACTTTTGATTAGTATAACTTTATTCTTTTGTCGAATTATTGATTGATGTTTATGTATTTTCGTAACAATTGGTATCGATTCAAATTTATTTTTCATTGACGTTTTGATGCTAACATCTTGTCATTTATCCAGGCTACAATCCACATGTAGATATTTATATAGCCTACTTTCTATGTCAAAAGACCATTTTATCTTTCATTAAACTTTGATCACCGTACATTTTCAAGCTGTCACTGGCCAATTAAAATGTAAAAAAGCTTCTGCTTTTTCCTTGCCTTAACAGCACCCTCAAGATCAGCACTCTGAATATAAGAAACCGTTTTCATCGCGAGACCAATTCAGAAAACTTTGACGAAAGCAATTTAATGTAAATTGTGAAAACAGCTTCATCGTACGCAATGAATATTCATACTATATCGTTGTATCTGTCTGCGTTTTCTTGATAATCGTTTTCTAGTGTTTTATTTTCTTATTGCTCAGTGAATTTCCTGCTGCTGTAATGTACGTGGACTCGAAAGAAAACGAACTGCTTACAAAATCCAAGCGAATCGCGATTTACGTGTACATATTTCGCGGAAGGTTATGAAATATTAATGTCACAACATGCCAGCGTCAGGTGTGAATCGATTACGCGAAAATTTATCGGTTTGCTCAGTGATTAACGACTATTAAGTTACTAGAGAAATCTTGTTCACTTGCGAGATAAGCTAACAAGTCGTACGGCCTTCCATCGTTTATCCATACAGGATTGAATGTCTATTGAGCATTTATTTAGAATGGAGATATTAATATCCTTGAATATTGAACCATTGTTCACCGCAGAATAAATCTGATTATATAATGATCCAATTTACCATTATTCAGAAACTCACAATATTTATTTATTTGTAATTAAGTACATAAGGATAGAAATATGCAAAAACTGACATTTAATGGTAAAAAATGTAATTTTTTCATGTTTCAGGGAGCCAATGAGCCCGCGGTGTCCATCGAGAGATTCGCGGGAATCATCCGGTCCAGCAACCGGTAGTCCGCCACCGCCAGCAAACCGAAGCAGTTCGAGTCCCGTAAGCCCGCCAGGAAGTATCGTACCGCTACCCCTAGGCGTGCATCCGCTCTTACCTCCTCAGTCCGCAGCCATGATGGCAGCCTACCTCCAGCAAACGCACCAGCGTCTATTGCTCGGTCATTCTCCATTGTCGCGAAGTTCCGTTTCACCCTTAGTCTCATCCTCGTGTTCGCCACCTGCGGCTACTCCAGGTTTGCACGTCTCACCTCAAAGTGCTGGTGATGTATCGCCTAGCGCGACTCCCTTACCGGCTGTGCTAGATTTTAGCACGCGAAAGGCGTCGTCGACGGAAGAAGACGAGGAAGAACAAATTTTGAATCTCAGTAAGCCACCAACGCCGTCCTCGTCAACAGAAACGAATAATGGTCCTCTCGATCTTTCGGTGTCGAGTCGAAAACGGCCGGTACCAGAAGATTCACCGACCCCGCCACCACGAAAGTCCTCTAGACAAGGCGCGGCACACCAAGAAACATCAGCGTACCCGAGGCAAGTTGTCTCGCCATGGACGTCACCGGTCGTGGCGTCGCATTTCCCATACTTTGCCGCGGCCGTTGCGGCGGCAGCAACTAGTCAGCAGCAACTATCGCCGAAAAGCGGTGCTGGTGTCGTCGACCACCAGTTATGGAACGGAAAGATGAAACCACCAGCTCTTGATAAGTCCTTCCAACCAAGCGAAGCAACAAAAGCTCTAGAAAAGATGAGTGAGCTCAGCAAGCTTGGTGGTGAGGATTTATTCAGAGCAGGTGCCGCTGGAGGTGGAAGCGCGGGTGGTGGTTCGGTCACCTCTGGTAGTAGGCACAGTGCTTGGCAGTCACACTGGCTCAATAAAGGTGCTGATCAGGCAAAGGATGTACTGAAGTGCGTCTGGTGCAAACAAAGTTTCCCAACTCTAGCCGCGATGTCAACGCATATGAAGGAAGCCAAACATTGTGGAGTCAGTATGCCAGTGCCACCCGCAGGTGGGTTGCACACACCGACACCTCACCAACCCTCGATACCTCCAACTCCACCTCAGCCACCACAATCCTCGTCAAGCGTGGGGGGTGGTAATATCAATTCGACTAATAACAAGCAAAGTCCTTCGGAACTGAATCTCTTGATAAAGGAGACGATGCCCCTGCCAAGAAAACTTGTACGAGGTCAAGATGTTTGGTTGGGTAAAGGTGCGGAACAGACGAGGCAGATTCTCAAGTGCATGTGGTGCGGACAGAGCTTCCGCTCACTCGCAGAAATGACATCTCACATGCAACAAACTCAACATTATACCAATATCATCTCACAGGAACAGATAATCTCTTGGAAATCTTCGGATGAGAGCAAAGGCGGAAGCGGTGGTGGTGGCTCTGGCGGAAACACAGGAAATAGTGGAGGAAGTGGCGGTGGCAGTGGTGGTGCCCCACCGGGCAGTGGTCCCGGAAGTCACGGTACAAGTGGAGGCCCCGCAACTGGCGCGACCAGTAGCCATGTGAGTGCCGTTTTCACATGCAAAGTCTGTGATCAAGCTTTCAGTTCGTTGAAGGAGCTGAGTAATCACATGGTAAAGAACAACCACTATAAGGAACACATCATGAGGTCCATCACTGAAAGTGGTGGACGTAGAAGGCAAACCCGCGAGAAAAGAAAAAAGTCGTTGCCAGTAAGGAAACTTTTGGAACTTGAACGAGCACAAAATGAATTCAAAAATGGTGATGTTGGAGGAGCTGCGTTAGCATTGGGAAAACATGCAGGAAGGATCACATGTGAAAAGTGTGGCGATAAAATTGAGACAACGATCTTTGTAGAGCACATACGACAATGTATCGGTGCAGGAGCACTCGGAGTCAATCATCGGAACTTTCTGAAAAATGCTTTAATGTCAAATCACTTACCAGCCACGTTACCTCCTGGAGAATCTGGTCGTAAGAGCGTTAATGAAGAGACTTCGTCTATTTCATCCAGACACCATCGTTCACCGTCATCAGCTAGCGATGCAACAACACCAGGCAAAGAAACTCCAACACCATCTGCCAACGAATCAAGTGGTGGAACTTCATCTCCATCTGTACTTAATGCCATTGAGAAACTTATTGAGAAAAGCTTCGACTCACGGATCCGACACGGTGGTTCGGGTATGCATCATGCTCCACCTGGAGCACCTATTGGTTCAAGTATTCTCAAAAGACTTGGCATCGATGAAAGCGTTGATTACACAAAGCCACTAGTAGACCCTCAAACTATGAACCTTTTGCGGTCTTATCAACAACAACATTTTAATGCATCGCGCAGAGAAAGAAGTGGAAGCGAATCTAGTTCTGTATCAGAACGAGGCAGTGGAAGAACTGATACTATGACGCCAGAAAGACGGATAGACCTTTCCACTGCTCACGACAGATTATCAACATCTTCAACACATTCACATCACCCACGATCGACGCCTGATAAGCAAGGTCGCCATCCGCCAAACGAAGAATCCGAAGAAGAAGAATCAGTCGTTGTTAAAAAGGAACCAAGGGATGAAGATATCGAAACACCTGCCAACAATGATACCGCCCAATCCGAGAGGGATGTGGTTGTAAAAAAAGAAATCGATGACGGCAGAGAAGAAGACGAACCAGAATCGTTCAACCGCAGACGAAGTAGTAGTAGAGTTCGAGAAACGTCAGAGGAACGGAAGGATGTGATATCTCCACAAATGAATCCTCCAACACCAAGGCCCTTAAGCCAAGTCGAACAACTAGCTCGTAGTCCCTGTCGTAACAGTACCAGCAGTCCAACAAGTAGCGATAGGTCGGTTACTCCACGAGGTACTCCAGATAACAAGGCGTCCAGTAGCCTAGGTGCTTTATCTTCGATGTTCGACAGTCTCTCGGGAGGTGTAAACGCCACAAGCAACAATACAACCGACGGCCAAGGTCGAAAAACCAGCAGCCATCCACTAGCCGCCCTGCAAAAGCTATGCGATAAAACGGAGACAAGAGGATCCTCTGGTGGAGGTAGCAGTAGATCAGGTTCGGCATCTAGTGCAAACCTGGGACCTGTTGGTGGTTCTACCTCCGGCGCAGTAGGTGCGACAGGTCCAACCCCAGGCGCCATCCTCGCGTTCAGCTGGGCATGCAACGACGCAGTTGTCACAGCAGATTCAATCATGAAGTGCGCGTTCTGCGATACACCCTTCATTTCAAAGGGTGCTTATAGGCATCACTTGTCGAAGATGCATTTCGTCAAGGACGGTGTCATCCCCGATCCACTGACTATCGGCCGAGCGAGTGGTGCATCGGTAAGCGGTCAAGCAGCATCCAGCGGAGCAAGTCGTAGTTCGACGTCGCCACCGACCTCGCAACGCAACAAGTCGCCACCCATTTCCCAGGCGAACGGTAGTCCTTCGCAGCCGACAAGCTCGCCTCTCGAAGAGAGTCCCCACTCGAAATTTCTCAAGTATACGGAGCTGGCCAAGCAGTTGTCCAGCAAATACGTATAGTCCGAGTCCCGTAAGTAGCGGTGCCACTTGTACATAAGTGTATCTATATTGTAACGACAGACAAACAGACAGATAGTGCTCAAAGAGCGCGGTTTTTTCTATTTAGGGGGCTTCAGTCCGTGTATACGTCGTGCCAACGGTTATGGTTACATAATAATGGAATCCAAGTTGTCAAGTCGAAAGGGCTGATTAACGTATTTTGTCGTTTTATTAAAATACAAAAATGTACTTATACTTCGTGGAATCTCGTACTCGTTTTGCAAGGCCCTTCCGATGATTTGAAATATTCGTAGATTGATAAAATATAGTCGAGTATTTCTGGCAATTTTAATCAGATTTCATTGTTACGGACCATGAACCGTCATTCGCGTCTTGTCATTCCTTGGTCAATTTACCGAGTAGCATTTGTCTTCCGTCTTTCGTTTTTCGACGCAAACGACGATAAACCGTTTCGGCGAACAACGAACGCATTTTCTTCTTTACTATAGATGCAAATCTTATTGTGGACAAAAGATCCAAAATATCTCTTACTCGTTTCGAAACTTCAAATTGACTATAAAAAAAAATAAAAAAACACAAGCAAGTAAAGTTAACGCACTAAAGTAAAGTTATTAGAGATTTACGTAGAGACAAAAAAAATATTTGAAAATCAAAAATAAATCCGCGTCGCGTATAGAATCAAAATCCAACATGAAGGAAAGGCACAAGAGGCGACATTGGCGCAATGACGATTGCCGAGGGTGCAAATAGATAGGAGAGACGAGATTGACTTTTCATTGTGATGCCACCATATCTCGCAGCACCGCTGAGTCGCACACGGGGCTCGGCGCGCGGCCAAGTATGTGATTTTATAATTAATATGAAATACAAATACTTAAGATGAAATTTTTTGCGTTTTGCTAACGAGAGTCCGCAGGTGATTTTAAAAAATAGTTACTTAAGATACAGCTAATTAATGTACGGCGAAATGATGACAGATCTCTGCGATTTGCAAAATTGATGGCAGCCTCGTTTTAAAAATAAGATAACATAGTTATCTTATAATATATAAATAGCACGTGACTATTTTATCATCGATTTTAAAGAGATTTTGATTATACTAAAAGAATGAAAATTGAGAAAAATACAAAAAAGTAATTCTTCTAATAAACTAATTCAATAAATAAAGTACTCTTAAGACAATTTCGACAGCTTCAATTTTGCCAGACACCGAGATCGTCACATTTATCACCTGCGCTCACCGTCGCAATCGTGAGCATGTATACCTTTAGCAATTAAGTCCATAGCTGATTAGTTAAAAATCTAGAGTAGAACCCGCCATTGTATAGGAATCTCTTTGTTGATAATTGTAATCCATTGCGGGACTGGTCACCCGTGATGGCCAAGTATTTTCCTCCTCAACGCGGCCGATGTGTTTTAGCATACTTAAAACAAATAAAAAACAAAAAAAAAACAAAAAAATACACACAAAACGAGAGTGAGACTGCGCGGCGAGGAGTGAAAACTTGTATTGCGCGTACACGACACACGCGGTGCAATATCGAATTACCTTGTAGACGCGTGCGAATTTTCGCGCGAGCCAGTATTAAAGGCAACTAATAAGGTATAATAGGAAATAGAGAAAAAAACAAAACAAAAGAGAAAGTGTCGTGTCGTGAAAGCGAAGACCATTGTAAATTTTCTTTGTTTTAAAAAATAATATTTATTATCGCGCATCTCCGAGTGAGTAACACTAAACGCGTCGCATTTCAACGTGTAAAATACTAATCATTGATTATCATTCGAATTATCGCGATATATATTGTGTATATTATTGATTGACTACATTAAAGTATATAATGATAAAAACGTGAGGATCTGTGTGAGAAAGAGAGATACAGTGATAAAATCTCTGTGCGAGAGTGCAAACGAGAGAATGTGGACCTGAAAACCGTACTACGAGGTGATGAAGGAGGAAAGAAAGTGATATAGCAGCTCGTGTGAACGTCGGTAGTTAATAGTCGAAAAGGCTCGATTGGATTTAAATTCAACATGCGGCATACTTATGCGAATGATCGCCAAAAAATATATAAAAATAAAAAATAAGCGAAATAATGAAGAGGATTGAAAAATAACTCACACACTTGTATACGTATTTCTTGTAAACTCTAATTCTTCCATCGCGGACTTTAAAAAGTATTTATCGACATAATAATAATATTAATATTATTATTGTAATTATATACGACTGCTGAGTGTGTATGTGTGTATGCGATGAACATTTTAAAAAAAGCATCAAACACGCGCGCGCGCGTGCGACTGAAAGAGTGCGAGCGAGTATTTATGCGAGGGTTATTACATACGATGAAGCGAGGACAAGTTGCGTTTAGATATATTAAACACAGACAACCACGCGCGTGTGCGCAAAATTTACACACTCTCACACGAAACATTACGGATATACAAAAGAAAACGTGAAGGTATAATTAAAAAAAGATACGATACGATTCGAAAGATGTACACGAGCGTACCTATACACATTGAATCACAAAGATATGCATCATGTATACGCGACTCTTGAAAAACCATTTTACCAGATTTGTCATTATTTAATTATTTCGGTTGTATTTTAAAATGCAATTAAAGCTCAAATAAATATATATGTTATAAACTAATAACTATGACTTCATCATTTTCCAATGCTATCCTTGACTCCTTGTCCTCGTCAAATTAACACTTTTTAACTTTGATTTTTTTTTAATTTCGTTGTTGTGACGTATTAACGTGTGAGGAAAACAACTTTTCGACTGCTGATATTTGTCAGCTTCCGTCAAATAACAATAAATCTTGAGTAAATATTGATAAATATGACATAAAAAAAGAACAATGATTCCATTAACAGGTTTCGTTACTTAAAATTATTTCCTCAAGGTGAACAAGACGAAAATATTTTTAGACACGCATAATTGCACATTGTTCAATGATATTTATTGTTGCATATAAATGACGTTTTATTTATTTTACAACTTAAAATAATTTTTTTCTTGTCTTGACCGTATGGCGACGACTGATTAGTCATGCATATTTCTATTGGATATATTCAGCTTCAAGTTGCAAATTTATTTACGATCTTGTCTGCAAACTACAGATAAACTGTGTATTTGTGCAAAATATTGCATTTTTGTTAGATTTACTGCAGAATACATTGAATTATATGATAATTAAGATATCACTTTTACATTATAGAAGCGTGGATTTATAAATTAAGTTCACTGATCGATTTAACTGAAATTGCATTTTTTTGATACACTACCTACATCGTATTCATCTTATTTGTCAAGAGAGGCACACGAGCAGTATCAACATAAACAAATAACGAAGGTAAGTAAGCAGATGTAACGTACTAAAGTATGCATTGTATCGATCTTATGATGCAATAAAAAAAATGTATAATTTTTGAAGAAGCAACATCCAAAAGTGGTGGCAAGGTGTCAGCGTGCACTGCAAATAACGGTGAAGGTCGCGTTGCTAGACGGGTGATCGGACTTGGGGGCCAAGACAAGCGAGACTCGATCGCGAATGCAAACCGGTTAAGACTCTCTCTCTCTCTCTCTCTCTCTCGCTCTCTTCTTACGTGCTTCGGATACGCGGCTCGTACACTTTTTATTTTGAATGTAATGCGCTAATGAATTGATACAGCCAGGCTGCGCCATTTATCTCTTTGCCCCCCTCCTCTTGAACAACCTTTTTATTTTCTCAGCTTCCCCTATTTTCGCGGAACCGAAGTATCTTTCGTTTGTTTTTATTTTCCTTAAATTCACATGAGATTGAGGAGATGCAATATAATGAAGGAAGGAAAGAGAGAGAGAGAGAGAAAACCTTGAGATAACAAGCTTCGAACATACTGTCATGTGGAATTTTCGTCGGGCTCGTGTGTCAGCTTGTAAATTATTATATTTTATGGAAATTGATGTAATCGGATTTATGAAGAATCGTGCCGAAAGTTGCCTCACCGTGCATGTAGGCGACGCGCGCGAGCCGAGCTCTGAGCGCGTCGTTTAATGTCTTTCCAAACTTGCTGTTGATTGAAAGCTCTGCTCTTATTACGTTGTAAGTCACTTTCTACTACGAAACGATTTCATTAAAATTTTCAGAAATTAAAGTTGGTCTAAAAAAATTATATCTTATTAAATATTTTCAACGTAAATTTTATCGTCACATCCAGTACGTTTATATTTTTAAATAAAATAAAAACTCCCCAACCGAGTAAACAATTTAAAATAAACGATTTGATAACAATTTTAGCGCGTCGATAACTCAACGAAGAAACGAATACTTTTAGATTTCTCAACCCCTGAAACGTAATCGTGAAAAGATCGTAAGACCAGTAGTAATAACGGTATTCTGGTATCCGCGTAGTATTGCTCACGCGGGTCCGTATGCAGTCGTTGAAACGCTCTCTCTCTTTCGAATGCAAAAGCGATAGATCCGCTGCACGTGACAATCATGAATCAAACCGTCTAGCGGCAGAGATATCGTAGATAATGGGAGCTCACGGTCGTAGATAGCAGCCGCAATTAATCTCAACGTCGCGAAAGTGCACCACAGCCCCATAAGGGGCACGCTCGATTAACTGGTGCGATTCCTTTTTCAGTCGATTCACGATCAATCGCGAGGCCAAATCTTTTTGTGTTTATATATATATGCCCGAAACACGAGTGAAATCTATGCGGATATTATAGTCTTGTGATTAATTTATCATGGCAAAGACCGACTTTTCTTTTTTTAAACCGTTTCCGACTATACTCCCATTTCGCAATATATATATATACACAATCGATCGCAAATTAATGGTTATCACCGGTGTAATACGTCAGTGCACCGCACGATGGAGAGAGAGTCTGTCTTACAACAGCTGCTCAAACTTCGATCGGATACTTATCGAATAAGAATTTTTTATGCGGTATATATGGGCTCCTACTTTCACTTTAATGTGCGCACTTTGTTTTATACGTCTCAAGCAATCTTTTTTTACAATATAGTTTAAAGTTAAATTAAACTCTGTACACTCAGTATTCTTGTATTTACAGAAGTCAAATTGCTGTCTACAGAAATACTGAATCTCGAATGTACTCTGAATAAATATAATTAAATGCAATTTTACAAGAAACTGCGACTCCATAAATTTACAATAAGTCACATTGTATTAATCGCACTAATTTCAATACTAGAAAGTTCGTGGCACTAAGCTTTTATCATTCAGAATCGTTGTATCGAAGAATAACATTATCATAAATAGTTTAGCAATAAGGGAATTTCAGTCTTAAGCTATCCACTTTTAATTGACCATTCGATTAATTATGAAGCTGATCGCTTCGACGTCTATGGAAAAGGAAAGCGCACAAGGCAACGGTTTACTAAAGCGATCTCGATACATTTAATTATCTGCATTATGCCATGAGTACAGATCTATAATTGCTAAAGTCTAGAGAGGTAATTAACATTATTCAGCTTCTTTTGTTTATTGAAAGTTAGAAATAAACGTTCAAACACGTAATCGTAACTATATAATTTTTTTCTCCAAACGTTTTTTCGCATACTTGCTATCTCTTTCTTGATTTGGGATTTTTTATCTTCGAAAAAAGATGTCCGATCCCGCTTCATTGTTTATATAGAATTAGATTGTGGTATCGAGTTAACACGAGATTTCCGTAAGAATTTCTCAGGCGTAAAACTTTTGTTAATCAAGACAAAGGAATAAATATGCGATTTCAAAAAGCCATTAGGAAGTATTTCGCCGAGGCATAAATTTTGCAGTCTTCGGAGCCAAGATTGATTGTAACGCAGGAAAAACGAGGGAAAAAACTACAACGTTCAGATGAACAAACGCGAAGAAACAGGGGAGAGACACTCGAGGAGAGGAGGACTTCACCGGCTCTGTTACCGCCGCCGCCACCGCCACCTATTGCCTTGAGGCCGGTAATGAATTCGTCTAATGGGTCGTAAAGAATGCGATCTTATGGAGCGGAGAGGATAAAATAAAACACCGGGGAGGGCGAGGCTAGCGAATCTTCTCCTTAAACTAACCCTCGAGAAAAGCTCGATTGGCGTACCTTATTCCTCTTTTTCTCTCTTTCGCGCTCACTCTCTCTCTCTCTCTCTCTCTCTCTCTCTCTTACAGCATGATGCTCGAGCCAATTACTTTTTTTTTAACGATTCGCTCAATTTCATCGAATCGACCGTTTTTCAAAATTTGCCTCGATAATACGTTCCCATCTCGCGTTTGGGTAAGGAAAGGATAAAAAAAGTTTTTGGCGAAATCTGAAAGAATCGGGAGATATATATAATCGAGATTTAAAAGTCGCTGATCGAGAAATCGGCGCAGAGAGTGTTCGAAGCGTTGACGACGCGCCGAGTTGTGGCCCCATCGAAATCCGTAATTCTTCGTGCGATCGGCCTCCCGATAAACCCGCCGCGCGCACAAATCTTTCCGATGCACTCTGCGCGTCGAGATATCGGCCCTCCTAAACTCCCTTCTTCTTCGCCTTTTTTCGCTCTCTTTACGCCCTCTTTTCTCTACTCTTTTGTCTATCTCCTTGGATTTGCTTTTTTTCTTTCTCTTCTTATATCCTTGCTGTCTCTGGCATTTTCTACACAAAAGTATTTTGTTATAACTCACTCACTTCTTTCAGTTGCAATTCATCCAGAACTGGCCATATATCTCTATTGTCTTTAAAAATCTGGAATCGAATTTATCACTGGTTAGTTCTATCTTAGTCGACGATTTCATTAGAAATTCAACTTTTTTCCGAGTTTTATCAATATTTCAAATAACTCAATGTACAGAGATTATTCAAATATTAGCGTCCACCATTGAATGACAGTGTAACATCTTATATATCAATAAATTACAATTATTGATTAGTTGTACAATTAATCTACATACGATCGTGAGCTTCGCAATAGGAAATAGCAACGTTTCCACATTATTTATTTTGAGCTGATAATGCTCGATCGTTTGATATCGATGAAAAAAGAACACCAACAATTTTCCACGAGATCTTTTGAGTGTACAGCAAGTTGAGTGAGGTCGCTTATTTCTTACAGCGTGTGTAACGCTTGCTGCGAAAGCGTCTCTCTCTCTCGCGCACGATTCTCGCCCGGTAGCCTCCCACTACAATCAGCATCCGCGTATAAGCGCCGCGCCGTCCGTCTTGGACACGTCCGGGCGTTCCTGTTCTTTATGTGCGCCGTAGGAGAGCTATGGTCCCTCCCTGCTCTCTTGCTTTCGCTCTGCTTTACTGTACACTGCACCTAACATAACGACAAGTCTCGTGCTTGCTCTCTTCTTGCCTCCGACGAGACTAAATGGATTTACGGTTCATCGTAAATTTTCGACTTAGTTGCCGTAGATCTGCGGCTCTGTCATGACTTTTTCTCCTCAACTCGTCCTTGCTGCGTATGTGCCATGCCCCAAAAAATGTTTTATAAGTTGTCGTTGTACACATAGTTTACTCGTTGGTCGTTAGATTATGATTTCTTACAATCACTTATGTTTCACGTGAATTTTTTTGAAGTAGAACACGAACTATTTCAGCATACATTTTTTTGTTATTGCGTCAAACTAAAGCAGGTTCTACTACAACTATATACACCGTAATTCTAAAAGCATAGATAAAGAGAGAGATCAAGTTGACTGTGCATTTCAATCTTGTTAGCAGCGGCAGCAGTAGGAGCAGCTCAGCTCCCGTGATGATGAAGATGTCAGTCCGTGTAGGGAGCTCGTATGTGCGCGTGGGTGAGCAACCGGTAGGTAAGTATACACTTGTTCGCGCGCGCAACTCTCTTGACGTTCTCGCGCGCTTCGAGCGCCTAAGCGCATGCTTCGCGCTTTCATTTTAGCTAAGAGCAGGATACCTTAATCAGGATTCATCCAATTTTATTGGAACCGATTTCGGAGCTTCGGTATGCAAATTAAAGGCGTGGACATGCTTATTTATTGGTCGCGCGTTAGATACAAGATTTTATTATACTGCGCTCATTACCGCTCGCTTCTTTTTTTATTTTTTATAATGAACGTATAATAAAATCAACTGACATCAGTGTTTGTGAGATTTCTTGATTCAATAATATACCTGAAATAACGTCGAATATCAATGATTATTGGAGTGAGCTTTTTAGAAAGTAAAGCGCGCGAGAGAATAAAAAAGATCGAGCTACACGTGTCTAATGAATGAGACGAAATAGCAAGAGGCAGATCACCAGCATAGTTATTCAGGTTAACAAAACATCATAAAGTAGCGATTGATATAAGCAGTAGCGGCTTAACGTGTTAAAGATATCTTTCCTCGACTAAATTTCTTACGCCTGCGAGTGCTGCCGGTATACTTGTACATATACACATACGCACAAACTCACTTTCAATTAATTCGTACGAAGGCAAAACGATCAACACTATCTCAATTTGAGTGCTTGATTTTCTTGTGATTCTTTGGAATGAACGGTTCTAGATTTTTTGAAGAGAGAAACAAAAAAGTTGAGTTTACGATCAATAACTTTGAAGTTCTTGCATCAAAAAAATCTTTTTTTTTTGTGGTACGAAAACGTTACTGCATAAATAAAAGCGAAATGCGTGATACTCTTAGCTCAATAAAATTTTATAGATTATTACCGGCTTTTATCAGCGAATTTACGCGTCTCAAGAAATACGTTTATTAGCAATATTACTTAGTATTAATACAACGTCGTCTCGACAGCCGACATTTTATTTCCAGTATAGCCGTCTATTCGTCGAGTCGCGCATCACTGACGAAAAGTTATTGTAATGACATGTCCATTCGTTGCCGGGTCGACATACGGCATGGCTTAAGTGATTCCCGATGCTTCCGAACAGGTAAACAAAAAAGGTTGCTTGATCACGCGCATATACACGCGAGTCGTCACAATGGAATGCAATAAATATATTCTTATACGAACTCGTGCGTGCGAAGGTATTGAAAATGCGCCTACAAGTGTATCGTTGAATCGCCTCAAAATAAATTTGATTGCTCTCTGCGCGGCGAATACCAGTTCCCTCCTTTACTTGTCGCGAGATTCGCTCGGCTAATTTATTCGTTCTTTTTCGTTTTCTTCTTTTTCTCCCTCATCTTCTTCTCTCCACTCAACGCGGCTAAATCGAAGAACTATACGAAGTTCTCGATCTGACAGCCAAGCAAAAGTCCGGTTTGAGCGTGGAGTCAGATAAAATGCCAATGTTTACGGGGGCCGTACGTTCTTTCGGCCGGCAGCAGAAGCAACAGCGATCGAGTGCATAAGGACTCACAAGTTATTGTGACACCAACCGTTTACGTATCTCACCGTAGCAGGCGGTGCTTCGTGGCAACGCCCTCATTATTGCAATTTTATTACAATACCAAAAAAATATACTTGTAAGGTCAAAGAATACGCTCGAAATTGAAAATGGTAATATCGTGACGATGCTCGATTCTTCGATATATTTGTCGTAAATACCTGATTTTTATTGAGACAAAATGCATATCAACCGATATTGCCGTTGGGGCTTTGTTGACTTTTTTCGCGCTAAGCTGGAGAGTTGTGGCCGTGAATTGCTGAGGGATATTCTCGGGATAACGCTAAAGGTATGATAATTAAATGCTGTGCAATCGTAATAATGAGGATCTTTGCTGTCGGATGAAGCAACTCCCATCTTTTCTCTTTCTGCTCGCATTTTGAAGCTAAATTATGCACCGCGAATTAAATATAGGATATCATGAAAATAATCAACGAAGAATTTAGTAAATGAAAATTATCGGAACGTTTTCCGATTCAAAGATTAATAATAAACGAGTGTTTTCCTTCTTTATACGAGTCGATTGCAAGATATACTTCTTACACGATTAGTTGTAGCGCTATTTTCAATTTCAAAAGTATATAAGGAAACACGTCTAACGAATTTATAATAGCATAGTCAGCTTCGTAAGTTCTCATAGCAAACAGACAAAGTATTAAATCAAAACAAATCACCCACATGTGAAAATCGTGATTAATCTGAGGGGGCCAACAGGGCAGCTCAGCAAGTTAAAAGTGAATCAATCCTAAAAGTTGTTCGGGGCGCGGCGACAGTGAAGGCGGCGGCGGCAAATTCAAATATGCGCGCGGATGCTTTTTCACAATTATAATCTAAGCTTATTGCTCGTGGATCATCAGCGCTATATACGCATGCATATACAAGAAAAGTCGAGGATAAGTTGGTGGGGACTAACGCAAGGAGATAAAGAGAACAGGAGGCGGGAATCTGTCAGAGCTGCGCCGCTGCACAGATTTACAGGGCCGACGCTGTTTTACGAGGCCACAAAGTGCCGCCGCCGCCAAGCCAAGCCGAGGCGAGCAGAGCTAAGCGCAAGCGCAAGCGCGTTTATAAACACGTCATTCCATCGTACCGCCAACCCCATTACTCAAAACTTTATACAACGCTTACGCGTATATCTACGACCTACTCTCTCTCTCTCTCCCTCCCGCTTTTCCCTACTATGGAGAAAAAACTGAGCAAGGAGAGGAGATTACTATGAGTATCGATAATGATTATCCGTTTTTCATATTATGAGAATCCATTACTTTTATTCGTCGATGACGAGTAATTGCTGATTTCGAGGAACTAATGCATGATAAACTTTTGCCATTATATTTGTATGGTTTGATCAATTCAATAAAACTCTAGAACAGTGCATCGTCGACTAAATATGGAATATGTTTTCTGTTAATTCATAAGCAACCAGGGCACCATCTATAATAAGGCAGGTTCAATTTCCATTGATGAGGAGTTAGTTAAAAGATGATGCACTTACGAAGAATTTAAATCAAATAAGCTAGCTTCCTTCGTTAAAATTTGAGTGGGACGTCGTAAAGTTGCATCTTATTGAATTACAAGCTGTTTTTTTCTTTGCAGTACGACGAATTGACGTTATAACGGACGTTTGACTGATATTGGATACAATTATTGTAGTATAGTCAGAATATAATAATTCTGTGAAACACTTTGTAATATCGTGCGAAAGTAGCAAACGATCATTTACGACGCATCTCAAAATACAGCTCATCTCGCAAGAAGTAATGTTGCAATGTAATAGAAAACTCTTACGAGGGGGGAGGGTAGGGGAAAGGGGATAGAAGATCGATAAAAGCAAGGCGTGCGTGAAAAAGTGACAATTGTCTTGGAGAAAGTGCGACACTTTGCCGTGTGCGCACGCGATTCCTCGAGAATCTCAGTTTCGAACAATAAAGAAGGATAATAAAAAGAGAGAGAGAGAGAGAGAGAGAGAGAGAGAGAGAGAGACGAGAAAAGGAGCAAGGTACGTACGTAGACGAAGTCAGAAACGACGGCAGCAGTACTATACAAGCGCGAGAGAAAGAGAGAGGGCGCGAAATCGATTTCGCCCAGGCGACTATTTACACGCGACAACCCAGCATAATTCGCGCTGCTCGATAATAATTTCTCCTTTGTATCGATGTTTTTCCTACCCCTTACTTCTTGCACGTGCTTGTATACGCGTTTATTCTTCCTCGTGCGCGCTCACAAGCCTGTAAAAACAAAGTACGCCAGAGCAACTCAATGGCCACTTGTTTTGATATGTTTGCTGGAGTGAGATCCGCGTCTGCTTTTTATTATTTCATTTTTACGTGTTATTCTATTGAAGAAATGAATATTGCAGAAAATTTGTTGAATTTCTTATACTGATAAGACGAACGAATTTAACAAATATTAATGTTGTAATGTTCAAATGAGCGCTTGAAAATATCCATTTCAGAGTAACTGTTTAATCGAGGAAAAACATTCAATGTAAACAAAGTGCGCTCTACTGACGTGTTATACAAGTACAAACTTTAAAACACGTTTATTCAGTCGGCTACTGTGATGTACTCATATTTGTTATTTGCTCTTGAAAACTCGGTATACGTGTGGCGTGACACGGTAGCCTACACTCTATCTGGCAGCGTCTTCACTCGCATAAATCCTAATGCTTATACACATTTACTCCTTGGAAATGATACTGAGTGCTCGCGCAGCTTTATATGGCTTTTAAAAGCGCGATAATCAATTCTAATTAGTTGACTTATTTATGGCGCTAGACTAATGTTTATTGAAACGATCAGCAGCAAACTACATTAACACACTCGCAGAGCTTTGTACGACTTTGCACTTTTGAGCTGCTAATTAAACAATTTTTTGACGGTTATTTATTCCCGCGCCAAATGAACGTCCACTTATTGCTTGCCACCATCTAGCTATGTGTATAAATCAATCTATAGTTTTACGGCTGAAAATTACTTTTGAGCTTTATTGATTTAGCATATACCGACACGTACATATGTGAAAGTTCGCGCACTTTCGAAAAAAATGATGAAATACAGATTGATATTTTATATTTAAAACGACAAATTATTGCCATGATAGGTTGTATCTTATTATAATACAATATACTGGTTACCGTAGTAGTGGGATACATAAACTTGATGTCTTGATTATACTGTAATATTTCGTTTATTATATTTTCACTGTTTCACCTTCCAAGGAAAACATTAATTAATAAATTTTGTCAAATGACTTCTCAGTAAATAGACTTTATAAATATAAATTGACTAAAAAACATCTTTCTCGTTCATTAAAAAAAATTCACTCGAAGAAGCCGCACACGCTGGCATTCTTTTCAAACACTTGAGTACGAGAGAGAGACAGAGATTTTTTCTGAAGGAAATACAAGAAAACAATTTTTTTTACTATAGAGTATAAAGGCAGGCAGTGTTCTTGTTATCATGGACACATGGGCCCGCAGGTGCACTGGACGGTGTTTTATTGCTTCGTAATCGAGCCCGACGAGACACCGGAAGTGGCCCGTAGATATAGCTACCTACAACCTTTCCTCCACAAAAGAGAGCGTGAGAGATCTCACACGGACGCGCGACACTTTTTTGTCTCTCGACTTTTTTCTAGCCTAAAGGCCTTATTCTCTTTCGATTATCGCTTCGATCTTTGTCTTACAGTCGTGTGGGAAGGACTGATAAGTACATTGGGGTGATTGTTGTTTAATGGTGTATATTTTATACATTCAAGTAAAGTGGATAAAAATGGCGAATAGTAATGGAGGAAATAGGTGGTTTCGTGAGAAATGCGGCAAAGGGATAGTTATGTAAAACCTGTATGTAACGTATGCTACAGAATTTTTCTATGTTATAATAGGATTTTAGCAGAAATTTCAGTTTTGTAAGACTCATTCGACGGTCAAACTTGCATTGCAAATTTTAATTTTGTATTGAATATCTGTAAACCATACTTTTCAATGCAGGAAAGTTCAATTGCTAGAAATATTTAAATTATTCTTTTAGTATTTCCCGTTTTAATATTGTACAGTAAACTAAATAAATCGATTGAAAGAATATAAATCTACATCAAATCTTAAATGTGAAATTAAGTTAGAAAATATTCATTTCAGAAGAAATTCGCGGAGAATCTTCTGAGAATCAGTTGCAGACTGATAACCCATATGCTCATTGAAATTTAGGTCGTTAAGCATATCGACGTTAATTCCCTTGAGGTTGGTTTATAATTAGGTGTGCAGCTAATTTACTTGAAGGAGAACGAGCGAGATAGGAAGAGAGAGAGAGAGAGAGAGAAAGAGAGAGAGCTCGCACACGCGAGCACGCGAATGGAAAAGAGAAGATTCAATAAGAAGTTCTAGAAGCAGGAAGGAAGAATGTGAAATTAATTAGGACTGCGGTGGCAGCTCGTTACGTCTCTCGCTCACAGGTTGCTTAATGAACGACTCCTTATCAAAGACCTATGATTTATGGTGACTTAACTCAAGTCGCGGCTCTGCCGACAATCGTGCTTGCAAGTGCCGCCACTCAGAGGTCCCGTCACTGCGATAAGCTATATAAACATGCCAATTTCAAATGAGCAAGCTGATTACATGCTTGGGAAACTACCAACTCTTGCTTATACTATTCCTTTTAATTTTTTTCTTTTCATCTTTTTGGAGAATTCCAACGATACATTATGTTTTATTATTTTAAAAATAATTTGATTTGAGAAACTATTACGATTTCTATTCATTCGAAAGATCAACGAAGAGAGAAAACAATGTCTAAAAATAAAAGTCATTTGATCAAAATCACGTCTATTGGCAAAAGCTCAAACGTATAACTGAAAGGGAATCGCGCGTGTACTCTACAGACTCTTACCTTCAAGATAAATTGTCTCGTGGTAGAGACTATCTGTCGGTGGCTCGTACGATCCATCGCAACGGCAAGAAAGTCAAGAAGAGAGATAGAAGAAGAGAGTGAGAGAGCGACGACTATTTTGCAGTTTCTTATAAATATTCATTTGGGCTTGGCCGATGAATCAGAGGCGCCTCCGCCCCGGGCGGTAAGTCGTCGGGTGAGCTGCGCGCTAACGAGCGACCCTTCCTCGCTCGCTCTCTCTCTCTCTCTCTCTCTCTCTCTCACCAGAACAACCGAGTTGTGCGAATTTGTTTAATTAGAAGTTAGACTGCGCACGATACATTAGCAATGTAAATATCTTTGCGAGTTTTTTTCTTCATCTTTTTCTTCGCGCTTTCTTCGCTTTACTACTCTACCGCGCGAGTTTTGTTAGTGTGTCGCACGAAAGTCTTCGTAGATGTAATGCAGTGGCATTATATAACTCTTTGACTTTTGTTGTTGTAATTAACGTGTTGGCTTGTGCTTGCGACAAGTTGTAATGACGAGTGAGTTTCAGTATTGTGGGTCTGGAATGGTGAGACACACACAGCATGCGGCCGCCACTCGAATGTTTTATGTTCAAAAAGTTAGCCACACCATTCGTTCGTTATTATAATAATGATTTATCACGTCTATATCGTCTTAGGGACATAAATTTAAAGTTTGTTACAGCTTTGGTCGCTTACTCTTCTCTCTCTCTCTTGCGCGCATGCTTCTGCTTGATTGTCGCGCACACCGGGCTTGACGCGCATGCGCCCGTTATTATCACGTGGCATCACGTGCGTGTGAATATAAATTTTTCATTTTCGTGGTCTCACTTTTCATCTGTATATATGCTTGTTCGCGAAAATTATAATCGCTAAAGTTTTGTAAATTATCTCTGACGGCCATTAAACAAAAGCTTTTCAACGAGTCTGTTTAAATATGAATTCCTAAAATGACTGTGACTAACATTCAAATAATAATTGTGAATAAAGTTTTATTGCCGATTGGCAACAAAAATATTTCAGAAAAAGTAAAGTTTAAAAAGTATACAGTTTTCAAGAGGACAAATAATTCGAAACGAAAGTTCGAAATCGCAAGCTCTGGAAAATTTTCTCAAGTCAAACAAAATGATCCCATTTGCCTCCCACCCTGGCAACACTTTATTGCGGACAAGTATGAGAGGTTTTCTCTTGTTCTCTTTCTCTATTTCGTCGGATGTATCGTGCGAGAACTCCCTCTCTCTCTCTCTCTCTCTCTCTCTTTCTCAGTGGGTTGCAATCGAAGGCTGGAACAGCGCCAGTTCGGAAGGGAGCGCTTTCGTCGAAATTTGTGTATGCGGAGTTGCGGACTCGCGCACCTATTGTCGCAGGATCGTCCATTTGTCAGAATAGAAATGGAAGCGCAACGACACGCTTGTGTCGCACGTGCGCGCTTACGAATATATACATGCCAAGCGAGTGAGAGAGAGAGAGAGAGAGAGAGAGAGCTCAGAGATTGCCAATAGCGTAAGCGCAAGTATCTTTTTCTTTGCAGCCGCACGCGTTTGCGGAGAGTTGCAGTTCTCCAGGCGGCTAGACACTTTTATACCTACGGTTTTTTTTTCTTCAACTGTTCTTTCCCCAGTATAGATATATCGGTCAACTAAAGAGTTACAGGGTACTTTGCATGTAAAGTTTCTGCTCTCGCCAAGTTACAAATATTATCAATTATCTAACTTATTCGAAAAATGATGAAGTGTCGATAATAAAAAAAATGTAATACTCGTGTCACACGCGAACTCAAAATATACTACAGTTTGTATATAGTTTGGATGTAAACACGCGTGACGCTAATTTTGTGAGACTTAAGATGCGTAAAGCGTAAAGGTGTCACGAGATTGGACAACGCGTGTCTCGGCGCAGCACGCACCAATTATGTTAATCACCAAGCGCTCAGCGTGGATGCTGATGCGCCTTTCCAAACTGCACGCCGATGCATTTTGAGAGGCTCCACTCTCCGGTCGATTGCTTGTCACGCTTGCGTTCCACCAAATTCATCTACAAATTGAGGATAAGCAATCATTAGCGCTCGTTTCAATTAATTCCCTTATCGCTCGCGTCTCGCCGAAATTATACATCTTGGAACATTTAACAACATTGAAATAACTATACATGAAAATCAATACATCCGTTTGCATATCTACGTACATAAATATTATTAAACGATGTCAGCAGTCTTAAATCACATATACGAGAGTGGCCAGCCAATAACAAAAGTGTAAATCATGTTGACTTAACGTAGCTGAGTATCGATCAGCAGAAAAACAATAGAAAAATATATATATAAACGAAGAAAGAATTCGATCACACTTGGCCTTACGTAATTGAAATCAATCATTCTTGTGAAAAGCTAGATAGAGCGGATAATCAAGCTTCCAGCGCGAATAATGAAAACGCACGAGAAATGAAGTCGAAGAATAAAGAAAAATAAATTAAAAATAGCTGGAAAAATTAAAAAAAGAAAAGAGGACCCACAGACACAGGATCATACACATACGCAGGGATGGAGAGGTGGCGATTGGTTTTCCCGAGATTAACATCCATAACTCATTTGGGGAGACACGCGGAGAGGCCGTGCGTCACTCGTAGCCGCGCTATAATTGCCGACATAAATCAATCGTACGATGAGATCATAAACCCGAGGCGATACACCGCTATTCCATCGCGTATAGTCACACAAAACCAAGTTGAAACTGGGCTGCTGCCACCATCGGTAGGCTGCATGTTAAATGTCAATTGTCACAAACGCGCCAAGTATGTAATGTGCCGAGTCCGCCTATGAGTAGTCTGTGAAATGAAAGAAAAAACGATATAGATATCTGCTTATATCGGATAGTGAACATTTTTGAAAGCTTTCAAGCTTGCAAGCATATATTGGGGTATTGACTACTGATTCAATTTCAGATATTCTATTAGTAATAAGGTACCACCCAAATAATACAAAAAGAAAATAAATGAAATGCTTACGTGGGAAACTACGTATCACAAACCTACCAATTTAAAGCCCCATCGTAACGTGCATTGAACGTCTCCTAACGTATATTCTGAAAAAATGCATAATTAAAACCAGTGACGTGACTATAAATGATTGTACATCCTTCTGTATCATCTACTTTTAGCGAAAGAAAAAACAAATAAATAAAAGCAAGCGCAATCGACAACGGGAGTAAGTCACTTCCTGCACTGCTATACATCGCCGGACGCGGATACTCTCTCGCGTAATGAAGTTTAGATCGGCCGACAGATATTGCCGAGCTTGTTCATCCTCTCCTAGTTTTCTTTCTCCTTTCCCTCGCGTTCTTCCATCGATACATTCTGCCGGCTAATCATCTATTCGCCGATCGACGTCGGCATCGTCATTATTCGCTCGTGTACGCGATTGGCACTACGTTTCGCTCGAGCAAGCAACCTTTCATCTCTCTAGGAAGAGGTCTTAATACAACGAGTTGGCGTTCGATCAGAGATGATTGGCCCAATTATGGTTCGAGAGTATATATAAGGACCGAGAGCGTGTTATATCGAGCGAGCGTCTCTCCCTCCCTTCTCCCCCCCGATGACTAAGGAGCCTTGAATTATTGTTTTGTAAGATAGCTTGTTGTTGCAAGCAACAGATTGGACACGGGGCTAAGGATGGGAGAGAATATTGCGCCGATCAGGTGAGGAGTCGATACTTCATTTTACAGTTACGGATAACCTTGTGTAATCGACTGCACTGCTTTTTCTCTTTTTTTTATATTCGACGAGTTATTACTTTTTATTAGCATTGTTCTATTCTATATTTTGTGATTTTGCAACGACACTATTTCGAACATTCTGTTATTTTCAATTTTTTGTCAATATAAAAAAAGTCTTTTGGTACTTTCTATTTATTTTTCGAATACAATGTTATCTAGATTTTAATTTAGAACAATTATTCAGGTTTGATTCATTCTTAAATTCAGTTAGTCAGGTTAAATCAATTTATTTGTATTATATTATCGAGAATTTATAATGATTTAATTTTTAATTTACTATATTCTTTTAATTACACAATTAAGTTTATAGATTGAGAATTCGAGGTGGTTTAATATCCTAGTAATGTAAATATTAAACACGGACTTTACACTGTAATAATCACTTATAAAATCGAAGGTTGTTATAGCTCAATCTACTGCGGTATCGCTTATTCTTTTTTCGTTTTTTTACTAGATTTGCAGAATATGTTACTTAATAAGTATTTTGTGATATAATAAACTAATAACATCACTGATACAAGAGTTAGCAGTATAAATCCGTATACGTCCAGTAATTGTAATTGCCACCAATTTAATTCAAGTGCTGGAGATCTTAAAGCATAACGTCCATTACGAATTACATACTCAATCCAAAAAGTCGCAGAATCCGACGCACTCATGGGTCTATCCTTGAATAAGTTTGAATAGAACTTGGCGTTTTTTCTGGAAAAATTGCCAATTTCAACCAATGTATGTTTACAATAACTATATAATATAAAAATCGTATTTAGTACCTGTATTTAGGATTTTTAAGAACTTCATTTAAGGCTCCGTCTAAAGATTCTGTTGTTATGTTATTCATATTTACTTCCACTCCCATATTTTTCTCCACGAATGCTGCGACATTTCGATATTGATCAGCAAATAGTGGTATGCCAATTATCGGTACTGCATAATACAAAGCCTCTTCAATACCCATAAGTCCGCCGTGAGTTATGAAAACTCTAACGTTTCGATGACCTGTGGTAAAAATTGCAAAAGTACTATGGTCGTCGAAAAATACATTAGCCTCTTATTTGTTTAAAATAATTTTGCTAATTACTAAGAACGGCTTGTTGTGGAATCCACGATGATGTATATATATTATTTGGTAACCCAGGCGGAAGCTTTTTCTTATCGGCAATTTTCATTATCACCCTCATAGGTATCAGCTTTTCGCATGACCTATAGATGTCCAAAATCGTCTTTTCAGGTAACGTTTCGATTAATACGAGAGAACCAAATGAAAAATACACAACGCCGTCCGTACTTTCATCCAACCATTTCTTCAATTCCTGTGTAGTTATAATTACGTATTAATTGAAACAATCGATAGAGCTGGATCTACCCGCTATTAGGTATGCTTACCGGAGTAAGTGTTGAGTCGCCTTCTTCAACATGTATACCACTAATTTCTATAAATGAAGGAACTAGAGGTTTGACACCATATAAAATTTGATGACGATTAATTAACGTCAAAGCCACATTTTTTTCAACCTCGCGAATGTTTGGAATATCAGATTTTAAATATTTTCTCATCGCATTCGTCTGATTTATTTCTGATGTTTCTTGGAATCTATAAACTGCTTGATAATAAGACAGAAAATTCCATAAACGATCAAAAAACGAGGTTTTATCAAATTTAGATAACAATATATTAGGTACGTAGGCTGGGTTATCGTCATTTCCAATAAATTCGCTAATCCATGGATATTCAGCGACACTTGAAACTACTACTACTGGTACATTTAAAAGGTGCCCAAATCCCATAAAACAATGTGCTCCAAATGCCTGCGAAATTCAAAATTTAGTTTATTTACAGGCTGCAATGATGGCGTTTCGATTCAAATTTTATGGGCTAAACTTTCTCAATGAGATAATAATGAACTCACCTCAGTAATGACGGCATCGTAAGGAGGATCATTGGGTGGATTTTTTATAAATTTCTGCATGACATCGAGACCCATGAGTTCACAGAATGCGTTACCGTAAAAATCAGCAATGCGACGAGAAGAATTACTAGATATAGTTCTTACATAGTCTATAGTAAAGCTATTCACTGCTTTTTTCACTGTTCCACTTAGATTTATAACGTTATTGTAGTTTTTTCCTGCATTTTTCACCGGAAAATGCGTGATATCATCAACTTGGTGACCATGTTTTAACAAACCCTTTATTAACGCAGTGAATACTACGTTGTGACTCTTACCATTGAATGGAAAAATGCTTAAAATTCTATAACAATCACCTGACGATGTATAGTACCCAAGGGAACAAAATATGACAAAACATGCTTTAAGGAAAATCATGTTTAATATCAATTTTTCCAAGCTTTGATACTTTATGAAAAATGATAGAACCGCGCACGACACCTACTAAAAAATCATAATTGATGTAATACGCACAGTGCGAAATCGTATTGAAAACAAAAATCATTGATTCGACTAAATATAGTAGAAAGCTTATCGTATTCCAGATAAAACAGTTGCAATATTATTGATACATATTTGATCCCAATCATCTTTCATTGTTGATTGATACATTCGGTGATTTTTCTTGTTTAAATTCATAACGAGCGTGCGTGAAAGTGACGTAGCAACGTCGTAACAAGGAAATAATCTCGTATGACAAATCGGTCTGAGATAGATCAAAAGTTTGATTCAGTAGGTATAACAATAAAATACTGATTTTCTAGTTTATAGCATTAGAAAAATTAATGAATTTTTCAGTTAATGAAATTCTAAATAATTTAAATTTATTTCTAACCAAGAAATATCTTGTATGAAAATTCCATGGATACATTGACTAATTACGTCAGACAATTATATTTTGTCTTATTTTAAAAACATCGTACAATCGGCAATCGAATATCAAAGTATTTATCTCAAGTGTTTACGTAATAATCGATCGATTGGCTTTCCGGCGCGATCGTGATATATCGTTATTGAGCGTTCGCAGAACATTCAATCTTATTACCTCATGGATTTCACTGATTTCGGTATACAGTATTGTTTATCCTTCTTTTTTTGCATTCTCTATGACAGCACAAAGAGGGACAGCCACTCGAATAGATTTTTTTTCGATCATTTCTTCCTTTTTTTTCATCAGAGGACCAGTCGCTACCTCCCGAAGGTCTAAATATCGAGAGTTGCGGCGTTTATTTAGCGGGAGAGATATATGATATGACGCGGACAATATAATGCATTGTATTCAAATACGGGAGCTGCGAGTCGTGACCGGGAGGCTCGCGGCTGCTGCTGCTGCTTACCATGTCTCCCGCCCCTCAGCGTATATCTCGTTCTCCGCCATCGCTGCGCTGCTTCTTTTCTTCACTTCGACTCCTTTTTTCTCTCGCGACTCTCGTCGTCGACACAAATGTCCGAGCGCGAGGATATAACTCGATGCGTTCGCCTACATGGGAGCACATAAATAATAAGTTGAGTTCGCGAGAGGCCAGTTGTTCGGATTAGAATCGAAGACGTATGGCGAAAGTTTCCATGCGCGGATAGCTCGAGAGAAGGAGAGAGAGAGAGACCATGTCCGCTTGAGATTGAATATTGATAAAACCAAACAACGCTCGATAAAACATACTGAGATGCTTAATTTATAGTCCGATTTAGCACAATTAGATGGATACCATACTTGATATACACGATGCAATAAAGACATCGTCATCGAAATCGTTGAAACTATTATTTTCACAAGTAGAAATATATTGAAATGTATAGAACATTTTCCTACATCTTGGATACGAATAATCAATTGACTACAATTTAAAGTGATCACAAATGATCATTCCAGAGAGTTACAATGTAAAATAAATGACAAAATGGACTAGCGCACTAATGACCTACTAGGAAGGTCAAAAACTTCGTTATCAAACCGTCCGTTCAAGAAGAAAGAAGAAGAAGGAAGAAATCAGCTCCAGTAGGCGAAAGAGAGGAGGCAGCAGCAGTCGGAGCACGACACCATTAAAAGCGTATATGCTGTAGCTATGTACACGTAAGTAGATAGCGTACATAGGGTCCTTGCGCAGCATGACAGGGAGCCAGAGAACGCGTACGTTACTCGGCTATCTTTGGTCCATATCAAATGTACCAAGAGTCTCTTTCTCTCTCTCTCTCTCTCTTTTACCTTATTGCGAAAGAAATTCAAGTGCAATATTTTGCTTAACCTGTAATAGCATTCGCTAGATGAATCCTCCTTATAAGAAGGGATTCCTAGTCGGTGTATATAATGCAGTTGGCAAAAGAAAAAAAGGATGAGACGTTTGCGTGCCGAGCGAGCAAAAGAGAGAGAGGAGAGAAATCGCAAGGAATCTCTCGAGAAGAGCACATGTGGAATCGACTTGGACGCGCTACTATTTATGGCCGGTCAGCTTCTCCAAGCGCGCACACTTTTTTTCGAATTCGATCGCTTTATTTATTCGAACACTCCTGTCTCTCAATGGCTATAGGAAGCACTTTCGTAAGGTTGTTTTGTAAGTGTAAGTAACAGCTCAGCTGCAATTTTTTTCAAGTTATATAATTTTATCCATTTCTATAGTGGTTATCAAGTATTTATAGATCATTACAATTTGAAACGTTTTCAATTATATAGAATGGTTTATTTATGAAAAGAATGAAACAATTCATTGATAATTGCGTAATTAGAGAAGAAAAAATTAAAATGAAAAGAGAAAGTCATAGTGACTCGTCGACTACTAGGTAAAGGTTGAAAGCTTCTGGTTGGATAAGCAATCGTCACGCGACAAATCCTTGCTTGTTTGCCTGCCTGCCTGCCTGTGCACTGGGTGACGACGCACACCGAAAGTCCTCTCCAATCTCCGGCCTCGTAATGCACCTTTCAACGTCAGGCCGGCTCTTTATCTTGCCGTCTCGCCGATTAATTCCCCGTTCGCTCTCTCGTTCTCTTGCTAAGACATCGACAGCAATTCTACCCAGCACCAACACACCAACCAACCACCCCCGCTCTTCTGTCTTTTTCATTCACAGCTAGGAATTACTCTCGTTGCTGAAGACCTGTCCGAGAGCGAAAGAGAGAGAGAGAGAGAGAGAGAGAGAGAGAGAGGGTAGAGGGGAGAGCAGCGCAAGCGCGTCAACAAACTTCCTTTCTTTTCGCTCTTCCTACGAAAGCTTTTTTCCTTTCGTTCCAATGTCGATATTCTAATGTCTGCGCGTCAGATTTCGCCGAACAATGAAGACTTTGCGCTGATGATTATATTTTTGCCGAATGGGAAATGTTTGCAGAATTTTATTTCTACGGTATAAAAAAGCGACTGCTTGATTAAACTTCGAGTACTTGATTACATTTATAGGAAGGTTCATCTTCTTTTCATGTAAAAAAAATCATCAAAAAAATGTCCAATGTTTTTGCTCACTTAGCACTTGTTTCAGAACCAACATTTTTAAAACAATGAGAAAAATGTTTCGGTGTATTGGTTTTAGAAATAGCAACATACTTTGATTCATCATGAAGTTTCATCTTTTCAGTACTCAACTTAATTTCTTCGGAGATTCCCTTGCGTACGATTATATCGACATTCATCAAGAATTTGTCATTGTTTATCATCGTATCCTTAATATATTCTTGTATTAGTACATTTTTTACAATAAAAAAATCATTTAATCTTAAGTAGAGAATCGCAACTATGAGATGAAAGATCGCATCTTCGTAAAAGTGATATAATTTATAGGCTACTAAATATCTTTGGCAGCGAAATCCAATAGCGAAACTGCAACAATAGGTCATAAAAGCTCAAAGTCACGATGGAACGTTTCATCAGTCATGCTTAGACGGGCCTCCATCTATATAGTAAAGGTCTGCGCAAAATCGAGGCGCACAAACAATCCGTCGAATATCGGCTTGATCGTCGAGACACAATATTTGCAGGTCATTCGCTCTGTAGCAAAAGCGCGCTCGCGTGCGCAAGAGAGAGCCCTTCATCACGCTTCTCATCTCAAGCGCGTCCCAATCGTCACGGCTTCGATGCTTTCAGGAGGCGCTCTTCGTTTTTCGAAGCGATGAAAAGACGCGTAATATCGTCATCGCGAGAACCACTCCCTTTTGGATTGGATAGATCTTATATATATCATTTGTTTTCAGACACACACACACACACATACACACGCGCGCGCACATGTGTGTGTGTAAGCAAGAGGACGAGCGCTTTTCTCATCAACTATATGACAATAATAAGCAAGAAGTGGATCGAATATCAGTGTGATAAAGCTTTTATGGTTTCCTTGATTTTTGTCAGACTTAATATGGTTTTATTTGTAATTGATTGAAATAAACCGTTTTTGTATCATAAATAATAAAGAAAAATAGTAATACTCCAACGGGAATTTAGTATTGTATATTTTCTTAGTGACAGCCACGTGTAAATTAAATTTTAAAATCGAAAATAGAGTTGTGAAGATGAAAAATCCGGTTGGAAAATCGATTTGAATAAGTCTAATCCAAGTAAAATTAACAGTATTCTTCAAAAAGAAAAAAAAATTAAGAGAAATAGTCAAATTAAAAATCGAGGCACACGAGAAAAGGACAGGAAAGCGAGGTTGGTCTGAAGAAATAAAGCGAGAGAATTAATGTGGCGGGGAGCGTCGGAGAAAAGCGGAAGAAGAAAATGAGTATAATAAAGACCGAAACTCGGGCGCTCTCACAGCTCGAAATAAAGACAGAACGGACGACTGGCTGGATAGGAAAGAGAGAAAAAGCGGTGGAAAGCGAATTCGGAACAAAGTTTCGTCATTGCGAAATGACACGAGTGGCCTTTATAGCATCGGCGCTCACGGCTGTATTGACAAAAGTGTCTTATAGGGAGGGCGTATATAGCCTCTCGTCGCTGCCGTTTTCCCCGATATTACCGGCTCGTCCTATCTCTCTCTCTCTCTCTCTCTCTCTGTCTCTCTCACTTCCTCTCTCTCTCTCTCTTTCTCTTTCTCTTGAAACCTCTGATTGCCACACAGCCAAGAGAAACGTAAAATAGTCTTAGGCTCTAATCGGGAAAGAGAAGCTACAGTGCCACGGTAAAAACGAATGAATAGTTCGACGTTTTCCCAACGACGTACTCGCTGAGAATTCCTTCCACTGTCGCGTTCTGAATGAACAAACCCGAATATCTATCTGCCATTTGCGGTTAATCAGTCCTCGTGTCACGCTTTTCATTACTCTCTCTCTCTCTCTTTCTCTTTCTCTTTCAACTGCTCCTTACATTTCCACATTTTTGTCCTTTAGACATGTGAAATGAAATTCATATTGCTCTGACATACTGATGGTAATAATTATAATAGTTTTGCAGATGTAAAATCTGATTCGAATGTTTTTTTAAATGTACGTAGCATATATATATTAGTGAAATAATTTAATCCATGCTCATATCAAACGTATAGATAAAAGCCAATCGAGACTGTTTTGATTGGCACGTGTGCAAATTAAATTCTATATTTATTATTTTCGTATGACCTTACCCGAAATATTTGACATTGAGTAAATATGTCATTAAAACAATTTAACACTTTTCGTTTGTTAATTGAATAGAATAATTGTACACAATCAATTTTACATACCACATTCAATAATTTTTACTACTTGTAAACATCAAAATTAATACTGAAACTCCTAGTTACAAGCAAAAACTGAGCACGTATAGTCGATGATTTATAATTTTTTATCTAAGCATGTGACGCAACGATTAATCGAAACAGAATTCACGTGTCGCGTAAAAGATTACATAAACTGCGACAAGTGAATTTTAACGACAGAAATTGAAGTTCGCGTGCAGCAAATGCCGCCACAGACATACATGTATACGATGTTCAATCGTCGACATGTATAAACGGACAAGAATAATTCCAATGATGGATTCGCGATGAAAAAGGCTGAAGAACGTATAGGTTGGCATGGATGAAAACGAGTCGCGATGGGTGGAGAGATCACAATTTATCAAAGAGAGAGAGAGAGAGAGAGAGAGAGAGAAAAAAAGAGAAAGAGAATTCCCGATCGTTTCTCGATAGACGTGTACCTTCTTTCTCTCTCTCTCTCTCTCTGTCTCTCTCACTCTCTTCGGGCGTCACTCTCCGCTGCTCAGCGCTAGTCAATTCCGCGATGATAAAGCAAATAGATAATGTCCGAACTTTAATTAAAACTGGACGGTTGAGCGACGTCTTTGATTACCCGAGAATTTAATTAATCGCCCGACGGCTCCGCCCGACGCGCGTAAGCCTTTCTACCTCTCGTCCTCTCTATGTTAAGTCACCCGCCGATTTTTTTCCCCTCTTACTACTCTCATCCTGACGAGAGACTCCCGGATGTGCATGTATGTTGTATGCTGATTTATTATATGACTTCGTACTTGATCTTCAACAAGGACTGAAGTTCATCATCAGGTATTACTCATTTCTTTGCAATATATTGCTTATGGGCTTTTTTTCACTCGAGTAATATTCCGTTAAATATTTTTTTTTTGGTAATAATTTTTCACTAAATAAAATAAATGAACAGGTCAATATAACCTGTTTTAAACAAAAAATGAAATACTAATAACAAGAATCTTTCAAGCAAGTTCAAAGATTTGTAAAAAATAAATCAAAAAAGAATTTTTAATGCCTGGAAAAGTACAGTTTTTGTTGATAGGAACACCGTGAATACATACAACTAATCACGTGAAATAACTTCAGTTGCAGCTGCACGCTAATGGGCATCGTCTCGTCACGCAAACGCGAGCGAGCGCGTGTTTACGTAAGCCTCTTTAGAGGAGATATGCACGTATGCGTGGCGTCGTGCTATTACTCCTTAATATAAGATAGTTTTGTTTATTTGTTGTTCAATAATCCACTGCGATTTCTTTAATAAGACTGCTATGTTTACGTAACAACTTAAATAAGTGGAATTCCAATTGAAATGGATTTTTTTTACGAATTGTAACGCTAATTCTCAAAATTTTTGAAGAAATCTTATGAAAGTATCAAGAAGACAAAATATATCGTTTGACAAATCTGGATATCATATAAAACACGCTTATCATCAAATGATTATATCAATGTACACATTCCAAATAAAGTTTGACTATCGAAATTAAGATAGTAAACAATTTAACATTTAGTTATCGAACTCGTCTCTTTCTATTAAAACAAACATGTTGATGATGTTTCGCTATGGAATGCGTCTTATTTGCATTCCTTTAGAGTCCATCCAAATAAAATTGATCATTTCTATCAAATCATAATTCTCAAATTCTACGTGGGATTTTATATCATAAAAATTACTTAATATATCATTCATAACCAAACACATTTTATTTATGGTTAGCATCGAAACAGGCATTAGTTGGAATTGTATTGCATCATGAAAAAACACACCTATTTTATCGCGCCTCGTGAACCGTATAATCACATTTGTTACTGCCAGTAATTATTTAATGCTATCATATTGTCTTTAAAACTAATTTAAACCTACTACGAGTTGACTTCGTATATATATTTATCATCGAATTTATAATATATTTGTGTGTTAACGAAATGAAATAGTAGAAATCTTATTGGTTAAAATTAAAAAACAAATGATTAAATAGAATTTTTTTAAAAATCGATTCTAAATGAATAAAAATCAGATTTCTTTATGATATGGATCCATCAATTTATTTATATCACAAATTGTACAATAGAACAAATTTGTAGATGGGTGTAGAGCATTCTGTACGTCAACACATGATAAAGGAAGATTCTGTAGATCTACTTGAACATCGCTCATTCTCTTTTCGTTTTTCTGTTCAATCCACAGAACAGCCTTTTCACCGAAAATTTTATGACGTAATAAAATAGCATGGTTGCTGATAAAATGCACGCTAACAAAAATCCATATATATCTAGTAAATGCAATTGCCACCACTTCATTTCAATTGTCGGAGATTTTAACATAAGAGGTCCGTTACGGATAACATATTCAACCCAAAAAATTGCGGTGTCCATTGCACTCATGGGTCTGTCCTTGAATAAGTTTGAATATAACTTGGCATTTTCTCTGGAAAAATATTCAATATAAACCAATGCATAGTTACAATAACTTTATACATATAATCATTGTATTTAGTACTTGTATTTAGGATTTTTTAGGACTTCATTCAAGGCACCGTCTAATGTTGCCGTTGTTACGTTTTCAAAATCGATTTCCACTCCCATATTCTTTTGTACGAATATTTCAATATTTCTATATTGATCAGCGAATAATGGTATACCGATTATTGGCATTGAAAAGTATAAAGCTTCTTGCAGACCCATAAGACCGCCATGAGTTATGAAGACTTTAACGTTTGGATGACCTGAGGTAGAAAAACAGCTTTTAGAATTCAACAAAAACACATCAATTTCCTGTTTACTCAAGTTTAGAAGAATTATGTTAATTACTAAGAACGGCTTGCTGCGGAATCCACGACGATGTATATATATTCTTCGGCAACCCAGGCGGTAGCTTTTTTTTATCGGCAATTTTCATAACTATCCTCATAGGTATCAGTTTTTCGAATGACTTATAGATGTCCAAAATCGTCTTTTCAGGTAATGTTTCGATTAATACGAGAGAACCAAATGTAAAATATACAACACCGTCTGTACTTTCATCCAACCATTTCTTCAATTCCTACGCAATCACAATTTGGTATTAGTTGAACCAATTGGTGGAGCTGAGTTTAACCGTTATTCGTTATACTCACCGGAGTAATTTTAGTTTCATCATCTTGAACATGCAAACCACTAACTTCTACTAGTGAAGGAACTAAAGGTTTTGTACCGTATAGTACTGGATGACGATTAACCAATGTCAATGCCACGCTTCTTTCAACCTCTCGAATATTTGGAATATCAGGTTTTAAATATTTCCTCATAGCGTCGGTCTGAATTTCGTCTGATGTTTTATGGAAGGTATGAATAGCTTTATAATAAGATATCATGTTCCACAAACGGTCAGCGAACGAAGTTTTATCAAATTTGGATAATAATGAACTGGGTACGTATGATGGATTATCGTCATTTCCAATCAAATCGCTAACCCATGGATATTCGACAGCACTCGAAACTGCGATTACCGGTACATTTAAAATGTGACCGAACCCCATGTAGCAATGTGCTCCAAATGCCTAGAAAATAAAATAATATTTAATGTATTTGTTTATAGACGACACCAATAACGTTTCGATATAAATTTTTATGAACTTAACTATATATCGAAATATTTTTTATGAAATAAACAAAAAAAATTTAAACTCACCTCAGTAATGACGACGTCGTAAGGAGGATCATTGGGTACATTTTTTATAAATTCCTGCATCGAATCGAGACCCATTAATTCACAGACTTTATTACCAAATACATCGGCAATCATACGAGCAAGATCACCAGATAAAGTTCTTGTGAAATCTATTGTGAAGCTATTGACTATTGATTTCATAGTTCCATTTAGATTCACAACAACATTGTAATTCTTTCCTGCATTTTTCACCGGAAAATGCGTAATATCGTCAACTTGATGGCCACGTTTTGCTAAACCCTTCATCAATGCAGTAAACATTACATTGTGACTCTTAGCGTTAAATGGGAAAACGCCTAAAATTCTATAACTATCAACTAATGATGTGCAGTACATCAGTGTGCAAAATAAGACCAGACATGATTTTAGAAAAATCATGTTTAATATCAAAACGTTATTGCGAGTTTCAATACTTTCATAAATTCACCACGCGACTACTGCTGAATACAAATTGTGTAATACTATACGTATCGTATGCCCAGTTTTGCTGACTAACGTTCGATCTCGTAACAATTGTTGATTCAAATAAATGTGGCAGATAGCTTATCTTATTCCTATTGAAATTGTTGGCATATTATTCGCTGCATATGATGGACGAGATGTTGTTAATATAATATAAACGTACAATACTGTAAAATCGTTAAATATCGCAAAATTGTGCTATCCAGTACAATTTATCTAACCTTACACGATATAGTGGAAAGGAAATGAAAGACAGAATACTACCGTTGTAACGTCTGTCTTCGAAACTAACGCTAAAGGCTGCTTTGAGGCCACCTCTCTCTTTTAGGAATCAAGTCCCCACTCTTTTTGTCTCTTTTACTCACTTGTGCTCGTTTTCAGTGACGGTTACGTCAATTACATTCTATCGTTCTTTATCGCACTAATGTAATACAAGGCACTGGGCTAAATTATTCTGACATATTTAGTGTTTGATACTACAGTACTTAAAATTAATTTGTGGATTTAATGAAATCCAACAAACACATTGAGAATTTACTTTGAAATGTGTCTTATAGTCACACTATGTGTTTATGACATGAGCACAATTTAACATTTAAAATTTTTTCATTTCTAAATTCATATTCATCAATATTCTTTCTCTTTACACTAGAAAAAAGATTGTTTAATAAAGATAATAAATAATCCAATACAAAAGTTTTGTTTAGAAACACAACTTTTTAATTCCTCAAACCAACCTTTATTACAGTAAACAATTGCTGAAATACTAAATAAATAAAATAATTCCATCTATACATTGATTTCATTTTAATGCAAATCTAATGAAATTCAAACGTTCGCATACTTTTCATGGATCTACGAATCATTTTGCATGCTAAATCTTACAATATTTTGAATTATCGCGCTTTTTTTCGCTTCAACCAATTAGAGTCCGCATCACTTTTTCATTCAATACTCTTTTAAAGATGAAACTTATGATTTTAAATACTGTTGGTTTAAATTATTCTTTAAATATTATAAAAATGCGAGTGTCTATATATATATATATAAATTGTACATTAGCAAACACAATTAGCCATCTCCACGCAGTAGTGCATCAGTACCGAAGCGAAAGAATGAAAGTGTATTTTGATGCGACCAGCACGGTAAAAAAGTTGCGTGCAGAACGCAAATGGCTGGAGAGCTTATATATGTACACATGTTGCCGCGGATGAGGGCGGTGATACTCTAAAAAAACGATACTCTCTTTCTTGTGGCGAGCCACACAAGAAGAAAACTCCGTAGCAGCGCAGAGCAGCGGTTTAGTGTCTCGTCACGCCGCCTAAAGATTTTTCTCCTTCTTTTACATATCATACTGGCGTATGCATATATACAGCTGATGGCAAAAAGGAAATAAAAGAATAATAATTAACTTCACACTTTGATATTTTTTATTGATTTATTCGCTCAAGTTTTTAAATTTAAGTTAGGTGACATTTTTCATGACAATCACTTGTCATGAAAAATTTAACATAATAAACAATATATTTGTCATGGACGGGAATCTAACTTATCAAAAGGTACAGGTATAAAATCTCATCTACATAAATATCATTTTCGAAAGATTTAAAATATATTACCTTTAAAATACTATAAATCATCTATCCGATGTAATAATTTGAATTGAAATCAAACAGTAAGATTGCTCAAAAAGTTCACGAGTATAGATTGAAGAAGACGTGCTTTCAGTTGATAGAAGCAAAATCGAAGCGGCAACTAAGTGCAAGCAAGAGGAGGAAAGTATATAGCATATAACTCGAGGTATGTATCGCGCAACACCAGTAAATTATACGCAAAGTGTACGAGAGAGAGAGAGAGAGAGGACGAAAAAGGGAGCGAGCGCTTGGCGTACCCCAGAGAGAACGCTGCTGCTGCTGCTACTGCCTCGCGTACATCATTATGATTGATCGCTTCACCTTACTTTGTAATTAAAACTAGTTGCCATTGTGGCCCGCGTGCTGGCTCCTGAGAGCTGCCTGCCTGCCTGACTATGTATGACCGAGACGGAAGAGAGCGAGGGAGAAGGACATGAAGAGCCACACGAATTACTCGTACGTATACATACGAGAGTGTATGTGAGATTGTATGAGAAGCTAGCAAAGGCTATATGACATTGTCATCATTGATGTACATGGCCTATTGCATTTTCTGTAATCATTCGTTGTCTTGTTGTGAAAACTATTATTCTACTTCCTTTCAATTAGCTGGCTTCAATTGCCGTTCATGGAAGATAAGCAGCTGACTATGACTATACAATATTGTTCGTCATCGTGAAATCAAATAATGTGCTTAATTTTGAAAATATTTGAACAGTATACTGCCAACTGATTATTGATTAGTTACTTAAGATAAAAACAACGAAGAGGTAAAATTTCTTTGACACAAACAACTTTTCGCCACCCATACACTTGTATTTATCTATCGCACATATAATTTAAATAAATACAGATAACGCAACTGTCAATCATAACCGATAACAATTTTTGTGCTGTGTAGGTTTGCTAGCTAAAGCTCAAATTCACGGCATTATAGGCCACATAGTATCCGTCGAGAAAATTTCGAATTCGAACATCAGTGTCATATATATATGTGTACTTTAACTGTGTGCAGCGTTTTAGTGGCAGTGAGAAGAGCGACGAGCTTTGGAGCGCGCAAACACGTACAGGAAGAGAGAGGGAGAGAGAGAGAGAGAGAGAGAGGAGCGCGTCTCGCTTTCCCGCGGCCATGCGTCATAGTTATCTATGCTTTTTGCGCGGAGACTGATTTAGAGCCGTCTAAGGACCCCGGGCCCAACGAAAATTAAATAATTGCTAATTTATGGCGCGGATCGTCGCGACCCGACGAGAGAGAGAGAGAGAGAGCTGGCTTGCTCACCGCTCGATATATACCCCCTCCTCCCTTCCTCTCCTCTTCTCGACACTCTCACGCTCTTTCTCTCTCTCTCTCACTTACTCGTGCAGCAGTTTCGGATTTTCCGAGGAGATAGCAATGATCGTTAATACGTCTCTCTCTCTCTCTCTCTCTCGTGAAAGCCAAGGAGCATTTGTACGTTTAAGTTTGGGAGATAACGCGACGTTGTGATGCTTATACAATCGAGCACGAAATTCGCCCGAGTTTACAGAGAAAGGGTGGGGGGAGTCGTATACAAGCTCGATTTACACCCTAATGATCCTGTTCACCTAGCTGGTATATACTTACTTCGACTGCACTATTTCCTCTTATAGTTAAACTTATTAAAACTGATAAAAAAAGTATTCATGGATAAATATAATGTAATGACAAATATAGATGTCCAATTGATATAAAGGAATAGAATTCAATAAGAATCATATCCACATTCACTTGAATTAACTTATTTATTTATATATCTTGTGATCTAGTATGTGAATGTTACATGCGGAATCTGAATATAGTAACTTGATCGCGATGTCTGTGGCTAAGCGAACAATTATTTCGTGTGAAATGAAAACGAATGTATCAATCAATTTCCAACAAAGAAAGAGTATTAACTGATCTATAGTGAAAAATCATAAAAATCCATTTCATTGTGGTACTGTATCGTCTAAACCCACAATCTATGACGATAAATTTATACATCTAACGTTCGCTTTCTTTATATTTTATTCCCCGTTCGATTGAACGCCAAAAGCACAAAGGTTTTTTTCTCGAATAGGGCACGTGCATTGACCAAGCTGGTGGCGTGGAACACAGAATTAAAAAAAATGTGATGGCATATCGAGCTCATAATCCCGATGCGTGTGGCATTTTGCATATAATCTTGCAATGACGTGGCATATGTACCGGAAAATCATTCAGAAATTCATCAAAAAGCGGCGTATAGCTCCAGCAGAGCTAACAATAAAAATCCGTCGCGTCGCATAAATCAAAAGGTCCGCTTGCTTACGCGAGCGCGTTACATTCGTCCCCTGAAGGCAGCTCAACCCATTCTGACATTTGAACCCTCGCGCGCGCATCCGTACGCTCTCTATAACTGCCAATTGACGGTCCCCAATAAAGCATATTCATCGTGAAAAATTCGCTCGCACGCGATTCCCATTAACACTAAATTACTTTCTCTGTCTCTCTCTTTCTTTCTCCAAAATTCTCGCTTGCGATCGCACGTACTACCCGAATTTGATGCCTTTAGAAAAATCGATTATAACATGTTATTTATGCTTGGGACTTTTCTTTTTCCACAGCGAATTTTTATGTATTTGAAATAATATATGAAGCGTACGATTCTATAGGTATTAAATATATATTCCAACGCCAAATCGATCTCATATTTTTGTATTTTACAAATGACATTAAACTATGCAAACTGGAGCCTGAAATATCGTATATTTTGCATCCATTTTAATTATATTTAAATGAATTATAATTCAATTACATTCGAAAATTTGCGATTACATATTCTTGTAATTGATTGACGAAAAATGATTTTTAAAGTTTATCGATAAATTGTATCACCCATGTATGTCAAATTTGAAAAGTATACATATAATCAATAATTTTGGGTACACTTAATTTGAATAATTATTATAGTTTGAAACTCATGAAAACAACATACACGCGCACATATACACTTCACAAAGTCCAGAGGCAAAGGCTCGTTATAAGTCTCGCAACTAAGCATCGGTCGTTATAGTATGCAAATTAATGGTGACGCGGTTTAATTCGGCAATAAATAGAGGGGTCACCCTTGGCTTGGCCATCAGTCACGGGCGGGCGCGGGCCGGTAGTGTGCCTTTCTTTCTCTTTCTTTCATTTGATTTTTTTTTGTTCTTTCATGTCCTATGCATCACACACGCGTCCTGGGAAAGCTTCGGATTTATTTGATGCTTCGCGACAATATTTATAGGTCCGGTTGGCAAGGAAGAGAGAAAGAGAGAGAGAGAGAGAGTGAATATGCGCATCTTACAAAGAAACGCGTTCTTCTTACTCATCTTCGTCTACATAGTTTTTTTTGTTTCTTCGTCGATGCTTAAATAGTCCTTGATATCGTAATTCGTCGGCACGAGTTATGAGCCCAAGTAAGGCCGTTGACTGCTCCGAGCTTCACTCCCGTTCTCTTCTTTTACGTTTGAATCCGCTTTGAGGTTTTATAAATCTTGTGAGCTATCGCGCCTCGAGATTGAAAAGACCGAATGGGAAGAAGAATAAAAGAGAGAACCGAGATTTCTCTAATTTATTATTTAATATTTTGAATTTCATTTAAACGGACGTTATGGTATGATGTTAATGCCGAGGTATTTTTTTATTTGCCTCTAGTTTGAAAACAGTCAGCCCCAATTTTGACTATATTCCATAAGCTTGTAAAATAAATGTTTCCTTTATTATTTAAATTGTTATACGATTGCGCATTTTTCTTAGTAATAGTGAATCAACTCCATAATCTGCTTATTTGTGAATAGTTACTTTCAACGATCATAAAGAGGCCGTTGCTCCAATCAAAAGCACGTCTCCGCCTGATCCAGTCCTGAGAGATTGATACAGAGGCCGAGCGAGAAAGAGCGCGGAATTGAAAAAAAAACGTCAATGAGAGAGAAAGAGAGAGGCGAAATTTATCGTCAAGAAGAAAAGGGGGCCACGGGTATAAATCTCGGGTATTATAATGGGATCTGTCTATTATTAAAGAATGAGTGATTTAGGGGAGGGGTGGAGTCGAGACCCAAGCGCCAAGTGGGTGGGGAACATGCTAGGTGGTTCTTCCTTTTTCAACTACACTTGCATTTGATCGGCAATTCAAAAATCAAGCGTTTACTGAGAGATGCACTCATCACTTGTCTATCGTGCTTGTAGTTCGCGAACTTATCTATAAAGTGTTCGATACTAAACGTGACGTTTATTTTCTGAAGTATTCACATGTACTATAAAAATGTTTCAGAAAAAAGAAAAAAAATTAACTAGGTAATCACACATTCAATATTAAAAACAGAATTGACGATGTATCTTAGTTTACAGCTAGGATTATTTCCATGTATTATTTCTCTAATCTTAACATTACCAAATATATCTAAAACTTGTTTCGAAACACTCATTGATCTTATAACTGTAATAATTAGAATTGATGACTGAATATGCAAAGCATACATGGTCAGAAAAAAGATAAACGCTTTTTTACGCATTTCTTTTATTTAATCTAAATGAATTTCTTGTATGGCGTATTTCACAAAATTGTTTTACGTAATAATATATTTTCCAAATTAATTAATATAACAGTTATTTTAATTTCTTTTTGTGTGACACGTTATCTGTAATCAAATTGCGTATTATTTTAAAAAAAAATTTTAATACGTAATAGAGTAGGATATTCGATAAAATGAAAACTAGAATAATAAATGTATAAACATCGAGCAATGCCAATTGCCACCAGTTTAAGTTTAGAGAGGGTGATCGCATTACATTTGGTCCATTGCGTATTACGTACTCAATCCAATACACGGCAGTATCCATTGCACTGAGAGGTCTGTCTCTGAATAATTTAGAGTAATATTTGGCACTTTTTCTGAAATAATTCATATTATTATTTTGAATAATACAACATAAAGCTTGTGTTGTAAATTTACGTCGTTCTATGTATGGGGTGTATTTTATTTCAACAACATTTACCTATATTTCGGATTAGAAAGGATAGCTTGTAAGGCTGCATCTAACGATTGTTCGGTAATATCATTTAATCGCAATTTTATCGACATATTTTTTGCTACAAAAGCTTCGATATTTCGAGGCTGGTCAGCAAACAGTGGTACACCAATCATTGGAACGCCATAGTATAAGGCTTCTTGGCCACCCATTAAACCGCCATGTGTTATAAAAGCTTTTGTATTTTTGTGCGCTGTGAAATGTTAAAGATGCAAGTGAATTCCTTCTTCGTATTTTTACAATATTACAACTATTGCAGATTATAAATTCAAAATTACACGCTCATTTCCACAGCTAACAAAATCAAACATATATTAATAAGGTTTTAATATAGTTAGCATTAAAATAACTTGAGTGATACCTAAAACAGCTTGTTGTGGTATCCAAGGTAAGTGTAAAATATTTGTTGGCAAACCATCAGGTAAGTGGGTTGCATTTGCTACCTTCATCAATACTCGAACTGGTGCTAATTTAGCAAAAGAAGCCAACATTATTTTTAAAGTATTCTTAGGTAATGATTCTACAAGAACCATGGAACCGAAAGTAAAATAAACGATCCCATCTTTACTTTCGTCAATCCACTTCAACAATTCCTGTAGTAAGAAGATCAATCACTTAAACAAAGTGTATAGACTGACTGAATAAATTATCCTCCATGGATGTTAATGAGATCAATTATAATTGAGTTTTAAAAATATTGTTTAAAATTACCAATGGTAATTTTGAGTCATTTTCTTCGACATGTATACCGCCTACTTGAACAAGAGTTGGTAAAACTGGCTTAACACCGTAGAGTACTGGATGACTATTAACTAATGTCAGTGCTACACTTCTTTCAACATCTCTAATATTTGGTAAATTAGGATTTATATACTTTCTCATCGATTCTGTCTGGCTATGCTCTGTAAGTTTTTGAAATTTCCAAACTTCGTTATAATAAATAATCGTATTTTTGAGGCGTTGCCAAAAATTCATTTCTCCAAATGCCATAAATAACGCATTAGGCACGACGGCTGCATTATCATTGTTCCCCGTGAAATCGCTCACCCACGGGTATTCTACGGCCGAAGATGCCGCTACAATGGGAATATTGAAATGATGGCCAATTCCCATGAAACAATTAGCTCCAAAAGCCTTAAAAATATCAGGTAATTTTAGCAAATGGCACAAAGCTTGTATCATGCAATAATTATTGAAGAACGCCTAAATGTCGACAACCAAACGTTACCTCAGTTATGAGAACATCATAAGGTGGGTTAGTTGGTGGATTATGAATCACTTCTTGTATTTCTTTCAAATTCATCAAATCACATAATCTGTTTCCATACACAGTAGCCACGTGATAACCAACTTCATCTGCCATTCCAAGTACGAAATCTATCGAAAAACTATTTACAAGATTTTCCATTGTACCAGAAAGATTGACAAGAGTTCGGTAATTTATAGGTGGATTTTTAGCTGGAAAATGAGTTATCACGTCTACTTGATGCCCCCGCTTAGCTAAGCCTTTCATCAATGCTTCAAACATCATTTCATGACTCCGACCATTTAATGGGAAAATGCCTAATACTCTGTATGCACTAGACTGGCCGAACACTATCGCGACAAGAAATAAAAAACTCACTGCACGTAACATTTTAAATTAATTTTTAATTTATCATTTGTATTTCATCTATTATATAAATATAATGTATATTTCTACTTCAATTTTGTACGCATAAATTCAAAGTTTTATCACAGATCGAATCAGTTGTTTGAAGAACATTCCATTGAGAATGATGAAAACCATCTGGCTGAAAACCAGAAGTAAAAACATCAGGAAGTCACTTAAATCGTCAGTCATAAAATAAAATTGTAGTCCAGATTTTCAATGCAATGTTTGTTGCAATGATAGGTAATTTACGTTCATTAAAATTAATAACTGCTTTTTTAAAGTTGCCATGTTACTCAATGCTACTGTAAAAGTATCACGATTCTTTATTTACGATTATTAACAACACGTATTAGTAGGGTACCGTTCGAAGAAACTTGGTGATTTTATTGAGATACTTGTATTGCGCATATTTCAAGTAGTAATTTTCAAAATGTATTATAACGGAAGTGATTGATGCATACAAAGCGACAAGTAATAGATATTTTGGAAATCGAAATTAATGATGGAAAGATAATTTCAGGTATTGATTTATTGTTAAATTACTAATTTGTACTACAAAAATGGCTTGTTATTAGTAATCGAATACGCATACTGTAAAGTTTATTAAATTCGACACCAAATATATATAAATATTTTTAATGAATTATGAATGCTGTAATTCTTCATTTTCCGTGCAATAATCAATTATAATATTTTTTTAGGCTTAACTTATTTGTGGCTATACCGGATCGGAGCATTTTCGTGTTACTGCAATGGAATGTACTATGTTTACAAAATTGGTAAATTGTAATGATTCTGTTTTTTAATTTGTAAATGAACGCAAATCTATAATATAAGTAAAATTTTCCACTGTGAATGGATATTTTTCATCTTTTATCGGTAAAGTATTGAAATAATAAATAACTTATCAACTTGACTTATCTATTCTATAAATAATATAAGCTACAAGTTACAAATTTCAAGCTTTCACTTGTATGAAATATAAAAAATGAACAATCATCTTTAGGAAAACATTTTCTTGATTTTATTTTTTAAAAATTTCATCTAAAGATAAAAAAGACGTTCTAATTATAATACCAATGTTTGCTTAGATGATGATATATGGTTAGAGAATATATGGTTACTAATTAAAAAAGATAGAAACGTTTTGTGTATACGGTTCACATAGGTCTTTTTTTCTATTTTTCGAATAAGATTTAAGACTTTTTCATTTTTACTTGCCTAAGTAAAAATATGCTTTTGATAAAAAATTTAACTACGTAATATGTTGATGCAACTCCAGTGATAATATTGACAATAAGAAAAGCATAAATATCGAGTTGAGCTAATTGCCACCATCTCAAATCAAGAGCTGGGGAACGTAGAATTGATGGACCGTTACGAACTATGTATTCAACCCAGTATATGGCGGTATCCATAGCACTCATAGGTCTATCACGAAACAGCTTTGAAAATAATTTAGCATTGGATCTGAAAAAAAAGAATCTGCTTGTATCAGAACATTGACACCATCTAGTAATGCTTTTTCCAATCAATAAGTACCTGTACTTAGGATCATTTAAAACGATGTTTATAACTTCTCCAAATGTTTCTGTTCTCAAATCATCTAGGCTGAGATTTATCGACATGTTTTTTGCCGCAAAAGCTGCGACATTACGAAACTGATCGCCAAACAATGGAATACCTATCATTGGCACTCCATGATATAATGCTTCTTGGCTTCCCATCAATCCTCCATGCGTTATGAATAATCGAACATTTTTATGAGCTACCATCAATAAAAATATAACAATATCTTTTATATTGTTATTAAAGATATTTATGATGCATCGGCATACCTAGAACGGTTTCTTGTGCAATCCATGGGGAAGTTAAAATATTCGACGGTATCCCTGGAGGTAATTTCTGTTTATCTACTACCTTCATCAATACTCGAACTGGAGCTATGTTTGCGAATACCTTAAAAATATTTTGAATGGTAGATGTAGGAAGTGATTCGACAAGCACCATTGAACCAAAAGTAAAATAAACGAGACCGTAAATACTCTCGTCAAGCCACTTTTGTATTTCCTACGAATTATGCAGATGTTTAAATGATGTTTTATGAAATTATTAATGCGATAAAATATAAATGCGTTAGGTAAGAAAATCCAATTTTATTTATAAAACATACTAATGATAATTTAGTTGTTCCTTTTCCAATGTGCAATCCAGCAACTTGTACTAATGAAGGAGTTATTGGTTTAACGCCAAAAATTATTGGATGAGAGTTGACTAAAGTTAAGGCAACACTCTTTTCCACTTCCCGAATATTTGTAATATCTGGACTTATATATTTTCTCATTGCTTCGGTCTGACTTTCTTCTGTGAGACTTTGATAAAAATACTGTTCTTTGGTGTGTATGTAAAAGTTTAACAAGCGTTCCCAGAAAGTCATTTTGTCAAAAATTGATAAAGAAGGTGTTACTACATAAGCTAAATTATCATCATTTCCAATAAAACTGGCTATCCATGGATATTCAACAGCTGATGAAATGGCAATGATCGGCACTTGCAGTAAGTGGCCCAATCCAAAGAAACAATTTGCTCCAAAGGCCTAAAAAAATGTAAATATTGTGAACGTTCGTTATATTTAAATAATTGTGAAATGACTTATAAACAGTATGCTTTACCTTACCTCAACCATTACAAGATCGTATGGCGGATTATTTGGTGGATTTTTTATTAATTTTTGAAAAGACTCTAATGCCAGTATATTGTGACATAAAGTGTTACCGAATTGTTCTGCAATTACATTAATTCCAGAATCCCTGAACTTGAGTATAAAATCTATCGTGTAATTGTTAACAAGTTTTTCTAAACTTCCATCGAGATTTATTATAACTTTGCAATTCGTTGATGCGTTTTTTAATGGAAAGTGTGATATAACGTCTACTTGGTGACCAAGAGCACCAAGCTCTTTAATTAAAGGATCAAACATTACGTTGTGACTTTTAGCATTGAAAGGAAAAACTGCTAATATTCTATACGCATCACTCAAATTCACCGCGATGAAAAGAAAGACATAAAATAATAATCTTCTGTTCTGATACATCATATTTCACAAAGGAAAATTCCACAATAAAGCTAAAGCACAGCTGCAAATATTACACGGGTCTTCATTCACTTTGAACCTACCGAGTACTGCGGCAGATTGGCATGATTGTCTCTTTGTGACTGACTGCAACCAATTGACATATAACGTGTGTTTCATCTATGAATAGATTATTTAATTTTAGAACGCCGATGTGACGAGTGCATGAACTTGAAAATTGTCTACACTGCTACCAAGCAATAAACATGTTAATAGTGGCTTGTTAGTGCTGGCTCTATCATCCTTTTATATTATAGTATTAGCGTACTCAAGATCCGCAACGTAAAGCAAAAAATTACCAAAAAGCAATTATCTATATTTTTTATAGAACTAAAAATAAATAAAAATAATACAAAAATGTATAACATCTGTAAACTAATAAGTCAAATAATTAACTCGATTTTCCCTAATATTGCATTGTCAAGAGTTAGTCCATACAAAAACCAAATAAAATTAAAGAAGTTAAATGCATCAACTGGGACAGAACCGCGTAGTTAATTACAAAGATGGTAGTGAGAGGAATATACTTCAGTAAAATCTATTCCCTGCACTAAGACCAAAGTAAATACCTCAAGAAATTCAAATAAATGTAAATAACGTTAGACCAAAACTGACCTTTGCGCAAGCTGTAAACGGCAATTCTTCCAAAATACAAGAAGAATCAAAACAAAAGTAAATCCAAACGTAACAAACAGTTATTAACAACAGATGGTTAGAATTCATGATGATTAAAATAATGAATAGAATGGATACAATGCGAAATCTATGAACCATGCATGTAAATAAAATAATATAACTAAAAGAATAACAATTGTAATATAGAAATCAATTCGTTTAACTTAAGGAAATTTTGAGCTAAAAAACTGATTTAATATTCTATTTATAACATTATTTACCCTGATTAAAGTGACGATATAACAACTGTACTAAACATAAACAAATCAATTTAAAGTTATGAAAATTTTACTGACTGGTAGAAAGAATATCTAACCTTCACTCACAAATAAAATATCGATCTATACATGCATAATAAAACCAATATGGACCTTTAGCATTCAACTTTGCGAAATCGACATAAAATCCAATATCAATATAATCGAAAGGTTTCAAAATAAAGCCCTACGACCTATTACCAGCGGACCATGATTTGGCTCCAATCAACTTATTAGTAATGATATCAATGTACTAATTGGCCATGAAGAAACAGAAGCTGCCCGCAAAAGTTATACGAACCGATTATCAAATCGTCCTAACTACATATCGAAGGAATTATTACACATCACACTAAGGGTTTCAAATCTTATAAAATATAAATTACCTTTTATATAAATATAATCACGCAATTAATTAAAAATTAATTTATAAGTAACGTTAGAAGTCTGGATATTATGTAAAATATCTTCACGATACGGATCAATGATGAAGTATCCTCACGTAACAATGTAATCAGTACATTGATTGTACTTTTATAAAATTTACTTAATGTTAGTTATGACAGATTGTAAATAAAGGACAAGAAAAAAAATCGTGACCAATAATTGGAAAATAAATCATTAATATTATTAAAATAAATGTATTTATGTAATTACCTATCATTATGCATAATATAAAAATATTCTTCAAATTTTACTTATTTCATTTATATCTAAAATTTAATTTATTTTTTCTTTTTTACTAAATCAGTCGAATTTTTTTTTAATTTTATTACTAATGATTTGAATGTCAATTTTATGGTCCAGATAAGAATTGCAAGACATAAAATGAGAATAAATAATATAGTTAAAAGGATATCAGGTAAAGCTAATTGTATAAAAGACAATTCATGCACTGGAGATTTCAAAACGTCAGCACCATTCCGTATAACATACTCTATCCAGAATATTGCTTTATTCATTGGGGTGACAGGTTGATCTCTCAAAAGTTTAGAATAATACGTTGCTTTTTTCCTATAAAATGTAATTGTTTTTTATTTTATTATTATATACAATGTATATCTGTGAATCATTCGTAAAAAAATGAATTATATTTTTCTATTTGTATGTGCTAAAAAATAACTTATAGTTTATAATAATTCGATTTGGAAACACAACGAACGTTAAGTGTAACAATAGAAATTAAACATAGAAATATTTTCAACATATTGATATTGTACCCAAAACTGCTAGTTGTGGTATCCATGCCAAAACTTTCACATTTGTAGGTAATCCTGCCGGGAACTTAGTACTATTTACTATTTTCACTAAAACTCTGACGGGGTGTAATTTTTTCAAACGAAACATATATTTCTTTCAATTAATTTTCGGATAAAGTCTCTATTAAAACCATCGATCCAAGTGTAAAGTATACTACTCCGCTCGAACTTTCATCCATCCATTTTTTAAGACCCTACAATATCAACATTAGAATTTTATGAACAATAAATCGATAATCTGATACAACGATATAGAAAAACTAGACTTACTGTTTGTATGATTAATTTTTTTATTCAATATGTAAGCTAGCTATTTCTATTAATGATGGTGTTATGAGTTTTACTCTGGATAAAAGTGTATTTCTGTTGACCAATATCAAAGCAATATTTTTTTCTACCTCTCTGATATTTGGTATATCTGGACTCAGATACTTTCGCATGAATTCTGTTTGACTTTACTCGGTTATTTTATGAAATTTGTAAAGCTCATAAAAGTTCATTTGTCCTGCACCGACATGGTAAGCATTTGGAACATAAGCGAGATTATCATCATTTCCTATAAAATGGCTAACCCGTGGATATTCTATCGCAGATGAAACAGCAACTACAGGTACTTTAAAAACATAGCCAAGTCCAGAATAGCAATTCGCACCAAAAGCCTGCGAAATAATTTACATTTTGAATAATAATGCAATAGTTATATAATATAGAATTGTTATCATTGATTTGAACATTTTTTAATACTACTATGAATATATAGAGTTAAAATATATTATATGTAAAATATTGTAGGTAGTAGAAATTTACCTCTGTGATTACAAGATCATATGAAGGATCTGTCGCTAGGTTTTTGATCAACAGTTGCATTTTTTTCAAATCCCATAAAGTAGCATAGACGATTACCGTATAGACCACCAATTATAGAGATTATATCACCACTTATTTAAAAGATAAATTCGATTGTATAATTATTTACCAACGACTCCATAGACCCTACAAGACTTGTAACGTCATTGCAGTTTTTTACAGGCATTTTTTGTGGAAAATGAGAAACAACGTCCACTTGATGGCCGGGTTTTGTCAAACCTTTCATTAATGCCTCAAAAATAATATTATAACTTTTTCCATTAAATGGAAATACTCAAAGTATTCGATAACTAATTGTAGACGATGGTAATAAGGTTATCACATAGAGTGCAAGATACAATAATGTCAATTTCATTTTAAAAATAATCACAATTACACGCAATATGTTATATAAATGAATGCAAAAATGGTGACGTGCTGTATGGTTTACGTTACTAAGTCAGATCTTCGTATTTTAATAAGAACAAATATTTAGCCAATGAACGCGACGGCAGCACGTGTAGAACTGATATTTATCAAGTATTAATTTATCTTGGTAGTGGATCGATACTCTAATTTCTGATGTATATCTTTGTTAGCTTTGTGACAGTTATTTCGATGATCTGATAATCCCAAGTGTATCATTGAAATGTGTGTTTCCGAAAATGATCTTGTTCTGTAATTATCATGATATTGAAACTATGACTTTGACTTTTCACAGACAATAAGTATTGATCAATGACAAATAAATTTTCTATTCCATTCAAATTTTATAAATATTACAGATGTTGGTTAATTTATTGGTTAATAAGAATATTATATTCTATGTTCAACATAAAATTTGTATGTGTAAACGAAAAAGTAGGTGTACTACCAGGTTCTAAAAATTGCAATATCTCAGATTTGTGACGTATAGTACACTTCTTTTATCAACAAAAAGAGATAACACATGACATCATTATTTTTCTAACATCAATGAAAATAGATAGACTTTGAAATAGACTATTATTTGACCTTCATGGTACATAAATTGAAGATTATCATTAAACAATAATGACTAATTGATAATAAAATATAGTTTGCCATTTGAATTTTATAAATTAATTGACGAGTAGCTACTTTGACCAAAGTTCCATTAAAATAAGAAGAGATCATTTTTCTCAAGAAACTATCTGCTTGCAACGAACAAAATTCTACAAATGAAAATTAAGCGATAAGAGTGGTAGTACGATTCCAGTCGTTCTTGATTTTTCGAAGCGTGCTCGCGCACACATATTGTATCGGGGTGCAGTATGTCGCCCCACCTTCAGCATAGTTCTTCAACAGCAGCAGCAACAGCAGCCCTCGTAGTCGTCGTCGTCGTCGACGCATGGCAGGGATATTTACGACTGACCGACTCATTGCCGCGAGACTTGAGCGAGCGGTCGCCACAAATCACGTTAGCTCTACAGCAGCAGTAGAGAGTAGCCCGAGAAAGTAGCTGCTGCAGGCCTTTCTCCACACACTGAAAACGTCTGACATTTTTCTCTGGCGGGGATAACTTTGACTTATTGGTGACAGCATGGGAGAGGAACCAGTCAAAAAGAATGTTTACCAGCTAAGAGACACATAGATAGAAATCCCGTTAGCATGAAAACTGGAGAAACGTTCGATGTCTGCGTAGAAATGATTGTTTTGTTTATGTGTGTAATAGTATGAGAATGTTTTTATCGGAGACAAAAAGCTTGAAGTTTTCGAAAAACCTGTTAAAAGGTTTTCGCTAGCATCTTGTGAGAGTTTGTTGCGTAATTATGACATAATCATTCTACTTCATTACTATATCTTGAGAATTAGAAAAATACATTTTAGGTTTTTTTTTAATATCGCTTAATTGCACAGTTAGAAATTGATAAGGGGTTTTATACTATTTTCTTTTCAAATATTTTAAAACTCGATGCGTGTTGTTAAAATTTACTGCTTTATATAAGTCATCGACTTTTGTTGATTTTTTCGAAATATTATTGATAACAATTGGGAATATGACAATTTGATGAAAAATGTGGATTTTCCAGTAAATCATGTTTACATTGGCGTCATGCTTTACCCGAATGTAGATTTTAACTATGAAAGAATTATGTTTTTCCCGTTGAGCAATTACAAATGAAGGATTTCAAATGAAATTGATAACTCTTCTCTTCAGTGATAAATAATTCTAATTATCTTTAAAACGTCAACACGCCAAACAATTTTTATCAACTTCATGGAACAATATTATATAATCACTTCGATTTATTTATTAAAATGAGAAAAAAATCTAAAAATTAAATATGATCATAGACAAGATGAACAATTAAATACTACTCCTTGATTTGTTCTCAGCATATAGAAAAAATATATCTGTCTCAAAACATTGATATAAGAATCCACAAAGTTCCAAAATCGAGTGGAGGGGGCAGTATAAAGCGTAAAGCAGGAGCACGGAGGGTTGATACGGTGTCAGCTGCTACCGATAAATAATGTCTGCTACTGGTTTGACGTACGAGAAACATACGTACATACGTATATATATATGGTAGACGCCAGAGCAAATCAGTCTCCGATTTTTCACGCGTGCCGATCGAGTTTCCAAGCACTGCTTACACATTTCTCGCTGCTGTGAGACTTTCGAAGAATTATTTCCATTCACGCGCCGTTCAATATAACGTTCTATTATTATTTTTTTTTATTCAGTAAACGTGCGACTTACTTTATATCTTGCCTCCATTGTCCAACTATTGCTCTCAATACATTTTTACAATCGCGTCTTCTTTTTCGCGCTTTATATTTATGTTTCATGCTTAAAGTAAGGGTTTTTCCCGTCTCACGGGGATGATTTTATATTCTTCGATTTATTGCTGATTGAAGGACGATCGATACAATCGTGACCTCTCTGGATCGCGCTTCAGCGCGAGCGCGAACAGAAACACAATATCAATTGTTCCACGCTTATACATGCTCGTGATTTATTAAGTTCATCCCAGAGCAGACAAAAGCTACGCTGTACGAAAAGCCGTTTGTTCACTGGCAAACAAACTTATAAATAATGTTACATATACAGTTTTTCTACCGAATTCACTGTACGCGCGAATTTCACGATCGCGTAAACGAAAGTGTATTCTCATAATTAAAAGTGCAAGGAAAGTAGTGAAAAAGGTATACGGGGGCCCAAGGATGAAAATTTGTGAAATTAATTATCGTGAGGAGTTGGAGAGAGAGAGAGAGAGAGAGAGAGAGAAAGCGATAGACGGAAGCATTAAGGACCGGTTGCTGGATGTCGCTGGTGCATAAATCAAGGCGCGCTTGGCGTATCTTCTCACTCGCTCATCGCGCGGGCCTCTGCTGTGCGCTGAGTTCTTGTCGTGCCTTAATAAACGCGCGCACGCGAGAGAGAGAAGGAGAACCGACTCGCTACAAATCCTGATTATACTCTGCTACTGACGTTATACCTTGTGTACGAACGGGGAGTCTGCTTTTTGTTTGCAAGCTCGCAGAGAGCTTTTCTCGTTTTGGACCAAGTGCACCACCAACGACGACTCGTCTCCAAGTCCAATGGCTGCGCGGAGAGAGGAATCTCTGGCTTTTCTCATCGAGAGTTGCGATTTAGAGCGTATGACTTGACAATTTTTTCTTTCAGAATTCTTCGCGGATGGTTTGGAAAATTAATATTGTTCAAAATCTGCATGAGTTTGTGCGCGGAGCCAAAACTTATTTTACTTTTTATGAATTTCGTTGATTATTAAATAGTAGTGGATAGTATCTCATTGAAAATATCCCACTTGGACCTTTTCTACAACTTCCAAAGCTCGCAGATTCTAAAAATCTATGACAGTATTTTAAAAGCCGAATATAATGTGACGATAACAAATAAAGTAAAAGATTATTCATCTGATGAAGTCAACGGAATAGAATAAAAAAGAAAAATAATGCGAGAAGTCTTTGCAACGCGACAACAATATAGTGGAGAGCTCGACAATCCATTATTCCAAGAGCGTTTCTTTTTTTCTTTCTGGCATAATCGACTTTTACTCCGGTGGGTTTTCACTATGCAAGTGTGCACCACCGTTGCCCCGTCGCGCGAGTAACAACTTTGGTCTTTTCCTGTGCTCACACGATATATAGTTATAATACACGTACATACATTCAGGTGTTTTTTTTCTTTTCCTCTCTCTCACTCTCTTGGTTTGCTTCTCATCTTTTGCCCGCGACCGACTGACAGGCTGGACCGCGTAAATCAATTTTCAATTACGGCTTTAGTACGTAGCAGGCAACGCGTGGAAAGAGAAAAAGAGCTGCGAACGAAAGAACCAAAGGAGAACCCCTTGCCGTATACGATATATTTAAAGTACAAGTACTCATGTGTATCACTCGCTAAATTGTCATTGACATCATCGATTGGCTAATGGATAGTAATTATGAATAAGGTCAATTACATAATATTTAATTTCAGATTTTTTTTAAATATGAAATAAAAGTACATTAATAAATGTATATTGAATTCTAAAGGCTATGTATTGAAAGAAATCAAATAGAGTACTAATTTTGTTTAATTTTATAATTTAAAATTCTTTTAACATGATAGATCTCTTAAATGTTAACGATATAGTCGCAAAAATTGTAAGCGAAATAATATACTAGGTAGCAAAATAAGTAAGCATTAAAACAAAGACGAGAGCAATCAAAATAAGAAGAGATACGTAAAGAGAAAGCGAGAGAGATTGAAGATAGGGAAAAAGGGTTGCAGGCGGCATAGCAAAAGCAGCAACCAGGCGAGAGATAGAACGAGGAGCAGAACAGTACGTCAGGGGGTGAAGGGGGTTAAGAGCGGGCGTACTCACATACACTTCCAGTGAGAATCGCGCGCACTCTCTCTCTCTCTCTCTCTCTCGCTCTTTCCTACACACACATACAGGTATTATTATACTTGGCTACAGTCATATTTATAAATCAACGATATAGCAGAACACGGGACGAGCGACGTAGAGGGATGGAATTTATAGCTTCGTTCTCTTTCCTCCCTCGTCTCTCTGTCTCACTTGCTCGTCGTCTGTGCGCAACTTAGGTGCGCGCAAACTGCCGTATGAGCTTAGGTCGACATTTTCCCTTCTCCTCGCTTCGACTATAAATCTGTGAGTCTTTTGAGCCGCCGCCGCCACTACTGCTGCTAGCTGGACGCGACCGAGACTGGCGTGTGCCAGAGACCAAGACTAGAGGGGATGAGAGCGAGAGAGAGAGAGAGAGAGAGAGACGCATACACACGGAGCCAAGCGAATAGGGGAGGTTTCACGGCGATCTTTGGCTTCTGTATCATACTCACTCTGGCTATCACTTTTCAAATATAAACGCTTACACGTTGTGCACAGAGTCGGAGTATTGAAGAAATTTTTCATTGCTCTCAAGGTATTTCTTTGATTGTTAAAATAGCAGTTGTTGGTGTTTCACGGAAACCTTTCGTTTGAATCTTTCTTAAAAATGTCAAAATTCACAAATTCTAAAATTTTACGGCAATATTTTTAAATACAAATATATTTCCAAATACCTTCATTTATTCTCGAAGCAATTTCGCGTTTTCCGCGCAATAAATACAACGACCCCCGTTGGACTTCATCGTATCCTTTCTCTTTTTCCCTCTCTCTTCCTCTCTCTCTCTCTCTCTCTCTCTCTCATTCTCGTCTCGTTGTTGAAGCTTTGGTTGAGTTTCCTCCTTTTCTGGCCTTTATATTCTCTCTCACTTGGTCTGCGTCACGGGAATGTATATAATTAGCAGCATTGTACTTGGCGCTCGCGAGAGTAGAGCGTGCGGACAGATTTACGGTCGACAGAGTCGACTGCTGCATGCATAAGCGCGTTAAATAAGTATTTATCCGACCCGTGGGGAATGACAGCCGCTCGTCGAAACCACCACCACCAACACCAGCACCACCAGCACCACCAGTAGCGTGGCGCTCGCAACACTTCATATGTACATACCCTTCTTTGATGCTCAGCGCTCGAACCTTTCCTTACTCGGGATTATACGCGCACTGACAAGGATGTACTTTATATACATGGGGATCCGCGTATATGCCTGTGTATATTTGTACATACGCACGCCTCGAATGAAACAGAAGAGAAAAAAAATTATGATGGGTTAATTTAGCTATGGGGAATTTGCGAGGCGTATAATGGCTTCGTTTTAGCTGGATCTACCAGATGCTGTATGCTTTATGATCGTGCCCGGTATTGTGCTTAGATTATTGCCTCGATAAATTCTCATCAGCATGGACAACTTAATTACCCCCATACTTTTAATCGTAGAAATGGAGAGGGAGAGAGAGAGAGGTGACTAATCAATAAATTCAAATTTAAAGAAACTTGATGGTTCGATTGATTATTGCTTCAGAAAATTCTGAAAATGTTCTATTTTTTAAATCATGCGTACAAATTATTTTGTATGATATTATTTAATGATGTAATGTATATTTATTAAAACTCTTTTAACAATTTAGTATATAAATATATTGGCAAACAATCATTTGTACGATGCATCATCATAACAAGACAATGTCAAAAGATTACGCAATATGTGTTGCGATACCTATCCATTCATAGTATGATCAATCACAGTCTCTCAAAAATCAATCTTTACAACTCTCAGCATCGTAGCGATTTCCACGATCAGTCACCGAAAAGAGTAACTATGCTATAGCGTCGTTCGCCACATTCATTGGAACATACAAGCCACGAAGTCGGTCGTTGCTGCCACCGGTTCGTAGTATAGAGTAGTCGGTTCTACCATTGACGCTCGATCGCATATGCCATTTATCACGCGTACGCCTACATGTAGCGTCCGAGCTTCCTCCTCGAATTTTGCTCCACAGACACACACACGTACATACAATGGTCAACGCGGTGAAAATCTCATATGTGTGTCGTTTATGAAGTGTCGCTCGCGCTTGTCTCTTTTCTTTCTTTCTCTCTCTTTCTCTTTTCGCGACATAAATCTCGCTTGCGTTTAATCGGCTGGAAAAAAATATGAGCTTTATATACATGCATATATGTACACACGCGGAGCTCTACTCTCCAAGTTGGTATTACATTTGTCACTTTACGTGCAAGATGAATGCTCAATGAGGAACCGTGTACTTCCATATATATATATTCAGGAAAAATGTGGGTAATGTTAATTTATCGTCAACAAATTTCATTCTTGATTAATACCTCGGATTCTTAAGTGAATTTATATAATTTACAAGGTTTACGCGAATTTTTTCAATGATTTATCCAATGATCGTATTTCAGATATTTTTCAGTCAAAATTTTGCGCCAGAAATCCTTTCTTTTTGAAGAAATATTTCTATGCAGTAGGCAACATTTTATTCAATGAATTCTAACATGTATATTTGTTTCAAACTCCAGAAGCATAATAATATCATTAAAAAAGACAAAATAAAAACACAAAGGAATAAAAAGAAAAAAAGGCAAAATCCTTCGCCACGCACATTGACAATAAAGCCAGGGCGCGAAGCGTTTGAAAAGCAGCAACAAATCACGTCTGAGCCCCAGCGGACTCCACGAGATAAAGATAAGAGAAATCGCGCGTGATGCGACTGGTTTGGGTATATATGTGTGTTTGTGTACAGGTATATAGTGTAGGTGGCAACGTTGAACACCGGTGGCATGTCGCGTCAAGTTTGAAAAGGGAAACTGACGGATGGCCGCCACGGGACGAAAAGACGACGGGCCCAGGATCCATCATATTTTCCGCTGAAGCTCGCGTGTCGCCCTCCCGAGGATATCTGCATACTTTTGCTCCCCGGAGAGATGGCCCGATGTGATTCTTATTTCCTTATTTATGTACACGAGAGTATTGTATGTATGTGTGTGTCAGTTGGAGCTGATTGATAACGTCTGGTAATGTGACTTTTCTCCCCCGTTTGAACTGTTATAAATCACGCTGGGATAATGCTGAATTACGGATTGTTTTGGAAGCGGTGCCTAAAGCTTAAGACCTTTATTGGTCAAGCGCGCACGGCGTTCCCAACCGCGAAATTTAGCATTTTACCGTATAGCAGCTACGGGGGCCTAGTTACGAGTTTATCTCAGCTATAAATTCTTCCGTGTGAAAATTAATTCCACATTTTATGTCCGACGCCAGCCGACGGACAGTTATCTCGTTCTCTCTCTCTCTCTCTCTCTCCCCCCCCCTCTCTCTCTATCTGTCGCCCACGTTATGAAGCTTTATACGTGTGCACCGAGGTGAGGAGAAAAAATTGCCGTCACCACCGCCGAGATTAAACTACTCAGATTTATATAAGAATTCGATGTTGGTTTACATTTGAGCTTCGGGACGTAGGACTCACTAGGTAGTATGAGTACAACGATAAAAATAATCACGTTTGGTAAGTAAATTTATAAGAATTACAATATTTGATTACTTTTTTTATTTTTCAATTAGAGCTCCTTTTAATGAAAATCAGATATTTACACTGCACGACTTTTCCCTTTTTGTTTGACTATTTTACCTGCTTATTATCTAAATAAATATATTTAGATTATAAATACATAAAATGTATACTAAATATATAAAAACTTATACTTACAATCTATTTATCTTTAATATTTTACCATACATGGTAAAATCGTAATATTTTTTTTTCAAAATAAATTCCTGACAATTAGCGTTCCTAAAAACATTTTTTTTTTTGGCACTCCTAAGAAGTCCACTTATAGGGTTGCTAGTCTTTCCAACATTTCCGTCGTACTATAGTGACTTCATCTTCCCCGTAACCAGCCACCAGAGCTTGCTTATTTGCATAATCACTTGTTGCGTATGATGGTATACATAATTTTGAAAATTGCTTGTTTCCCATATTCAAAGACTTAACCAATAAAACATTAATATTCATTGTATATTTCCAGATTGTTTCAGAGAAAGTTACAATTATTGTTGGTATACCTCATTTTTAATTTAGTTATGTTATTTATTGGTTTTGAGATTTCTAAACTAGCAGGTACATAAATCTTTTCAATTTTGATTCTAACTGCATCACAAGAACTATACATGACAATCAATCCTATTGTTATTTTGATCGGGACTATGTTACATTCATTATTTTGTTGGAGAAAACAACGAGATTGTGTCATCGAACATATAATACATTACTACGTAACCTAAACCAAAGAAACTAATTTCATTGCCCTTTAAAAACGTTGACGTTATAATATTATTATTTTTGCTATTTGTACCTATCGCTGTATTGTAAACGCAATACACAAAGTAAAATCAAAATTACACGAAACAATTTCATGAAAGATTCGAGTAGTATAATTAACAATTTCTATGTGCCGATTGCCCGTATCTCCCAGTGACGCAATCGTGCCGTAAGATAATTTGGCTTAGCAAATCTGGGGAAAGTACGTTTTGAGCAGGCAAAAGCGAGAGAACTCGTAAAAAAGATCATCCTTTATTAACTCATAATTTAGCGAGTATAGAGTAGAGGATGGGCAGCAGAGAAAGGGAGAGAGAAAGAGGGCCAACGTACTGTCTGCATTTCCACGTTCCAATTCCACGAACTTCCATTTTCCAAAGTCAATTATCGTATCGTATACCCTACCTCTCTGTCTCACACGCGCATACACACACACACCCTTTCTGTACGTTGCGCTCCCGCGTTCCTCATCCGCTTTTCGGAAGAATATAACGACGATTTACAACGCGACGCTGGGGCGCAAAGAGTAGCGCTTTTGGAATATCCCGGAAGCAGCTTCATTCGACGTCAACGTGATTCCGGATCGACGTCATAATTTCAAGGGCTATACTGCAGTCTCGTACTCCGCAGCGTATCCAAGAAGAAAACGACGAGAAAGAGAGAACGGGAAGAGGAGAGGAAACTATTGCTCGCTAGAAATAATGAAATGGCAGAGACGCAGTAATACAGAAATGTTACGATAAGGAACACGAGCGAAAGGAGAAAGGAAAGAGTTATACAATGCTACTTGTGTGCATTTTCCTACGAATTTGTGTAATCAAACAGTATTAGCTTCTCTTAGTATGTGTGATCGAAGAAATCTAGCAAATTGAATTTAATTTACTCTATTCAAGAATAATTACCAATAACATTATATGATGTAAACAAATTTGATAGACACGAAAAATGTTAAAATAAAGAATTATAATGAATTGGCGTAAAAGATAAACAAAGTGACCGTATTAGTGAAAGAGGCGTGATGTAGAACATATACACTGCGCTATAACGTTGTCCATCGAAGAACGTATTTCCATCGTCTGGGGGTCGAGGAAAGCCATTGGTTCGCCTCATTTCCGGGATCCAATCTCTAGAGCGTTCACCGTGCCGTCCAAAAGCTCCGCAACTTTATCTCGGGACCGCTCACGCTTCCTTGACAATAAACATGCTCAGCATAACGATTTCGTTATTCTGTTTCTTTAAACGTCTCGTAATTTTTTATTTGTTAAATACAAGACCAAATTTCTAGTTCCAACGAGATACCTGCTAATAAAAAACTTTATGCAATACGTAAAAGCAAAGTTTCGTTAGAATTAAAACAAAATTCGTACCTAAAGATAATTTTTCAAGCGATGTTATTTTTGTAAGTTTGATCTGATAGGTAAAAATCTGTAGACGAGGTCAACGAAAAATGTTTGATAGATTCAAAGTAATACTCGCATAATAGCTTCGAAACCTGTCTATATTGTAAAGTACAGTGTAACATAAAGAGCACAAACACCTAGCGGAAGTGTAGCGCGCATTGTGAATCTTATTGACTGCGGCGACATCAAGGGCAGGCAATCTGCACTGTTTCTAATTCAATTCGTGCGAGTCATCACCGTCATCGATGTCTACAATAGATAAGGTTTGCGCACCAACTTGACTGACGCTAATCAATAAATACTATATTTTATCTCACGCATAACAGAACAATCCACTCTATGCCTTGTATTTGTTCCCTCTCTCATCGATACAATTTGTTCCGTGTCCTCTTTTAACGGGATAACAATCCCTACGCGGTACACCATTATTGGTCTATCATTAATCAAGATGATTCTATGCTCGTGAGCTAGTGGAATCAACGGATTTTTACAGACGAAGGTTATTGTAACGTGTTGGTTGCTTCGTTTCTTCAGGAACAACAAACAATTTTGTGTTCACAAAAAAAGGTTTTCACGAAATTCTGATGATAAAAAATTATTTAAAGAACTCTCAATCAATGTAATTTAATATAAATATTTTATGAAATCTTTTGCGTAGTGATAACCAATAATTATTGATTCAACGTTGCGATTCGCTACGAATAGCATAAATACGAAACGAACGTGGAGTATTAAAGCAAACATGTGCCATATAATAAGCTTGATTATCAAAATTTATCCGTTAACCTATAACTTTTAATCTGTCTATAAAAATATTGACCACCACAGGGCGAAAGAGCAAATCATTATCGAGCACGCGCTGAGCCATTAAATAATTCAGTGATATGCTCCCATATACACATGCACGACGGAGAGAGAAAGAGAGAGAGAGAGAGAGATGCCTTTATAGTTAGCAAGCGCGGCTGGGCTTTGCGCGTGAGATTTAACGAAAGTAGTTTGGATTTACGCGAAGCCGCAAAATTCGACATCATCCTGGGGGCTCGTATTATGCACCGCGTGTGCGTTACAACTCTCTCTCTCTCTCTCTCTCTCGCTCGCTCGCTCGTTCCCTCGGCGCTTTATTTATCGCACGGAAATTTCGCTGATTAGTATCGTGCGGACTGCGCTAATGCGCTGTCTCGTAATTCATCGATTTTAACGACGCTTGCATCGTTGCTCTGACGCTCCATTGAATTTGCGCTTTGTGTGACAATGCGACGCGATGGTGATGGTAGTGGTGGTATGAACAAAAAAGCAAATAAAAAAAAGATAATTCGAAAATGCCGAGGGGGTGAAAAATGAATTTATGTCGAGGCCGTTTCATTGATTACGCCAGCCAAAATTTCAATTTCAAAGTACATGTATGTGTATGTGTGCAAGTAACATTAATAAGTCTCATTTGACTGATGTGATTTATTGATCAACCGATAGTCCAACGCATTGTTTTCCTGCTTGGTGGATATGCGTCGTGTATAACTTTTGAACGCGATAAAATTTATTGCCTGATTACCACTTTTGTGATACTTTTTGAAGCGCGTTTTTATGCTCTCGGCAATGGAATCCATTTTTAACGAGGTTTATCAATTGTTCTCCTGATTTATTCATAACAATAAATTCAATTTTTTATATGAATTAAATATTCTCAATATAATTCGATGCTACCGAAAATTAACGACTTTATTTACGATCGCATATTTTTATACTCGGTATTGTAATTCCTATGATTTTTTAAATAAGTAATCATTGCAAGCATATTTTGGTAAATTTCGTTAATTTTCAAGAGATATTCATTTGCAAACTGCCATTTCGATCATTGTCAACTTCTTAACACTAATTTTGTTGATTTTTTTTCACGAATCCGCAAAAAGGGACAAGCAGAAAAAAGTACGAAATTGAATCAACGCTTGACAGGGGGCAGTTTCACACAAACGTATGTCATCCTTGAAAAAGTGTGGGTGTATACAAGCGTCGTATCGTATATAGTATCATCGTGGACAGCAAACACGAGGCGAAAACAAATGAGACAAAAACACGTCAAGCCTTGATTCGTTGCTGTCAGAGGCTGGAATTTCGGCGAGAGATAAAAAGCGCAAACGTTTTGGTGGCCGTACAGAGCAAAGCAAAGCAAAAAAAAGAAGAAGGGAGAAAGTTAGCGAGCGAAGTTACAGGCACTCGGTTTGCGAGCGAAAGCAACAAAGGGCGTGGAAAAAAAATCGAGTGACACCGCGAGCGAGGGGCGGCTTTTTTTCCAAGAGCCAACTAATAGACTCTCCGCTTTCAATCTCTATCTCTCTCGGGCTTTTTTGCAGGCTATGCGAGCAAATAAAACTTTGCCTCGGCAACACCTGTTGAACTGCAGACTGGTACTGCTCTGGTCGCCGCCGGTGAAACGCGTGCGTTGCCGCTGTGTGCTAACAAAAAAAAAGAGAGAGAGAAGAACGAATCGACAATTAACGTATGAAGCCTGTCCGTCATGCACGCAGAAGATTTACGAGACGAAATGGATGGATGCACGAGCGAGTGTACGACAGGAAAAAACCAGACCGATTTATCGCTCTTCCATCGATATCCTTTTTGTCGCTCGCTATGCGAATGCAGTAATATTCCTTTTATCGCTTGTAAATGTTCGTTTCGGTATTGATTGCCTTTATGGGATTGTAACATTTATTGACGTTCTATAGCGATTTTTCGTTTTCTTGATGGACGATAGTTTTATATTGGACTTTCTGCCAATTCTGTCTATTTCAGTTGCTAACTAATTTCCTGCAAAACTTATTTTATTAAAATTGATTTACGTTCAATAAAAGCATTAATACGATATGTAAATTATTTTCAGTGAAATGTAACGAGAAATACGTCATTCTATTTTGCACTAATACCTTCCTATTCTTTTAGCGTTTTGGGTATAGATGAATCCATTATCTTCGACCAAGATAAAGTGAAAAAATCAACTCCACAGTAAACCACAGAAAACATCGGTTGATCCAGTGCCCGCAAAAGGGTGAGCAAAAGCTGGGTCTTTCAAATCCACACCACACATATACACATAGAGTCAATTAGTATGAATCAATGATACCACATAGGGAGAGAGTTAGCGAGGAAAAAAAAGCGTGATACTCAACTTGCGTAACAAGAGAGGTAGCGAACGAGCTTTTTCCACGGACATGCATACCTATACACGTGAACAAAGAGACAGTCAGACAGACATAACACAGTAGTAGTGCAACGTTGTCGCGCTTATCGTATCTCTCGTCGGCGATTATCGCTGGAAATTGCGCCCTCGCGGCGCATCGGAAATTACGATGAAAAGGATAAATAGACGGGCATTAGCGCCGTTCCGCAGGCGCAGCATTACGCCCTAGGCTTTTGCCTCCTCCCCCTTCTCACTCTCTCTCTCTCTCTCGCTCTCGCTCTCGCTCCCTCTCCTCACCACCGTCGTTTACGATCTTCATTCGTTTGGATTTTTTAATTGTTTGCTATTTAACTTGACTGCTTTATTTAGCGACGATTCGCCCGTGCGCGTTTAATTGACCAGTTTTTCCCTTTAATTAAGTGTGTGGTCTGGAAAAAATGGACCTCTCTCTTTTAATGATCTCGATTAAAGATTAATGCTCGTTCCATTGAGCATTTCAATTTGAAAAATTTGTAAACATTTATAATTAACGAAAGCTCACTGGTAGCGTCATCTAATTTTCATGATCAAAGAGTTAAATTGAATTACATACACTGAAATCCAACTCTCGTTAAGTACGTCTACAATATGGGCTCTAAAGATACATCATCATCGAATAACGATAATAGTTACCCGATTAAACATTACTCGGAAACTAAAAAAAAGGAAAAGGTGATAACGGCGCACAGACGGTTGCTAAGCCATATATAATTTATATAGACATCATCGTAGTAACAGCAGGGCATCGCACACGTTGCGGATTAAAGCGATACATAACCAATCGTGTGACGTATTTCCTGTCGCTCGCGCCGGAGGGCCATCCGTCAGCCCAAGCCTTTTGGGGCCGTCACTCATGTAACGCTCTTGCCTTCCAAACGCGTCAGCCGTCAATCAAGTCGCAAGCCCAGAGATAGGCGACTGCATCCGCGATGCGCGACGCATTTTGTCGCAGTGATATAGCGACTAACCTATCATTCTGTATATATTATATGTTCGAGCGGATTAATCAATTAATCGCCTACGTATTATGCTCAATTTTTTCGATTAGTGGAAGTTTGGTACTTTGGATAATTGTCATGAATGTTATCTTTTTTCGAGTGTAGTTAAAGAGATAGAATTCAAGAGATCGATTATGTGAATGTCTGACTAAATCGTCTTTTACTACTTATTCTATCACGTTGCTCGTATATTTAAAAAAAATCATAATTACTATTCGATGAATTATTATATTAGGTGATAATGTTTGTATTAATTCACACAAATGCATTATCGTGCATTTGTTTACATATTACACCTAAAATTACAAAATAAAATAGTATTTTCATATTTTGATCGAATTTCGACAGATTCACTAGATATTTCTTTTTAAGATTAAAGTAAACGCTGGGCACTAGTTTGAAATATGCAATTTGAATCTAACTGACCAAATTATTCGAGCATGCAAACACAGTAGCGTAAAACTCACAATAAACAACCATTGATAGATATCAAAGTCATAAAAGATGAATGCGAAAGTACTAACACCAAGAATATGTCAAATTCACATCGTGTAAATAAGAGGCAAACACGAGTAATAGTCAGCAAATGTCCGTCGTCTGCAACATAAGTGCGCGACCCATTGGCCTAAAAGCTCGAGCTCGCGGGTGCTATAGGTTGGTTGGTACGATACGAAATAGCTGTCGTGGCGTTCTGGTGTATCTCGTAAATTTCTATCGCGACTTCTCGATCTGAGCTGCTGCTTTTGGCGAGCAATATCGACGGCGCGTGACGGCGGTAGCGGCGTCGCCGAATAGCGAAGGACGTCGGGGCGGGAGGGAAAGAGAGAGAGAGAGAGAGGAAGAAATACGCGCGAGTACTTGATCGAGTGCAAGGACGCGAGGAATTAAGTGCAGCCCCAGAGTTTTCTCGTTCCACGAGACAAGGTTCATAGATTCGGGCGTATAACGTCGATCGAGAAAAGGGAGAGAGACGCTGATGCGGAAGCCAAACTATAGCTATGGGGAAACGTTAACTTTTATATTGTTCGTGAGTTGCTGCTTCTGCTACTGCTGCTAAGGTTCGTTGCACTACAAAAGTTTACTACTATAGTACTTTTCTGCTATTTAAAAAAAAAAAGAAAAAGGAATTTTTTACATTATTTTTTAACGTTCTTTTATTGTCAAAAAATATTTTCATACGGATAGAGGAACATAACAATGTTAACATGACGTTTTTTTTTCTTTGGACCCTGAATCGCAGTCTGTGTGATAAGGCTGGGAAATATAATAAGAAGCGTGAAAAATCTGACGCTCAAACTGTCACCCTGCGTCCTGAACATGCATTTCGTATTCCAAGCTCTTCGTGTTTATGTAAATACAGCGTGTAAGTATATACCTACATAGAAAAGTTCACAAGCTTGTGTATGACAAGAGGAAAAAAACTCACAAGGCCGATTTGGCTACTTCTTTAGTGCTTCCTTTTTATTTAAATTTTAATGAATATTTTTTTAATTGATTTTGTATTAAAAATTTGTTACAGAAAATGTGTCACAATTAACTCGGCCTATTAAATATAATAAAATGCATGTGCGAAGTTAGATTTTCAAGCTTTCAAATATTCTAGAGTAAAAAAAGGAAAAACAAGCTAGGAAGAAATAAAAGAAAACTTACAACTCTAATTTCAGTCAGGCAAGCGACACACAATCTCACGTGCGCAAGCACATGCATATCCCTCGATTCTCTCGCAAAGTTCTCTCTCTCTCTCTCTCTCTCTCTGTTTCTGGCGACATTTTTTCCCGTCTGCGTGACGGGCGCGGCCCTTAACTGGCTTCCAGCGAAGCGCGTGGGTAGGAGAGAGTATGTTTATTGCTGAGAGCTATCTCTGTGTAAGCGAAGAGGGGAAGGTTTGGATGCGCTAGCGAGGAGAGAGAGAGAGAGAGAGAGCGCGCGTCACACCGAGTCATTTTCATAATTCGGCCGTTCGTATTCGCCGCCGTCGCGCGGCCTGAATCGAACAACAGAGCGACCTCCCTTCGCTCTCGCGCTTTTCTTGTCCTCCTCCTCTTCTTCCCTCTCCGCATCCCGCACGCGCGGGCGCAGCGACGCTTTATCTCCTTCTCGTCTCTTTCCCGTCGTTGCCGCGTTTCTTGCATCGTTTTCTCTTAACGATCTTCTATATAGCTCCTCTGCGCCGAGCGCGCTCTTTTCCAGTTATTCTTCTCCGCGTTGTCTCTTTTTCGATTTATTTTTTTTCTTATTCTTCTTCCTGTGTCACGACTTGCTGTTATGCATTCTTTCAGTTTTGTATAAAAACATTTATAATTGTTGATGATTTTAAGAAGATTATTATTTAAAGCAATTGTTTTATTAGTATATTAAAAATTTTTTTATTATTTTAAACGGGTTATTCATGGAACAACAATTATTTTCTTGTTACCTCAGCATACTATTCGTATACTATCTACTTCCTTCCTATGTAATATCCAATTAAGCGAGAACTCTTTTTGCTGATAAATTCTAAAAAAAACCACTAACGTCGGAAGAAGTATTTAAAAGACTATTTCACTGGCTGACGTAGTTGATTCATAATGGCTAACTCATCATTGAAGATTATAAAAGTCTATTATTTCGTCAACTTATTGAATTAAAAAAATATAAATTATTACCTGTTATAATTTATTAATAGTAAATACACGAGAGGTATTATATATATTGACTGCACGAAAATGTTAAAAGCTTTTAGTGATTTATTCGCGTTAGAGACTAAAATGTATTATCTAATTAATTTTATTATATTTGCGTGAACTGTGAAAAAAACGCGTTTTCGTTTACTTTTCGATTATGCTATCGCTGGATGTGGCGACAAATGTAATCTCGGAGTTTCGGTTGGATTGCAAATTAGATCATAGCGTCAGTGTGTCGATATAGTTTCAAAACGTACAGCTTAAAATCATGTATGAACATAGTGAAGTGTAAGTTTTTTAATTGTACTTCTATTCTAAATACCATCGTTCTATTCATAAATGGATTGATGGATACCCAAATGATATTATATTTTAACTCTGTTATTACGTATTTTTTAGTCTGTTTGTGATTATGATGATTTTTAATTGTCTATTAGTCAATGCTAGATCTAGCCTATATAATGTGTCTTATGAAAATGTGAAGGTAACTAAACAATTAACTGATACACGAGCATTTGGATTAGTCGAAGGTATCGGATAGTAATCACTCATGTAATCTCCTGCGAGTATCAAATATTTTTTAACGTATATATTAAAAACCATTTTTAGGAAACAATACATCTTACCGATCTATTCGTAAACGTGACGCTTTTGACGATTTGTTAGACATAGACATAGAGAACGATATGGACATCTACCGCGACGTGCTTGTAGATGAACTTGTCGGGGCAGATAGAACTCTTTTGGATAGAAAACTGGACGAAGCTGAAAACATACGCTGGGCACGGCAGTCTGCTTTTCATACATATGCTATGCAGATATTTGATGAAATTAAGAGATATCACTCTGTAAGATCAAAAATTACTGATTATAATTTTTAAATGATTTAGCTATGTAAATATTGTGAAGACGAGTATAGAAAATTTATCGTTCATTTACAGTAATAATACATTATTTCATTCAGTAACAAGCTACTATGCATAGTGTTACGAAAAAATCCTAATATAAACAAGTTAATAAAATTAGAATAAACATTTTTCACATTTTACGTCTTCTACTTTTTCGCCAAAAAAAAAACTACCAATGAATACAAAGCGTGATTGTCAATATCGTCACATAGAAGCGAAAGAGCAAACGAAAAGGAAATGAAAAGGCTAAGTTAACACGGATTCAGTATCGTTGCGGGCTTGATCTATCGGCATCTGTTTGGAGATCGATACCGGCCAATCAAGTCGATTCTTGTCTCGCTTCGAATGTCTGAATAGCCTTAAGTGTATGTGTGCATGTGAGTAACGTACACACGCTCTCTCATTCTATTTTTGTATCTTCATCGTTTTCTCTCTTTTTCTCATTCTTTTTCTCTTTTCGTGCAAAACCCCTTCTCGAGGGACGATGGGAGTTGGACGCATTATCGGCGAAGTACGCGTCTCTCTTCTTTCACATGAGTGCGCTTTCATCGATAAATCTTGCGCACACGCACCAACAGAGACACGTGTATACCTCGCGAATCGCCCGTAGAATTTAAATACAAAAAAAGAAACTTTTTAAATTCGAGCAAATGCGTGTCGCGCTCAAGGTGCACTTGGCGCAGTTCAAACATTTGCTTTGGAAGCTTACTGCCAATTGAACTAAAGTCCTTATGGATTTATCGTTTCTATTTTGATTCTTCTAACACAACATTGTTCGTTCTTTTTAACCGTAATTATGTTTTATAATTGCTGGAAGGTTCACATTGATTTTTGATTATTTTAAAGTAGAAATCAGACTAATAATATACAAATATTTTGTTAAATGTTATCTATAAAAGTTTCTTATAAAGTATAATTATTTAAATTTTTATAGGACAAATACACAAATTTTGATGACCAAGTTCTTACCACAAATGGAACAACAAGATTCATTTGAAGGGGGTTGTCTCCAGCGGGGAATACAGGGAGAAAGAGAGAGAGAGAGAGAGAGAGAGAGAACGTTGAAGAGTTCGGAGTGGAGAAACGAAAGAATGTGAGACGCTTTCCCTCTCTTTCTCTTTCTTTCTCTCTCCCCTTTTCCAGACGCTATATTAACCCTAATGGCTCGCGAGAATATAAAGCACATCCCGCGCATACACTAACTCGTTATTATTGCCGCATAAATAACGCGATAATCCTCGAACGCGCGCGCGCACCGCGGCAAGCGATAGAAAAGGGACGACAAGGGCCGAGAGAGAGAAGAGCTTGCGCTCGTTGCTACTACCTACGCCAAACGTAAACTTCCACGTTGCGAAATCACCGAGAAAACGACACATTTGCGCTAATTCACGATATCCTGTAAAGAAACGCCAAACATGAACGGTTAAAACTTGCAAAATTTACAAGTTTGTTTTTTTCCATTTTTTCTTTGTCTCTTTCATGTAGAAGTATAACGTTTCGGAAAAATTTTGGTAGTTTAAAAAATAATAAAAAATATATAACTTTACACATCTGTGAAAAAGAAGTTTGAAAATCAAGCTGAAACCGATGCTACAATGAACGATCGTCCCTTTAGCATCATATATAACAATCTCCATATACTTCAGTCGCTAACTTTGCTCTGCTGGCAAGCTCTCCCATTCCCTTAAAAACTTCCATGATCTTAATTCATGTAATAAAGTCAGGGACGCGCGATGAAAGTAACATGAGATCGATCGATCGACCGGCAGGCAGGCAAAAATGATGAAAAGACGAGCGGTAGGAATTTTTGGCTATCATAATTCGGCTACGAGACACTTTTGTTGATATCGAATCAGTAACAGCAGCACCAACACCAGCAGTAGCAGCGTCTATGTGTATAAGTTTTTCGAGGGCTGCGCGGGCGCGCGCGCGTCAATAAGCGTCCATCAAGCGTAATAGCAGTGAGCGCCACCTCGGATGCATTTAGATGGCTGTTTAGCCCCGCTTGTCTCGAGCTGACGCTACCCTGGCTTCAGAACCTTGTCCTCTTTATCCTCTTCCCCTCCACATCTCGTTCGCTTCATCCTCCTTCCCCTTATCACCGACCCTAGCTTTGACACCTATCTGCACCTTGGATCCATACCAACTTTCTCAGCTGCAGCTCTTTCTAGAGCTTTTTCCTCGGATATTTGCTATGCAAGTTTTTTCTTTTTTTTCATGATCGACGATCACTTTTTTAACTTGAAATAGCATGGAAATATATTTAGCTAGTTATTCTTTTTCAGGATCTTGCAATAAGTTTTACACAACATAGCATCTCACCTAAAAACTGCTATACCTTGATATGTTACCTCGACAAATAGTGAATAATCGCGGAATAAAAATAAAGAAAAAGTCAGGACTAAACCGCTTACATAACGAAATATTGGCGCTCGCGTCATACATCTCAGGCAAAATCGCAAATCAATGGCGGTTCAATGAATAACGAACTTTTCCCTTTTTTTTCTCTTGCAACTGCCTTAAATCACAGGGGGCAGCTAAGCCACGGCAGCGGTGGACTCGATCAGAGAGAGAGAGAGAGAGAGAGACCTCCGCCCCCGGCCGCGTTATGAAACATTGTCCGTAAATACATACAGGGAAAGAGAGCCTCAGATCGGCGCGCATCGACGTATGATTGGTGTGTCTCTGAACGGCCACAAAGTACGAGCATCGAAAATAAAAAAAGGTAAAGGAAGCTTTCCAAGCTAAATGGCAGGGGATCGGATTAAGGGCGTTATTAACGGACTTGCGTTAGGAAAAATCGAGAGGATGAGACTCGAGAAGAGTGCGTGGAATGCAACTATATGTGCAAAAGGGTGCCTATGTGTAAATAAAATGAGCGCTTTACGACACGATACTAGTAGATCGAGAGGAAATCCGCATCGTTCTTTTTTTCTCCTTCTTCTCGTCGGCGAATGCTGAGTGCTTCTCTTTTTTGATTTCTTTGTGCTATTTAAAAATATGTATAAAAGTATCTTTTAGTAACATGTAACTTTCAGCCTTCTGTGTTTTTCTTTGTTTCTCTTTAAGTAATAAATTATTTGAATAGTTTTGTTACATTAAAGCTTTCTATTACAGATACGCAAGTCCATAATATATATACACACATACATCATGAACACTTAACACAAAAAATATTTACTTTACATACTTAGAAGAACGCTTTGGCGAACCGGATGCACCGACAGTGAGAAAGAGAAAGAGGTTCTCATTGACCATAGAAGAAACGATGCAGCAGCGTCAACGAGAGTCCTCGGAGAAGCTAATGGTAATGACGCCTCTCTTGCTCACTTGCGCGCCGTGGCAGACCTAATGGCATTTACATTTACTAGAAATCAATGGGACGGGGAACGGGTGAAAAACACAATTATAAATCAGCGCGAATCGCACTTGAGTCGGTACAAGAAACAGAAAACGAGACGAGAGTACGCCGCGCTGCTGCTGCTGCGCGGGGATAAGAGCCGAGCATAAATTAAGCTCTCGCCGCCGTGTAGAGAAGTGAGAGGGAGAAAGAGAGAGAGAGAGAGAGAGAGAGAGAGAGAGAGAGTGACAAGTTGACTAGCTATGCAAATCTTAATATGCGCGAGTGCATTTTCCTCGTTTTTGCCAAAGCGAGCATATTTTCTTGTTTTATAAATACTACTGTTAGCTATCTACATAAAATACATTGATTAGTGATGTTTCCTTAATTTATTGACAAACCTCTATATACCATAGCTACTTCTTGGCAATTTTCTCATTATACGTTACCTGGCTGATTCACACACGTAGATATACTCATGGATTTTCAAAGAAAAATCAATTAACGCGCTCTCGTGTATGTGAGTGTGTCTCTCTACCGACGTTTATTATAATTATTATTGCTCGGGAAATAGTCGTACAATTAAGCAGATAAGAGGGTATTTAATTAAGCGGCCATAAGTCCGGTATCGTTAAGAAAAAAATAGATAAGCAAGATGGTCGGCAAGCGCAGCGTCGATAAAAAAAAAGTAAAGGTATACACGCACAAAATAAAAAGAAATGGACGCAAGAGAGTCATGTAAGTTGCCATTTGGCGAAACGTGGGCCGTATAATGTATGCCAGACGGACGTTGGCCGCCCTGCTCGCACACGCAGCTCGGTCGCTATTAAACAACCCGATGGACGCTTCGATATCCTTGTCAGAGAGCGAGAGAGTCTGCGTGCCTTTTATATATATATGCACAGTCTCCGAAAATCGTTCTTTGCCTCACCGTCTCGTTAATTAGTCCGCAGAACTAAGCTTTTAGCTAAAACGATTTGCGTCGCAAGGTTGAGCGTGGGTGGAAGTGGATTTTTTTTATTCTTCGGCTCAGAATATGGAATGGGAACTTTTACTCGTTTAAACTATACTTTATCGGTTCTTTTTTAATTTTAAGGGATTTAAGTGTAAATCGATTGTAAGATTTGCAGAAAAATTGCTATGTAACGATTATTAAATGTAACAATACCGTTGGTTACTGTTCTTCTATACGATTACAAGCTGAATCTTCAAATTGTAAATGTCATGTTCCAGCATATTTTCCCAAGTGCTCACGATTTTTCAAAATAAGTAACAAAGCTGACTAAGCACCTGTGAAGCACTACAAAAGACGACGACGAACGGCTTGCTGCAAGCTCGTTTATAGGTATATCTATATGTATACAGTAGCTTTACAAGCGGTGTATTGCACACGAGTAGCAACGCGATGTGGTCCTCTACAGGATGATACAACAAAGTTGTGGCCGGTGCGCACGATGATTTAGCCTCGTCCTTAATGGAGCTATAAATACTAGCTTTTCGATAGTGGAGAATGAGGAAGCGAGTGCATGCTCTTCTGCCTACTCGTTGTTTCCCACCACCCAGTTTCTCCCTTCTGACCACACCAACCATATATTTCGTATTTTAGACTTCCGTAAGCGTGACACTGTACACGAGTCACAAGTCTTTTAACTAGCTCTGAGAGGTTTGTTTGATTGGCCAATATCATTTTACTAAAACGCAGTATTGACCAAACTGGAGAAGAAAGCACATCGAGTTTGTTTGTAATTAAGATAATACAGTTTTGATAAACAGCTCCATTAGTTCTTATAAAAATTATTCTTAAATTGAAAATTATAAATAATATTCAGGTTATATATATAATATACGTATAAAGCAACTGAGAAAGCGCTATAGTCATACATTCTTTCTTCAAATATTTAAATCACAGGAAAATAAGCTCGGAAAATTTACGACATCTCTCACGGCAGTAGATGTGTGTGTGTGTGTGTGTGTGTGTGTGTGTGTGTGTGTGTGTAGTAGCCCCGAAAAACAATCTATAAATCTCGAAGAATCTTATCAGCCCCGATTATTCCCTCACCTGCTTGCGCAATAGCGAGTCGAGCGGTAGAGAGAAAGCGAGAGTCCTCCCCTAATCAATCTACAAATATTTTACAGCGATAAATATGCCAGTGTCGTGGAGGCGGGCCGCAAAACTCGATACTTTACCCATTAAAAGTCGCTTCTCTCTCTTTCTCTCGGCTTGGTTTCTTGCCACAATATCGGCCACGTTAATCGTGAATTATTATTATTCATAGACAGCTAAAACGAAAGGCCAGTGTAAAAGGCGTTTGTCACCGTAGGGAAACTGTGCGCAAAAGCGGTGCGCTACTTTTCCCTCGTCGCCGTCGTCGTTGTCGTCGTCTGTATCGAGAAAGAGCAACCACCCCCTCCCTCTTTTTCGCAAACATTCGCACTTATCTCCAAGCCCGTAAATATTGCTCATAGAATATTACAGGGCCATAGATCTCTCACGAGCGCGTAGCATGCACACCCCGCCCGACTCCCTTTTAACTTCTCGTCCGTCCCTCTTTTCCTGACGTTAGCTTCGCGGAACCTTTATCGAATAAATGGCCCGCATAATCATTCTCCATTCGCGCTCAAGACTACCCCTCTACACTAGCTTTTCTTCATCATCGTTTTTTGTTTATTTAGTTACATCTTTTCTTCAATGCATAATGTAGCCATTCTGATATGTGGCGTATACTCGAGAATCAGAGAAGAAAATTTAAGATATTTATGTTAAGTGAATTATAACTGCAATAAGATACTCCTTTTACTAAGGCTTGCAAGCTTGCATTCAAGGCTTCTTTCAAAAACAAAAACAAATATCTGTTGACGGAAGTGATATCTCTTGAGCTACGGTATTAAGTTTCCGAGCCTAAATTACGGGATTGTCGCTATTAGTAACGGTACAGAAAGTATTAATGGCACGCAACAGAACAATTCTGGCGTCCACAAGTCCATTCCCTTAAAGTCTCAAAAAAACATACACACATGTGCGCACACAAACACAAAAGAAGCAAAAAAATATACGGCGAAGACAGCATCGTGCACGAAGACACGACAGTGGACGGTAAATTAAAGGGGTTTTCAACGCCACTTGACTAAGAACAATGAAACTCTTACCACTAAACAATCGAAAATACTTCTCTCGCTCTAATTGAAACGTTTTGCTGGACAAATGAAATATCATTTCGGCGAATAAATTATTCGCGAAGCGTATTACATAGCGGAAGCGTCGTACTTGAATTTTTGGCGTCTCGTCAGAGTTTGTAAACCCACCTCCCTCTGTCTGTCTGTCTCTCTCTCTCTCTCTTTCTCTCTTACCTATCGGCTCTATTTAAATACACGTCGGTAGTGGCTGAGTTATAGGACAAGCCACGTGATTTGTGACGAGCTCTCTCTCTCTCTCTGCTATTAATTACCGAGCAGCATCTTTCCTCGCCCTTGCACAGTTTCTGCTCTCAGTCGCCCGTTTTTTTTTCACATTTTATTCCTCTCGATCTATTTGCAGAAAATTCTAGAGGGTTGCTCAGAGAGCTACCATTTACATGCTGTCATTGGCGTTTTATACTGTTTGAAATTTTCAATTTGGACTATGTCCTTAAAGTACGATACTTATAATCAAAGTTTAATTATTGTAATATACAGTTGTTTGTGAGCTTTACCAGATAATACTTGGACGGATTTACTTATCATTGCAGGTTGCGTTACAATCGTATGTTGGTAATTTATTGAAGAAATAACTGTAAATTTTCACGATTTCACGAATGATTCAGAATTATTTTATTTTATTTCTTATTGAATCACGTGTGCTAAATAAACTCTTATATTATTTGACATGAATATAAAATGTTTTTCCAATAAATCGTCATAAAGAATCGTTGTGAAAGGAAATACTAAATTCGATTGCAAAAGTTCGACATCAAACACAGAATCACCAACAAAATTCTTCCACAATAAAGTCTTCTGTCCGATACACTGAGCAATAAGTTTCGCATCAAAAGGGGGACAGTTGCACGCATCAATAATCTCAACATTGAAATCTGTTTCCTGTGTCGTTGATATCACGTAGATTCGAATCAGCAATATACTGAAAGAAAGAAGTGCGCTCTCCACCTTCGAATTATCGCTGATAATCCGCCTCCACATCACTCACGCCTTCGCGTGTCTCTCTCTCTCTCTCTTTCTCTCTTCGTCGGTGCACGTCGCCCGCGGTGGAGGTGGTTTATAGATCCTTTCTCTTCTTCTTCTTCGTCCGTCTCTCCGCTCTTCGTCGTCATATCTCTTTCTCACGGCGAGTGCGGTCCATCATGCTCCACGACGGATTTCCAATCTACCGACGCCACAGCCTGACTGTACTTCCCCGTTCAGTTATATGATGCGCATGTTCTCGTGTAGTTTCGGCAGTGTTTTATTTGTTTCCAGTGCTTTGATGAAATTTAATTTTTGTAATTTATAATCAACGTCTTCTATTTAATGTTTGAAATATAATTGTACGTATGATTATAATAATATCTATTACTTTGAGAAGAAAGTTGTTTTTTAATTCAACCATTAAAACCTCTTTCAAAAGGTAGCTGATCAATCAAGAAAATATATCGATCGGAAATTTCTTCACGGTAATCAGCGGAAATACATAACTCTTTTAATACTAAACGCTCCGTTACTCGTCTCGCCATTAAAATGTCATCAAATGAAATCGAATCGAAGAAAAGAAAGAAATAACTTATCTATTTACCGATGCCTTGCTATTTACCCTTTACTATATAAGCGCGGCAACGGTCGTAATTCTTGTAAAGCGACCGGTATCCCCCTCCCCCCCTCTCTCTCTCTCTCTCCAATTCCAATCGGTTGCTCTTTTCTCATAGCGTTCTAATTCGTTCCATGCGTCAATAGTGAATAAGACGATATAACTTGGTTTGACTATCTTTCGCGAGATCGCTCGCTATGCGTGTATGTATATACCTAGGCTAATCGCAGTTTGCAATAAATATCGTTTGTCTCTCGGTCTCTCTCTCTCTCTCTCTCTCTCTCTCTCTCTCTCTTTCTATCTTGCGATGCGTTAACGCCCCTAGTTTCAACTTCTCTTGTATACGTGGTACTCTTTGAGGCAGGTGTACGTGTGCATGCGCGTATAAGAGAAAGGAGAGAGAAAGAGGTTATAAGTATGAATGGATTCGATTAGAAGCACGCACATTCAGTGCATTTATGTAAATCTGGTTTACATATTGCTTCTAAGAATATTTTTATTTATTGATATCAGTAGTTGTATCTAAATTCAATATTTGTGGTCTTTTAATATATAATGTATTTATATTCATATATCAATCATGACAATAAATACATATTTGACTAAATAAACATTTTATGTATTCGACTAATTATATAATCGATAAAAATGTTAATACGATTTACAACAAGTAATTCTTCTACATAGACTTTAACTCGACCAGTCAATTATATTGACATTATAGTCTATCAGAAAAGTACAATCCCCGCTAGCAATTGCAACCTGAGAATAAGGAAATAACATTCAAAGTAAATTACGCACGCACCACAGAGAATAATAATCAAGCAATCGTATAAGCCATTCGGTTCAATCACACAGTGTAACATCATTGATGTAAAAAGAAAGAACAAACATCTACGTAGCAATGTGTACAGGCGTTGCTAGGTTCACCAAGCAGCTGATTATTATCCGGTATTATCGCTGTGTGCTTGTGCTCTCTCCCTCCTTCTCGAGCTCGTGATTAGAAAACGTCCTCGTTTTTATTTCCTTTATTTTTTTTACGTTCACGCTCGGTAATTATCTCTCTCCCTCTCTCTATCTCTCTCTCTTTCTCACTGGAGAGAGAATTTACGAGTGCACTAGGCGAAACGATCGTCTTCCGTGTATCTATCTACACGCCAATGATTTTCGATGGCGATGAAAGTTCGATAAGTTATTGCTTTGCATAGTACGGCTGTAGAGCTCGGGTATACCTTTTTCCCTGAATTATTTATTATGCGATCGCAAAAGCGAGAAGAGAGGGAGAGAGAGAAAGAGAGAGAGAGAGAGTGTCTGTGGCGATAAATATCAACGGGATTGAGTATTTCGAAGATCGAGAGAAATCAACGGGCGGAACTCTATATGTTATAGCTGCATGAGCTCTATACCGAGTTGTTTATCGGCATGTAGACGCTTGTAATTTTAAAGCTTGATGCAGTGATGCTTCTTGAGTATTTTGTGCTGCTAACTTATGAACTTAATGAGTCTTAGTTCGTAAAAATTTTCGTAATTATTGGTTCGGATTTTAATTGAAAAGCTTTACATCGTTAAATTCTAGTTTATGCTAATGTGGCAAGTGAGTGATGAACGGTATTACATTTTCATTTTCCATACGTGTATTATAACTACCCCACCAGATGTATAGGTATAGCCGTTAATATCTATTATACCCGTTATCCGATAAGAAAAAAATATATGAATATATGGCTCTTTACATAATTTTGTATAATTGTTCACTTACTAATGGTCACCAAAAAAATTCAATAATAAAACAATGTAGCAAATTTAAATTTGACTCATCGATGAGAAAAAATTGTATGCAATAGTATTTTAGTTGTCTCATAAATTATCAAATAGATCACAAAAAAAGAAATCTGACATAAATATATCAACAAATTGTTCAATAATATTTATATAGCCCATGAAACCAGGGGTATCTTTAGACTTTTGCGGCACCGAAATCCTGTCAAAAACAGTCATCATCCCCAAGACACATCGTACAAACAAAATATGTCGATATAGATGGCCGCTTTCTCTTCGGCGGGTGGGGGCGGTAAGAGAGAGAAAGAGAGAAAGAGATAAGCTCAGCCGACACGCATCCATCGTAGCGAGCGCTCTGTAATTATGGTTGCGCTCGTCGCAGGGAGGTGCCTCTCGGAAATCACATAAATTCCAAGTCCAGCCCGCGACCTCTCTCTCTGTCTCTCTCTCTCTCTCTCTCTCTCACTCGTTCAATGATTAAAGGCGATCCGTTCATCCTCGCAGGTTTATTTCTTTTTATTAGCAGTGCACACATGATATGAAATTGCGTTTCTAATGGTATATCTGCTCTGGTTATTTTTTTTCTCGTCTGGCCTTCTTGGTAATTAACGATCCGAATCAGTGAAGCATTATTTATTTTAACTGTAAAATCACACGACCGTTTGACAAGTATTTTCCTTCTGATAAGCGCGAAAATAACAGTTAAGTGTAGCAGAGTCGAAAATCAAGAGAGTAAAAGAGAGTGAAAGAGAGAGAGAGAGAGAGAGAGAGAGAGACAAATGAGATTGGGATCGAGAGAGCTTATCCTCGTTAGGGACAAAAGCTCGTTCTCGATCAGTGATCAATCGTGAAATGGTGCACGATTATTTCACGTCAGTTTAATTAGCACGCGACTACGGCGCCGCCCGATAAAACTCTTCGAGGACGAAAGAGAGAGAAAGAGAGACACAGACAGTGTCAGCCTAGGCTATCTCACGGGAATCTGATTTATAGCCGAGTGACCGGCCGCGAGAGAACACCTCGTGGATGTCTGTTTTCCGCACCGACATTCTACCTCTTTCTCTCTCTCTCTCTCTCTCTTTCTGGTGGCGCATACTTACTCGCATAGGTCACGTGGCTTTTGCGAACACTGATCTGTCGATATTCTTGTCTGTTCATTTACTTTGTTCCTATATGTATAGCCGTTTAAATTAGACTTTTCATTCTACCTCTCGCTCAGTTGACAAAGTCAACTTATGCTTCGTCAATTATTCATTCGTTATTACATTAAACATCCAACTGTTGCTTTTTTTTTACCATTAATTGAATAACTAGTATATCTGATGATAAATTATTTCGTTAGATTATTTGGTTAATACATTATTAGTCCGTATTAAGAGACAGAGTTGATCTATTTTATTCATTTGAATAATAACTTATTTTTAGCTTTAACATGTAACAAACTCTGAAAACGATCTACCCAAAAATATAAGTTGAAATTTTTAATTACAAGCTACTGATTCATTTTTCCTAATATTATTTACATATTGTTGGAATAAAACTAAACAACGATGAGTTTAACATAATAGGTTTAGTTATTTGATCCATAGAAAATCATTCGAATCTTTCATTTTGAAAAAAATGTTCATTAAAAACATCAAGAAGCTTGGTACCAAACGCACGAAAGCTCATCTTCATATTACACCATCGTATACGTATCTCGTGGGATGCAAAACGTGCGTGCAAGCACGTGCAATGTGTTGGTATTGCGCGCGTCTTACCAGAGTTTTGCTTTTGGCTTGCATATATAGAACCCTTCTGTTTAAATCGTTTGGCTGTTATATATGTATGTGTATACTTATACACACGCGGAAGGAAGCCCTCTTTCTCTCTCTCCCACTCTCTCATCGGCGTTACGCTAATGTTACATACACATACGCACACGCGCGTGCTGCGAGAGTGCTATTTATGGCTACTTTTGCGTATATGCATATTTAGTTACGTGTTTGGCTCGAGAGTAAGAGAGCGCTTCTTTATGTTTTTTTTTCTTATTTTAACTTCAGCCGCGTGCATACGTGAGTTATGCACTTGCCATAGTCAAGGTTACGGCCTGTCGTGTTTCAACGCACTACCAATATATGCTTTGCATGTCGCGACATCTTTTTTTCTTCTCGGAGGGATGCTGGTTTATTACCTTCATAGTTGTTATTAAAAATGAAAAATAGTTTTTTTTCAAGAATAATCAGCTGTTAGAAGCATTACGTATTCATATCGAACGACGATAAGATATTTGTTACATTTACTTTCGAACGGGATTACAATAAATTTTTGAAATCATTCGTTTTAATTTATAATTTTTATTTTAGAAATAAAAAACCAGTCCAACTAGCCAGACAGGTATCAGCATTTATGTTTTTGAATTAGGACCACACATTGAAGGCAATAGAAATGTCCGCTCGTAATGTTGCTTTTCTTATCCAGGTAATTATCAATAGCGGTGGCTATAAAGATAATGACGTTAAAATAGCGAAACGACAAAAGACACGCATATCGCTTCGTGGTTGGTGTACAGGAAAACTTGTCCATTCGCAGTAGATCAGCTCATGATTAATGTCTATGGTTGTATGATATCAAGCACGAAATTGGGATAATAAATCAAACGCTTATAGCAACTATCTGTAAACCACTTATAACTTGTTAATAGAGGCGACTTGCGTAATGAATATTTTTCAACAAGATTAACACATGAAAAACTAAAATAACGGGTTTCAATGATACATTCAATTTGAACTGTACAATATCACTTGCGAAATTATTGAGCTTCGGACGTTACATGTCATCCTACAGAACGTCGGGTCGTCAAATGTAAAAGCTCGACAGTTGTCACACCGGTACAGGTGTGAGTAAACGGTCGCTGATCCGTTCTATATGCTTCACCCTCGACACAATATACAACAACGACGAGGACGACACGATGAGTGACTTCGTCGTCGTCTCCTTTTTCCCTTGCACGTCGCGTAACGAGGTCGTAGATCTTCGGGGATGTGAGAGTCCAAGAGTTCTACTGGGTGGATCTTTTGAAGACAGTGATTGTATTGTACGAGGAATCGTACAAAGGATTTGAGTTACAGTGCCATGGCTTTGTAAAGTTGAGACTAACTTGATTTTTCCAAATAGTTGTTCAACTTTAGTTTAAAACAACGCAAACAGTTTCGTTTCTGTTGCATTTTGGAAGAACTTCAAAGAATTTTGAAATACTGAATTATTACATCAGAATATTAGTTACATAATGTATCAAATATTCGCATGTCATCGGGTCAAACAACTGTTGAGTTATCGCGCTAAGAATATGCTTTCGCGCTTGCCGGAGATACATAACATGCGCCATCTCTTGGTCAGGTAAAGAAGTCAACGGAACCGGTGAATCAATGATGACTTTCAATTTTGCCATCTTTCCTATATTCTCCTTAATAACAGCTTTTGTATGTTTGATAGACCATCCTAAATAGATAGTTGTATGAATTTCTTAATAACTAATTTTATTCATGATCTTGATTCACACGGTGGCAACGGAAAAATAAAGAAAAAGAGCGACTCTAACACGCTCACATCGACGTATCGCAAATAAGTGGCCTAATTTAAATTACGATACACACACACGCGATATCTCGACTTACTTGTTCAGATCTCGTCTTTATCAGGACAAGAGGCGTGCAATTAACGTTGAGTATGAAAGTACAGAATAATTTTATTAGCAAATAAAGAAAAGCCAGTACGGCTTTACATTTTTTTAAATAAAACGAAAAGTAAACTGACTGGATATGGACGACACATTTTCCGAATGTGATATTACATACTTAAAGCGTGCCATTAGAGAATGTCTGCACGTACAATAAGATTTAAAATTATAATAAATGAATTATATTATTGTAAAAGACATTTATAGATTATCATATATAAAATTAAAAAAAAGAAAAAGAAATTATTTTGTTTTATTTTAAATAATTAATAACTGCATCACATCGGTTTTCACAGTTTTGAAATTATCTACTTAAAGTCTTTTGAATGTAAGAGTATGTATAGACAATCTAAATGTCAGCCGATGAATATAACCAATAAAAGGAACGCATCAGTATACTCGTAAGCAAATAGGGAATAATAAGGTAGCATAAAGGTAAACCGTCGATCGCTGGAGCAATCCGATATATAACTCCTGTGGCTTGGTATCAAAGAAGAAATCTAAACAGTACAAGGTAATGGAAAAAGAAGCCGAAGACTGAAGAGACAGGGAGAGGGAGAATGAGAGGGAGAACTGACATAGCGAGGGCTCTCTCATCGAACAAGTATCGCAATTTAATTCGAAACACACGAAGGCGCGCGCGAGTGCGCAAAAATGTAAAGTAAAGACTGTTTGCAAGGCCCTTGTCAAAGGATGCGTCCACGGATATAATAAAGATGGCGATATAGGAGTCGTAATGCAGTCTCGCAGAAAACGATGATAATAAAGGGAGAAAGAGAGAGAAGTAGGATCAAAAGAAGCGAGAGCGTCACAAGCCCTTACTAATGGAGTGAATAAATTTGGGATTAAATCGATGCCAAACCCCTCGCACCGCCGCCACAGCTACTTTACAACGCCGACACCGTATACGTCCGTCTTCGACGTATAGCAACTTCTCTCTCATTCTCTCTCACTCTCTTACTCTCTCTTTCTCCTCTTATCGATTCGACTGCAAGTTATGCTTATTTCGCGCATAGGCCCTTCATTTACATTTGACCACCATGCACGCGCCAAGTTTTTTATCTTCTTGACGATTGTGACGCGCTCTCATTGCTTTGGCTTGCATTTGTTTAGTTCCGCACAGTGAAAATTTCCAGTAAAACCGACATTTTTTGTTCATAATGTATATGATTAAATGAACGAATCTCTTAAAAAAAAGGAAAAATATGTAGCATTCACCTGTAAGTAATATGTTAACATTGCAATAACATAAACTGAAAAATAAAATTAATAAAACGATATCCGCGCATGAATTTTCGCCCAAATACGTATTTTGGTGTGAAGAATGTTATGAAACTGTAAATGATCAAATCTACGATTCTGAATTTTCGGACTAATAAAGCTATTTCTACGGCATGTAGAATTGAATAAACCGTTGAAATGTGTACGGATGAATTCACACTTGATTAAAGCACGTTACAAAAGTTTAAAAAGAAAGGGCAAATAATGATTTCCATCGATCACTCAATCCAGTCAGTGTGCAAAGAAATACGTTGATCTTGGTCGATCATTGGCAGTAGACATCGACGCGTTTGAAGGGAGGAGCCTGTGGCCACAACGCAGAAATCTCTCGAATGAGTTATTTGCCACACACACAAGTGAGTGCAGGGCAGCAGCAGAAGAAGAAACAAGAAAGATGAACGAGGGTGGAGGTGACGCCCGCGAGAAGAGGTGGAGGTAGAGGTGGAGGAGGAGGAGGATTGCAAGGGGGAGGGGGTAGGAGGGACCACTGGCTGCGCCGTCCTCCATAAATCTATCAGCCGCGGTTGTATAAATACGACTCAATGAGCTGGCCGTGAATCACCCTGACGTGCTTCATAAGTCCCGGGAGTTTATTAAACCGGCGGGCATTTCTCATGTCGGGGGATAAGATCAATACGGCCGCTCACTCGCTCGAACGAACGAACCAAGACGCACTCTCGGAAGAGAGAGAGAGAGAGAGAGAGAGAGAGAGAGAGAGACTTGTTTCAAGGTATAGGCCCCGTGCGCGCGATGACATGCCGCGGCCTGAATAATTGGCGGCCGCATCGCGTGATGCGAATATAACCCGCAACTATATACTCGACAGGCCAAGGGGATGACGCGAAAGAGAACTGTGTTATATGCACGTTATATGTGCACATCGACGCAAGAGATATACAGAGGTTCCTTACTTATGGGGTATGTATAATGAGGCTATAGGGAGGAAGTTAATTATTACTTCTATAGATATAAGTCTTTTATACTTTGATGATCATCATTTGAAAACATAATGTTTTCATTAATTAATACATTTTACATACCCTGGAATTCAACATTTATTTCGTGCAATTGAAAAATAGTATACATTCTATATACTTAATTGTGACTTATGATCAAGAATATATTTTTTTTAAACTGTGTGAAAATTACAAAAATTAAAATGAATCAACTCAATGAAAAATGAATTCTATTCCATAAAGAGGCAGCTTCAGTTGAGTAAAATAATGAAAAATTAAAACCTGGTGGTACTTTCTTTCTCTCCCTCTCTCTGCTTCTCTCGATGTTTCACTAGTTGTGACATATTTTCCAAAGATAAGTAGACGGAGAATTCGCGCGAGCGCACTCGAAGCATTCCAACAAAACAAAGTGTAGAAACAAATGACCCTATCAGCGATAAAAGAAGTCAGTACGAGTAAAAACAATAAATAACCAGTTAATCGTTACAAATACGCGACAAAAACCAAAGAAATATAGAAATCGGTTATGATCGTGACGCGACGATTTTATCGCTCTCTTTCTCTCTCTTTCGGTTGCTATCTTCGTCTCGCGATCGCGAGCGTATTTGTCCGGCTGCACGTGCGTGCAATAGTGGTAAGCTAAGTATCAAGTATACCATTGCCGTGATCACCTTGCACGTTGCGAATTAACTTGATACTTTAGCTGCCTGAGGGATTTTGTGTATTTCGGAAGCACGCGATTATACCCTACTGAGACTTGTCACCTTTTTTTCATGGCTTTACTCGTTGATCGTTTTCTGAACATAACGCAAATTCAATATCGCGCTATAATTGTTTATTATTGTTTTTTATTAAGTTTATATATTTTCGAAAATTGTACAGAATACATGCAATTTAAGTTTCATTCTTTTTCGATTGATTTAGTTCTTTTTGCAGATTATGACTTCCACGTGGTTTTTACAGAAAACATTTGGTAACCTGTTGAGCAATATTTCCCTTATATCGAAAAATCAAAATAGTAATAATAGTGATTTTAAAACATCCAATAATCTCGCGCACAATGCAGCGTACATGACTGAGCATAGGCTCATCAGCATCTTATCGAGGGCGCGGTTGAGTCAGAGAGAGAGAGAGAGAGAGAGCGAAAACGAGCGATCGATGGTCAGCAATAAAAATCTGGAACTTCATTTGGGCTTCGCAAATAAATCTCGACATGCAACGCAATCGTCATTATTCGCAAGAGAGAGAGAGAGAAAGAGCAGCTGAATGCAGTAATAAATCAGAGAGCAAGCGCGTAAGAGAGACAGAGAGAGATAATAACGAGGGAGAGAAAGAGAAGGACAGCTACGAACGATAGAGTTCAATCCGGCTCATAGTACTCCTCCTTCCTAGCGTAGTCTTTAATTAGTAACCGATAAATTCAGAGCTCTATCCGTCCCTTTCTCCCTTTTCTAAGCGCTTGATCCAATTAGTTGGCAAGCGTGACATTGAATAGGACCAGCAATTTTTCCAATGGATGAATAAGAAACGAACATTTGGCGTATCGAGCAGATTATCAAGTTGCATCTCCAGTTAATTCAGCATATATTTTCTACGCACACACAGTTAAATTATTGGTCGAGCCTACTGCGTTACGGTTAAATATAGTTCATTACCGCAGGCCGTAATTAAAGCATATAATAACGAGTCGAGCATAAACCCTCAAGGCCCAAGTGAGCTCTTGTAAATCTTTCTCTCTCTCCCTCTATCTCTCTCTCTCTCTCTCTCTCTCTCTCTCGTTCTCTTAGCAGACAAACCCGCAGACAAGCCTCATTGTATAGGGATGGCTCGATCATATGTAGCTTTTCACTCTGTCGAGTGCGGCATGTTCTGAGAAGTAAATGATAATGCAAGGTCGAATTATAACATCTTGTCCAAGGTTACTGGATATACTATAGCGATATTGTTTATTAACAACTATATGATTAAATCATCATTCTTTAGAAACGTACAAGAAAATTATTTTTTCCAAGTGTGATGGACGGTAAATTATAAATCAACGGAAAACTATATTGAAACCGTAAGAGCTATCAGTATTTTATCTCGCAAAACACTTGTCTAAGTAGGTGTATTAAGTATTTTCATTTTTATTAAAAATCCATATACAATTGATGTGGAAACATTAAAAAGATCATTCAACCATCATAAAATATTTCGACCAATTAATTGTTCAATTTTAATTAAAAGTTACTGTAAACTGAAATGAAAAAAACTGATGAGAAAGAGAAAGAGAGAGAGAGAGTGACTGAGAGAGCAAAATACAATTGTTCGAAACAATAAATTTTAATGATTGAAGTGATCAATCGAGATAAATATAGTGTAACGTCGAATCAATCAGTCGAAAGCGGAACGAAAATCAGTCGATAAAAAAACGTAGCTGGTTCGCATGTGGCCACATGGTTGGAGCATTTGTTACAGACAAGCTATAAAACCGCGGCGTGTCGAAAACATCGCGCCCGGGAAATAACGGCCCCGATTAGCTCTGTTTTCGATCATTTTGCTCTCCGGCCGCACTTATATTTTCGATTTGTTCTTCTTCTTCTCGCTATCGGCCTCACTCTCAATTCAATTTTTCACGCAACTTTTATGTATATACTTCAAATTAATGTATCAATGTAATTTGATCTTTGATGATGACGATGATTATTATTATTATTATTATTATTATTATCATTATTATCATTATTATTATTATTATTATTATCATCATCATCGTCATCATCATCATCATTATTATTATTATTATTATTATTATTAGAATGAATAGATCCATGATACCAGCCTGCGTAAACATTGAAATCGTCGCTGTTAAGTTTATCAATCGACTAACAAAAATATAAAAGCTTGCTACATTCCATCTCCCGAAAAATCTTTGTTTATTAAGTTCGTGTAGCTCTGAACGATATCCATCGTCTCTCAAAGCCGAGTTTTTCCACAATATCTCTTCGTTGGTCTATACACATTTTACGAAGTAGGGAGTTCTGCCGACCGCCTGGTTTATTTAATCGAGCTGAAAGCGTAAGAGCATCCCGGAACGTCATTGACGAGATCAGCCTCTTTCTTTCCTTCTCTCTTTCTCTCTCTCTCTCTCTCTCTCTCTCTCTTACTCACAAGATCGCGCGAGTTCCTCTCTCTACGCGAAATATCTGGCCCGAGGGAAGCGAATGTTTCTTCTAGGAGGCTTGCAGCAGCCGTCGCGATTTATGGGGCGAAGTGACGGGAGGTGTTTATTGTGCAGCATCTGTTACGTTGCACTTCGCCTCTCTCTCTCACTGTGCTTTTTTTTGCGGGTGCTTCTTACTCTCGCACGCTCGCTCGTCTTTATCTCCGCAAGTGCACGCCGGTTGAGTTGTACATTCAGGTTCCTTGCTCGTTCTGTCTTTCCTACTGATGTTTTGCTAATGCACTTCACATTTTATTTTTCTTATCGTTTCTTCGCTTTTCTACCAGCTATCTAACGAGTTCGTTCGGATGAGCTTTTTTCTAATTGTCTATTTATTTCAGCGTGAAAATTGTGAATAAAAACAAAAATAATCCAATTACATACTATTAATTTTCTTCATTTAATTTTTCTTATCTTACTTTCACAATGACATAATTTTTTTCCTTTATTTCTTATTATATTATATCGGTGTTGTCTTGACGCGCGAGTATCTTTTTTTCGTAGCAGATGAGTTCAACCTCGTAGCCTGCAGCCGTGTGCGCTCTTCTCTCGTTTGCAAGCTCCAAGCCAGCCCCTGCCGTCATACATATAGCAGACGCCCCTCGATTTATGGTTTTGAATTAGACGAAGTGTAAGTCGGAGCAAGAAACACGAACACGTGGAGGTGGAAGACGTGAAGATTTGTAATGAAAAAAAAAGCTCTCAACACAATGTTGAATGCGTTTCTTGAGCGTTATGGATAAATAGACCGGATATATAAAAGTTCGTTAATTTCTTAAGATTTTACTAATTCATATCTAGAAGCTATCAAGCAGTAAAAGTTCCAGCATCAAGTAATTTGTCGATTCGAACAAACAATGCCAGCAATGAATAAATAAATTTGCAATTAAGAATGTAAAATTCACGAATGTTAGAAAGTACAAAACCATTGAGTCATGAAAAAATAGAGGGGTTGGAAAGAGGACAAGGCAGTATGAGTCGACGGTAAAAAAGCTCGAGCGAGGACAAAGTGTCGGCATAAAAGTAGTTTACGAGGTGAAACGGAAGGCGGAAGTAAATACGATAGCGCGCGAAGCTCCAAGAAAGAGTTTTGTGGGCCAAGCGCGTTGTTAGAGAAACCTGCAAAGAGAAAGTAAAAGAGAAAGAAAGAGAGAAGGATAGAAAACGAAAGAGAGAGAGAGAGAGAGAGAAAGAGAAAGAGAGTTTAGTTCGAGCTAGCGGCTTATTCGCAAATACATGCACGGAAACATAAAACATACATATACCATGGCAGAAAAAGAGAGAGGTGTCAGTCACTCTCTCTCTCTCTCTCTCTCTATCTCTCTCGGTGAGCGTGTCATTTACACAAACAGACGTACATCACGAGCAGAGCTGCCGCTGCAGTGTGTCGGTGTGCGTGCGTGTGTATGCAACGTGCGAGCGCAGTAGTACAGTCCCTTTTATGTTGGCACACGCGGGCGCATAAACCTGTCAGTCTCTTGTCAGCCACAGCGCGTAGTCATTCGCTCTTCTGTGTATGTGTATGTGTGAATGTTGCTGGCAACCTAAATCCCCCCCCCCCTGCTCTTGGAATAAGTGAGTTAAGTACACGAGCAGAGAGAAAGAGACCGCCGAATGAGTCGACGACGAATTATGAGAAACTCGTGTGCGACTGACGCGCGCTGAAAAACTTACTTACAAATGCAACTGCGCAAGAGATGCAACACTCACGGATTCTCGTGTCTTTGTAACATTGACAAGACGATGAGTGGTTTCAACAGTGTTTTCCAAAGAAATGATAAATATGTATTCATAACTGCATGCATGAATCGTCAGGTTTATTTTTGCTACGATGAATGAATAGCAAGGTTTTTGATTTTAAGAAAGGTGCCAATTAATGTCTATTGATTCGATATTATTTACTGTTTTTCATAAAAAATTAACGACGTGTGTCGAAAACTACACTTATAATGCTTTAGTAACTTAAACATGTCGTAATTAAATCCGTTTAGATATTATTAGCATTCCTTAATAAAAGTTGATACATCGTTGTATGTGTTATTATCATTTAGAGAAGTGATGGTTCTTTAATAGAATGACCACATTAATTGAAGTACGTACATATTTTCCAGATAAAATAATTTATCTTGAAAATTGTCGTAAAATATAATAAATCCACAATTAGCATGTCATTTTATTTGAGTCTTTAATTCAATTACTTCATTTAAAAAAAAACGATGAAACCATTAAAACGAAAATATGGCGAGCACGAAACAATGCAACAGCAGACAAGCAGCTCACTAATCTTAGCCATTCCTCGAGAATGCAACTGCACAACTCCTGCCCCTCCTTCTCTCTCTGTCTCTCTCTCACTCTCTCTTTCTGTATCTCACTCGCCACTGAACAAATCAATTATATCAAGCACATACAGTGGACTTTTGAAATATCAAGATAAGAAATAAATATATGAAGAAAGATGAAAACGCAGGTGAAATATGGGCAAGGAAATATCGAGAACAAGGGTAGCGTTTAGTTAGCGTTATTAGACACCACCAGGGCGCCCCATCGCGTTGGTGAATCGATCTGCGCCAAAAGATTAAACTTTCGATCGCACCCATATCAAAAGAGAGAAAGAAAGATACATATATCTAGATGAGATCAACCGCAGCAGGAGTGCAAGGCCGCGCGAAACGTATAGGTCCTCTTTACCGATATATACATATATTATGTATGTGCATATAAAGTGAATTCCCGTGTTTCTTTCTAATTTCAAGCCCATACATTTGCGACAATTTTGTTTGTATGCTTGGCGATCAAGTATTATTATTTTTTAATAGCCAAGACGTCCTTGCTGATCGTAATGGTATTTCTTTTTTTCAATCTTTGGGCTGATTGAACTTCTGTTATCAAAATTATACGTATGGGATACATCATTAAATTTATGAATAAAACAAGGATTCCGTCACTTTTAGAATATGGCTTGAATAATCCATCGTATTGCTATGCGATATTTTCAAATTTATCATACATTTCCCTCGCAATTTCTCTATAAATGAATCTCAATAATATGTCTACACTGCAAATAAAATTCAAATCCAATAAATTTAACTACAATGTGAATATATTTACGAAAAAATCTTCATCGCCTTCGTCTTGTCTAAGAGAGCCAAAGGGTGCCGACAAGAAATTTCGACCAAATCGCAAAAAGTCATAAATCTGAAGAACAAAAAAAACTGATTTGGCGCCACATGTAAAATCAAACCGATCGAGAGAAAAAAAAAATAACAACGAAGGTTTTGCAGCGATCATTTAAAAATCTAAAGATCAGCAAAGACTAATCTCTCTCTAGGGATCTAGAGTATAAAGATTTTGAATCATCAAGTTCTCTCAGTCGCGCGAAACGCAGTAAAGCTTATTCGTGGCATAAATCTCGTTTTTCATAAAGGAATCGTCGATTTCGGCGCATTAAGCGAAACTACGGGACTTGTAATGCGGATGCGCGCGTTCATCCATCATTCTTTGGTGGCAGTCTCGTATAGGGAGAGGGGTGGTGGTAGGAGGCGGGGTTTTATGAGATATGAAAATGAGGACGGCCGGTAATAAAAGTGATGTAGGGGGCTCCTCCGAGGCGCCACGAGTCACTCGTCAGCTTTATGCGGACGACGTCCATCATTTGCTTTGACGGGCTTCATTGCCCTTCTCTCCTTTTCTCTCTCTTCTTCATTTTTACACAGCAGAACATATATATACTTTGCAGATACTTTTTTCGTCGACTTCCAATGCTTCTCTCTCGCGCGCGCGCGCTTCGGCTTTTCTTTTGAATTTAAATGGCGTGAAAGTTCATACTTAAAGTATTATGCCTCCGGGGCCTTCCTTTTAATGCCTTCGTTTTAGCTTGCGCTGCTATAAAGTGCGAGTTACTGTTTCCACTGTGAATTGTTTATAATGCCATATATTTAGGATTTTTTTTTGTAAATTAACTTTGTTTATTACTTCTTTAATGCTTTTTGTTCGCGAGTGTATAAGTTTTATCGACGTGATAAGCAAACATTATCGTAAATTTTTCGTTGTAATTTCAGTCTCGCACTTTAAAAAATTTAGATTTGACGGTTTTCGAAATAAAATGAACATTTTTTTTTCCAAAAATTGCATAACAAGTATGACAAAAATTGAAGCAATAACAATTTCGCATTGCGGTAAATTCGTTTTAATGATGAAGTGTAACGGTCGTTTCGTTTAACAGGAATTTCGACAGCTTCCGTTTTCCTTTATTGGATGCTTTGATTTCATGTGTAAGTGTCCTCAATTAAATTAACAAAATACGAGTTTCAAGTTTCACGAGTTCCAAAAACAATTTTCATGTTCTTTTAAGTCATAAATTATACTTTTTGTTGAACCATTACATTCGCTTCTTCTTGAAATATTGAATTTATAATATGACTTTTGGACATTTGAATGAATTTTTTTTAACTAAAAACTACTAAAAGCAATAATATAACAAAATAAATCTCGATAACGTATAATTGAAATAATTATAGAGAAAAGCATCCTCGATCATTGAATTCAATACACTACGTACTCGCTCGGAACATTGCCATGTACGCGTCTCAAATCGAAACTTATCCTGACGCCACCAATACATAACGTCTTCCCGATGTCGTCGTCTTGGCGGAACTTGATCTCCCTTTCCGGTGGGATATGCCGCGCGCGTGCGTTGCGTTGTACAGTGTGGGCGTTCAAGCAATTGGCTTTCTTGTATTATAAACTCGATCGTAATTCTCGCTTCGAACATTGTCCCTTTACACTTTACAATTATCACTCCGAGACGCACCCTCATGAATAATTCATAGCCTATTTGCGCCCATCAATTTTAAAAAGATATTTAAAAAAATATTTTTAAATATGTTTACCATATGCACAAAATCAAAATAATCAAAGTACGATACTAAAAGAACAAGGTCAACGCAACCTTGTCATAAATCAGAAAACTACGAATTATTATGTAGGCTCGTTTGCATTGCGGACGACCTACAGTTGTAGTCTTTTGCGGTATGGAGGTTTCGTCTAAAGAACAACACAACATAAAACTGATACATGTACCGCAGATATGTATGTCAGGCGAGGGCTATCAATAAATTGTATCATAGAGGCGTAGTATTGTCATTCATAGTTTATGAATGAAAAATATATTTTACAATATTAGTATATCAGAATTCACTCTTAAACTATACTGAATAACAATTATTCAATAACCAAACTAACAGATTACCAATCCATATTTTGTAAAAATATAACTCATTTATCAATCATGAAAAAAAAATCAATTAACAAACTGATTTCCAAATGAAAGCATCACTATCTCCTCATTTTTTTCTATCCCCAAAACGACATCCCCCCTCAAGTAAAGTATCTTTTCTTACCTCTCTCTCTCTCTCTCTCTCTCTCTCTCTCTCTTTCTGGCTTCCTTAGCTACACGAGAAAAGTGAAATATCCCCGTGTAAGAACACGACTTGCGAGCGTTTACGTAAGAAGTGGGGAAAGACAGTAGTAGGTATAGTAGGTAGGGTTGCGGGACACGCGCAAAGAAAAATCGGCTTTTGCCAGTATAGCTCCAACCAGCGTGAACGTGTCTCCATTATCCCCTCTTTTCTCTCCGGCTCTCTCTCTCTCTCTTTCTTTTTCGCATACGGAGGCTACATAATGACGCGCTTGCTTGGCACTTTATAGCTGCACGTATATCTCCACCGAGTTATGCCGAAATATGTCACGTAAACGACAAGAAATCCCTCGTAAATCGCGCCTTCTTCACTGTGTGGTTGTCTCTCTATCTCACTTCCCTCGTTTTTTTGCATTTTCCCTTCCTTCCCCTATGCGTACATAGATTTTTATTCTTTTTACTTCATTATATTGTTACTATTCTCAGTTTATTGCCGATAAATGACCTATAGAAATCACTTTCATTCCATAAACTTTCGCGAAAGTATACAATGAGTTATTGTAATGGACTTGCTATAGTGCGTTTGTAACGATCATTCATTTTGGCTTATTTATTGCCCAAACGTTTGACGTTTAATTCTAGTATTGATTTATATGCATTGGGTAATGTAGCAATGTCAAACGTATTGTGATTAAGTCGGCATTGAGTACGATTTCATCTCATGCGAACGACCTCATCGAGAGCGCCCCATAAAAAGTACATTCGCTTAGCGCCACGTATTTAAGATGCCATTGATGACCGGTTTTGCAGTTAATCGCTGCAAAGTATAACCGCCTCTTTCTCTCTCTCTCTTTCGCTCCTTTTCTCACATCAAAGTACGATTTACGAGCAGCGTCTTTTTCGGCTGGGCTAATTAATAAAAGTCCAATTGACTTTTTTTTTCACCCATTTTCGGGAAGACCGGTACATATCCTGTCAACTCTTTCACGACCATTTCACGATTGCGATTCCGGAATCGGTATCTTAATTGTACGCCATTTCATGGATGGTTTATACCGTCGCAAAAATAAAGTGTTTGCCCGACACACAAACAAAATAGCAGTTTGCGAATTGATTGATTGGCGTTATCGCCGATGGAATGCACTTCAATTAGCTTAATTAAAAAAAGTGAAGATTTTACAATTCGCTCCTCGAGAGAATTGGTCGCAATCAAAAGAAACGGAAAATAAACGTTTATAGCTTTTTAAAATACTTTTAGTAGATCAATAAATTCGGTAATAAAATCCTCGTGAGCGTACGTAGCAAATTACATCTCGCAGCTGTATTTAAAAATAACAATAATAATGATACAGTTATGCGTATCACACGAAAGCTTGAAATTATAATCCCTCTCGTCGGCCGTGCAAATATTTCGAAACGCGCGATAAATCTCTCTCTCTCTCTCTCTCGTATGCAAGCGCAAAATTACACCTCCGCATTACTCATCTTCGCGGCTCATCAACTGCTGCAAGCGTTAGAGTTATGACAGCGAGGGCTGCGTATAAATCGGGAACAAAGATCTTTGTTTGTCGGAAAAAGCGGGAAAGACGAGAATAGAAACCGACTCATACATCGACAAATCGCTCGTCACCTGTGGAGACTCATCAAGCAAGCGCGAAGACAAACCTGTATGTACGGCAGGTATCTATATATGCGCAATTAGCCGAAACACGTCGTCGCGATCGCTTCATCAGACGACTCATGACATACTTACTGCCCGTATACGCTATCGTTAAGGACTTGCTGATGCTAGATTGTATGAAGTTTGACTGATGTACACTTGCGTGATATGGCTTATAGTAGTAACTTTAATCAACTATTCACGTGGATGTACGTAGAAATTACGAGTTTACTCGGTATATTTTTATTAATCGCGTACGTGTAATCTCGTTGCAGTGCATTTATTTATGTAAATGAATTTAAAATCAAATTTATTTGCACATTTTTAATTCATTTTATTTGTTAGTCAAAAGTATTTGAAACAATTGTAAATGTGTGCTTAAGTTTGTATAAGACCTTTTAAATATTTTAAAATTCACATTATAAAATTCCAGATATTTTTTTATAGAATTAGCTACCGAAAATAGCAAAATGGAAATAATATTTCTAGTCGTTAATTGCAACAATCTAGAAAGCTACAACGATACAAGACAAACAATAAAACTTCAGTGAAATTGTATTCCAGCGTCGTTAGGCTGTATATCTTCATTAATTTGCGGAATAAATCTTGTCTTGCCTGAAGCATAGTCATTCAGATTGAGATTTCTTTTTAATTTCATAGGCATAAATGACAGTAGTAAAAAGAGTTAACATGTAACTGAAATTTGAAGAGACGTCGTAACGAGTATATACACCAGATGCAAAACGACAGCGCGCGCAGAATGAATAACGTTCTCCTCTACGAAACAAGTTAGTCATTAAATAAAAGGATCTCTCGTAGAGGTGGCAAGCGAATACGCGTAAACGTGAATTAATCATACAATAAAAACTTCTCTTTCTCTCTCTCTCTCTCTCTCTCTCTTTCTTTCTCTCATGCTTCGCGCGACATGGGAAAATATTGTCTCCCATGAATTTTAAATATCCATAATTCAGCAACGTCATTTGTCCAGCAGTTTTACATCTCGACGACGATATAATCAGTTCTATCGTTCTCTCTTTTTATACCTTACCGACTAAAAACTTTTTTACGGCTCTCGCGCAAAAATATACACAGACGCAACGCACAATATTATTTCGTATTGAGAAGGGCCTAAAACCTACAAGCTCGTAAATTGAAAGCATGTTCGCAGTAAAAGAGAAGGTGACTGAAATACTGGCAGGTTTTTTTCTTTTTTTTTTATTGCAGAAAAGCAGGGCGCTAAAAACAAGTCTTCGAGCTGCTGCTGCTGCTGCTGTTGCCTCTTCGCCAAGATTCTCGCTTGGCCGACAGGTGACAGCTACGAGTACGACAGTTCGATGTGGTCACTTGTCTCCGGCTGTCACGTTGAAAGAAATAAAACTCGGACTCTGCGGCGATCCTACTGTATATACGTGTACCTATCTCTCTGTTTCTCTCCTTGTTTTGTCTTTTATTGATGTGCAGTGTCGCGCGAGAACGAGAGCTTTTTCACTTATTTTTCTATCAGTCACCTGCCTTTCTTCTAGTGCGATAACTTCATTCATTCGACTGCTTGACGTCGTCTCTTATTTCTTCTTCTTCTTTTTCCTTTCCACAACACTAGCATGCCACGCGCGCGAAACTCGATGCGTTTCGTGTATCGCTCATTTGCATTTCGATGCTATACGCGTGGGTTAGTGCAAGCCTATATGAGATCTGCTTTGACATGTGCTTAATCTAATTAACGTTACCTTACACAAAGATTTATTTATCTCTGACTTTTCTGGTGATGATCTCATATACCGTGAATAGATTTGTAACCGAATGCAAAATGATAGGAAGAGATGTCATTCGATAGGCAAAGTACAAAATACATCAGAGGGCTAAACATTTAATTACTGAGTCTGAAATTGAGATTCATTTTTCACTTTCAATAAATTATTCAACATAATTTTGTTTAACAACAAAATGCTTTGCATTGCAAACTCAAAAATTATTTCCGTCATTCGATAAAAGACGCCTGAAAACTCATTTCTCGCTCCTGTAATTATATCACTCTCTGACACATCAACTCGTCATTCCCAGTATTTTTATAAGCATCTCTCTTTCACTCTTCTCGCAGATAATTATTTTGTTATTTTTCGTACCTTCTTTATTCTCACCATCACCACCCATATGTCACTCTTTTCTAGCTGGCTTCTTTCCCTCGTACTCCCGTCCTCGATATCTTCATTACCTTCTCTCGTCGTTTTTCTTCTTTTTTTTACCTCATTGGACCTCTCTCTTTCTCTGCTGACCACCTCTCCTTCGTTTATAAGGCTATCTGCATATTTATTTCCCTCTCTCTTGGCTTGAGTCTCCTTTGACGTTCACTGCTAGCGGCTTACTTTTTTCTTCTGTTTTGCGCGCGGAAGAAACACGTCTTTGCGCCTGTGCAACGTATATATTTACCGCTTAGTGGATCTTGTCTGTATCACAGCGGCGGCGGAGACTCTCTTTCTCTCTCTCGCTTGTCGCTCACCCTCCCCAAAACTGTCGCAGCTCCAACACGATTTATGTTTCCTTCGCGTCTCGCGCGCGAGCGGATTGATCCCTTTTTGTTGCGATGCGGACTCTCCAGACCTTGGTACTATCTTCCTCGTTTCATTCCTTCTGGCTTAGCGTATTTATGTCAAGCATGCTACTCTGTTTGTTGTCCGTATGGCGTCCATTTGTCAGATAATATATGTTTTAACTTTGAATTTCAGCTAATTGAAACATCTTTAGTTTCACTTAAGTTATTTTACGTGGAACAAGCGTGAATCAAATAAAAAATGTATCTTGATAAAGATCACATTTGATATAGTTTACATAAAAATTGTGAAAAATCTTAAATTAATGACAATACAAAACTCGAATTGGTAATTTTTTGAAAGCCGTAAAAAAGAATAAAAGAGCGTGCAAATACAAGTTAAGGATATATAGAAAGGCGCAAAGGAGAGACGCGCAACTCTGGCTATGGCTGTTTGGTCTGGTGGCATTTGTAAGTGCGGCACGTACGGCTTTTAAAGCTATCTGCATGACACGCGCCTTGCGAGTTACGATCTCGGGGCTTTCGATAAATGCTAAACGCAAACACGTGAGCTTTCTCGTTGCACTTTATTGCTCGCGTTTCGCGCGCCGCTGCCGCCACCGCCGATTCGTTTTTCCATGGCACGACAAGCGACACTCGACGCACGCGATTTATCGGCTTTAAGTTTGCACTCGATTCGAAGGCGAAAGGCTAGTAACACTAGTTTTTGCTCGCGGAGATGCTTCTAAGGAGTAATGGCGTTGCAGGATGACTGGTTTTGGTAATGCTATAAGCGTAATACATTATGCGTGATGTAATGTGTATATATACATATATATTTTTTATAATTTTCATCAATTAGTTACGTCAGTTATTAATTAGCTAATTATTTTTTATGGTTTTACGTTAGAAATGTTTTACACTGAAAAAATTATACGTGATAGAAATAAAATTGAGTTGTATTTTCCATAACTCTGCTTGATGAATATCTCGTCAAAAAAAATATCGGATTAGTTGACAAAAGACAACTATGAATGTGCAACTATAACTATAGCAGTGTACAAGGTTTCATGCACTGCACTAAGCCGCAGTCATCTATAAATACCGGCAAGAGACGTTATAAATCAATCGTTCTTAGGCGTTGTCACGGGGCTTCCTTGGAATTATGAACCTTGCAACGAGCTGTCGAGCTTTGATAGAATTATCATTTCGCAACTGCTGTGGCGTGCATTGCACGTCTATATAAAATACATTTCCATTAAAATTCCTTGACTTTGCGCAGTAACGAGCAATGCATTAATTTTAGATTGAACTTTTCTCTCGAAACAAACAAAAAACTTACAGGAGACATCCGATCGTAATTTCGACGTGAAAGAACAATAAATTTTTAAGCTTACCTGCATAATACACAACTTGGATGATGACGCGAGAGCGTGTGGCGAGAGGCACGATGGTGGCGTTCGATTTATGATAATGAAAGCGTACGGATTTATGACAGTCTTCAAATAGAGATACTCGCGAATTATAATGCTTCGTTCTCTTCTCCCCACTTCCTTCGACGAGATATGCTTCGAAGCCGTTTATTGCCGTGGCGCTATAAATTTAGAATTCGCCTCCGCGTGCCTACGGTCCATCCGTCTGTCCGTGCGTCCGTTACTTTCTTATTACTCACTTTGCAGCTCGAGAAAGAAGAACATGAGAAAATACTCGGATACAGAGGAGTATGCTGATTATTATAATATACTTTATCGTTTATTTGCGCTCGTTATTTTTTCGTGCATACAGCTTTAATCTATTTTTATTTTGTTATAACATATTAAATACATTTGTTTTAAAACTAATTTTAATATATAATACGTAGTTGCTGATACGAAGATTAAAGTACAAAGTATGAATCCATATACGTCAAGTAGTGTCAACTGCCACCAAGGCATATCTAAGGCTGGCGATACGAATGGATATTGTTTGTGTCTAATAACGTACTCGATCCAAAATACAGCTTTATCCATTGGTTTCATTGGGTTATCTCTGAATAATTTCGAATACATCTTAGCATTGTCCCTGCGTTTAAAATCATAATTATTTTTTTGTGAACGAAAAAATGTTGTATAAAAATGTCTACCTGTACGAAGGATCATTTAGTATCGTATTCAAAGCTTCATCCAGTGATGTTCTAGACAAATTTTCATAAGATATTTCAATAGCCATCTTCTTAGCAACAAATGCGGCAACATTGAGTGCTTGATCTCCATATAATGGGATACCTATCATTGGAATACCAAAATATAACGCTTCTTGAGATCCGAACATTCCTCCGTGCGTTATAAATGCCCGTACATTTTTGTGCGCTATAATGGTATTTTATTTTGTTAAAGATCCGTGTGTTCAACATTTATCTAATTAATAAATATATTTTTGACAACCTAACACTGATTGCTGCGGAATCCACGGATATGTTTGCACATTATCTGGCAGACCAGGTGGTAATTTCGTCTTATCAGCAATTTTTATCAGTATTCGTGTAGGAGATATTTTTGCAAAAGATTTGTACAAGTCAACAATGGTGTCAACAGGAAATGACTCGATAAGAATCTGGGATCCAAATGTGAAGTATACTACTCCGTCAATGCTTTCGTCCAACCATTTTTTCAATTTCTTGTTTTTAAAAAGATTGTGTAATATTTCGTAATAATGTGAAATACATGATTTAGCTAAAGAATATATTTTATTATATCGTTCCATACTTACCAAAGATAGTTTTGAATTATTTGGTTTGATGTGTAAACCACTTACGTCTACCACGGATTGAATAGTAGGCTTGAAGCCATGTATCAATGGATTTCTATTAGCCAAAGTTAACGCGACACTTTTCTCTACATCGCGAATATTAGGTATATGAGGATTTAAATATCTCCTCATAATATCTGTTTGATATTTATCAGTGGAATAATAAAATACGAAAACGTTCCAGTGATAAGACAATACATTATTCAATCGACTCCAAAAGCTATATTTATCAAATTTTTTAATCAGAAAATTGGTAACGTATGCTAAATTATCGTCATTTCCAGTAAATTCGTTGATCCATGGATGCTCTATTGTTGTAGCAATGGCTACTACAGGAACTTTAAAAAAATGCCCAAATCCCATGTAACAATTAGCTGCCAATGCCTAAAAGATTTCCATTAATTTTTATGACAAAAATCTTATTATATTTTCATAAACTCACGTGCGTAATAACAAGATCATATGAAGTATCGTTTGGTGGATTCTTTATAAACGTCTGCATTTCATTTAAGGTCAACAAATCGCACACTTTATTCCCCAGGTTTGTAGCTACGTGAGTCACCAAACTAACCGATGATACATTGTTGAGATATTCTAATGTTATACTGTTCACTTTGCTCTTCATAGTTCCACTGAGGTTCACTATCACTTGATAGTTAGACGGTGGATTGTCGATCGGAAAATGAGTTATAATATCTACTTGATGTCCTCGTGTTGCCAATTCCTCCATTAAAGCATCGAACATGATGTTATGACTTTTACTTGGGTAAGGGAAAATTCCCAAAATCCGAAAAGCTACTGTTTTCGAAACGATGCTTGAAATACTAACGACGAATAATAATATCTTGATTGCGTACATTTTTCTAACTAGTAAGGATGGAACTGTATTTCTAGAATTTTTGTCAAGTCTTGTTGCGATGTTGTGCAATCGATGGATTATTAATAATTGATGCTAACTGTTAAGAACTGTGAATATATCATAATACACACTTGATCTTATCAAGACTGTGTCAACAGGTATCGTATCAACGCGCCAATTTCAAACATTTTCTTTTCATTACCCTACACTACTGTCGTCATCAATCAATTTGTTGTGAAGTTGAAACGTCTGTCAAGTTCTCAAAACATTTGCACAAGTTGTCCAAGTTGAACAAAGCGTTGGACACGACAGAGCTTCCATACAGTTTGAGAAGAGCATAGCGTATTCAGTTTGCAAGACACGTCGGGACTTGACCTATCCGCCCCTCTCCCTCTCTCACTCTCTCATAGCGGTGGTAGTGTGTAGGGTCCACCTGCTTTTGCGTTTGGGCGTTACTTCGGCATCAACAGCAATCTCCATCGGACGAGGTTATTCCGTTAGTGTCTTGGCCGCTGGCGTTGTCCACTCCGCACGTACATACACCTACACACACACACACCAAAGTCGATACGTCCGCGCACTTCGGTAATTAAACAGCCCGCCCGGCAAATTGAATCAGTCCAAGAGACAAGGGCCCACCGACACAAACCTGACGGCCAACTAGCCGCAACTCTATGCTTCTATTCCTCTATATACTACCGATGTCGAGATATACCATCTCTGCTATATCTTTTAGCGAGAGAAAGCTTCGTTTAAAAATCGCCCAGCTTGAGGAAATAAGAAAGAAGGGTATAGATTATCACGAATGCTTTATGACGAAATGATGCGGACGTTCGTCTAGCGTGCGATTTATCATTTTTTTCACGTTCTTTTTATTGAATATACGCACAATCACTTTGATATAAAATTGCGTTTTATAAATTGTATCCTATTAAATAGTGACAATAATTAAAAAACGCTTTGAATGTTCTTCAATTAATAGCTTGAATTCACAAAATTATATTGGTGTTTATTTTTTCTTATTTCTAGATAGCCAGTGAAAACCTTTGTTGATTACTAATTTAATAATTAATGAAAAATGCATTATTCACTTTTAAATGTGCTCAATTTATATCCAAGAAATGTGTATTTTTCGCAAGGTGTAAATGATGCAAGTCCATCTAGTGGTAGTCATGTGACCGACGAAGAAGCGCAAGCGATCTCTCTGACAACATTACATTAACTCCCTGTCCCTTGAGCTAAGTGGTAAGTTTCCTCAAGATTGCATAATGCCTACGCACGCAGATGCGGTCTGTTGTCGCCACTTCTCCAACATCAGCCAAAAGCGCAGGCTACTCGCCTTTCCCTACCCCCTTGACACTTTGACAAGAGTCACTGCTATGTTCCTGTCCTTGTAAGTTGTAAGATATAGCTAGACCTTGAATAAGGTTGTTGTTGAAGCTTCTGAATCTTGTATTTAGATATTTAAATAATAAATTAATCCGGCTGAAATTCGTTATGCACGCCATGTTTTGTTATACAAATATTTATCAAATGAAATAATTACTCATCGATCAATTTACTTCTTTTTGGTATATTTGACATTTTCGTACGTCCTAGATAGTTCGTCGGTATAAAATTTTCTTACAAATGCTTGATTGTTTTTACAATTGCATAGATAGCAAACTAATAAATGAAACAGTATAGATTGAATGGCTGATATGCATAATACAACTGTACCAATGTTTGAAAATACGAATAAATGCTCAACAAAATTCATAATTTGTTTATCCAATAATAATTAAAATATCGTCTAAACTTATAATAAATAATGCTCAAACTGATTTTATTACGTTCCTTACAATACGTTTACAGATTTCATCGAAGAGAAACCACCCCTCTTGTTATAAGCAAAAGATAGAGAAAGAGAGAAAGAGAAAGAGTGTCTGCACCGTGCGCGCAGGGTACATTCTAATGAAAATATAACAGTTTCTATGCGGAGTTCGTCTGCCTGGTTCGCTGCTCGGGCGCATCAACCTGACACATAAACTCTTATTATACTATACGTTAGGCTTGAAGAAGAGAGAGAGAGAGAGAGAGAGAGCGACGAGGAGCTGGCGCTAATGGAGCCACAAGTCAGCTCCTCGGGTATCGGGAGCAGCCGGCTCTACTGCGCCTCGTCTACTTATTTTATATTTAACCTTCATAAAGAAGAAGCTACTTACCGGACTAAGACTGTGTTTGCGAAGCTGCTGCTACTACTACTGTTGGATATTTAATAATACATCCCTTCTTTTAGCTAAGTAAAATAATCGTATACGGACACCTTGCGCGTGAAGGTTCTGCCGTTGTTCTTAGTGTGAGTCGTTCGTGTATCGTCGTCGGGGTGGGCGGATAATAAAAATTGGCCGGCTAAACTTTTGTGCGCCTCGTCTACCGCTCCCTCTCTCCATTTATGAACTTTATGATGATGTTTATGTAGTGAAAGACATAAAGAGTGGTTTGGGTACCACGTTGCCCTATATGCTACTTACAACGATCGCTTGAGATCAACAATATATATGTTAACTAGTTAGAAATAAGACTTAGTTAACTTACTATTCTCATACCGTTTTCAACCTGCTTGTCCTAATACCAAGTGGTTCACGCTGAACTAGGCAGCAATAAAAAATTGACAATGACATTTATAATTCAAAAATATTATCACGTATTTACAGCGTGTAATGCCATATGTATTGAAAATTATTGAAGCAGTTCTGCGTAAAGATGCGGATCACGTTAATAAGCAAACGCAAACTACATAAGAACGCAGCCAAGTTAGTCCCAAGCTTTCACACCTTGAAAATCAGTAAAAGCTTAGCAGGTATATATTTATAAAGGGACAAGATCAGCAACCCTTAGGACTATCTCTTTGCAGCAGAGACATACAAGATAGAAGATCCGATCGCTGTACAGTCTCATCCCACCCTCTAGCTTGATCTCAGTATACAGAAACATTGTATCGTCCATATTTTAGCGACAACAACGATCGGTGTATAGCTAATCGGGTCTTCGAAGATGCTTGCTTGGCTAATTGCTCCCTGGACTCTTCTCTCTCTCTCTCTCTCTCTCTCACTCCTTTGGTTCTATGGCTCTCGATAGTTGAGAGTGGGTTTTAGTGTCGTAATATAACGTCCACCATTAGATATAGACGTCTGGGTGTGTGCGTGTCCAGTTGGCCAGTTGGGTCTCTGAGATGATGCAAGGTCCCGGTGCGCTCTCTCTTTCGCCGGCGTACGACGTCGTGTGTGCGTGTGTGTGTATGTGTTTCGAACATATATTAGCATTCTAACCGACCATTATTATATGGGCGCGTGTTGCGCACTTGGAGCAAGTTTACCAACAATTCACACAGCGACGCCACGCCAGAGAGAGAGAGAGAGAGAGAGAGAGAGAGTCGAGGCTCTATAATGGCCCCACGGCTGCTTAATTTATCGCGGCTTATAATTAATAGCTTTGTAATTTTCATACGCTACCGCTCGCCAGACCTCACCTATCCCATCCTCTCTCCCTCTCTTGTGGACTACTCTCGTTCTATACTCGCACATACGATCTTTCCAAGCGTTACCGCGCGCATGCTCGTTGTATGGCCTAGACTAGTTACTGGACCTTTGCGCGATTTACGAGCACCTATACTCTTTCACTTTTTTAATATCAATTCAGCTGAATGGTTAGATCGGTAAACTAGATGCAATATTTTATAATAATGACTTTTTCAAAACTCTAATAATAATACATTTTGCAAACGCTTTCAATGACAATCTTTACTTATTTAATAATACAAAAATAGTTTAGTAGAGAAAATTTAGTTCTAAAATATAAGAAAAAGAATATATACACAGCGCTTTTTTAACGAACGTTTGATTAACTCTTATCTTGAGGGAAAAAAAGAAAGTATGTGGTTGTGAAATGTAGTCTCGGAGTTTTACAAACTAGTGCATCGACAATGGTAAGAGTCCGGTAGCATGCACATGACAGGACTGATGCGCGGGCGAGCGAGAGAAATCTGCTGGCTTATCTCTCGTCCAAAAGGGTCTCTCTCTCTCTCTCCCGTCATCCGGCGCGTACATAACTCGTTCGTGTGGCCCGGACGCTTTTCTTCTCACAGCAGCAGCAGTAGCCAGCGAGCGCGTCCTCGACTGGACGTACGCCGTCAGCAGCAAACGTCCGATACGGCCGAGATTTCTCGGGCCGTAGAGTTTGTCCAGCCGATTAGGCGTACACGTCAAAGCACATCCTAGAAGAAAGAGGGAGAAACTTTACGAGCGAAAATACCGCTCTGCTTCTGACAAACGGAATTCTTTACTTTTTAAACGTGACTGCTCTTGATAATTTTCTTTTGTATGCAAAAAGGAGGTAACTGGAACACCTCAACTTTAGTATCTATTCTTGTTCAATAAAAATAACAATGTTTTTGTCAAACCCAACTTGCACGACAAATTCTCTGGCAAACTTTAGCTCAGATAGACTTGGGGCAAAGAGAGATAGAAAGAGAGAGAGAGAGAGAGAGAGAGAGAGCGAGAGAGAGAGAGTAAGTGAGGCAAAGCTTGCACGATCCTTTAATGAATTGCATTTGTTGCGTGCCCGCGCTGAAGAGACGGCACCACCAGGCATGCCAGGCTTTATACACAAGAGAAGGTAGCGTCGTCAGAAGGGGAGGAAAAGGAGAGAGGGGGCTAAAGGAGGCGACAGGACGCATAATATAACGGACGTGCATAAATCCACGTGCCAGTCAACAATGTGCATAAATACTAACCCCTTGTACCTCTCGGCGCGCGACGACACGGTGGCAGCTGGCTTCAGGGGGTGTATGTATGTGTGTGAACGCGAACAACTTCTCTCTCGCTCTCTCTATCGCTCTTTCTCACTCTAGCTTTCCCTCTCTCTCTCCCTCCCTCTCCCTTTCTCTCCCTGGCCAACTATGCGACGTCGCCGTTCCTCACTCCGAGGAGAGACAGCCTGCGGTTATGCTCATCAGGATGTCCAAGCCGAATGAAATTTCAAGTCGCCTCTGCAGCAAGTTTCTCTGGGGGACGATCTTAGCTCGAGAGTTGCTTGCTTGTCCTATACTGCCGCGGGATAAGTCGAGGCACTTTAATGCGTGTAATTAAACTTTCAATTGCAACGGCCCCTGGCTTATGCTGCCTATTGCTATATATGTATGCACTGCTACGTTGCTTAGGATCTTTATGATGTGATAGATTTAGTGCTACCCGAGAAAGATAATTGTCTTTACGACACTATTAGGTTTTACCCTGAACGTGGTTTTCGTTTTTTTTTTCAATAGGTTAACTAAGCTACGAAAAAATAAGGCAAAGATCCGTATCGAAAAAAGTCCAGAAATCAGTCTCTTTTCCCAAAGGGATTGAATGTACAGCTGGACTTGGATAGGTTGTTGCTTTCGCAAATACATATATACGTTTCAATCTCAGGCGTAATCCTGGATGGGCGACGCGCGGTATTAGAAAAGTTTGTTTGGCTGTACATCACGCCAGTCTGCTTACCAGCAAAAGCCCTATTCTACCAAAACGTTTTTGTTATCACTGGAGATGACCAAAACATCTGTCTGAATTTAGTCGAGCTTGTAAACAGCACCAAAACGTTAAATTATTTTCTCGACTTTTCGGAAAATAATCAGAATGCCAGCCATATTTTATTACAAGATTAATTTCCAGTATTAAATCACAATAAATAATATTTTTTACTGTCTCAATTTCAACAGTTTTGTCAAGCAGTGATTGGAGTTTCAAAAACATTGGAAATGTATAGAAAGAGAAAGAGAGCGTACGAAAATCCAACTCACTTTTGCAGAAGCTACAGCTCACAAGGGACTTGAGGAACTCGCAATCTTATCCAACTAACGCCGTACTCTTTCGATCTCTTTCTCTCTTTCTTTTCGCCTTTTTTTCTTCTTTTCTTTTTTTCCCCTCTTTTCACGAGACAACTCGTCCCTTTTTGTCTTGCTCGCCTCAATTTCACGTCTTTGTTTATCTAATGCAGTGTGGCCTGCTCGGTCGAGTCGCTTTGCATTTTTATGAGATATTTATTTCGTGGAATTCGTTTTGTCTTCTACTCGCCGAGATATCCTACGATTGCGTTTTATGGTACTGCGCGCACAACTCTTACATACTTGTAAAGTTTTACATCCTTATCGAAGTAGCTGTGCTTTTGTGTTTATTATAATAGTTTAGTTCTATAAATAATGCGTAAAAATTCAACTGATTGCTAAATTATAGTATTATGGAAGTGCAGAATGTCAAACGATGACTCAACGTAGTACTGATATCGCGATTAGCTCCCTCTTTAACGATAAGCTAGTAGTATCCTTCTCTCACGCTAAAGGCCAAAACCCATAGATAGACATTTCTCCGGTCTGCGTAAAATACCTAAGTCAACGACTATTACACGTGTATCAGCTCATACTCTAGACATCTTATGACTTCGAATACCGACTTCGTTTTTTTAATAAGTATGTGGTCGCCTTTATTATTTCAAATATTGATACAACAGTGAAGCTGTATAATTTTGTATATTTCCTGTTTGAGTGCTAAGGAAATTAAATCATATCTATCCAATTACTAAATGAATCAAATTAGGTGCTACTTACAACTGCAATTATTCAGTATTTTAGTCTGTTTTCAGAAGAATACAAAGAATGAGACATAATTAGATATCGACGAGAAACTATACAAGCAAAGACAATGTAAAGAGAGCGAGTTTTGTCGCAAAGCCAGAACAGCGACGAGGAAAAAGGGTGGCGGTAAATGAGGCGAGGCCAATCGTTTCATTGCATCAATAGTCGTACACTGCGCTCTCTCATTCTCTCTCTCTCTCTCTCTCTCTCTGTCTCTCTCTCACTCGCTCGCCGAGTTATACCAACTTTCTTGATAAATCCCGCTTACTTTGCGCCATAACATAACTCGGCGGGAATCGAGAGAGAGAGAGAGGGGGGGGGGAGGAAGAGCACAGCCACGGAAGAATTGCGATGCGGTAACTTTAGATGAGCTTTTCCCGGTTTCTCAATTGTGTTATGCTGTCCTTGTGTGTCTTTCTATCTCTGCTCCTTCTCTCCCTCTCTCCTTTGGTTTCGAAGCATTTATAATACCTACGTGATTATATTGTCATGTACGGTTGTCTTTTATTAATTGTTTAGTTACATTTTATTATTCTTAATAGGTCAGTAAATAGAATGATTTTTACATTAATTTATTAAAAATTTCTTTATCCATAGTAAATATATATCACCACTTTGCGGAAATTTAAGAAAAAAAAATTCTCTTTCGTTTTAATTTCTCTTTCTAGTTTAATTTCACATATTCGCAATGATATAAAATTGTATAACCATCATGTTTAGAAAAATCCTTATGAAAGAAAAAAAAAGATTTTATTCAAACTGTAGATATCAATGATGGTTTTGTAAATTCCAATATATCTCTAATAATATATAGTATTATAACATAATAAAAAATAATACTCTCTTTATTTTGAGAAGAATTGACAAACATAAAATTTTACGATGGTATAAAACTCTAACTAAAATAATCTCATTTTAACTCGCACGTGACTCTTGACGATATAGACGAAAGAGTGAAACGGTTATACGGCAGAAAGCCAAAAAAAGAGAGAGTAGTGATATTTGTCGAAGCTCCCTACATGGAGTACGAGATTTCTGCGTGACGCTCGGTGCAGAGAGCGGATATAACGGCATTGTGCTCGACTAATTAGTCGCGCGGGCGCGAGAGATCTAGGAGGCAAATGGATTTAATTAACATTCCTCTCCCTCTCTCTTTCTCTCTCTCTCTCTCTCTCTCTCTTTCTCTGCACCCGACAAAATTGAAAGCTGTAAATGTCGCCCGCATGCTCTCCGCAATTCGATGAGGTGATCCGCCTTTATAACCCCTCCTTTCCAACAGCCTGAGCTCTTTTCACGCAAGTATTATACCCACCTCCTCCTCCTTCTCCTCTGAACTTGAATATTTTGTGGGAGTCCTCGACTGCTATAGAAAGTTATAAAATTATCAAATATTCTAGTGTTTCAAGTCATAAAGTTCTGAAGTGACTTAAGATGGAAATTGAGTTACCTGTAATATTATTATTTGGTCGATCAACATTGTACTTAGGAAAGTTTATTCTTCCATGTGGTATCACTAGTAATTAATCTTTATAAATTTATCTTAAATCAATCACACGCATGAATATAGTTTCAAAATTAAGTCATTCTATTAAAATTAAAATAATCAAATTATGAATCCACACTGTATATCAAACATCACGCCTTAAAAACTGTAATAAAAATAAATAGAATAACATCGTGGTTACATAAGCCCTCGGAATCACCGAACTTTAAAACCAATTCGTAACTTTGGCACAGCGACCGCGGGCGCAGCATACAAGAACAAATTTCACACACACAACGTTAAATCGCAATTTTATCTGTCATGTAGATGGGCGAGCTTATATTCTCTCGAGTCTGCAAACTTCGTAGTCGTATTGTCCGGTATAGAGGAGTTTTGGAAAATTTTCCGTTTTAGAGAACTGAAGGGAGAACTCTCGAAGCAAAGCTCGATAAGCGGGACTCGCATCTTCGCTAAGGTTTCAATTTTCGCGGGGCTAAGCGCCGAGCTCGGCACTTTCATCCGCCTCGACAAAACTAGCCCGGCGCCACGCTGGCTAAACATCGCCAAGTGAAGTCCCCGAGGGAAGGCCAACCTCTACCACTCGACTATCCTATACACTCTAAATCACGATCTTACTTGACGAGCATTTTGTCTTTCGAAACTAATGGAGTTCCCTTGGAATATCAATTAACGCTCGACTGCTACTGCTGCTGCTGCTGTTCCTGCTATTGGTCGCTACGGCGCGACACCGGACAAGTTTTGCTAGGGTAAAGGGCTGACCAGAGAGAATTTCCGACATGGATAATTTAATTTTCTAATTGTAACTATGTGCATTTCTTACGAAATGTTTGCGTAGTAAAGATCACGAAGGCTATTGTACAGGGATTCTAGAAGTTTTCATTCCCCGCCTGACCATACATGGAATATTCCACTTGTCACAAATGTATAGTTTTTCAGTTTTTCTTTTCCAACATTCTGAACAAAATCGATATTTTTTAGTTAATTAATTTTAATTTATGTCGGATACGAATAAAAAACTAACGTATGTTATATAATACCACAACAATCAATAAATAAATTGGAAAGTAACAAAATGAAATATATTTTTAGTATGACCTATACATCACTTTCAATTGAAATAAGTGAGTAAAGGATTGATAAATAACAGTAAAATGCAGTTAGAGAGTGAACTGAAAAATACGTAGTTAAGTGCCGTACTAATATTGACTCGAAGCCACCGCTCATTAACCTCGAGGGAACCGAAGGACTCCGAGCGTTTAAAAGTAACAAATAACGGCTGCTCACGAATTAGTCTAGCCACGAAGGATCCATGAAGAGGATAAGAAGAAAAAAGAAAACAAGAGAAAAGAGGTAGAGAAGGAGAAGCATAATTTATCGGCCGATGGTCGTCGCTATCCGGATCACTCGGTGTTAATTTCTCGAGAATAATTGAGATCAGCTGATCGATCGGGGAAGGTGGCGAGGAGAGTCGGCTAAGTCATCCCATTAGTCTTAGGTAAGATGCTCGTGAGAGGAGATCATCGATTTCGGCACGCCGCTGCCGCGGACGCTGGCTAAGGAAAATTAAATGATGCACACTATCCTGTGGAGAGGAGAGTTATTTGTCACGCTTCCCACGCTCTGAAAGAGAAAAAAAGAGAGGAAAAGCTTTTGCTTCTTTTCTGCTGTCGGTCGAACTTACACCAAGATCTGTATCTTTCCCTTTCCCTTTTCCAGATTTTTCCATGTGCAATGTAGCTTATATGGATTTCTCGTCTTCCTACCTTTGATGTCGTGTAATCATTGGAATGAACTGACCAGCCGAAGTTTTTTTCATTTACCTGTTTTTAGAAAATTATGCATGCAAAATTATACGATACTAATCTAAGAATACAAAAATAAGCTAATAAATATAACGGTGAATATTTTATGTAGATTGAAAATAATAATAATTAACTGTAAAATCTTTTCTCGGTGTCTGACTAATGCATGATTAAACTACTTACTTTTAGATCTACGATGAAAATACAAAATCGACTAGATACACGTACATTCAAAACTAATTCCGCAACATACGAAAATCAATAATTAATTCAACCAAACATACATCGTGCTCGTAAAGAAAAAAAAAGAAAAGAAAGAAGCAAGATAAAAATCGCAATCTCATTCAATCACGTATTCGTGCAAGAACCCGTCTCCTAATTTCTTCAATACCCCACGCAGTGCGCCTCGAAAATTACGCCACAATTCTTTTCCCCGCGCTCGCGTTCGCGAAGGAGGGGGAGAGAAAAGCGGCAACGAATCTATATATACTTACACAAGAGACGTGTAGGATATAAGGGTAAGAAGTGGTGGTGCTGGTGGTACTGGTGGTGGTAGTGGTGGCAAGTCAGTCTGATAACTTTTTCCTCCGTCTCTCGCTCGGGGCCTCGAATTTATGCCAGACATAGAATTAATGTGTGACAGATTTGTAGTTATTACGAGGAGGTGGCGCGTTCTCTCGGCTGGAAGACGAGTGGCCTCGGCATCTCTTTCTCTCTCTCTCTCTCTCTCTCTCTCGTTCACTCTTTCGCAGCGAAGCTGCCGGAGTCGCGCGGAAGTGAGCCCATTACTTATTATAACTGCCCTGGCGAGCAAGCGGCTGTCAAGCATCCATCATCGCGACGAATGGCTTCGCTGCCAATAACATCCGCCGTCATCGCTAACTTCTCTCTCTCTCGCGCACAGCCCAACGTCACCAAACGTTATTTATATGTATTAATTTTATCCAACCACCCAACTCTTTCGCGTATATGACTGACATCGATTCGCTTGGTTGCTTGACGGATAGCGTGTGACTCATGGCAGATTTTCATTAAACTTCGACGCGAGCGATTTTTCAAATAGCCTTGCCCGGCCGCGCCGGCTTCTTGTGTTTCGTCGAAGGTCTTTCATTTTTTCCCTTCTTTTTCACTGTATGACGCCGTTTGGTAATTTATGTCACCATATCGAGCGACAAAGAATTAATTGCTTAATATCAAACGATTATTTTTCACGGGTTTTCTTGTCTTTTCTTTTCTATCTGGGAAATCAGTTGACGTTTAATCACCAGTAAATAAGGGTTTCAAATATTTCATGACTGCGATGGTGCTTTTTGGCTACATTTATACATCGTTAACTGATGTACGTTTCTCCAATTAATGACATATTCGTAATTTTTCAACAAACATAAATAATTGATAACATCAATAATATCTATTGTAATCTAATGAATAAATGTTGACTTAATTAACAAAAATAAATTGAGAAACATTATTTCGATCTCTTCGAACCTATCATTGTGGATAGATTTCAGTAAAATATAAATACAAATCCACCGATTATTTTCCTCACTCAGCAGCAATATCTAACATACACTCATAAGCCATAAAGTATTCGAAAGATTTGCAACCCCAAAACTCCAAACAGGTCGACGGAATAACTGTATTACGTCAGAAGGCGAGTCGTAAAACTTTTCGACGCGATCGCCGAAGCTCTCTCTTATGCTTCTATGTACGCGTATATATATATAAGTATTGAAGCTAAAGGCTTCCTTATCGGTGGGCCACCTTTCGGCTTCTAGCGTATCTTCGCCTCTCTTGCGACGACGACGTAAGGGCCATATCTAGTCGACTTATTTACGATCGACGTAAGCCCCTCTCTCTCTCTCTCTCTCTCTCGCGCGCGCGCACGTTGGATATCGATAGCACGCTGCCGTCGTTTTTTTACCCCATTTTCCTTCGAGCCTTCTCCTTATTCTTGCCTCTTGATCTCCGTGGCTGGACATCCGATGCCAACCTCTCTTGGACTTCCTCGAGTTCTCGGATTTTTATCAGTTCGGCCCTAACGGATTTACGATTCTCTTGCGATTCCAAGATTTGAGCGTTGCGACTACTTTCTCTCTCTCTCTCTCTCTCTCACTCTTTCTTTTTCTTCTGTTTGTCATCAGTCATAAAATTTATTGATCTTTACTTTCATTGATAAGAAATCGGATTATGTCGCATTTTTAGTTTAAAAAATACTTCTAGAAACGACAATTTTTACATATATTGAAAATTTGAGTAAATCAGAATATAAATATATTTACAGGTGTGACAATTAGTCTTTCTTTAAAGAATCAAATAGAAAATTAAAACGATTTGAAATTAAAAATATTTTAAAAACTAATTATCGAATATTAACCAGAAAAAAAATGTGTTAACATCATAAAAATGTATTTTGAAAAAACTTTCTACATGTAATACAGAGCAAAAAAAGCATATCTATTCAACGTAAAATACCTAATGGACAAATCTGAACGCGGTCACGGCAATTGCTAAAGTGAGCCCTTTCCCACGTATAAGCCATGAAGCGCTGATGAATTTAGTGTATAAACGGTGTGTCGGGGTGATCGTGCAATGATTCGGGGAAAGCTAGCAAGTGGCGCAATACGTGTATATATATGTGAGAGCTTGCAAGCTCTACGTCAAGCGGGTACGCGAGCATCGCAAACCATATCCCCTCACTCTACACATGCATACAGTATAGCCGTCTATCGTCGGTGGAGCATATGGCAGCAGTAGCAGCAGCAGCAGCTCGTATCTGGACAGCGGAGTGACTCATGCTGGATTACGCTGATTGCTTGTTTATGGTCATTAACATCGCTCGTGGTCGCCATAACCCGAGCGGCGAATTTACATCAGGTGACGATCGCCCAGGCACGTCAATGATTATGCGCATACCCTGAACCTCTAACACACACATACACGCACACACACACGCGCGCGCGCACCCACACACACAAAAGCACACTGAGAGACAGAGCGTATCGAATTGATGCAATTAGCCGTCTTTGTTTATGCGCGATGCGGCCTACGGATTACCTTGCGCGGACGCGCGCGCAAGCGAAGCTGGGCTTTTGCCCAGACGTGAATTACACGAAGCGAGTAATGAGACACCTATATATATCCCACTAGCTTTTCCCAAATTTCAAGCGAGACAGACATTCAGATATATTCGAATAAAATCGATATTTTAATATATTGAAAAGCTAACGAAAGCCGAACAATAGTTTGTATATACGCTATGAATTGCTTATGTTGTTGCTATTTTTATCCCACAACTTATACATTAATTTATTTGAAAAAATGCATTACGAAAAATGACTTGTTTTATTCACACGCTAAACTACGTGTAAAAATATTTCAACTACAGTATATTCCACGAGTACAATCTCACTAAATAAATTACTAAAGCATTTCGTATAGATTCAAGCGATCGTCCCGTGCGGCATACACATAGATATCGCACAACTTGGCAATCTTGGCGCGTCCATCGAAAATGCGATCCAGCGCGACGATGCACTCACAGTGTATCATACACATACGCACATATATACTCATTCACACACACACACACACACACACACACACACACACACACACACACACACACACACACACACACACACACACACACACACACACACACAAATGAGAGAGAGAGGGAGGTGAGGGGAGGGGGAACGTGCACACGCACGAGGCATTTAACGTTTGCAACCCTGACTGATGGAAACGGAGCTGCAGGGCTGTATGTGCTGGAGGCTTAGCAATTATACGAGAGGGAACTGAGGGGAGGAAGGGATGTCTGGGCGACACGCACCACGCCGTCACATACATCGCGCAGCAAGTATACGCGCGTGTACGTGTGCTATATATTGATAAAATCGTAGTACTCCTACTATATATGTTTGCGTCTACTACGTGTACATGTGTATGTATAGGTGTATGGGCGAGTTTGTGTAGGTGTCCATTGTGCTAGAAATTCATAGTGGATTTAGGGAATCGCCGGAGTAGCGCGGCGCGTCCTCGATAAATGCGTCATATACGAAGCCGATCGTACGTTTCTGGGGCTTGGATTTTGCATTCGACCCTTATTAAAGCTATCCTTCATTTGTAATTATCTCTCTTACGGCCACGTCCGCTCGCATGTATTACCGATCTGTCTGCGAATCTCGATCCTAGTGTGTGCCGATTGGGATTTAAGTTTTCCACTTAACTTTTATCTAATGAAGTTTTTTATTAAGAACGTAAATGACGATTACAAACTTTTTCTGGATTATTATTAAGTAATTGTTGAAATTGATTTCTTTCGTATGAATGTGCACTTTTTACACATACCAAGTTGTGCAACTACACATTTAATTGTGAATGAATTCCAAGAGTTCATTATTAAATAAGACTAATTTAGATATATTATTTTTTTTTTAAACTCACTCGTTTATACTCGTATAATTTTTAAATTTTATCTAGTAAAACCACGATCCACAAGGTACAACCTGATACAATTTATTTGAAAATAAAATCAAGCGAAACCCGCGTGAATCGAGCAGTTTACGACACACATTTGGCATATAAACCACGTCAACATCGTTTTCCAAGCACCACTCTCCGTAAAATAAACCCATGTTGCTCTCTCTCTCTCTCTCAAAAACTCGGCATCCCAACAATAAACATCTTATCGCGTGAATGAAAAACAACATTATCAAACGGCTCTGTTGTAAAATGGAGTTACAAGCATGTGGCTGCCATTTCTAGATCGCTATCACTCCTGCTCGTGTGTGTGCGCTTGTGTATATGTATGTCCACCGAATCTAGAATCATGGGGCTTAACACTAACGTGCACTCGTAATTCGCGCGCTCACGCACACACACACACACGTATATATACGCATTCGTGGAATATAGCGTCAAACGGCCCACCACCCCTTGATTGCCTCATTGGATCGCATTATGTCCACGCCATTATCATAATTCAGGGATTTTTCACGGCGGCATTCAACATCCACCCCCTCCTTCGTTCTCGCACTCTCTCTCTCCCTCTCTCCCTCTCCCACCCTCCCTACCGGTTGACTGCGCTTTCGATTGCCTCTGCACAAGATAGACGAGTAAAAGAGGCAAAGAGGATGATAATGACACGTGCACGCACGATTGGATGAACAGATAAAAATAATTACTCGTTCGATTTGCCTTTCTTTCAATTTTCGCATGCAATCCACTTCGACTGATTTATTATATGTAAACTGCCAATTTCGTTTCACGGATTTGAGCATCATTATTAAAGCATCAAACGATCGGATTTTTATTTTCTCTAATTGTAAACACTCGTTTTTCGAGTGCTTTGGCATTTTAATAATCATATTTATCTTTTTCTTTTATGCTCGCGTAGTCATTATTGCGAATGAATCATTAACATTCGACTATTGTTTCTGGAAATGAAAAGATGATATTTTATAATGTTTTGAATTTTGATCAGTATAAATATATTATGAGGAATCAATTCAACAGAGCTCGATATGCAATTTTAAAAATGAATAACAAAATGCCTACAGATAATACCGAACTCTTGTTTAATTAAACTGATTACCATGATCTCGTCGTTTGCACGATATTGTCAAACTCGAAAGAAACGACGCAGAAAAAGCCCCGAAGGATTAAGAAAAAATCAAAAATAAAGAGGTAGATCGCGTTACACATTAGAGGCGATGTGTAAATTGAAGCGAAAACTCTGTGCCTCGCGGCGTTTTCATAAATGACCGAAGGAGGAGGTTGCAAAAGGGTTTGTACGCGTGTACGGAGTGTCCTGCAAGATTTTCTCTCGTTTGCTTGCCACCCTTAATTTATTGATATAATCAGCTCAGCTTTGTTAAGCACGCATAATAAGGACGTCAGAAAGGAAAACGCTTGCACGAAAGGGGCGGACGACACTATATACAGGATTATTCACGCACCACTGCGGAAAACTCGCGACTTTCATGTGTAATTATTGTTTCCATAAATAATTACCTTCTCTTTCGCATCTTCGACTTCTATACGCTTCTAATTAATTGGATACATTACTTACAAACGGACTCGCTTAAATGCACCTGTTATTTAAGTCGCTTCTTTAGTTGACCTGGATGACTTAACGCGAATGAATAATTTTTCCTACTTTTCTTAGAATCAAGAAAAATAATTATTTGAATAAATCGTCAAAATAGTTTTATTTCGATATTTCTTCATCACGTTTCACTTAGAGAATTCTTTTATATTTCCAATTACATTTCATAACCATAAAACTTGATCAAATAGAAAAAAAATTATAAATAAAAATATTGGAAACGCATTACATTATTCAAATCGGTTCGATTAGTATATAAACAGTCTAAAATTGGCTGCAACAACGAGAAAGAGAAAAAGAGCCAAAAAGAAAAAAACACCCGCAGCGATCAAACACTCCAATCAATTCATTTGTCTTTTTCGTCCACTGTCCATTGCTCTTTCAAGAGGTGCAGCCGCAAAAAAGTCCGCATCCACTATCCATCTTTCTCTTTCTCTTTTTTTCTTTCACTGCGTGCACACATGCACGTAACAGCGGGAGAGTGAGTGAGACACGTGGCACTGCTGCGACAGTAATCACTTGGTGATGTAGTCCCCTCGTCGAACGAAACGAGGCGAGAGAGCGATTGCGAGTGAGAGAGAGAGAGAGAGAACGAGTGATGGGCAAAGAGAAAGAGAACGACGAGATTGAGTGAGAGAGAAAGAGACTTTTAAGCGACGAACGATGGACAGCCGAGAGAAACAGAGAGATACGAGGATTCCCCGCAGGCAGGTGCTACGCGCACTTTTTGCTCTCGGTTTTATATACGTGTATATAGTTGCGCAGAGTGTCGCTGAAATTTAAACACTCGCTTGTCGCGTGATCGCGTCTCTTCTGTTTTTTTTAGCTACGTTATAGAAGCTTTACTGTTTATAAACGTTTCTGCGTTTGCTTTGTTTTTTTTCGGCTTGAATAATTTATATTTATGGTTTATTTATGTTATTGCTATAAATTTCAAATTCGACGTGTTTTAACTAAATATTTTTTTAGTACTTCATCGAGTAATACAAAGATGATCTCTGAAAAGCTGCTTATTAATGATATAATATTACTATTAGATGAGAAAAGAGATATCATGTAAAGCGAGACAAAAGTAGATAAAGCATAGAAGGAAAGGGGTCAAGTGACGGGTATAAACTGTGTATGTGTGTGTGAGTATTAGAGCGATTGACTGGCGGACGTAGCTCGAACACGTGCCGCTGGCCGTACGTGGCAACACATGTAACGTACTACCGCTATGTATCTCTGGCAGTATATACCTCGTGTTTATGTGCCATGGCATAGCGCGTCGCCGCTGCAATAGACCCTCGCGCATCTCCAACTCGCCCTCATTCTCTCTCTCACTTCCTCACTCTCTCTCTCTCTCTCTCCCTCTCCCCCTCTCTCTCTCTCTCTTTCTCTCTGTATCTCTGACGATTTGCCACATCTGCGCTCTCGTTTTCTCGCGATATATCTATCTCGAATTCTCCATACTCCCTTGTTGTTTTTTTTTTCTTCGACGCTAGATGTATTTTAAGGGGAGTCCACTGATTAAATCTCTCGAGACTATCGATGAATTGTGGGCACACACATATGCAAGCTCAACTGTTGGTAGTTATTGTAGCAATAAAAAGTGATAATGCAAAGGTGCATAGATAAAATTACGTTAAGGACAAAATATATCCTAAACGTAATTTTGCGATACGAGACGCCATAACTTATCATTATCTGTATATATAACAATAACAATAGTAATAAGATTTAATTTACGACAATAATAATTTTTCCATCAAAAGAATGTACTTAGATAACAAAATTTTAGCGAATTCCAAATCTCCCAATGTAGCTGAAAAATCTGTAACAGCAGAGTGCACAATTCAGCAAAAGTTCACTATATTAATTCAAATGTCGTGCAATTCGGGCGCAATCATAATTTGTAGCAACCAGTGCAATTGCTGATCGCCGGCATATGTATAGTAAATGCAAAGGCAAAAAAAAACAAAAACGATGCCTGTGGCTGGCAGCTTTACTCCGCAGATTTACTCCGCATATATATATTCGGAAAAATCTCGCATACACATATACATATCACGATTGCGCGTGAAATTTTGATGCAAATCGGTCGAACGATCTCTCCAACCAAAAAAAGAAGGAGTTTGCCGATCGTGAAATATATTGCCAAACCAAAAAATATTGGTAATATATATGTACACACATGCGTAAGTGTGATCGCGTCACCGTGCGTGCCAGTTAATGGTGATGCGACAAAAATGTAAATACGCGATATCGTCGCAGGATTTCGACGCATAAATCTCGTGTTAATGTGCGGAAAAGAGAGTGAGATCGACGCGGGGAAGGATAGAGCGAGGGAGAAAGAGAGAAAAAATATTTATGGAGGGGTGAAAAGAGCGCAGTGGTTGGAGTGGAGTACGTCGCATTGCGAGTCTGGAGTTCATCAGAAGTTTTAGGTGGATGAGTATTGAAAATTATTCGATAAGTTTCTGAAACGTCAAGGGTGAACGAAATTTGCTTTAATAATTTTCAGTTGTGTATACACTAGGAACTATATTGTTTAATAATTTTATGTATACGTGTATATTGTTTATAAAAAGATAGTCAATGTTATAAAATAACCCGATAATCTAGTTATTGTTATTCTTACGATAAATTGAAAAAAAAATTTTATTGACGGAGTATGTAATCGTGTCCCATACAAACTATTCCATGTCTACTTTTCAGCGATTCAAGACCAAATAAACGCAGTAATATTTCCCAGAATCAAACTTTGCGGAACATCTGTTATCCTGCTTTGCAAAGCAAACACTTACACTCCCGACCATGGCGAAAGTGAGAAAGAAACAGAGATACACTCACAAGGAAGGAGCAGAGCGAAAGGTAAAGAGGAGAAATTAAAGAGCTAGAGCACAACACAAGACAAAAAAAGAGAGAGAGAGGAGGGGGGGGGGGTCCACGGCACAATAGATCACGAGCGTGCGCTGCTCCTTCGAAAAACATCCATAAAACGCAGTAGGGCGGACTCGGCGACAATAAACTCTACATATAAATCTTGCGCCTTGACGCGCTGATACGCTGATGGCGAGCACGATAATCTCCGAGAATGCCTGAGTCCCCTCTCTGTCTCTCTCTTCTTTCTTCTCGCTTCACCCCCTTCATCCATCCTAGAACGTCGCGTATCCTGAATTTGCATCCACGGACTGCATAAATTTTGCCCCGCTCGTTTGTATAAACTTTCACGTGCGCGCCAAAGTCCGAAATATTTTTTGGCTGAACGCGGGCTTTCAATCAGGCCTTTCATCGATTTCTCGAACCCCCAAACCGTAGTTGACTTAAATTTCGAAATATCTTTTCTTTCACCGCTAAGAATAATTGCCAGTTGCCTGGGTTATTTATAGATGTTGATTTCTAAATTTCAATAAGTTAATTCGTGTATATCGATGTCGAAAGCCTGCTATTCTCGCGTCTGATAAAATCTTTCCTTTTTGTAGCAACTTGAATTCCAATGGAATTTGAAATGATGGAGGTGAATTTTCGACGATTTTTCATCAGGCTATGGAAATGTAATTCATGCGTTCTCTCTCTCTCTCTCTCTCTCTCTCTCTCTCTCTGTATCTCGACTTTCGGGAGCACTATATTATACGTTTGTCTTAATTCTTCCAAGTCAAGGGTGACATTCTCGTACTGAAGGAAGATAAATCAATTGTAAATTATGTATACTTTATTCGTAATAATATACAAAGAATTTTTCAATAGACAGGAAACATACATACTGTACTGATATATCAATCGTCAAACTAAAGTACTTGTATAAAATAAACAAAAGTTTTAGTGAATTAAATTACGGCATTGGTTCACATGTACGAGCTGAGAAGACTTGAAATCGCAAACATGCAAAAACAGTACAAATAGGTAATAAGTGTAATGAGTTCATCCGCGATTAATACTATTTAAACAGGAATCAAAGCACACGTAAGAGCTATGACTTAGTGGAATTAAAGTCTGAGCCGGTCTCTCTCCCTTTCTCTCTCTCTCTCTCTCTCTCTCTCTCTCCCTCTCTCTCAATGCGCGAAAGCGTGTCTGCTAGCGTATCTCAAGCCGTAATTCACCGCGTTCGCGCTCTTCTCGCCGCCGCACTTCCTAAATGCTCCTAACTCGACTGCTCCTTCGCTTTACCCAGATCAAACAATGGCGCGTGAAATTTCAACTCTGAACCAATGCGTCCTCGTCTTACCCTTCCTCTTTCCCTCGGAGGCTATTTTCTTCCGATTATTGGCTGACGTAATCAAGATTTGTTGATTTATATATTTTTATTTTTGTTTTCATTGATGTTGAATCTGTATTAAAAAAGTTTATTATTTTTATTGATGAAATGCTATATATAACATCAACTTATTATAACTTACTCTATATTTTCTAAATTTAATTGTAGGTAGCTTGATTAAAATTTAAATCAATTACTTGGAATGCACACGTAATTCATTTTCGCTATAGTTTACATATACTTTCCACAGAACATCCGTTGATCGCGAAAGTGGTTGGCTTTCCAAATGACTTCAACAGAACCGTTTAATTGAGTTGATCGAATCAAGACGCAACTTCCCAAGTGCATCAGCATCGTCAACTCGTTGAAGCAAAAGGTTACTCACACTAAACCAATCCCTTCTCAATAGCTTTTCCGTCCTTCTTCCCCAAGGGAATGCTATCCTTTTCCTCAACTACACACTCAAATCCTTTCGACAGGCTTAAATAAAAAAAAGATTTCTCCTAACGAACACTCTTCGGAGTAAAAGATTCTATATACGAAGGCTCTGACACGTTTAATCGTCGCGAGGAGCTATAACGCACTGCGTCGTCGTCGTCGTCGTTAACGGGGGTGCCTCAACCGATAAAGTGGCGTTGCACGGATGACACTGATCGCATAGGACACTGCGTATACACGCTCTCGCTGTACGCGTAAAGTGTTTAGCTTGACGTAGCCACGAGGGAGAGGCAGCAGAGCCTGAGAAAGAGGAGCGTCGAGCTATATAAGTGAACGAAGGGATGAGAGCAAGAGAGAGAGAGGCAAATCGCTTCTCCATGTAGACGTTTTAGTAGCGTAAATTGCTGGCAACGTGCAAAGTATATGTCAAAATAATTTGCACGGGAAAGGTGCAATTATTATTTTACTAGGAAATTTTTCTTTTTTCTCCAACATGAGTCTTCTGCTCGATTGATAAACTCCTCGTTCTATAAAAGCTATACAATGCATTTTATTACGACAGAAAATAAATTAAAAAGTTACTAGGCAATAATAAATTGGAATGGTCAACAGCAGCAGAAATATCAAAGTCAATTTTTTGAAATGACAAACTCCGTGGTTGCAGCTCTCAGTCACGCGAAACACGAAAGCGAGATATATAATTCATAAACATTAATTATAAAACGTCTAAACGATAGCACTGAAAATACCCATATCAATGTCAAGAACAATGTCCAGCGAAACAAACAGACGCTGAAACAATGGCCATCCATAACACACACGTAGCAAAGCAGTAGTAGCAGCAGCAGCAGCAGCAAACGACGACTACGTCAACCAGCCGATCAATCACGCAGAGATCATTGTGTCTTCCCATATATACAACAGGTATACACATATACACGAGCCTATACACGTGCAGATTATTGTTCATGGATGGTGGGGGTACATTGTCAAGCTATGGAAGCTGGCTTTGGCTTATGAAGCCTGCACGACGAGACAAGCTATGCACACTAATAATTGAGCGCCGCTCTGTCTAGTTAACGCCATATAGCAAGAGCGCCCAAACTCATCGTCGCTTTAGCGGCGCGATGCGTGACAAATCCATCTTAGGTTAAAGCATAGTACAGTATATATACGTATGCTTTGCGCGCACACATACATATATGCATACACACACGCGCGCGCGATCGAAGGGTTGTTTCTCACAGCGAACTAGAGGCTGTTGCTGCTACAGCCACCGCGTACCGACAAGTCGACACCTTAAGCGACGCAGACAAAGTGAGCATGACGCCCCGATTGAGCGAACGCAAGTGTTAACACGTGTGTGTGTGTGGGGCTGTAGACTCCGACGTTCATGTCACTCCGTTATGATGAAATTGAGTTTGTTGTCAAGTTTGAACATTGATTTTTTTTTATTTTTGAGTAAATAAAAAAGTTTCCGTATTATAAAAATAATTAGATTAAAATTTGATCATGACTTTCATACTTAGTGTTGCACATAATTCATGCTGAAAAAAGTTAAGACTTATTAGTCAAGCATCATTGATAATGAATTGCCTCGTTATATCCCCCCTCCCTTCCACCGCACTCACTATTTACAAAGCAGTCCAAGAAAGGCAACGAGACGAACAACGGCTAAGAATCCACGCACCACGGAGTTAATGGCTCGAAGTGGCAATCCGTAAACGAATTTTAAGAAAAGTTCGGCGACGACTTTCAATTTGAATGGCGCTCGAGGGCGAAAGTGGGAGGAGACACTGACTTTCTCGGGCTCCGTTTCCTTCTCTCTCTCTCTCTTTCTCTATCTTGTGCTCGCACGAGTTTAAATTTATGTTCGTTGGAGAAAAGGGGAGAGAAGGAGGCAGTGACGATTGTGTGCGCGACAACGACGACGAGATAATGTCGCAGCTACTGCAGCGTCTCGCGGATTTTTTTTATATCGCGTCCTTCCTTCCTGCATTCGTCAGCAGCAGCACGAGCAAGAAGAAGCCAGCTGCATCCGAACGACGAACGGCTCTCAAGTGAATAATTTAATTACGCTCTCTCTCTCCTTTCTCTCTCTCTCTCTCTCTCACTCTCTCACTCAACGACTTTCCTCCCATTCTCTTACTCTCTCTCTCTTTCTCTCTCTCTCTCTCTCTCTCTCTCACTCACTCTTTTGATGGCCTCCAAGACGCTGAGGATAGAGAGAATAAGAGAGAAAGCACGAGTGTCGCGGACGTTACCGGAAAATTAAGGGAACCCCTCGACAATTGTCAAAGCAGAGGATGAAAAAAAAAGAAGAAATTATGAATGGAAAAAGCTTGGCCTATAGAGATGTGCAGGAAAAATAATCTGTCAATTGCAATCACAATTGGTAGATTACGTCGAATGCAATGACGAACGTTCAATTCAATAGAAATGTCAAAAAATAAACAAACAAAAGAAAGGGGAAGATTACGATTTCGATTTTTAACCATGTACGAAAAATATATATATATATATGCGTAAAAGTACGCACACTTGAGAATGATTTAAAGGAAGGTAGATTTCTCCGAGGAATCGTCTGAATGAACAAAGTCCTGTCATTTTTCTGTATGGTCTGATCTTCTTTCTAGGCCGCGAGGAGGAGAATGCCAGATGGATGGACGCGCCGATCACGCAAGGGAATTGAATGTAAAACGAAGCGGTCGCCAGCCACTTTCACGGAAGAACACCGACCATTTTTCATTAAGCTTTCTGTAAGAGAACGGAGAGAGAGAGAAAGAGAGAGAGAGAGAGAGAGAAAGGGAGAGAGATCGATAGAGAGAGAGAGAGAGAAGATGCTTACATCAGTCTCTTTTTTTGCCACAACGATTTTTCATTTATTTCATAGCTCTAGAAATATCTTGAACTGACAGTTTTGATCTCCATCACTGAGTCATTGGGAAAAATATTTTTTCTTTTAAAATATATTATTTCATTTTTAAATAAATGATTACATTTTTTTATAAAAATTTTAGAAATATAGGAAACATACTACTTTAACAATAAAATATACATATCATCTTATCAAAACTTTTTTGTGTAATCCATCCTGCAGCAAGTAACAAAGTACAGTACATCCCCAACTGCTGACAACAGATTTTCGTGCAAATATCAAGTAGAATCTCATGAGCAAAAGCACGTAGCAAGAAAAAAACAAGAAGAAAAGTTGTACGAACACTCGAGCGAAGAATAACGGGTGAATTAACGAAATTTCTAGCGAGCAGATTGAATTTCCAAGGGCGGAAGGGGGGAGGCATGTGTGTATCCATGCAAACCGATCGCTATATATATATAAATATATACACGTATACATGTGCGCGGCGATGGCGGTGGTTCAGCCGAGAGACATAGCGACACAATCAATAAACAACACGTGTAGATAACAATCCCGGACGGAGGATCGCCCTGTTTTCTCGGAAGGCCAAGCGCGGTAATTGTCGTACGTGCTACTGGTCGTCTCTGCACCGTATTGCTCGTCCAGAGAGAAAGACAGAGAGAAAGAGAGGGAGGGAGAGAGAGAGAGAGAGAGAGAGATAGCCTGCGATCGTAACGCAAGCAGCACCAACGGACGCCTCAATGTGTATGTGTATGCGTGTATCTATGGGTAGCTCCATAGGGAGAACCGTTCGTGATACTTGGACACTCGTACAGGCGATGTATCGAAGAGAGAGAGAGAGAGAGAGAGAGAAGTTGCTGGACGCAGATCGAAAAAATAAAGTGAGATTTTGTATCCTTTCCGGAAATTCAGATTTCTCCATTTTGTAGATAATGTAATAAAAAATGTTACATTACTGTAATTGAAAGATGCAGTCGAAATGAATGACCGTTTGACTATACCTGACTTCCACTACTTATTTCATGAACATGTTTCACCAATAACTTTTCCCATTTCCTTTCAGTGGAGTCATTTAGAAATCGTAGTATTCTTGAAATCTTCATGTAATTGATCAATTCAAAATGTAATGGATTATCATAATGAAAAAAAAAACAAAGTCAGTGACATTACATTTATGTCTCTCAACATAATCATTCTTACTTACTCGTACTTATCTTGATTATGAGAACTGTGCGAATAAAAGTAGGCTAAAAACAAACAAAAATAAGAAAGACAGAATAGTGCGAAAGGCAGTGTTTGTAAAAAGCAAAAGCACGGAAAAAAACAAGCCGTGAAGTCCTATAGCAAAAGAATGAGAGAGAGAGAGAGAGTGAGAGAGAAGTTGGACAGAGAGAAAAGCTAGAATAAAGAGTGCGCGTGGATTAAGAATGCTTCCTCGGAGACGAGTTATAGTCGCTTCCTTCCCGTAGTTGGAATTAATCGGCCATTCCGGAGGCGATGCATTAACAGACAGAGAACGAATACGCGCACTCTCTCTCTCTCCCTCTCGCTCGCTCCCTTACTCCTTCCTTTTCTTCTTTTTGCTCCTCGGACTTTACTCCTATCGCCTTTTTCATCAATGCTCGTCGACAAATTTAGCACCCTTTTACTCAGTTTTTATCGATATTGCGCACCATTATGCATGACGACTTTTTTATTCTTATTTGAGATAGACTCAATAATGAAATCTTTTGCATTTCCAAAGTTCATTTTGCGATTGCTTGCACTTATAAAATTGAAATTCGAAAAATAAACTTCAAAACCAAGTTAGGAATCGATTGATGAAGATATAATTTTGTGAAATTCTCTCATCCAAGATATTTGGCACATCTATTAATTTTCTTTGTATTGTTTATTATTAACTATTATTTTTATGTTTCGCCGTCGTACGGCCGAATGCGTTTAATTAGATCACAAACAAATGTCATCGAGACAGAATACAAGTTCAAATTTAGCCATTCTCGCTTTCCTAAAGGATGACAGCCAATCTAGCTCACGTCACGTTACGTCATGTCAAAGGCGCATCACGTTGCCTTTGTATATACGTATATACATATACATGTATGGAAGTATATAGTAGCTCACTTGCCATTAGCCGTCGTGTTCTATCGCTCGCGTGATGGGAATCCAGCGCGAAAGCATTATTCGCCGTGCTTATAAGCCGAGGCGCGCGTGTGCGTCATTCTCCGAGCGCGCAACATACACATACACGTAAGGATGAAAAATTAACATATCCATCATCGCATTGTATAGATCTATACAGAGCATTAATGCGCCAAGGAGATTGACAAGCTAATATTATCAGCCGCCTAACCATGCGAGTTTGTGAACTATCTACTTTAGTTGATGTTTTTTAGTAAATAAAAAAAATTTCTACTTAAATTAAATACATATATATTTATTCTTATTTGCATTTCCAAAGCTTGTTTTACGATTGCTTGCACTTATAAAATTGAAATACGAAAAGTAACTTCAAAACCAAGTTAAAAACAGATTGATGCTTTTTTTCGGTATACTTAATAACTACTTTACACCTAAAATACTTACTTGCGTTAGATTATTATCAATCGAGGTTGATTTTTATTTAGCTATTTTTTCATTGTTTCAAAGAAAATTAAAAATTTCGAAATGATCTATCGTGATTGTTAGTTCCAGTATATGAAAGTTAAAACTATGTTCAATTCCATCTAGGGGACAAAACCCGATCAATCCATTAAAATCCGATATCTATGACAACGTTACTTCTCAATAATGCTTTTTATTTCAAGAATCGAGAAACTAACGGACAAACTTTAAAATTGATGAAACTTCGAAATTAATCGAAATTAATTTCCACTGTATAACTAACCGGTTAGAAACTTAATATTTTCTAAGCGTGGCTAAAAAAAAGAAAAGGAAGAGTGGCAAGGAAGAGTCGCAAAAATTTATTCGGCAACTTCTCAAGGGCTTTAGCGCAAAAAGCAACGAGGCCATTATAATGTCGGTGGCCGTGGGTGCGCGTTGCGCTCCTCGCTAAATCTCGTATGCAAAGCTAGCGCAAAATAAAGCCGCGCAAAAATCAGAGCAAAGTCATAGTCAAGTCTCGTTTCCAAAGACCCACCGACCACTCGCGCGTTGAGCTTACGCGTTGGGATTAGAAGAAGACCACACACACATACACAACAAACAAAAGACACAACCTACCGATACGTGCGGCATGCAAATATTCTGGTTGGAAAAGCGAAAAGTTGGAAAGGGAAGCTTCGCTAATTACAATCTTGACTACGACAAAACTTTTTGGCTTATTGTGTTCGCTATACTACTTGCGTGAAGTGTCCACTAGGGGGATGCGCGCAAGAACCCCTCTTGAAAAGAGAGCAAAACCGGAGCACCTTGCAATACTCTAGGCTTTGAATTCTTAACGCTGATGCTTATTGCATAAAGGATTACGTGGGAATTGTGGTTCGTTAGTTTATAACCTGATATGGATTTTTTTATTCGTTTTTTTCATTTACAGTAACATTTTGGTGACTTGCTACATATGTAATTGATCAAATAAGCCGAAACCTACGTGGAAAACAAAGACGCAGTCAGCCAAGAATGCAGCTCACGACATCGTGCACATGCGCAAGTTCAGGAAATTGGCGTGTGCGTCTGTGTGTCCGAGTAGAGTAGGTATATATAGGCGAAGACACACGCCGCACGAGACAAGCGTCTGACGGGTGGAGGTGGCACGGACGAGGGTGGCGTCGGTCCACTTAAAATCGATACGGACGATGCAGTCGCGAGCTTACTCCGCGGGGTGCAATTCATTTGCATAGGAATTGCAACCGTCTAGCCCTCCCACCCACTCTTCCTCATCTCCCCCATTCCTCTACTCCCGTCGTCTTCTCGTCCAAGGATTGATTTTTTCTCCGACAAGAAGAAGAGAGAGAAGTCGCAGCTTGCATCTCTCTCTCTCTCTCTCTCACTCCTAGACGAAAGAAAGAGAAAGAGAGAGAGAGAGAACTGCTTTCTTCGCCAAGTGCCACTTTGGAAAATTAGCCGTGTAAAATGTCCCGGACTCGAATTAAGGTCTCGAGGTTTCTTTCTTCCTCGCGATAGACTTTAGTACGATAGAGCTACAATTGGGCACGCTCACAATTTTTTTTTTCTTTCTCCGTCTCATTTTGACGCTTGCTCGGAAATAATTGTTTGTTTTCCTTCGGGTGACGATATAGTTATGTTTGTTAAGTTCTCTTTGACGATTATTATTTATTGATTCTTAGTCAATCTAAACTGCAATAAGAAACGTATAAAAGATTTGGAATTTAGATTGATAAAACGTATATCACTATCTCCAATTGAAAGTAACAAAAAATAAGAAAACGAAAAATTGGATCTTGCAGAAATATGGTTAACAAAATTGTTTTTTTAGCTCTTTTGTAAGTGAGTCATAGAACTCTCGTAGAGAAACACAGTTACAGGCCTAGAGTTTTGATATACGAGTTTAATTGGACTGTCGAATTGTAGGCGAGCTCGTGAAAACGAGGCATATTTACGAGAACAGCTACGCGAGAAAGCCTTATGGGCCAAACGCTCGTTGTAACACTTCACTTTGGCTGTACTCCCTTCAGGAGAGTTGCAAAGTGCGCACGAGAGAGAGAGAGAGAGGTATTAACATCGTCAATCACTCGAATATATTGCTGGTAGTGTCGCGGCAGGTGTTACATCTTGTTTGGCAATCAGCAACCTCCACAACGATACCGACTCTAAATATCCCAACGGCTTCGCGCTATGCTGCAACCTTGCGAGCGTACGAGATTTTATCGACACGACCTGCTGCCGGACACTATTACATAAATCACTATAATTATCCTATAAACTGCGATATAACTGAAAATAGCTTTGATCTATTGCTTCGGAAAGTTTTGCGTGACCTGTTCTTTTTTATTTTACTTCGTAAGATTGGCATTTTACATTTTTGATTAGTAATAGATTTATTTTTCCGTTTATATTATCTATGTAGTATTCAGAAGCGACTCTTGCTTTACATGTATCCAATCATCTCTTAAAATATACTTGTATATCAAACTCAAGAAAGCTATTGATTACGCGTTAAGAATATACAAATAAAATTTTCAGAAAAATGTAATATAAAACACTGAATTCATCGAACAATTAATTATCATAGCCAGTAAAGTAAAAAAAGAGAGTACTTCTAATCCCATACGAAGTAATTATTCCAGTCGGGGAAACAATCTAGTAGCAAGATACACACACACACACATATATCCACCTACCTTACGCATTTGCCATAACGAGCCGCTTCTGTACTGCACGCGCATTAAACACCTTAATCCTCACCTTTTTCACCTTACTGAACTCACTTAACCGAGCATCCGGATAATCAATAATTTTGCAGGCTGCGTGTGAAACCTTTGTTAATGGCTTTTTTTCTTACTGTGCATTTGTTATATTAATGTATCGCATATAAGGATGTATAGTTTGTGTTGCTGCCCCATCAACAAAGATCTCATTTTAATGTAAAAAAACACGAAAGAGTTATGTTAGAAACTTCACATATTATTGTCTTATCAGCGTTGATCACTTAAAGGAGGTGATAAATTATTACATAACTACGTAATCAAGTTCATCATCTTAATGTAATTATGTAAATCGCGCAATTAATTAACATACTAAATTAAGATCGTGATAAAACGATGTTTTATAATATTGCATCTTAGATTGATACATAAGTTAATCAAAGAATACAACATATTTCAAAAGTTTTCGTTTTCTAATCTAAAATAAAAATGTATTTCGCAACAAAATATATGGGCATTCAGATTGCGAGTTCACAACAATGAATAATGTTCAATGCCACCTTAATCTAACATCAAGAAAAAGAGTTTCCGATATAGATCACAAAAGACCGGTATACTTAGTAACTACCTTACGCACTTGAATATATATATGTATATATATCTGGTAGTTTCACACCTCATGTTCAAAGAGCAGCAGCAGCAGCAGCAGTAGCAGCAGTAGTATTAACGTCCCCAACGCATGCAATTAAAAAGGGGAGGGGGCCAAGCAACACACGCAAGTGCACCATTGCTCTGTACTAATTATCCGGCGCCATGATGAATCACTTCCCCCCATACTATACGCACAATGCGCTTCGTTATTTCCATTAGTGGGCATTGCGTCACGAGCGTGACCGACACAATTAATCAGCGACACATTAAGGTTGAGAACGATGACGTCTTGAGACTTTCTATGCTTTCTGATTATAAAATGTTAAGTAAGCATGTATATAAAGCATATCTTGAAAAATACACAAATTGTACTCATGTAGAAATTCGTTAAAATTCATTACGATTTTGACTGCAAGACAGTTATCTATTTCTTGTTGTGAAAAGACGACGTATAATTTGAATTCATGTGTAATAATCTCTTTTCAAATAAATTTGATAAAAAAGAATTGTAAAAACATGAAAACTAGCAAGATATAAATTCTAGATGGCCTGCACTCTACGGATACACTTGCGTAGATGTATATACCATAGCGCAAACAAGATATCCGCAAGTTCCTCTTGCTCACTCGGCACTCGAGTTAATTCGTTGAAAGCACATCTGCCGCGTCGCTAGAGATTTTCTTCACGCTAAGAACTCTCCCTCTCTCTCTCTCTCTCTCTCTTTCCCTCAATAGTATTCTCCGAAAATAGACGAATGCTCAAGAGCATATAAACGTCCGAACAAATCAAGGGAAAACGGCTAATGTGACGTTGCACTGTCCACGGCATGTGGCTGTCGCTACTCTCTAATTAGCCACTAATTATAATTGATGGCCGTTGGCGTTGGCGTTGGCGTTAAGAGTGTGAGAGAGAACGCTTTGCTTACCGAATCGAACTCAAAGAGACGAAGAGAGAGAGAGAGAGAGAGAGAGAGAGAGATAGAATGGCATTTAGGTCTTGCCTTTTGAGACTCCGCAAGCCTCGTTATTTATTGCTTGCTCGCGAGAGCACGTTTTTCGCGATAATTATTCAAGCGCGAGCTGTGTGTGATTTGCGCGCTAAGTGGTGCGATTTCAGCTGAGAGACTACTTCATATAGGTGGTGCTTTGATGCGCTTTGCTGTGACTCTTCCAGTCGTAAATTGAGTGCTAAAAATGTTACGAAATTGTTATTATATAACAAAATATACTAATACTATTTCTAGGTTTCCCATTGGAAATTCATTTGGACATCGATGCACAATGATCAATAGACTATTTATGTCAAATTAGTTTTAAAATTTTCGAAATTACTTGCCAATAATCGTTGCCAAGACGATAACAACATGTACAAATTGAATTCAATATCAAGAATATCACAGCTAATTGAATTGGTTTCGTTATCATATTTATTTTTTTCTAATTGATTAATTGAAATGTCTAATCAATCGCATAAATAAGAATGGCAACAAACGAATTATTTCTGTATTCTTTCTAAACTAAATAAAATGTCAATCAGTCGAAAAAAAGACGTATTTCAAATCAATTTGTCTCGATTGGGAATACGTTATGTCTAGTACAAAGCACTGCAAAAAGGTAGAGAAATGGAGAGAGAGAGATAGAGAGAGATAGAAGAGAGAGGCAGGAAATTTATTAAACCAAATTATACAAAAGCATGCCGGAGAGAGTAGCGTGGGATTCTTCAGAGAAAGAAAGATTGAATAGGGGACGCGCATATCCTCGTTGAGAAAAGACAAAAGTCTTCGCGAAAAAAAGGAGAGTAAGAGAGAAGGGAACAGCGAAAGTTGCACTCCGACATTTTTACGAGATATTCGCGTAAATGAGGCTCTTTGATCTGTCGTCATCTCTTTCTCTCTCACACGTCAACATTGCAAACGTAAGATCGAGCCAATTTATGATAATGAAGCGCCAAATTTATTGCTGGTTTCTCGCTAAAACCTCGGGATATTAAACGTGCAAAATTAGATTTTGGCCCGAGTATATGCCCGACCGAGCGTTTTGTATAATGTCACCTTTGTGACGCAAATTACGCTTTTCGCTTTGATGTACGTTTGACGGATTGTCTTCATGTTTGATAATGTGTTTGCAGAAAATATTGTACGTATCGCGAATATGGTACTGTTCCTGAATATTTCACACTCAAATACAAGGCCACATAGAAGATTGAAATTTGATTTTAAAAATCAGCCAATTACTCTAACAAGAAATCTATTTTATGATATTCTTTGCGTTCAAAGTGGCGGGTTTGCTCAATTATGTACTGATGTATTTGATATTTGACCTTAAAAAATGTTAGAGACTAATAAAAATTACTTAGAAAAATCATAAAGCTTCTTAACGAAGTAATAAAGAACATTGAAGTTGAAGTTTCGCGTGGATAATGTTACCGTTTCTACAATTTGTTTTATTCATTGTCTGTAAGATAAATTCAATAGCGTGAACAAGATCTTATAATTATGATGCGCATCTAAATTTTTTACTATCTTTAGAACTATCTACATACGTACTTATTACGATTATAATCAGTTATTTACGCACATACAAAAGTAATTTTCTTTGCTATTTTATTTATTTATTTTTTCACAAATATATTTACATCAAGAAAAGTAAAAATACATTCTGCTTGATATTAGCTCCTAAACTTGAAGAAAAGGTAAGCTCACGATACATTAACAAAACGACTTTCAGGAGGTTGCACGCTAATGAAACGTAGCAGAAATATCTTGGTCGTTTAATTAGCAGCAATAAACGGGAGGAAGAGTTCAATTGCTCGGTGTATCTGGGAAACGCAAAGTAGGAGAAGCAGCCTAATGGTTTGCAACCCACTTTCGTCTTTCTCTATCTTTCTGTTTCTCTCTCTCTCTCTCTCTCTCTCTCTCTCTCTCTCTCACTCCCTTTCTCGATTTTTGTGTATTTCTGTCTGTCTTTTTTCACTCCGTTTCATTTCATTACATTATCTAACGATTTGACATGAACATTGTATTTATAAATTGTTATTTATAAACATAAAACATCGCTCAACCTTTAAAACTAAGCATAAAAAATAAGAAGCTACCACGTAAGCAGCCGCCAAAAGTTTAAAGCTTTCATGAGAAGGCGTATATATACTCGCTTTACATTCGCAGATGGGCCACTACCGCCGCATGACGATCTCCTTGCGTGCCGGTGGGAGCTGGGCTAGAGAGTGAGAGAAAGAGAGAGAGAGAGAGATCCTCGAGGGGACTTTCCGCTGGGCGCGCAATCCGCAAGAAAACAGGGAATAAGGATAGCTCGTGAATGTCATAGTGCGAGAAAGAGAACGCTAGTCATTCACATGGCTCTAATGCATGCGTGATGCCCTTCTGTTTTATTTAACTCCGAGTTTTGGACTTTCGTCCCGGTACTATATAGTAGAATGAAAAGACATTGGGGACATTAGCCAAGTTGGAGAATGCTGTTGTTTTAAAAGAACCGTGTTTATTTTTTCTTCGAACCAAATTATATTCAGTCTTTATTTATTTGAAACATTTAAAATATTTTGATAAAATTTAGGGTTTCTTGATAATCGAGATATATCGAAATTTTCTAAATAATATATTG